>CM053622.1:62313755-62344755 GCA_028646595.1 Phalanger gymnotis | reverse complement strand
GGTTTTCCAATCTCTGTGTAGCTAGCAGTTCTCTTCATGTTAGTGTGGCAGCCGTGCCAGTTCCGCATTTGTGATTGCTTTATTTCCCTGGTAATTAAACCTTGTGCCATTCTATTCCTGTTAAATCCGTAGAAAATGAGAAAATACTCGACATTTTGGGGGAAACTTGTAAGTCTGACCCACTAAAAGAAGAAGGTTCTGACCTGGAGCAGCCATTTTCACAGGATGCAAGTAGCGTGGGGCCAAACAAAAAGCTTGCAGAGGAAGAGGACAGTTTTGTCACCGCTCATCTAGAGGAGGATGCATTAGATTTGGACAACGAGTCAACACAAGCAATTGCCAGGAAGGCAGAAAAGCACTTAGATATAGTGAAAAGGGAGAAAAGCGAGCAGAAAGTAGATGAAGAGAAAATGGACTCTGACACTGTAGTGGTAGAGAACCTAAATGATCAGAGTAGCAGAGCATCAGAAAATGCAGAAGCTTCTAGCGAGGAAGTCCAGGAAATGCCAGAGAAAGCCTCAAGCCCTGAAACCAAAGATAGCAAAGAAGACGTTAAGAAAAGTGAAGATGAAGCTAATAATGAAGATTCATCTGCTACTAAAGAGTCCTCTACCAATGAGGACGGTGATCAGAAAATGAGGTTTGTTTTTTCTCAGTTCTAGACCAGATGCTATCTTTTTTTCATTGGTCGTTTAATGACACACATAAGCTGTTTTCTTCAATTGGCCAGCCAGACTGATGAAATTGTAGTTTACTTCTAAAGATTGTTTTATTTCCCTTTGTGTATTTTTAATGGGTGATTTGATTTCTTTCCTTTTCTCAACCTAACAAGGTTGTGTTTTTAAATTGTTCCTAATTGTCATCTTCAGCTAAAGAGAATTGACTTTAGGAATCTGACTTAATACTTTTTGTCAGATTTCCGATACAAGTTTGCAAAGCTGTCTTTTAAATTTTTATTTCAGACCTAATTTTCTGGTAGGTATTAAGTTGTAGTACATGCCATACTTTTTTTTGAGTTAGTTTTCCTAAGGCTTTTTCTGGCTTGAGTAACATTAACTTTTGTCTCTAGCTCTGTTGAGGACGACACAGATATAAAGCCAGCCTTGAAGGATGACAAAGGTATGGTTTTACTTATGGGATGGATAAATTGATTATATGTTTTCCCTACTTTGGAGGCAGAGGGTTATTCCTTAAATTTGTATCATTCCTGTCAAGACCTTTTTAAGGATATGAGTCAAAGAGGCACACTATTTTGAAACTTAGTTGTGAACGTCAATTTTCTACTGATGCTTTTGGTAGGATTGAAGGGCACTATCTAATTTTATTATGAATAAGACCCAGCTTTTGAATATTTGAGAATTAGCATTTGGTTTTTGAAGGTGGCTGTCATTTCCCAGTGAAATGATGAAAGGTCATATTATAATAGCATCATGGTGATTTTTTTTCCTGACTGGCTAACTCAGCAGCAAAAATTTTGCTTATTAAAGTTAAATTACCAATTTTAGAGGGTTGCCTGACAAATAGACACCATTTCACTTGCATCTTGTTACTGGAGTTTGATGAGGTGCATGTACAAAAATAACCTACTGCTATCACAAAGATTTTTTATTTGGTATCTTGAAAAGATTTGGAAATTACTAGGGAACTTGAACTTAGAGAGTTGAAATTGTGCTTAAGTGGGCTTTTTTGTTTTTAAATAACAGTTTCCGGTAAAGCTGTAATACTTTGTTTTTGAATTAGGTCGTGCTAGTAGCAGTTCTGGTAGGAATTTGTGGGTTAGTGGACTCTCTTCAACTACGAGAGCCACAGACTTGAAGAACCTTTTCAGCAAATATGGAAAGGTAAGGTTCTGTACCACTTGGTCCCTATTTGTAGTTAGATTTAAGTGAATAATTTTAATCTATGGTAGGAAAGATACTTCCTAGAGCACTTCGAACAAATTTTAATTGCTTCTGTTTTCTTTATGTCACTATCCCTTCTGAATAAATTCCTCTCTTTTTTTTTAATAGTATTTTTTTTTTAATTTTTAGTTTACAACACTAGGTTCTACATAATTTTGAGTTCCAGATTTTCTTCCCTCTCTCCTCTCCTCCTTCCCCAAGACGGCATGGAATCCCATATAGCTTCCACGTATAACTTCGCACTGAATTAATTTACACACTAGTCAAGTTATGGAGAACTGTGATCAATGAAACGAATCATGCGAAGGAACAAACAGGACCAAAAAAAAAATAATAAACCAGCCCAAAAACAAAAGAGAGAAAAAGAAAAAAAAGGGCGAGGGGGAAGGCTAGCATGAAGTGTGACTCAATCTACATTCATACATCATAGTTCTTTCTCTGGATGTAGATAGAAATGCCTCTCTTCTTATCTCTGAATAGTTGCTTAAAACAGATAGTCAAGCTAAACAACCATTAGCCTGTCTGAAAACGGTATGCCTCTTTCTGGACCTGTAGCTGACCACCCCTCCAACTTCTCTATCAGCTCTGTAACATCTTTATTGATCTACGTTGATCAGAGTTGTGAAGAATTTCCATTGAATTTATTTTCACATTGGTTCTCTTCAGTCAGCTTTTCCAAGTCACTGAGTTAACTAGTAACCTTTTATTTCTTGGTGAAAACTACATATAGGCAAGACAAGACACTTGAAAATAGATTCCAAGTATTATCCCATGGACAGTGCACTTAATCCATCTCAGAAGGGTTCAGTCACAAACTACTGAGATGTCAGTGGACTTGACGTTAACAAGTCTTGGCATGTAGGACCTAACTAACCGTTGAATTGCTGAATTCCTGATTCCAAGAATAGAAATAGTTTTGCTGATGAATCTTGTTCATTTTGTGTGTATGTACAAGGTATAAGTAGATGAATTGTTGAAATATGCTTTATGTTTTCCACTGTTTAAGGGTGATTTGTTTTGATGTACCAGTGTCACCAGTGTCTCAGTGGTAGGGATTTTATAGTTTTAATATTAGGGCTGGAAGGGACCTTAGATGACATCTCTTTACCCTCCCTTATTTAACAGATAAGGAAATGGAGTCCTAGAGCAAAGTCAAGTGACTACTTGTGAACTAAGAACACAGTAACAAAATAAGCGTCTTTAGCCTGAAGAATCTTAAGAATTCTACTAGGGGAAACTGATGTGGGCAAAAATAAACACAAAATATTTAAGTAATTTGGGGATAAGAAAGAGGGCACTAGAAAAGGTCTGAAAAGGCCTTATGTAGGAAGTGGCACTTCAGCTTTTAGCCATAAAAGTTACCAGGTGATAAAGTGGGTAGTATGCTAGAATTAGAGTTATAAGATCTGAGTTCAAATCCTACCTCAAACATTTACCCTTGATGAGTTATTTAACCCAAGCCTCAGTTCCCTCATCTATAAAATGGGAACAACAATAGGTCACTATATAACATAGTAATAATAGAAATAATAACATACAAAGCAGTTTTTTCAAACTTCAAAGCAGTAAGCTTACTGATACTGGCAATGTGGCACCCTGAACACTAACTTGTCCTACTTCCTGTCTTGTGAGGTGTAAAGCATCCTTCATATAATTTGAAGGACTGGCAGGGGACATAGCAGTAGTCTCAATCCTAAAATATTAAAACTAGGAGGAAGTTGAGGTCATGTGGGCCAAACTTTTCATTTTGCCGATGAGGAAGCTGTTGTCAAGAGAGGTATAAGGACTTGTCTAATGGAATACTTAAGATTGTTGGCATAGCCACCTCCCTGGATTGGAACTAGAAACTTGGTGATCTGCTGCCATGTTCTAGTGTTGGGCTTTTTTTTTGCATTATCTTTAGTACAGTCTCTTAAGAGATCCTTACGTGTGTGAGGGCTTTTTTAGCTTGGCTTGTGGTATAAGTAACAAACAGGTTGGGGAGAAAGAAGCAGGGATGAACACTGAAATAGCAGAAGAAAATGGGCAGAATGGGAGGGATTCTGAGTCAGCAAAATATCTTTAGTGAGACTGTACATAACACTAATTATTTGAATTTGAAGTTTGATTTTTCTCATATGAAGGAGAAGGACCCTTAATCTTCACCTGTCATTTTGATGAATTGATTATAAGGAACTTTGACAGTTTTAAGGAATAGTTCCTATAACATTGACAAGTATAATAATGATAACTTTTGGATGTTATTGGTTTGTTATCACTTTGAACAACTTGTCAATTTACTTTTGTGCAAAATTTAAAAACTTTAAAAAAATTGTTTCCCTAAAGGTTGTTGGAGCCAAAGTGGTAACTAATGCTCGTAGTCCAGGTGCACGGTGTTACGGTTTTGTTACAATGTCTACATCTGATGAAGCCACAAAGTGTATTAACCACCTTCACCGAACAGAATTACATGGAAGAATGATCTCAGTAGAAAAAGTAAGTGGTGGCAGTTATGTACTGCTGTGTATCATATAAATGAAAGACCTTCCCTGTTCAACATTTCTGGCCAAATTAATTTTAGGCCAAAAATGAGCCTGCTGGGAAGAAACCTTCTGACCGCAAAGACTGTGAAATAAAAAAGGAAAAATCAGGCAGCGGGGAAAGACATCATTCCACTGACTCCCGGCCTGAAAGGTAAAGGAGTTTTTAAAATGTTGTTCTTTGGTACCTCATGGGTTGTGGGGCAGGGAGGATGACTTGGAAAAGGACCCTTTATAGATGTGTCATAGTGGTATGGAAACTACATCAGCAGTAGCAACACCAGTGGAGGGAATTAGTGGAAAGCATGATTTGTCATGAGGTTTGTACTTAAAGATCATGGGGTCATAGATTCGTGGCTAAAGACCATGTAGTCTGATCTCCTCATTACAAAGGAGGCAGTTGAGAACCCAGAGAGGTGAGTTAACCCAGGGTCACACAGTAAGTGATTGAGGTTCTGGTTCCTAGGTGAGTTCTCTTTCCATAGTACTGTTGCTGGTTCTCAGCATTTCCCTTTTATTTATTTGGTATAATTAGTATCTGTTGTGAACTGCTTCTATACTCTTTCACCAAGATGGTATTGAAAAGACAGGATTTTTTTTAAATTGTGAAATTAAGTTCCCTTAGCATTTAGATCGTTAAATAACTAATATCATTAAAGTTCTGAATTTTTCTTTTCATTTTATTGATGAAGTATGATTTTAAAGAAGTGCTTGTATCCCCACACTTCACAGTGTCTTTCTAAGATAAACCCAGCAAATGCTTCCTGTTTCTCCACATTCTGGCAACATGATTTGTTGCCGTTATCTAGTTATACTCAAACTCTGAAACTGAACCTCTTGAAAAATACTTGTCATAGAGTACAGTAGTCTGCTTGTACCGTGTTTACTGATAGACCTTAGACATTAAATGTGAAACTGCAAGTTTTCATCATCTTGACCAAACTGCTGCTTGTAGAACAACGAATTATAAGTGTCAGCTGAATTAGCTTTTTATACTTGGGAATGAAGCTTATAATTTCATAAGCATTTTTTCAGATATGACTTTGTAGAGGGTATTGGCTAGAATGTAAGGTGACAGAACATGGGAACCTGGCCGCATGAGGTGTTTGAATCATTGGAGATAGATTTTGAAGCTCCTAGTGTGCCTGGTGACGCTATGGAGGATACCAGAGTATTCTCAAAATGCTTATAATCTATCTTGTTGATGTGAGAAAGCATCTGTTAAACTGCTAAAAAATAATACCAGATATGCTGCCAAAATGCTTGGTACAGTGAAGACATGCTGGTGGTCAAGAAGGAAAACATAGTGGGTGGAAGAGGTGTCATTTGAACTGAATTGTGAAGGAACAGTAGATAGGAAGGTATAAGAAGAGCAATAATTATAATAGCTAACGTATTTGTATAGTGCCTACTGCGTGCCAGGCACTGTGCTAAGCACTCGGGTACAAGAAAGGTAAAAAGCAGGCAGTCCCTGCTCTCAAGGAACTCATTCTGATGAGGGACACAGTGCAAACAAATATGTACACGTAAGCTCTGTGTCTATATAAATAGAAAATAATTAATGGAGGAAGACACTAGAATTGAGAGGGATTGGGAAAGGCTTCTTGTAGAATGTGCAATTTTAGCTGAGACTTAAAAGAAGCCAGGGAAAATAACTGGAGTTGAGAGGAACGGCCAGGAGGCCATTGTCTTTGGATTGAAGAATTAAGAGGTGGGGTGATCGAAGACTGGAAAGGTGTGAGAAGGAGTGGGCAGGTTAGGAATGACCTTAAATGACAGGGGATTTTATATTTGATCTCAGGTATGACAGGGAGGCATTGGAGTTTAGGAGGAGGGAAGAGTGTGATATGTTTAGATCCATTTTAATGAGAATTTCATCCTGAAAAATGCATAGCTTATTTTTTTAGGTACTTGAGTCTTATAGCTCTGCTTTTTTATTTTTTATTTTTAACAGAACTGTGATTAAGAGTGAGAAAAAAGATGATAAAAGGTCTGAAGACAGGAAGGATGAAAAAGACCATGATGAACTGAAACCTGGGTCAGCAGAGCGTTCTAGAGCCACCAAATCAGGTAAGTTGTCTTGGGATTAATTAAAAGGAACTGAAATACTCAATGGTATTAGATATGTCCTGAGAATATATTTCAGCAGTTGATTGCTAAGTTTTGCTATTTATAGAAAATTCAGAAAAGAAGTTCCAGATGAAAATTCAGGAAAGTAGTTTTCCTTCAAGGATGAAATTGACTTCAAGAAAAAATTTAAAAGTTTATAATCCTCAACAAAAATATTCATATATAATTTTTTCATTAAATCCTTTCCATTTAACAGAGGAGCACCAAATGAATTAACACGTAATAAATAAGCATAAAATGCATTTGCTTGTTTCCCCTCTAAATCAGTCTAAAACTGCTGACTTTTAAAAAAGTATGTCTATAGTTTTGTAACTGCTAATCTCTGTCTTCATATAGGTCCTCTCATACAGCCTGACGTTGCCTTTTTTTTTTTTTTAACAAATTGCCAGAAATCTGAAAGCGTTAACATTAAGAATTACTCATGTTTGTAGGTAAACTTTGACTCCTGAATTCTTGTTCTCTTTTTTAATAGCTTTTAGGTCGGTAGAGAATTGTTTAGTACTAGGGCAGTTATCTTAACAACAATGATAATAAACTTGGCTTTTACTAATTTCATATAATTGCAAGTATTTAAATAACCCATTATTAACTAAAATATGTGCTGAGCCTTTTTTCCATGACATGTGCCTCCCTTTTCCATGAAAGCATAAGATAAGGGGAGGTGGGGGATGGTGAGGACCAGAATCAGGCCAGTGGTAATTAAAGGTTCCTCCTAATACTTTGTGAGCTTTATTTTCTGTGTCTGTGTGTGTGTGTGTGTCTGTGTGCAAGCCTGTGTACATTTGACCCAATCCTACTTTAGAAGAATTGGAATATTTTGTACAATGTTGCATGCTGGATTCTAAACATTTGTGGTAATTTATCTGAGATTCAATCTGATGTCAAACAAGTTGTTTTAAAGATGGCTGGCAAGTATTGCAGGTAATTTGCGGAAGGTAGAGTTGGACTGTTTTGCTTTAGGGAAAGAAAATAGGTTTTGAAGCATTTAATATGCCAAGATAAATGTAGGGAAAGTGAACATATCTATTTTACTTTGTCAGTCTGTACAGGGGAACAGCAGTGCATTGATTGAGAGAACATAGGCTAAGATTCTGCAGCACTCTTAAAATGTGTGGGAGGAATACAAATCAATAGCTTTGTTATCTTAGAATCTGTGACATGGTGAGTAGTAGAAATCCACAGGGTATATGTATGTGCTTCTATACAAAGGCACTTACTAGTGAAATGTACGTTTTTAAATACGGTTGCAGGGGCTTTTTTTAAATCCACTTAAAAATAACTGATCTGTAATTGGCTATTTTTGAGATTCAGAACATATCTCAAAATTGGAAGTGTGCCAATCTTAACATTTCTACTGTGGTTATAAGAAATAGTAAATATTGCATGAGAACAATTTCAAATGATAAAAATTAATTTTAATCATGAAGTTGAGAATTTTAGACAATATTTCGAGGATTGAATACTAAATCATAGAAAGTTGGAAGACAACATAACTAATGTGATATTGTCATCTGTTGTTATCTGAAGGAAGCAGAGGGACAGAACGGACAGTTGTGATGGACAAGTCAAAGGGAGAACCTGTCATTAGTGTAAAAACCACAACCAGGTCCAAAGAGCGGGTAAGTATCATGTCTAGGTCCAGTTTCTCTGTGAGGGGCATGTAAAAACACTTTGGGTTGACATTATGAAAATTATTAATCTTGTAATTTAAGAGTGCCCTAAGGCACCTTTACATTTTATATTTTGGAGAGGTAAGCAAGTAAGCTTGTGTTTGTTGGTTTTGTGTATAATGTGTTTAAATGCTCCAGCAATGATGGGTTGATATGTGAAACAGATCTTTCAGTATATTCGTCTTTAAAAAAATCCAAATCTTTTAGAGGGAAAGGGGAGAAAATAGAGATGAGAAAGGCTTTCAATGAAGGCCTGGGGGAAGGTGATGAGGCAGCACAATTGTCTTAGAATAGTGCTTGGTTAGGAAAATTTAAACCAGTGGTTGTCCTGAAGTGCTAGAACATCATGAGGATTCCTTCTCAACTATAGATTTTCATATTCTTGATGCAGTACTCCAGCTCCACTTAACAATCCATTTTATGAATCATCCAGCAAGATAGATCATCCCAGTACATCCTTTTCTTTAACTGAAATTATATGTACGTACACAAAATTAAGATCTAAAACGTGTTTTCAAAATATCTGCCCCCATTTTGCTGATACTTCATCAGACCACACCTCCTTCTGTGAAGTAAATTGACACAGGAAATACAGCTCACCATTGCAGGGGAAAGGCACAGACTTGCCAAGTTAAAAGGTAAGTTTTACTCATTGGTTAATTTAATAGCAGTTTAAATTTTTTTTGGTTAATTTAATAAAGCCCTATTAAATTAACCAGAAAGTAAACTAGAATTCCTTTCAAAGTTGTCTTCCATACTATCAGATGGTGTGCTGCATTTCCTGTGATCTTGTGTTCATAGGTGTTTAATATAGTAGTGTGCTGTTTGATTTTTTTTTCCATGAAGGCAGCTATGACCTTTTTTTAAAAACAAAACACCTTTACACATTGTATCTAGAATGATTATTAAATTAGCCAGGGTAGCTGTACTTTTTCTTAGCTAATTCTCATATAAATTGAAGAGCTTCAAATTTTCAGAGAATGTCAGGAGTAGCAGGATTTGTGGAAGTTGATCTTGCCTCATTAGAAAGGCCATTTGCATAAAGCAGTGTTAGGTTTCTCCTTCTTAAGACTTTTTTTGTCCAGTCACAATGACTGGTAGAAAAGTGAAAATTTCATTTGACTAGTAATTAAATTTAACTGCACCTCTCATATCGAATCATAGTAATTATTTTACCTAGACATATCTTGTGTAACTAGGTGACTGCTGTCTTTGAAACTAATTTTCTATTGAATTACAGAAGTACTTTGTCCTAGAAATGTTACTGGAGGAAGAGATTGATTGCACATGAGTTTCCTGACATTTCTGAATTTGTTACTGTTTTTGTTTTTTCTTTTTGAATTTTGAAAGCCTGATTTTCTTCATGTATATGAATAAAAGGCATTACCTGAAACTTATTTACCTGATTAGTGGACTGGATTGCCTGTAGGCAGCTGCATGTACTCAGTTAAATTCCTTTAGATTTATATTTTATTTATCCTCTCACCTTTAAACCTCTTTCTTATTCAAGAATTATGATACTTCATATAAGTTAAATGGGACACATGATCTTAGTAGAATTCAGATATGGATATTTTCACTAGTATTTGCTATAATTACACTTTTGAGATTAATTCTTGAAAAAAACTTTGGTAAACAGAGCTCTAAAAGTCAGGATCGAAAGTCAGAAAGCAAAGAAAAGAGAGACATTTTATCGTTTGATAAAATCAAAGAACAGCGTGAACGGGAACGACAAAGGCAGCGAGAACGAGAAATCAGAGAAACCGAAAGGCGTAGGTGAGTATAAAGCCAAAATAAATTGATTTGACTCCCCCTCTCGCCGCCGCCGCCCCCCCCCCCAGCCCAAAGTAAGTTATCGTTTTTTTTCCTCTCCAGTATTTGGAGAGAGACTTTAGTTTCATTTCAGGTTTGACCCTTAAATACATTCATCATGTTTTTCATACCAGCAGACCAGATCACCAACTCTTGGAGGCTCTTTGTTCCAGCCAGTACCTAAGCAACAGTCCCTCCTACAACATAGCAAACAAGTGGGAATCTAGTAAGGGGGAGTTTACTATCTCTCAGGGCAACCTATTCTGCTTAATATCAGCTTTTTAGTCTTCAAATTTTCGTCTGACAGAAGGAGAGTAGGATAAGTAAATTGTGACAGAGAAGTTCCATGAAGAAGTTGAAACTTGGTCTGTGTAACTTCAAGTGATAAAATTGTCTCTCAACAAGCATTTATTAACTGCTGATTATGTGCCAAACACTATGCTGAGCTCTAGGAATGCAAAAAAAAGGCAAATACAGTCTCTATCTTTGAACTTACTGTGTAACATTCCTAATTTTGACAATATCTAATAACTGATCCTGAAGTTATTCTCAAGGAAAAAAATTAGCAATTTGAATAGTCATCGTTTCATTATACTACAGGAAGGAGACAGATCAATGTCTGTCATGCTGTAACAAGTCTTTACTATTAAAAAATTTCCAAGCTTCATTAGAGCTAGGAGTGGGGCAAAAGTTCTTATAGCTTTTGATTATCACACCACCTTAGGGTCTAGGCTTTCCTACCTTATGTCAGGTTATATTTTTTAATCATAATTTAGTGTAACAAAGGACTTCAGCATACCTAACATTTAGGAATACTTTAAGCTGATAACAGGTTGTCTTTTTAAAAAACACATCTTGAAAGTTTTTTTTAGTAACTGTATAGAAGTTACTTTCTTCTATTCACCTTGGCCTATTCCCCTTGGCATTACATGGTAGAAAAACTTAGAGGAGGAGACGTAGGTTCTATATCCCAGCTCTAGTTACAGGTGTATAACCATGAGCAAGTAATTTTACCTTTCTCAGCCTCGGTTTCCTCATGGGTAAAGTGGGCGTTATACTTAATTATACATTGTGTGACATAATAACTGTCACAGAATTTGTATGAGGAAGATATTGTATAATATTATGCATACTATATGATTATTGTCATTTTTGGTGATATTCATTAGACTTAAAGGACTTTGTAAAAGATGACCCCTCATAGAAAAATTCATGTACTTAGAAGTGAACATTTCCACTCTGTGTGTACTGATTTTGCCTATCAGTATAATGATTTCATTACATTCATGTCTTACAAAATGCTTTATACAGTCTCATGATTATACTGACTTTCTTAACAGCCTAGGAAAATGAGGCTTATGTGACACGTGGGACCTTTTCTGACTAAATCCATTGCGTATTCTACCACCACGATCTTCTTTTTCCTCTTCCAAAAACATCATCTATTTTGACTTAGAAATTATTTTTTTGGTGCTTTAGTGAATATTTTTTTCACTTAATTCTCTGTTTAGTTCATTCTGCAACTTTTTTTCTGTTAAATTTTTTTCGACCCAAATTATACATGGATCAGCATTGGGCAAATGAGTATGACGATATTGCTGCCTTCTGACTGGTTGCATAGGGCAAGCAGTCAGTGTTTAAAAAAAAAACATTTTTACATCTTTAGATTTTAAAGAAAGTGTTTACTTTGCATGTTAATTAACAGCTGAGTAGTGAGGTTATCCCTTGTTGAAAGAATTGTTCTTTTATGAGCTTAATGAGGAGACTTCCCACTCAAGAATATCTGTGTTTAACCAGAGAACGAGAGCAGCGGGAGCGGGAGCAGCGTATCGATGCCTTCCGAGAACGAAAAGAGAAAGCCAGGCTACAGCGGGAACGTGTACGACTTGAGTGTCAGAGGCAGCGTCTTGAACGAGAGCGAATGGAGAGGGAGAGACTAGAAAGGGAGAGAATTCGTGTAGAGCAAGAGAGGAGAAAAGAACAGGAACGAATCCATAGGGAGAGAGAGGAGCTTCGGCGCCAGCAGGAGCAATTACGTTATGAACAGGAGCGAAGGCCTGCTTTGAGAAGACCTTATGATGTAGATTCAAGGTAAAAGCAACTGCTTTTGTGGAAGGATAATTAATCATGCCCCATGTTCTTGTTTGTGCATCATTCAGGTGATAGGGATACAAATGACTATGACATAGGCCCTGCTGTCAACGAGTTTACAATTCAGAAGAAAAACATAAACACAAATAACTGATGGGGGGGCGAGATGAGGCCAGCCAGCCAATTTTGACCTCATGTTGGCTGTCAGGCTGGGTTTCATGGAGCCTGTAACATTTGAGTTGGACCTTAAAGGAAATTGGGGACCTCAGCATACTGTAAGAGTCCATTTGAAAGGTGGGAGAAGTTGTTAATTGTTTTCATTTCTCTTTTAGCATGTATAATTGAAAGTTGGTTGAAGATATCTAGTAATAGAACTATATTGGTTGTCATCTCGAGACATTGTTTGGAATACATCAGTAACCCATAGAAGTTTATAATTTTTTTATGCCATGAAACTTGAGTGATTATTTCTTTCGGATTGAACTCCCTCTGAGTGTTCTTGGTGGTTGATACTTTCTGGATACTTTCTGAAGGGTCTTAACTGAACCTTTTAAAACCACTCTTAGAATTGAGAAGTACCTTAGGAGACCTCAGTCCCTACTTGAATAATTCCATTGCTTATATTAGGAAGCTTCTCCAGTTCCATTACTTGTTAAGGTGTTTGTCTTGAAAAAACCCCTAAATATCCATTATGCCTAAATTGCTTTGGTAGCCTCAGTCCAGTACATCCTTTGTACAGCTGAAGAAGTGATGAGTAAAAGGTATTAAAGAAACTTGTCCATGGATTTAAAAGTAAGTTTGTTGTTCTTCACTGTATCATTGGCACTAAATTGGTAATTATCACCCTATTAGCTGCAAGTCTAATTTTCCTGTAAAATTTAGCAAAAGATAATTGGATAGTATCCTAATTTGTATTTCCTGCTTTAATTCCCTTTGCTTTTATAGAAAACTTGGGAGGAGACTCAGTTTAGGGTAGGTAGACAGTCAAGGTAAAAAGTCATACTTTTATCATTCCAGGAGAATCAAATATTTCATTTCACTGTTGTTCAAACACATGCAGAGATCAGGGTATTAACTGTCTTTATACAATTAGCTCACAGCAATCTTTTTCTTGAGATTGTCAAATTAGAATGCCAGTATGCCTCTTGGCAGTTTGAGGGATTTTAATTTATCAGATCAAAATGATAATAATTGAATGTGCAGAGATTAGCCCTGCAGGACATTTTAAATGAAACTTGGTCTAGAGAGAATGCTTTTTCTTCTGTTTTCTTTTATTCTTTTTTACAAATTAAATACTTTTTTTGGGGCTACACAGACGAGATGATTCATATTGGCCAGAAGGAAAACGAGCTGCTCTTGATGACAGATACCGATCTGAGTTTAGCCGACAAGATCGTTTTCATGATTTTGACCACAGGGACCGAAGCCGATACCAGGACCATTCAGTGGACAGGTTAGCTCTTCTTGTTCCCTTCGTGTTCAGATATGAAGGCTCATGCATTTAGGTATTTCAATTTCTGCATAGGACATAAATGCAGCTGTGATATCGTTCTTTGTAATTGTGCTTTACTTTTGGAACATGTTAAGCAAGAACTTTTGACCTGCTGTATCTGTGATCCCTCCTTAGATACAGTGAACAAATTTGGATGGCATGTAGAAGTTTCTGAGAAAACTTACAGAACTATAATTTCAAAGCTAGAAGGAAGAACCCCTCTCATTTTGCAAAAGGTTGTTCTTTCCTTGAGCACAGGCAGTTAATTACTATGAGAATCTAGTCCAGCACTCTTTATACAAACCAAGTTGTTGGCCTGACATTTTGGTGTTTCCTTTTAGGTCCATTAGTCCATTAAAAAAAATAAATAAATTAGTCTCAATTTTCAGAAAGTATTAGGTCTACTAAAATTTATATTTGAGTCACCCACATTTACCCACACCATTTCATTCTTCCATAGCTACTCCATGTTTTTTAGACTTCCACATTTTAATTTAAATCATCGAGTATTTCTCTTCCACTGATACACCCAGAGTTCGTTCACAGCTCTAGCAAAGAGACTAAAGTAAAGGGCAGAGTAGATTTCGTTTCCCTTTAGGATCTAGGTTTTGGAACACTGGCCATATGAGTCAGTCCTTGTTTTAAATAGGGAGTGTGCCTGCTTTGTAGAATTAGTTCCAAATTTTTCATATTGTGAATCCTATGGCTCTACTTTGAGCTGCCTTTCTTTTGGCCATTTCAGTGCTCATTAGCTCTTCCACCAGAGGAAAGAAAGGAAAAGAGATGAAAGGTGAATTACAAGTTAGTTAATTTCATTATTATTTTTAGCTCTGGGAAAATATTTGGCATCAGAGTTGTACTTGTTAGTTAACAATCAGAAGTTTTGGTGCTTCTGTGGATTTTGCATTCATCTGAGCTATTTTTGTTCTCTGACCAACTTCATAAATGATCAAAGTTCTGTCTGTGTGTGAAGTTTCTCGTCAGAGATTTGAGTAGATAAGAGGTGCTTGTGGAAGATTTTTGCAAAGATACCTGAGCATTAGAGTTACTTCATTTTTCTCCCTGGATAATTGGTTAGAAATGAAATCTGTGCCTTCTGGAAATAGCGTTAGATTTCACTTGAGAAATTTAATTTAGACTTCATGAGAATGATAGAAAGAATTACCCATTGGTATTTTAATAATTGTTTTTGTTTCCCAGGAGGGAAGGTTCAAGGTCAGTGATGGGAGAAAGAGATGGACAGGTGAGTTAAATCTTGAGATCTCCTTCTAACACATTCACTCTTCTTGGTAGTTTAAGTAACTCCTCCTGATTATTATTAGTGTGGCAGAATGAGTGACAGGGTGGGTATGGCAGCAGAGCCCTTGACTTGAAATCACAAGATCTGGGTTCAAAGCCAGACTGGCATTCATTAGCTCTGTGACCTTGGCTAGGCTTCTTCATTTCTTTGGCGATTAAATATGCAATAGGAATAATACCTGTACCATATACCTCATTGAATGGGGTGGGGTGGGAGAGGGGGACAGGATGGGAAAGAGTACTTGGTAAATTATAAAAAGTATGAGTTATTTTTCTTTTTTCTTCACTATAGAGAACCAAAATAACTGATGAGAATCTGATTAAAAAAAAAACAACTAAGTTCTTGTGTACAAATGCCTGCCACTTAGACATTCTAGATATGGGGTTAGGGAGCAGGTACTAAAAAAAGTATGGCACAATTTCTGTCTTGAAAGTGTTCAGTATTTTGAAGAAAGGATATATTTGTGAGAAAGTTAACAGTAATATAGTATATTAAGCACCAGGTGAATATTTTATTAGAAGGTTTTATAGGATCATAGATTTCGAATTGAAAGTGGATTTTAGCAGTCAGCGAGTCCAGCCCCTTGTTTTATAAATGAACTGAGCCCCAGAGAGCTTAAGTAATATACCCAGGGTCACAACAGCTAGGAAGTGTCAGGTGGGATTTGAACCCAGATTTTATTGATTCCAAGCCCAGTGCTGTATTGCAGTGGTGTCAGACCAAAATAGAAATGAGAACCACTAATCTGTAGATAAGGATCCCTATGGGCTGCGTGTTGACTTAAGTTTAAAAGTGTAGCGTGAGCTATCTGTGTCTTACTGTAATTTTATTCGTTTTGTTAAATATCTCCTAGCTGCATTTTAATCTGGTTCAGGCTGTGGTTGAGAGTGCTGCAGGCCTGTGAGCTGCGTGTTTGACACCTCTGTTCTACTGCACTGACTCTCAGAGAGCAAGTGGTCCCTGTGAGTTTCCTCAAGTACCAAACAGTCTGAACAGTGCAGGGTGAGAGGTGGGTGAGTGGAATAAGTCCCCCAGAGCATGGTCTCTGGAGATCCAAGTGATGTAGCATCTATAGCAGTAGAGTATGAAGTGCAAGAAGATGGTCAGAGTGGGCTGGCTTGATAGATTAGGCCATGTTCGATTCCTTTAATAAGTTAGTCAATATCAGATTAAAAGATTTAGGAAGCACATGAAATTTGGTTCATTTCTTTGGTTTGCCTTGAATATTTTCCAGAGCCATGATTCATAATCGTGATATTAATAATTTTCATTTCCACAACTATCTTTGTTACCAGAATGTTTTTCTTTCAAGGAATTGGTGGTAGTCTAATAGCAATGGCTGTTCTAACCAAAATACTTTATATTGATCACAAGGTCTGTCAAGGTCCAAATATGTGTTTTGTCCCTTTTGATTTGTTAACATTTTTCCATTGAAAGGTGGAAAAGTGCTACCTCATCAGTTTGAGTGTTATGTTTTTTATACATGAATATCATTTTATTATAGGTCATAGAGTTTTTGGTTCTCTAAAGCCATAATTATTAAATAGCTTTATTCAGTAGAACAGAAATACAAAGTTGGTTAGTTGAGAAGGAAGGAAACAAGTATTTTTTTAAGTGCCTACTATGTATTAGGCACCACGCTAAGTACTTTACAAATGATATCTCGTTTGACCCTAATAACAGTCCTGGGAGATTCATGCTATTATTATCCCCATTTTACAGATGAGGAAATTGAGATTGAGATATTTAGTGGTTTGCCCAGAGTCACCAAGCTAGTTAAGTATTTGAGGTCAGATTTGAATCCAGCCCCAGCATCACTTAGCTGAAAGGTCAGAAGGTATGTTTTAGGAATAGGGTGACATCCTTGTGCCTGTGGGCTGGAGTTTTCAAGCAAGAGGTGGGGGATGGGGGCAGTGCTAAGGAACATCTTAATTTTCTCTCAGTTAAATACAGTTGTCATTTGTGAAAGAAAAGAAGTTGAGAGACCTGTAACATAGATACTAAAGCTGGGTCCTCAATAGTAAATCCAGTGAAGTGGTTTTGTTATTTGAACATGGCATGTTTCCACAAGATTGGAACCAATTGCCATATTTTACATAATTTTAATTTTGAATAGTACAAATATGAATACACATGACCACTTGACAGGATTCATTCATGCTCTTTGAGATCTAGCTGTGTAAAAAAAAAATGTTCAAGCTGATATCTGAAGTGAAATAGTAACGAAATGAGTTTTCAAGCTAAATCTTACATTTTAAATGTCAATAACAGGTCTGTCAAGTGAAGTATAACTTTGAAGTAACTAACACTAACACAAAAAGGTGGCAAGGCAGTGTTTTTCTTCTGGAAAAGGCCTGAACTTAGATTAAGCTTCAAATCCTAGCTCCAATACTTACTAGGTGGTATGACCTCGGGCAAGTTTGTTCACCATTTTGACCAGCAGTCTCATCATCTTGCACATAGAATTGTCATGAGGAAAGATAACTTTGCAAAGTTAAAAGCATGGCATAAACGTGAATTAGAAGGATTGGTGTTTTGTTCTGCATCAGTGTTACTTAGCAATCTAATGAGCAAGAGAGCATTATTGTGTTACTTCTCTACCTTTCAGCACTATGCAGATGATCGCCATGGAGGACCAGAGCGTCATGGACGGGACTCACGAGATGGGTGGGGCAGCTATGGTTCTGACAAGAGAATGAGTGAAGGAAGGGGGCTGCCTCCTCCACCACCCAGGTTAGTAATGTTAAGGAGAAAAGTTACATGCCTCAAATTTTTTTTTTTAGACTTCATACTATTAGCGGGATAGTAGCCATCCTAGTTCTCTTAACAATTCAGTTCAGTGTCACAATTTTGCCTAGAAAAATGTTACTCAGCAAGGAGCAGCCAGGCCTACTTGGTTTTGGCTTGGAAATCTCGGAGTTTTACTGAATTCTGGCTTTTTTTTTTTTTAAACTGCTTGATGTATTCAGGGCCATTTACTACAGAGCAACTCCCATCTTCAAAGGAAAGACAAAGGTACCTAGCGTCATGCATTATGGCATTCCAAATGAGAATCTTCCTGAATATCTTTTAAGTTTATTTTAGCTGCTTTTTGATGGAAGTGTGTGTGTGTGTGTGTGTGTGTGTGTGTGTGTGTGTGTGTGTGTGTGTGTGTACACCTCCCAAGTTTCTTAAATAGAATGTACGGACCATAATTTTAATCATTTCTTGATGGTGATGAAAATTATAGTTTGCATTTCTTTTGCACTTTACACTTTACAAAATGTTTACTTCACAACAAACCTGTGAAGCAGGCAGTGTAAATATTGTATCTATTTTGCAGATGAGGAAATTGAGTCTTACAATGTTAAGCAATTTGCCAGGATCATGCCAGCTGAGATTTGAACCCAGGTCTTCTGACTCCATAATTTAGTTCCCTTTCCAACACTCCTAGGCATCAGGCTTGTTTGTCACACTTCATTAGTATAATCTTAACTGTAAGATCTTTTGACCGGCAACAGAGAAAGTTTTCCTCCCCTCACCCCATTTTTTAACCCCGTTATAATAGAAAGAACTTCATATTTGGAATCTGGATTCAGATCCTGCTTCAGTTTGGTAATTATGTGATCTTGGGCAAGTCAATTAAACATTTGTTTTATTAAGTACAGATAGTTCTCCCTTTTTATAAGTGGACTATTCTACAGATCTCTATATAATGCAGTTTTTACCTAATGCAAATTTGCCCCTACCTGCCCACTTCACTTAGCCTATGTAACAAAGATATACACAAAATAATACCTTTATGCAGGTCATAAAATGTACTAGAATGCAGACATATTAAATACCATATCATGATAAACAGAATTATGAAATGAAGGGTAAAATTTATACTTATGCACAATACTATACAGTAAAGTTAACATAGGTGTGCAGTATGTTGCTCCTTCCTCACCCAGTGCTTCTAGCCTATATTGCTGGTGGTTGACTGTGGAACTTTTTTTGTTAAGTTATCAAGAGGTGTTTGGACAGTGGCTTGATGAAGTGCTTCTACCACCTGTTGTGAACTTTTTTGGTTCAACTGAGGGTTCCAGTGCTTCCCTTTCTTCTTCTGTGGTCTTTGTAGCTAGCAGCTCAGATTCTCATTCGACATGAGACTCAACTCATCTACGTCATTCTCATTCACTTCTGGCTCCAATTCTTGTGTTAATTTTACTATTTTATTGCTAAATTCCTTGAATATTTTATCTTTGTCAAATCCATGAAAATTGGATATGAACTGTGGGCATACTTTTTTCCAAACTCCCTTCATACGTGTCTCTGTTACATTCCCTCCCAAGCAACTTTCTCTTTAATTCCTCTTGGGAATGGAAGCCCCAGAGGTGGTTCCCTTCCCTCCCACCCTTATGTGACTCCTCCCTGCACTTTTTCCTCAGTAGAATTCTTGCATGGTGTGAATTTACACAAAGCAAGAACTGTCTGTAATTGCCTACTGTGTATCAGGTACTATATTCAGTGCTGAGGAATCAAAGAAAGGCAAAAAATAGTCTAAGCCCTCAAGGAGCTCACAGTCAAATGGGAGAGGCAAATGTGAAAATAACTATGAGATATATACAGATTAAATGAAGACAATCAGAAAGAGTTTTATATCTCTCCTCCCTTTTACCCCTTATACTATCCCTTTGAAAAAAAGGTGTCTACAATCTGTCTACCATTCCCCTCTCTCTCTTCTGTCTGGCTTCTAACCTCATCATTCAGCTGGAACTATTCTCTCCAAAGTTATCAATGAGTTCTTAATCTCCAAAACTAATGGCCTTTTCTCAGTTTTCAACATTCTTGACTTCTTTGCAGTTTTTGACACTGTCATCCTCTTTGATGATCTATACTATCTATATTTTTATGACACTGTTCTCTCCTGGATCTTTTACTACCTGTCCGATCACTCCTTCTCGTGTCCCTCTCTATATCTTCATCTAGTTCTTGCCTGCGTATGGTGGGTCTCCCTCAAGGCTGTGTCTTGGGCTGCCTTCTCTTCTCCCTCTATAGATTTTACTCAGTTCCCATGGATTCAGTTATCTTTATGCAAATGATTCTCAGATTATTCAGCCATTCAGTCCTAACCTTTCTCCCCTGACCACTGGTCCCACTTCTCCAGCTGCTTCTTAGACATCTCAAATTGGATGTCTCCTAAACATCGTAAAATGAACTCATCTTCCGCCTCCCCCCACTTCCGAACTTTACTATTACTGTCAAGGGTACCACCATCCTAGTCACCTAAGCTCACCAACCCTTCATAGCCTGTCTTAGCTTCCCAGTCTTCTTACATTTCAGTCCATATGGCCACCTTGCTGCCCTTGCACAAGACACCCCATCTGCATAGTCATTGCCTGACTGAGCATTTTCAGTGGTTGTCCTGAATACCTGGTTCCTAGTCCTTAATTTTAGTACCTTTTCTCTATTATATCTATCCGATGTGTGTATGTATATATGTATGTATAGTTTGTACAGGTACTTGTGTGTTGTGTTCCCTTCCATTCCCCCCCCGGCCGACTTTGAGCTCCATGAGAGCAGGGACTGTTTTCCAGTTTTCTTTGTATTTTT
The DNA here is from genome assembly GCA_028646595.1 of Phalanger gymnotis. NCBI lineage: Eukaryota > Metazoa > Chordata > Mammalia > Diprotodontia > Phalangeridae > Phalanger > Phalanger gymnotis. The sequence continues at coordinate 62,324,263 of CM053622.1, read as the reverse complement.
AGCATTTAACAGAGTACCTGGCACATAGTAGACTAATAAATAAATGCTTCTTGACTTGCTTTGGCTTGACCCCAAAAAGAGAGGTAATTAAATCTGTCTGATCTTTACTTTCCATATCTATAAAATGATGGCATTGGAACTATCTCTGAAGTCCCTTCTGGCTTGAAATCCTTTTCTTCATTCATTTTTGGAATTTGAGTCCCGATAACAGTTTTTGTGTGTAGGTTTTAATTATTAAGTGGCAGAGAAAGTCTATGGGAACTGAACATCAGTCTGTTGTTGGAGATAAGTTGGTATAAATTCTCCTGTCCATTCTGATTTAATCAGTTTTGCCTGAAAAATCATCAAAAAACTTAAAGATGAGGATTTGCCCACAAGAATATTAAAAAATATTGATATTTTATTATGACCGTAGGCTGAGCATTTCTGATATAATTACATGTAGTTGCAAGATTCTCTGCGGCTTCATCATAGTCTAACTTTGAAAAAATCCAGCCAGTTACGCTGTCGCATATGGCTATGCTGATATTATACATGCACAGTTATAAAAAATTAAGTTGTCTTTTACATGTTGGTGTGTTTTCCCTAAGGCCAGTGAGATCAGCATGGGCTCTGTAAACTGAGTGCCAGTTTAGGATTTTAGTTTTAGGATACACAGTTTGCCTATCTAATTTTGACATTACAGTTTAGAAAGTAGCCTCAGAGCAACTGTTGGTCTTTATTAGCTCAGAAGTAGAAAAGAAAAGGATATTCTCTTTATCTAGTCCTACTCTAATAAAGGAAAGAAACTGAGGCCCTGAGAGATGAAATGTCTGAGTGACAGAGCATCTGAAACTTTGGCCATCAAACTTTTTACAGCCCTAGCTCAGTTTCAGTTAGAGGAATTGTCTGTTATTAAATACCATAAGGAGTAGTTAGTTACATAATAGCTAAAAATATCATCTAAGTAATTTTATTTTATCATTTATTTATTTATTTATTTATTGGTGAAGGGGTGGCCGTGAGTGGGGAGAACATACCCAAAGGATAGAGGATCATCAGGATCGGTCTTGGCAGGGCAGCGTGGATGGAGGAATGATGGGCCGAGATCATGAGAGGTGGCAAGGTATGGGGCCAATTCGCTATCAAACTCGTCAGTTTGGAGATTCCCTAATGTGATCCAGGTCCCTTTTTTCTTTCTCTCTCATGCACACCATATAACCCTTAGGAGTCTCAAAATAAAATTATCTTTTAAGTCACATTGAAGTATTTGAACACTTTTTTCTTGTTTTCTAGGTGGTGAGAGAGGCATGTCTGGTCACTCAGGACCAGGCCACATGGTGAATCGGGGAGGAATGTCGGGGTAAGAAGTTTTGTCCGACGATAGTAGATTTGTTCCTGCTTCTTCACTTGTTCTCCCTTTTAAACACACAATCTCTCTTTTGCATGTTAGTTCAACTTGCTTGGTTGAATGTTTTGAAAACAAATCAGATATTTCCAACTTATGCAAATAACCTTCAATTTCCTGGAATTCAGTGTGTTTGTAGTGCTTTTCTCATCTGGTGCATCTGATCAACAGGGGAAAAAAATCAAGAGAGATGTAAATGCTACAGAATCGTACTGAACAATGTTGCAATGAAAACTTTTAAAAAAACACTTCAAGGAAAACAGTTTGAATTTGTTCCTAGGCGTGGCGGCTTTGCGCAAGGTGGAAACTCCCAGGGCCACGTGATGCAGGGTGGTGCAGTACAAGGCAGAGGATTTGGAGCACAGGACAGAGCCAACAGAGGCAGTCATTCTCACTTCACCCGCCGATACTAAGTAGTAACTTGTTGTTTTGGTGTTAGGTGGTGGCAGTATTGAGTTCTTTTAGCCAGGGTTCCCTTGGACTTGTCAGTCTTTTTTTTTTTTTTTGAACTCTGCCACCATATTGTAGCTCAATACGATGTGAACTCATTTGGGTTTTTTTGTAATAAATGTGTTTTTGTTCATACCATTTCTTTAAAGAGTTTCTGTTAATGAAGCATTCCATTTTCCATTAATAAAAGTTTACAGTTACTGCTGCTCTTTGTTTCTCTGGAGTTTGACAAAGCTTTATTACACAGTTGATGTCCAAAAATGCTTTCTTGCCCCATCATTTACTTGTTAGGAGCTGAAACTACATATTGTCTTGAATGTTTTACACTATTTTCTCCTTCTGCTCCTACTCTTCACTGCTGAGCACTCAGGTTAACCTTATGAATGGGGAAACCAAGACCCATAGGGGAAAGGCTGCCAGTGACATCACAAAGCAAGTCAGTGGTGGTGGGTGGCCCTGGAGTCCAGATCTTCTGAAACCCAGGCAATTGCCCTTTCCCTATGTATTCTGAAACATTGAAAGCTCTTGTTAAGAAAATGTGTGGTAATATTGCCATATCTGACAGTATTAAAGTTTCTTGTGATCTGGCCCCAGTCAGTCTACTATTCCAGCCTCATTAATACATTACTCCTTTTCCCTGCAATCTATCTAGTGTTACCTTGATTTCAGTAATGCTTTGCCTCCTGTCTCTTTCAGCTGGCTGTCCTCATACATCAGATGGTGTATTTTCCCCAACACACATACCTGTGCCTCATAGAATCTCCAAAACAGCTCAAACACCACTTTGTGCATGTAGCCTTTCCCTAGCCCACCCTTTCACCCCAGTGGTTAGTGTTCAGCCATTTTCCCTAACCTTCCCTGAATCTATTCTGTATATTCCTAAGTATTCTATGTCTTCCCCAGTAGTACAGGCTCTTTGACTAGAGCTGCTTGATTTTTATCCATGCGTCCTCATCACTTTGCACAGTGCCTGTCGCGTAGTAGGTCTCTAATCACTGCTTGGTGATTAGGTCTTGGGATCACAGAAATTAGAGCCGAAAAGTGTCTTAGAAATCATGTAATCTTAAAAGGTTTGCAGTGTCTCCAGGGCCTGGTACTTTGGCTTCTTTTGTGTCTTTGTTAAACAGCTGCTCCAACAATAGAATTTTGGTAAGCATGGTGAGGTTTTGTATTTATTCAGCTCTCCCTATTAGAAATCTAAAACTTCAAAAATTAGCTTTGGGATAAGAAGTAACTAAGCACCATTTAAAGTATGTTGTTAAGCTCCCCAGGGACCATGTAGTGAACAGTTTCAAGCGATGAAAACCATAGAATAGTTGAAGGTCATTTATTGAGACAGATATTTGTGTTTCAGTATTTCAGAGATGGTTGTGATTTTTATTGGCATTGATACTTCCTCTTATGAAAGAGCTACAAATGTCTGCATCTCTTAGATCTTTTTCATTACTAAGATCAAAGAATAACCCTTGGCCTCAACCTTCTAGTGACCATCCCATGATTCCTCAGGCCATTTCTCAGATGACAGTCCATTTCCAAGTCCTTAAGTGAAGCCTTCAGTTTGGTGTCGTGTTTCACTGATGTAGCTTTCAAGAATAAAGGCTTACCTTGGAATCTCAGTGTTGGAAGGAGCTTGAGAGGCCATGCGAGGCAACCTGTTTACCTGAACAGAAATCCCCAATAACATATTGGTGGTCATCCAGCTTTCACTTGAAGGACTGTATTGAGGTTTTCAGTGGTATTATTGTGAAGTGGAAATAGCGTGTAAGTCTTAAGTTGCGAAGTTTCCAATTAAGTCCCTTAGAAATCACTCAGGACAGCTCTTGTCATTACACAAGAAAACAAGGCAAAGGAAGTTGTAGTTTGTATGGCAAGTTCAAGATCAAACTCCAGTCCCCAGCTTGCAAATCGAGGACTTTCGATAACTTTCTGCCTTCTTCACAGGCTCACGGTATTAAAATCATTTGGGGCAATCTTCCGATTTTAAGGGTAAAGAGTCTAGAGAGTTCAGGCTGCTTGCCAGAAGTCGCACAGCTAGAATCTGAACAGCTGGCATTCAAACCTGTGAGTTGGAGTAATACTTTTTGTCCATAGTATGTGAAGAGAGGGACCAATATCAAATGCCTAGAAAAATCATTTCGGGGGGAGGATGGAAGGATGGGCCTGTTCTTCAGTGACAAATATCTATCACTGCAAATCAGTAATTTGTAATCTTAGAAAGTTATCATGAGGCACCCAAGGGCTACACAACAGCTAAGCTTACTGCCTAAAGATTATAACATATGGTTGGATGGGGCAGCCTATAGTTTTGGCCATCAGTACAGATACCTTGAGTAGAGACTGCCAATGAACAACGAACTGGACCCGAAATGTAATAGAGTAGGCTGGATTCTGTTTGGGAAATAGTGCAATGCTTTTAATAACTCCCAAATTTCTCCCTGAACAGAAGTTCATCTTTTTAAAATTATTATTTCTACAGAGCTGTTTTGTATCCCCACTTGGTTCCTGGCATGTAGTAGGTACCTAATAAAAGCTTGTTAACTTGATGGCTACAAAACAGAAATCTTAAAAGTTTCAGGTCATTCAAAAGACAAGGGAGAGATGCATGCTTAGTAAGAGTGGGCTGCAAGCTGTTTTATCAAGGAAACATTGGGCCGAATACCATGAAATATATTAGCCAATGTATGACTAGGAAGTGGGGTGGGCAACCTCAAGGTATCACCAAAGTACAGCCATGGCCTCGTGATCCATCACTACCCACAAAAGGCAAAGCACTGCCTCTTGAGAGACTGTTCCTAATCCTTTCAGTTAGTGGAGCTCTCCTACCCCCGTGACATTCATTTGTATTTAATTTGAATGTATTTATGCAGAGGTTGTCTTCCCCCAGTGGAATGGAAAGCCCTTGAGATCAAAGATCCTGTCGGTTTTTTACATTTGTGTGCCTAGTGCCCAGCGCACAGATTTTTGTTTTGTTTGTTTTTTTGGTATGTACCTATGATTTCATTGTTGAGAACTCCCAACAAAAATAAGAACTCTGCCAGTGCCGATTGGCAACTACCGTAGGACAGTCTCAGAGGGTTTCACAAGCCACTGACAAGTTAAATGGCTTGTCCAGGGTCACACAGCTAGTCTCCCAGAGACAAAATTTGAACTCCAAGTCTGCTGTCCACTAAACCAGGCTGGAATATAGTAGATGCTTAGTAAATGATTATTTAATAGAATAAACTAGATCTGGACTAGAGGAAAGCTCCTAGCACCAATGAGAGGATCACCTGTGGAAAATTTATGGAAAGTTATGGATGAGTTACATTGCACCATCAGAGACAGTAACTACATTGATTAGCACATGAATCCCACTGTGTCAATTTCCTCATGGCTTGATTTAAACTACTGGAGACTTTTCTTATTGGCCATCCCTAACCATTCATCTCTGTGGCATCATGGGAAGGAGTGCTGAAATTGGGATTCAGAGATCATTGATCTGGATATTACCTCAGAAGCATCCAGGCCAGCCTCATTTTGCAGATGAGGAAACTGAGGCTTAGCAGTGTCATGTCCCAAGGTTACACGGGTAGGTACTAAGTCTTAAAGGCAGCATTTGAAACCAGGTTCTCTAACTAGACCCAGTGCCCTAACTACTGACCCAGGGAAGGCGCTACCATAGTGCCTGCCACTAGAAGACCAGGGTTCAAACTCAGCTTTGACACTAACTATAATCTTGGATGAGTCAGTATCTCTGTTCCTCTGAAAAATAGAGGTCATTGTACTTGCACTGCCTGTCTCACAGGTTTGTGAGGAAAAGTGTTTGCTAAACCTGAAAATGCCATAGGAATAGGGATTTTTCCAGAGTTAGGTCCAAGGTATCATCTACCATGGATGTCACAGCGTCTTAAACTGAGTACTTCATACCCTTATCCCATACTTATCTACAGCTGATGCATACTTTTGATGGGTTTTAGAACTGATGTATTACTGGTTTTTTCCCTGGGCCAAATTGCTTCCCGTCAGTTGAGAGTTAAGAGTGTCCCAAATAGTACCCTGGAAACCTGGCTCTCCCTTCCATTATCCCTAGAAGTCTGACAGTGTCTCTGCTTGAGCTTCCCAAACAATTGTCATTCCTCAAAAAGTGCTCTGGTCTTCCTTCTGGCATGTTCCATTCTAAAAGTGAATCTGAAAATCCACTTTTTCCACCAGGTAGCAGGAGAAATCAAAAACATTAAAAGCAGGTTGGTGGATACACCACAGAGCTTTTGCAGGTTGGAGTTGAGGTGGGTAGCAATTCTCTGAGCTTTCCTGCCTGAATGGGGGCTCTGAGTCATTTTTGGAGAGAGCTCTGCTTGGAGCCCCATGTCGTGGAGGAAAGCCTGCAGGCATTGCTGACTGAGTTCAACATCCCTCTACAGTTGCTGCATATTTGGAAATAATTCCTTCTTGTCTCCAAGGGGAGACTTGGATTCTCACTGGGAGCTTTGGTTAACTAAAAAGCTAAAACTGCAAGACCAGTAACACTCACTGACTACATGACCGACTTGGATTTGGCCTGCTGTTCCCAACCTTTGGAAAGCTGTCACATTGTTCAAATCAATGCAGTTTGACAAACATTTGTTAAACATTTACTTCGTGCTGGGTACTGTGCTAGGCACAGTGGAAATACAAAGACAAAAATAAAGCAGTCCCACTCTCAGGCTCCTCAAGAAGCTTCTATTCTATTGGGAGAAGTCACAAGCACTCAAGTAAATACAAAATAAATGATAAGTAAATTTTTTAGGTTAATGGGAGTACTAACAACTGAGGGAATCAAGGAAAGCCCAGTGTAAGAGGTAGCACTTAGTAAGTTGAGACTTGAAGGGATCTAAGGGTGCCAAGTGGTTGAAGTGAAGAAGAAGGACAGCATTCCAGGAGTGGGGAGATAGTCTGGGCAAAGGTGCAGAGGTGGGAAATGTAATATGAGCAAGGAACATCAGGTAAGTCACTATATGATTTATTGTCTCCTTTCATCACCAGTTCTTTAATTATTCAACTCCCCTCTGGTAGGATAGTGGAGGGAATCATGAGAGACAGCATAGTCCTGGATTTGAGATCCACCTATACCACATCCTATGTAAGCTTGGATATGTGATTTTACTGCTAGAACCCTAAGTTTACTCATCTTCAAAATGGGGATAACAGTACCCTTCTCAGCCTCACAAAATGATTGTCAGAAAACTCATCTGAATCATGGGACTAAGAAGAGAAAAAAAACCTTAGAGATCATTTCCCACCTGTCATTTTACAAATGAGGCCACTGAGGCTGAGAGAAGTAAGTGAAAACACTTGGCCTGAAGTCACAAAGATAGTAAGGAACAGAACCAGGATTCACATACAAGCCCTGTGATTCCAAATGCAATGCTCTTCTCACTACATGACTCGGTCTTTGTAAACTATACTCTTAAAGTTTTTTAAAATAATATTTTTTTCCCCAATTACAGGTAAAAACAATTTTTTAGCATTTTTTTTGAAAATTTGAGTTTCGAATTTTATCCCTCACTTCCCCCCTCCCTGAGACAGTAAGCAATTTAACATAAGCTACTCATGTTCAATCATGCAAAACTTACCATATTAGTCATATTATGAAAGAAGACACAGACCTAAAGGGGGAAAAATAAAGTGAAAAAGGTTATACCTTGATCTGCATCCAAACCATCAGTTCATTCTCTGGAGGTGGACAGCATTTTCCATCATGAGGCCTTTGGAATTGTCTTGGATCACTGTATTGCTGAGAAGAGCTAAGTCATTCACAGTTGTTTATCATACAACACTGCTGTTACTGTGTACCATGTTCTCCTGGTTCTGCTCACTTCACTTTGCATCAGTTCATATAAGTCCAGGTTTTTCAGAAATCCACCTAGTCATCATTTCCTATGGCACAGTGTATACCCTTTAAGCTTTTAAATAGAGCGGTGCTTTCATCTACTTGGTAATTCTACTGATTGTGGATGGGAACCCATCCATCCTGCGTCACTCTTGTCCATATCCATAAGCTCACAAAAATGGGTGAGGCCAGTGTGCTGAAGGATGCCCCTCCTCGATTTCTCCCTATCGTGCTTTTTCTAGGCGCTGTCTCCTGCTCCCGTTCTTTGAAGTTCTCCGCTGGTGATGGGTTGCAGGTGAGGTGTCGCACCTGCCGTTGCCTTCTTTGTGGGAGTCCTCTTCAGTTCTTTGGACACTGCTGTGTCTTGTGTCCAGCACCCATATACCACCATTAGAATGTTTGTGTTAAAAGTGTGGGCCTTCTTTCTTGGTGAAGCTGTTGGTCATTAAAGGAGCTTAGTGATTTCCTCAGTTAGTGTATATGTCATCATCATCAACAGCAACCATTTATTAAATATTTACTTTGTGCTGAGCACTGAGGATACAGAGGTTAAAATACATTCCCTGCTTTCAGGGAGACTGTGTACATCTATATGAGCTATGTATAGGGCAAATGTAAAGAGTGTTAGGCTTGGAATCAGGAAGACTCATCCTCTTGACCTTAGACATTACTGTGTGACCCTGGGCAAGTCACTTAATCGTGTTTGCCTCAGTTTCCTCATCTGTAAAATAAGCTGGAAAAGGAATGGCAAACCACTCCAGTATCTCTGCCAAGAAAACCCCAAATGAGGTCACAAAGAATCAGACATGACTGAAAACAACTAAACAACAAATGGGCGAATAGGAGATAAACTCAGAGTTTAAGGCAGCCACCAGTGGAGGAGACCAGAGTCTTGTAGAAGGTGGGATCTAAGGGGAGTCTTGAAGGAAGCTAGTGAAGCCAAAAGGTGGAGATGAGGAGAGAGAGAAAATTTCAGGAATGGGAGACAGCCAGTGAAAATGCCTTTAGTCAGGAGATGGAGTGCCTTATTTGAGGAGCAGCAAGCAGACCAGTGCTTGCTGGTTCATATAGTATATGAATTGCAGTGTAAGAAGACTGGAAAGGTAGGAAGGGACCAGATTATGCAGGGCTTTAAAAGTCAAACAGAGGATTTTATATTTGATACTGGAATTAATAGGGAGCCACTGGAGTTTGCTGAGTAGGAGGTAACATGATTAAGCTTGTGCTTTAGGAAGTTAGGAAGGTCACTTTCATAGCTGAATGGAGGTTGGACTAGAGTAGGGAGAGACCAGAGACAGGGAGACCAACCAGTTGGCTATTATACTGAGTTGTTGAGGGCTTACACCAAGCCTGTAGAAGCAAGAATGGAAAGAAGGGTTTGCTAGGTGCTGAGGATACAGACAAAAATGAAACTGCCTACCTTCAGACAGCTTCTATTCTAAATGGGGAGACAACATGGACTGCATTAAAAGAGGCAAAGCTTCCAGGTTTAAGGAGATAATAGTCCCACTGCAGTCTGTCCTTACTCTAGAGTATTGTGTTCAGTTTTAGGTTCTATGGTTAATGAAGGACATTGATCATTTAGAGTGTGTCCAGGGGAGGGCGGCCAGGATGGGGAAGGGCTTTGAGGCTACTAAAGTCTTAGAGGCACCATTGAAAGAAATGGATGTGTTTAGCCTAGAAAAGAGAAGACTTGAGGGAGGATATGATAGCTGCCTTCGAATATCTAGGAGCAAGAGATAGAGTTTGAAAAGAGACAAATTGAGGCTTGAAGCCATGAACAAACTTCCTGACAATTGGAGCTCCAAGGCAGCATGGGCTGGCTTGAGAGGTGGTGAGCTCTCTTTTCTTGGAGGTCTTCAGGCAGAGGCTGGACAATCACTTGTAGAGTATGTGATGGTGGAGATCCCTTTTGTGTTTGGGTTGAACTAGATGGCTGCTGAGGTCCCTTCTACCTTTCAGATTCTGTAATTCTGTGTACATAAATATATACAAAATATAGAGATAATAAATGCCAGGTAAATGTATGAGAAGAAGGCACTAGCAGCTAGGGGATCAGAGATACAGTGAATTGGAGACAGAAAGACCCAAGTTTAAACCCAGCCTCAGATGTTACTTTGTGACCCTGGGCAAATCATTTTACCTTTCTCAGCCTCAGTTGTAACATATATAAAATGAAGATAATAATGTTTCACTTTCTTATGAAGAGGGTCAAATGACATAAAGTGTTTCACAAACCTTAAATTGGTATGTAAATTATTCTTTTTCTGGCCATACTGTAGAACATTGGAAGAAGAGTAATGTATAACAAGATTGGAAAGGTAAGTTGGTTCCAGATTGTGAAGAGTTTTAAAAATAAAATAGAGGAGCTTATATTTGACCTTAGAAGCAATGCTTCTTCCTAAAGGCAATCTAACCTTGCTCCCTCCCCCTGTTTAATTCTGGGCCCAGTTCTGTACTATACTGCGCCGTCTGTCCCAAATATACATAATGATGGATAAGCTCTTGTCATAATCTGGGCAATAGACATTCTTCAACCTCTTGATCCGTCCTGGATGGAAGGTCCAACCTAACTTGAGTGGTTATCAATCTCCTCCAGGAGGCTCTCCAATATTCCAGGGCTTTATGCAACCAATGTAATGTGATCTGCAAATAGAAGCATCTGGAGGACCTCATTACCACAAGAAATTTTTCTTCATCTTGGATTCTTTTTTTTTTTTTTAATTTTTTTTTTAATTTATTTTTGACATGTTTGGTTTTCAGCCTTGATTTTCACAGGCGTTTGAATTACAAATTTTCTCCCCATTTCCTCCCCCCCCCACT
>CM053622.1:62292224-62313255 GCA_028646595.1 Phalanger gymnotis | reverse complement strand
ACATCAAAAGCCTCCAAGAAAAACATGAACTGGTCTCAGGCCATGGAAGAGCTCAAAAAGGATTTGGAAAAGAAAGTTAGAGTAGGGGAAAAATTGGGAAGAGAAATGAGAAGGATGCGAGAAAACTATGAAAAACAAGTCAATTACTTGCTAAAAGAGACCCCCCAAAAAACTGAAAAACATACTGAAGAAAACAACACCTTAAAAACTTGTGTAATGGGGGGCTCTGGAAACTTCTTAGATCCTATTTGCCCAGTTGATGCAACCTTTCCGTGCGGAGGATATTAGGGAGCTTGCTTCTGGGGAATCATGATGACATACAAGGGAAGTGACTTGGAGAGAAAGTGGATCTTACATAGACATTCTGTAACTAGGTTGGAAGTCACCTCTTCACTCTCATGTAAGAAACCAAACCGACCTGTCTTGGTGCCAAGGGCTAGAGTACTTTATACTCTTCCTGCTCCTTACTCTGCTCTGGAATTGCACCTGCAGAATGGGTTCAGTAATTAACTCCTAAAAAAAGAAAATCAAGGTTCCCAACTCAGGAAGACTCACTCCTTAACACAATGCCAGAACACATGGAATTCTTCACATGTGGATTAAGAAACTGGAGTTGACTGGAAGTCCACCCCCTTGCCCTCTGGTGAGAAACCAACCATTCTGGGTGAAAACTCTACCATTATTCCCTTGGGTCCAGCTGAGGTCTGGGCAGAATTTCCAAGTGGCTCCTTTCTACACAGGACACACCAGAATTTCTTTAAGGTGAAAAAGAAAGGAAGAGGAACTAGCATTTATTGACCATCTATCCATTCTATGCCAGGCATTATGCTAAGCTCTTTACAGATATCATTTACAGATTTCATTTATCTTCACAAAAGAGGCAGCTGGGTCATTCAATGGTTAGAGCCCTGGGCCTGGAATCAAGAGGAACTAAGTTCAAACACAGCCTCAGACTCTTATCAGCTGTGTGACCCTGGGCAAATCACTTAACCTATTACTATATAACTATATTACTATATAACCCACAATTAACCACTTAACCTAAAATCAACTTAAACCTGCCTCGGTTTCCTCGACTCAAAAATGGAGATTACAATAGCACTTACTTCACAAAGGCACTTGTGCTATAGGTGATCCCCTTAGAAGTTCAGGTATATTTTCTTGAGTCTTCATTCCAAAGCTCCTAAAATTTCCCCCAATGGATCCCTGCCACTGCAAGGACAATCCAAATGGAATTCCAAACTCATTCAATAGGACAAGAAGCCTCAGCTAAAGAAAATAGCAAAAGAAATTCAAATAAGCCCCAAAGATAGGCAAGGCTCCCAGAAGGAAAGAATTAAGCCAGAGGAGTTGATTCCTTGGGGTTTCCAGACACACAGGCAAACCTTACCCTATGGATTTGCAAGACGCAAGGACCTAACAATTGAGTGAGAAGTCTAGGTCTGTTTAAACACAGAGAATTGTGAACATTTCTCAACGGGGCACCAGCGCCCTAGCAGTGCAAACTCCACACTTCTAATATCAGACTTGATATCAATAAGTATGCAGTAATACAATAACTATCAGGATTTAAACATTCAATGCATCAACAAATAACAGCATTTTACAAAATCATTTCAAAGGTACTAACTTGTGAGGGAGCATGCTGGAAAACTGCATAATTACAGACTAAATTTTTATTTATTTATTTTTGCCAGTTTCTCTAGGATCTCATAAACTAGCATATCCCAAACCCAAAGTCTCAGGTAGAGATTATCTCTAGGGGTTCCCATAAATGCACAAGGTCCAATTTTATCCCAGATGAGACTTCACACGTGCATTCTGGCTGGGTGGACTATATCTTCCTCTTAGGATTTGTAGTTACTGTTCAGTCATTTTTAAGTCATGTCTGATTCTTTGTGACCCCATTTGGGGTTTTCTTGGCAAAGATACTAAAATAGTTTGCCACTTCCTTCTCCAGTTCATTTTACAGATGAGGAAACTGAGGCAAACGGTTAAGTGACTTGCCCAGCATTACATAGCTAGTAAATATCTGAGACTGGATTCGAACTCAGGAAGATGAGTCTTCCTGACTCCAGTCCAGTTCTCTATCCACTGTGCCACCTAGCTGCCCCCCTTAAATTCCAAGGGATAGCTAAAGGTTTAAGGTATCTCTTTTTCTTCCCGTCAGCTTGTGCCCCCAATAATTGTGCTTCCCCTATTGTTAGAGGCCAATGATTAGCACCCGTATTCCATTTAACCACTTAATATCAAGTGACGTTTATAAAAAGATATTTACTCCAAAGATATAACCAGAATAAATGTACATTTTCCCTAATACCTCGAGGGCATACTCTCCTCTACATCACCTCAATCTCTAGAGGAGTAGGCTCAAATTAACTCAATTCCTACATAGCATTGGTACCACCAAGTTCATCTCCAGAGGTAATCTTTTTGTTGGCTAAGTATTCATTTCATCTTCTACTGGGATGAGGTAGTCTTAAAGGTTACTTCTTGCTCAGTGGAGCATTGATGCCACAGCACCCACCCTGGCCTCCCAGATTTCTATGGTTCACTCACTCAACCTTTTGAAACTCTCAAGGTTGGAGACTTTACTCCTTTCACTGAGAACATATGAAAAAGTCAAGCACCATAGGCCTGTTTCTTAGGGCTGTTTTAGGATTGGGAATTATTGTTGGTAATGATTATTTGTTGAATTGAGAAGAGTAGGGAGAGGGCGAATGGAAGGGGACCAACCTTTCTCAACTTGCCTTAGAAGAGATACCGAAGCATAGGAAATCATAGAAATCAGAGCATGACTTCAGAAGGAAGAAGGCCCCAAGATCTTTTCTCTTCCCTGCATGGTTTCTCATCAGATGCCATGAGCAAAAAGTCACTGAGATCCCTCAAGACCCAGCAAGACAACAGAAGAATTAGTTGCTGCTGCTGAAAAGCCTTTTCTTTATCACATGATCTGGGTAAACCAACCAGGGTCAGTTATAGAATGTCTATTCCTAGTCCACAGTCTCTCCAGACATCAGCTTGATTATCCAAGAAGCAAGCTCCCTAGTGTCTTCCACGTGGAAAGAGCCAGACCTCCATTACACTCAGAAGACAAGATCCCACTGGTGACTGGGCTTCTCTGAGGCCTCCTCTTTGCCAGGGTCAGCTTCTCCAACTCCATCAATGAATCCTCCTATGGCATAATCCCCAATCCCCTTCCCACTCCAGTCACCCTTCTTTGGATCAAGGTCTCTCCTAAAATGAAACCGAACAAAATATTCCATATATGATTGAACTAGGTCATGTTGAATCATAGAGGAGAATAATAACTAATCATAACAGCATTTTTAGCATTTACATAACACCTTAAGGTTTGCAAAGTGCTTTACAGATATTTTATCCTCATAACAACCCTAGGAAGGTGGGTGCTATTATCATTATGCCCATTTCGCAGATGAGATAACTGAGGCAGGCACAGGTTAAGTGACTTGCCCAGGTTGAATCAGTCATTCAGTATCTGAGGCCACATTTGAACTCTGGTCTTTCTGATTTCAGGTCTAGTGCTCAATCTACTATACCACCTAGCCACCTCAATAGATTTCCATAGATAGATTTCAGTGGGTCCATGAATTATATCACAATTAATATATATATATATACATATATATTTTGATAACGGTTTCAACATATTGGTTTCCTTTGCAATCTTATGAATTTTATTTTATCCATTGAGAAATAATATTCTAAAAACGGATCCCTAGGCTTCATTAGACTGCCCGAAGGGTCCAGGACACAAACAAGGTGAAGACCTCCTGAACCAGGCAATCTTTAAGGTCTTTCTCAGCTTAGATGTCTATGATTCCTTCTGCTTCACTGTCTCTCCTGAGGTAGCATGAGGGAAGGTTGGTCCTCTTCCATTTGCCTTCCCTCCCCACCCACTGCCCCTCTGCAATTCAACCAATAACCATTACTAAAAATAACTCCCATTTCTACAATGCTTTAGATCATTTAATCTATCAGGGCTCTTGGCAACTCATGCCACAAGTTACAGAGAAGGTGCCCACCTACATTTTGCATTGATGAAATCACAGGTCTAGTGCTTATCCTAATCCCTTTTAAGATTTTTAAAGCAGTTTTGCAACAACCCTTGGAAAGAGTTAATGTAGGTGTTATTGCCCCCATTTTATAGATGAGGAAAATGGAATTTAATGAGATGAAGTGATTCAATTAATGTAGTAGAGCTAGTATGTATCAGAATTGGGGTTTGGATCCACATCTCCTGAGTCCATGTCCAGTGCTCTTTCAACTATCCAATGCTGTCTGCTGTGGGTATCAGGATGGCACAACCAGCTTTAATTGCTCTATGTCTTGCCATCCCCTCTAGTTCTTGTCCAGGGTGTAGGGTGTGTTCAGGGAAGACTAGTACCTCTGCTACGAGGGCTGCTGAGCCATTTTCAGGGCTACTTTCCACCTTTGCATTCACCTGTGGCTCCAAGAAGCTGTGGTATGTGCAGCAGCCACATCCCAGCAAACTGTTTTGGCAGATGGGCTAAACCAAGCTAAGGGCAACCAAGGGCTCTCAAAGCCATTGGTGAGTTGGGGGGGGTGTCTACTCCAAGCATGTGAAGACTTCCTGTGGTGGAAGAGGTGGATGACGACAATTTGTTCCAATGGCCATGAAGGCAGCTAAACAGGTGCTGTGGGGCACTTGGAGCTTGGTTAGACATCGAAGACGCCAAGGTCATTCACTGCATCTTGAACCATCACCAGTTGTCTTGACTCTGTCCTGTCACTGGACTGTGATGACTCTGGAGGACAGACTGAGGCCAATGACTTTGTGCAACTCTGCCTCACTTAAATACTATTTTTGCATGAATCAAGACATCATCCATACCATTTTACCATTGTTACCTATCTCAGAGTCCTGCGGTGATAGGCAAGTGATGAAGAAGCAGGTGTGGATACACTGGGAGCTGTGGTCACAACCCAGCACACAGGTGGCCCAGGCCATAGGGTCATCTTCTCACTGGAAGCAGCAGTGGAATTCGGCAGCGCCCTGGGTGTCTGAGCGGCCTTTTAAGGATTGCGCTGCTCACCTCCTGGTGTGAGGAAAGGGCTAGAGAAGCTTCCCTGAAAACTGTCTACTTACCCAATCCTGGCCTGATTACTGCAGTAGGTGAGGATCCCACCCTGTCATCAAAACACAAAAAAATGTACAAAAACTTCTGCAGAGATGATTCCACTCACCATCAGCATATGGAATGTCCATACACTTATAGACAACACAAAATCCAGTAGACCTGAAAGACAAACAGTTCTTGTTGAAAGAGAACTCAGCAAGTATTGCATCCAGATAGTAGCCTTGAGTGAAACAAGACTGATAAATGAAGGCCAGCTTACTGAAGTTGGAGCTGGATTCATGTTTTTCTGGAGGGGCCTCAGTGAAGGGAAGCACTGTGAAGCTGGCATAGGTTTTGCAATCAAAACTAATCTAGTCAACAAGCTTGTATGTCTACCAAAAAGAGTGAACAACAGTCATGACAATGCCATTGCCATTTGCAGGAAAATACCAAGCCACCATCATCAGTACCTATGCTTCCACTATGATGGCCCCTGATGAAGACAAAGAAAAAATTTATGAAGACCTGGAGATCCTCATCAACAACATGCTAAAAGAAGACAAGCTTATAATTCTGGGAGACTTTAATGGTAGAGTAGGTTCAGACTATGAGACTTGGCAGGGAGTCCTAGGAAGGAATGGGGCTGGAAACAGCAACAACAATGGTCACTTAATACTGAAGACATCTCATGACCTTCTCATCACCAACAGTGTCTCCCATTTACTTAAATGCATTAAAACTTCCTGAATGCACCCTTGCAGCAAACATTGGCATTTAATAGACTATGTCATTGTAAGGAATAGAGATAGACAGAATGTGAGAGTGATGAAGGTGATGTGTGGCACAAAGTGCTGGACTGATCATAGACTTATCTTCTCCAAGCTAAATATTTACATTCACCAAAAGTGGTAGTCTCAAGGCAAAATGACTACAAGAAGAATTAATGTTAACAGATTAGAACACTTCTCTGAGGGGGACAGTTTGTTGCTAACTTGGAGGGAAAGTTGAGTCAACACATGGTTGGCGACAGGGGAGCAGAAAAGGAGTGGGCAGCTTTCAGAGATTTGGTGTACAGCACTGCATTTGCTCATCTGGGTCAGAACGCTTGCAAGCATCAAGATTGGTTTGATGAAAAAGTTAAAAGCTTCTAAATGAAAAACAAAAACTCCACAGGGCTTACCAGCAGGATAGTTCATCTATCTCCAAGAAGCAAGTATTTACCCCATCAAAAGTAAGGTACAAACACAGCTTAGAGAGATGCAGGATTCTTGGCTAAGTAGGAAGGCAGATGAAATTCGGTTTTATGCTTATAGTAACAATTCAAAGCACTTTTATGATGCCCTGAAGGTTATTTGTGGGCCAAAAGCCTATGGTGCATCTCAACTACTCAGTGCTGATAGAGCCACATTGATTAGTGATAAGGACATGAACCTAAAGAGATGGGCTGAACACTTTCATAGTGTTCTCAAGACTGTCATCAATCAGTGCTGAAGCCATTGACTACCTCAGGTTGAAGTCAGTCCCTCCCTAGCTGAACTTCCAACTGAAGAAGACATTTTGAATGCCATTGGAAAAGCACCTGGTGCTGATTCTATTCCAGATGAGATTTACCAGGTGTGTGTGTGTGTAGGTGTGTGTGTGTCCATTGCTCATACAAAAGCTGGCGAGAGGAGGTTATCCCCCAGCAGTTCAAGGACACCTCCATTGTCCATCTCTATAAAGGCAAAGGAAATAGATAGCCTTGTGATAATCACAGCTCTTAGTCATTACTGGCAAGATTCTTGCCAGAATCCTCCTTAATAGGCTGATCTTTTACTTGGAAGATGGTCATCTACCTGAGTGCCAGTGTGACTTCAGAAAGGGCCAAGGAATAGTTGATATGCAACAATTCTAGGAGAAATGCTAGGAGCAGAACTGAGGTCTGTACACAACATTTGTAGATCTGACCAAGGCCTCTGACACTATCAGGCATGAGGGCTTATGGAAAATTACATCAAAATTTGGTTGTCCAGAGAAGTTCATCAGCATTGTACATCAATTTCACGACAGTATGCTTGCCTAGGTTCTGGATAATGGACAATGCTCTCATGTTTTCCCAGTCACCAGTGGAGTGAAACAAGGCTGTGTGCTTCCTCCCATGCTTTTTAGCATGATGTTTTCAGCCATGTTGTCAAATGCCTTCAATGAGGACAACATGGCATCAAGGTCGGCTATTGCACTGATGATAAATTCTTCAACTTAAAAAGGCTACAAGCCAAGACTAAAGTGGAGGGAGTATTGGTATATGATTTTTTGTTTGCAGATAACTGTGCACTCAATGCAGCCTCTGAAGCTGAGATGTAACAAAGTATGGATGCATTCTCTACTACTTGTGCTAATTTTGGCCTAACAATTAACACCAAGAGAACACAGGTGCTCCATCAGCCAGCACCATACCACCCATATGTGGAAACCATCAGTCACAGCAAATGGAGAAGTTCTGAATACTGTGTATAAGTTTACTTACCTTGGCAGTATACTTTCTAGGAATGTACACATTGATAATGAGGTTGACATATGCATTGCCAGAGCTAGCTCAGTATTTGAGAGACTCTGAAAGAAAGCGTGGAAGAGGAGAGGTATTAGACTGACTACCAAACTGAAGCCATTGTGCTGACCTCATTGTATGCCTTTGAAACCTGGATAGTATACCAGCTCCATGCCAGGAAAATGAATTGCTTCCATTTGAATTGTCTTGGGAAGATTCTGCAGATCACTTGGCAGGATATGATACCAGGCACTGAGGTCTACTCTCAAACTAAACTGCCAAGTATTCAAGCTCTACTGAAGAGAGCCCAACTCTGATGGGCTGGCCATGCTGTTCAAGTGCAAAATGTACGCTTGCCCCAAAGACTATTTTATGAAGAACTCACACAGAGCAAGTGCTCACATAGTGGCCAGAAGAAGCAATACAAGGACATTCTCAAGGTAAAGAACTTTGGAAGTGATTGTGTGGCACAGGAGACATTGGCACAGGACCGCTCAGCATGGCATGCCCTCATCAGAGAAGGTGTTGTGCTCTATGAGCAAAGCAGAATGGAAGGAGCTCAAAAGAAAAGTGAGACATGCACATTTAGAGAATCCACCCCAAATGTTCACATGGACCATTTGTACCTAATCTGTGGTGAAGCATTCTGAGCTTGTATTGGTCTGAATCAGCCATGGTTGGACACACTGTAACTTGACTCTAACATAGTGATGTCAGTTTGGTCCTCTTTGAGAATGAAAGACAACAACCAACCAGTTCTTGTCCATGGTGTCCCAATATTCAGGAGACCTTTTTCTTTTTGTTGTTGTCATTTTTCAATCATGTCCAGCTCTTTGTGACTCCCTTTTGGGGTTTTCTTGGCAAGGATACTAGAGTGATTTACCATTTCCTTCTCCAGGTCATTTTACAGATGAGGAACTGAGGCCAACAGGCTTAAGTGACTTGCCCAGGGCCACACAGCTAGTAGGTGTCTCAGGCCAGATTTGAATCTAGGTCTTCCTGACTGCTGGCCTGGTGGTGCTCTTTCTACTGCTCCACCTAGCTGATTTTTTTTTTGTGGGTACCAGTACAAGACTCAGGCTCTCCATCTATTATCCTTCATTCTCTTTACACAAAAGCCACACCTCCTTTCTTGGCTATACATTTCCTTAATGGTATCATTTATGCCACTTCTTATGCAGAGGCCCCCACTGGCACTGTGACAACTTATGCCCGCTATTTATCTTGGAGGTATCTGCCATTTTACTTCTTTGGAGATTGTAGCATTCCTAAGATTTGCAGGCAAACAGCATCATTAGAAGAATATTGGTTTTAGAAAGCTTTGTTTTGTGTCAGGAATAAGCTCAATGTAACTAAAAACACTGTACAATTTCTCAAATGTGGTCCAGCCTGTACCTTTTTTCATATTTAGTTTTAGATACAGTTCATTGTCCACATATATACTGATTGCTAATTCAATGGGTTGCCCATCCAACCCCAAGTCAAAGTCTAGTTGATAGGCATCTCTCATCCAGTTGGTTTTTCTGGTATGGATTGTTAAGCTATTTTTTTGAGTGTTCAAGAATCTCATCTAGGAGCTCAATAGTTTTATTGAGTGTAATGCAATAAGAAATCAAGTCAAGAAGCACCTACTTTGTTAAGCACCTACCACGTGTCAGACACTGTGCTAAATGCTGGGGATACAAAGAAAAACAAAACCAGTCCCTGCTCTCAAGGAGCTCACAGTCTAATGGAGCAAGTAACATGCAAATCGCTATGTACAAGCAAAATGTCCATAGAACAAATTGAGGAAAATCATTGAAGGAAAGCATTAGTGTTTAAGAGGATCAGGAAAGGCTTCTAGCAGGTGAGATTTTAACTAGGTCTTGAAGGAAGCCAGAGAAACCAGTAGAAATGAAGAAGGAAAGCAGTCTAGGCATGGGAGTCAGACAGTGAAAATGTCTGGAGCTGTGAGAAGGCAAAAGGAACAGCACTAAGACCAGTGTCACTGGATTGTAGAGAATGCGGTGGGGAGTGAGGTCTAAGAAGGCTGGCAAAGCAGGAAGGGGTCAGGTTATAAAGGGTTTCAAAATCTAAACAGAGGATTTTATGTTTGATCTTGGAGGTGAGAGGGAGACACTGGAAATGACTGAGTAGATGAGTAGCATGGTCAGACCTGTACTTCAGGGAGAGATAACCTTGACTGGTTAGTGGATGATAGTCTGGAATGGAGAGAGACTTGAGTCAGGAGGACTCAGTTAACCAGTAGGATACTACAATAGCCCGGGTGTAAGATAATGAGGGCCTGTTCCAGGCTGGTGGCAGTGTCAGAGGAGAGCAATGTTGTGAAGGCAAAATTGACAGGTCTTGGCAACAGACTGGATATGGGAGATGGGAGAGTGAGAAGATGACACCTAGGTTGTTAGCCTTGGGAACTGGGAGGATGGGGGGCCCTCTACAGTAATAAGAAAATTAGGAAGAGGGGAGGGTTCGGAGGGGAAAATTGTTTTGGACATGTTGAGTTTGAGGTGTCTATAGGAAAGAAGAGCAACGTCCTCTGTAGATAGGAATGTTTGGTAGACTTGTTCACTGCACTGACTCTTCCGTTTGTGCTCTGCTCAAGGCATCTTCTGTGATGAGGACAAACGTCTTTGGTGAGCAAAAACCTCCCTGTTTTGTGCCCTGCTTGAGTCACTGAGCAAAGCTATCTTTGTGTTTGCATTTATAGATTCCTATGATTTTGCATATGCATGCACGTTGTTGGAGGAGGGCTTTCGAGGCTGCCTTTTGTACCGTCAAGTCAAATGCTTTTTCAAAAAATCACAGAACAGTAAGCTCAGTAGGATCTTGTGTTTTCTACGCTGGTGTTCGACTCAAGATAAGGTCTGTCACAGAGAATCATTTTTGAGAGTCTACCTGGGGACACAGAGGTGAAAAACAACAGAATCCCAGCCCCCAGCTACTAGGCATGGGAAGCTTGTACATCAATACGTTTAAGTTGGGAAACATTTACCTGCATAGGAAGGAATCGCCAAGGAGAACCAAGCACCTCTAGGAGGAAGGGGTCATTTCTAGCTTGAGGAGGATGAGGAAGGTTTCATGAAGGGCACTTCCTCTTCTCTTTGCCCTCATCTATCCTTCTAGAATCATTCATCTGCCCTCACAACAGCAATGCCCAGCACCAGACTCTGCACATGGTGAGTGTTTAATAAATATTTACCGATCATCAATTCAGTGGTTCTCTATTACTTCAAATTCCTTGGTCTGGAATTCAAGGCCTTCTATGATCTGAATCGCAGAATTTCATAGCTGGAAGGGACCTCCAAACCCTTCCAAACTATCCCAGGCAAATGCTTGTCCAGTCTTTGCTAGAAGACCTCCCATGAGAGAGAACCCATTACCACCTGAGGCCGGCCATTCTGCTTTGGAACAGTTCTAATTCTTAGGAAGTTTCTTTCTTGACATCAACCTGAATTTACTTCTGAATGACTTCCTTTCTTTGTTCCTGCTTCTACCCTTTTGGGTGGAAACCAAACCATCCAATCTGTCTTTCTCAAGACAACCTTTCAAGTACCTGGTAGCACTCTTCCTATCCAGCCGTACTTTCCTCTGCTCCCCTTCAAACATTCTATGTTTCAGTCAAATGGGATGATGCCCTATTTCTCCTCTCCCCCCACCTCCTCGCCCACGCTTCATGTTCTCCCACTTCTATGCTTTTGCTTGAACTGTTCGTTCTGGCTCACCATGTTGGCCCATTCCTGCCCGGCTTTTTAAAATCTCAACCCCACCTCTTCCAGGGAGATTCTCCCGATTCCATTTTTGGTATTGGACCAAAAATAGTACTTTTGTTTTCATTTCATTTCATTTTCCAATGAGTGAATATTTATTTTTTTCTCTCTTCCCAATATAAAGAGAAAAAGAAAAAAGAACAAAACTTTTGTAATAAATATCCATAGCCATTGTATATGATGTCAAATCCAGATGAGCCCATGACTCCCTCACTCTCTTTCATGTTGTACACCCAATCGATTGCCAACTTCACTCCTTTCTATCTTTGTAATATCTTTAATATCTATTCCCTTCTCTCCTCTGACCTTGCTACCATCCTGGTGCAGGCCCTCATCACCTCACACCTGAACTGTTGCATAGAGCTATCGGTTGGTCTCCTTGCCTTAAGTCTCTCCCCACTCCAGTCCACCATCCACTCACCTTTCAGATTGATTTATCACCTGTCAAACTGATAAAGTGCAGGTCTGACTATGATATAATCAACTCTAGGGGCTCTCTATTACCTCCAGGATCAAATATAAAATTCTCTGCTTAGCTTTTAAAGTAAAAGGTTAAAAAAGAACAGCTTTTAAAGCCCTTTGCAACTTGGTCCCTTCCCACCTTTTGAGTCTCCTTCCAAATCATTCCCTTTCACATACTGGAGTATGCAGGGAGAAGAGAAGAGGGCCTTAGGAGACACCCACCATTAGTGGGTGCGATCTGGACGAAGATCCCGCAAAGGAGACTGAGGAGTGGTCAAACAGGTAGGAAGAGAGCCAGGAGAGAGAAGTGTTGTGAAAACCCAAAGAGAAGAGCCTATCAAGGAACAGGGGGACTGTTTTCAGGCTACAAAGGATGATGACCAAGAAAAGGACATTAGATTTGGCAATTAAGACGTTAGTAACTTTGATGAGAGCAGTTTCAGTCGGTGGGTGAGATTGAAAACCAGACTTCACAGGATGAAGAAGAGAGAGAGGAAAGGAAGTGGAGACTGTGAGTGCACATGGTCTTTCCAAGGAGTTTAGCCATAATAGGAAGAAGAGATATAGGGTGATAGCTAGAGGGTAGGCACGGATCAAGCCAAGTGATGTGGGGTTTTTTTTTTGGTGGGGGCGGTGTAGATATAGGCATGTTTGTAGGTAGTAGGAAGGCATCCAGTAGACAGGGAACAGCAGAAGATCAATGGGAAAATGGGGATGATGAGGAGGCAATGCATTGTGGAAGATGGGATCATAATCCACGGACCCCTTCTTATCTTGTGCCTGGTGCTTCTTTTCTCTGTTCGCTTGTAAATTTTCCATTGAGGATCCACCTAATGATGTGGTGGCCTTCCTTTAGGTGTCCTTAGATTTCCCAGGTACCAGTACAACATCTCCCTCCCTCTCTCTCTGTCTCTCTGTCTCTGTCTCTCCCTCTGTCTTGTCCTTCCTTTTGGAATGGCTCTCCTTTCCCAACTCTATAAGCCCTGAATGCTCTCTTCTACATCACCTCCTGCATGCAAAATCCTCTTATAGTGAATGCCACAGCCTGGGGCTAGCCTGTGTTTGTTTGATACACCAGTCATGGGATAACGCACATTCAAATGATTTCTTCGTATGTCACATCCTCCTCCTAGACTCCTACTTGAGCTGCATCAGGGCAGGGGCTCAGGTCTTGCTAAATTTTCTGTCTCCTCCAGCATTCAGCACAGGATTCTGCCTACATGAGGGGATTCATTTGTTGAAGGAAGGAAGGACAGGGCCAGGGAGACCAAGGCAAAAGGGGACCACCATGTCATCTTCTCAGCAGGGCCAGGGTGCTGGCAGGGGAAGAATTTAATCTCTGCCAAAGGGAGTCTGTGAAGTGTGTCTCCAAAATGCTAATTTGGTTAATCATTCTGCTCCAACACCTCCCCCTGGGGCTGAGTCACTTAGCACCAGGATGATGGGAAATACTAAAATACCATCTTAATAACACTGCCAGGCCATGGATTAGAGGCAGCCAGCAAAGACTGGAGACAACCCCCCTTCCCAATTAGCTTTGATTAAGGAAAACACCATAAGGTTCCAGGAGGTGCTGGTTGGGAGCAGCTCTGGGTATGGTCGAATGGGGAGAGGAGAGATACAGAGACAGAGACAAGAGATGGCATGTAACAGAGAGAGAAGAAGGGGAGAGAAGGGAGAGAAGATATGGCTAGATAGAGGGGGAGGAAACAGAGAAAGAGAGAGACAGAGAGAGAAAGAGACAGAGACAGAGAAAGAGATTGAGAGACTATGTATGGAAAGGACTAGAAAACAAGAGGGAAGGGGGTTGAAGAAGTAATAGAAGGAAAGATACAAGTGGAAGAGAAAGACAGGCAAGAGATAGAAAGAACTACAGAAAGGAAAGGAGACCTTAAAGCTCATTGAGTCCATCCCCCTCATTTTTTACAGATGAAGAAACTGAGGCCTACAGGGTTGGAGTGACTTGTCCAGGATTGCACAGTCAGTAAGCGTCAGGGCCAGGAGCCCAGGTCCTCAGTGCTTTTTCCTTCACTTAAAACGAAGAGAGAAGAGGGAGAGAGGAGACAGAGAGAGACAGAGACAGAGACAGAGAAAGACAGAGAGAAGTAGAGGGAGAGAGAAGTAGAAGAAGAGAGAGAAAAGGAGAATGAATAAGAAGGAAAGAGGGAGGAGGCTCTCCAATGCCTCTCTGCATCCCCCACTCCCCCTTGCCCCCACCAAGGCCTAGCTCTGGGCATTATGGAGAAGGGCAGTAGCAGCGGTGAGAGCAGGCTACTTATTAACCTTGGCAGGGCAGATTGACCTGAGCTCTGGGCAAGGTGGCCCAAAGCTCGGACAGTGGGGGCGTTTTTGGGGAGTAGGTGCGTTTCTTCCCTGCTCCCATCGGGTGGCGCCAGAGAGTCACACTCTGCTCTCCAAAACTCCATTTCCCAAATTCCTGCTTCTGGCACCTGCAGCTCTTGCAGGGTCGCCTGCTTAGGCATAACCTGAGTCATCTCGCAGATTTTTTGACCCTGGACCAGATATCTTTGTGCCCTTTCCCCAGTCTGACCTGTCTGCAAGATGACCAGGACAGCAATGGCAGCACCAAGCAGCACTGGGACCAGAACCTCTCTCTGTGTGTCTCTCTCCATCTCTGTCCTGTCTCTGTTGTGTCTGTCTGCCTCTGTCCTTCTCCTTCCCTCCTTTACCACCTCTATCCCAGTCTCTCTTTCTCTCTCTCCTTCCCTCCCTCCCTCCTTCTCTCCTCCCCTCTCCTCTCTTCCCCTCTCCTCTCTTCCCCTCTCTTCTCCTCTTTTCCCCTCTCTTCTTCTCCCTTCCCTTCTCTTCTCCTCTCTTATCTTCTCTCTCTCTCTCTCTCTCTCTCCCTCCCTCCCTCCTCTTCTTTTCCGCTTTGTCTCTCAAATACAGTCTACAGTCATTGATTAAGCACCTCTTGTACAGAGAACCCCCATGCTGGGCGCTGGAAGACATACAAAGTCTAGATAAAATGTAGTCCCTGCCCTCATGGAACTCACACAGTCCAGTATGGGTTAAGACAAAAACACAGAAAATGAAACTATGCAGTAGTACAAGAACAGGGCAGCTGCAATGGACAAAGTGCCACTTGTGGTTGGGGAGGGGGAGAGGTTATTATCCACAAAAAGGAGAGGAAAAAAGATATGGTTTCCTGGACAAAGTGGATTCTGAACTGGGCTTCAAAGAGAAGCCACAGGATCATTTAAAGGCTTTAAAAAATGAGTAGGAATTCAGCAGGCAGAGAGGGGGAGGGAGGGCATTCCAGGTTTAGGGAAAAGTCTTGTGAACAAAGTCATGGGGGCTGGAGAGCTGTAGGGGACAGGGGATAGTGAGAGTCATCCTGTTTGTCAGGGTGTATAAAGGTGAGTAATATGAGAAGACTGGAAAAGGAAGGTGGCATCAGATTGTGCGGGGCTTTGAATGCTAAGCAAAGGAGTTTGGGCATTCTTTTGTCCTCCAACTCCTCTGCCTCCTCCTCCTCCCTCTCCTTCTCTTCCTCCTCTTCTTCGTCTCTCTTTCCTCCTCCCAAACTCTTTCTGTTTTTTTCTTTCTGCTGTCTTCCCTGTTCCATCTCACTTCTCCCCCTCTCCCCCAAATTTTCTAGCTCTCTCTCTATCTCTCTGTCTATCTCCCTTTTCTCTTCCCTGCTCTGTCTTCCATTTCCCTCTCTCCCCCTTCCCAATCTCTCCATCTCTGTCCCTCTCCTTGCCTCTCTGCCCCTGTCTCTGTCTCTGTCTCCCTCTCCTCTTCCCTGCTCTGTCTTGCCTCGCCTCCTCCCCATTTTCTCTGTCTCTGTCTCTTTCTCTCTCCTCTCCCCGTACCTCCCCTGATCTCTGTCCCTCTGCCTATCTCTGCCTTTTTGTCTCACTTCCATCTCCCTGACAACACTGTCCCATAGCAACCACAGATCCCATTCGGACAGCCCTTCTCCCGACTGCCCTCAGGAAGTTTGGGCTGATGAGAAGTCTTTGGAAGTCTCCAGAGGCAGGGAGCTGGAATCTCTGCCTGGGGAGGTGCTACCGCCCTCTCCAACCTGCATCACAGCAGGGCCTGTGACATTTCACCCCCCTTCCCCTGCATATTATCCTTCCCAACCTCATCCTCTAGTAGTCTGTGCTAGGCGGAGTCACACGTCTGCAGGACACTGACCTGGCCACTAGATGGTAATATTCAGTAGCAGACTGTCCCCTCATCCCTCCCCTGCCATCCCCAGGGCTCAAAATTGTTCTGTGTCTGAGACATTCTCTTCCTGCCTCCCCATGGACCCTCACGCTTGGTCTTCAATTATCACCGCTAGGCAGATGATTTGGGGAAATAGCACCAGATTCAGAATGTGAGGGTCTAGTTTTAAATCTCCCTCGCTACCTATGTGAACTTAAGGAAGTCACTTAACATCTGTAGACCTAAAAAAACAGGGCTTGGACCAGGTGCTTGCTAAGGTTCCTATCAGCTCTAAGCACACTGTTCCCTAAGACTCCCAAACTGATATCTCTACCCACCCCCCTCCACCTAATCTCTCTTTAGAGTTCCTGTACAATATTTCCAACCTCTTGCTGGAGGGTCCTTTTGCTCCCTCCCCACCCCCCCAAATCCATCTGCCCAAAGCTGAATTCCTCACCTTCCCTTCCCAGCCTGCCCCTGCCCTTTCTTTCAAGATTCCCTTTTTTCTGTTAAGGGTACCGCCATTTTCCTAGTCATCCAGGCTGGAAACCTCAGCCAAAGTCATCTTTGACTCTTCCCACAGTCCCCCACTCCCATTCTGGATTCAATCTGTTCCTAAATCCTGCTATTTCAATATGTACAATCTCTCTCTTCTGCATCCCCTCCTCTCCATTCCCACTGCAAATGTTGGTTGAACTCCTCCTCACTTCTCACCTAGACTCTCATAAAAGCTTTCTGCTCCAGTCCCCCCACCCCACTATACCTCTGTCCTGTTGCCCCTGTAAATCTTCACAGGATCTCAGAGCTGGAAGGGCCCCCGAGGGCATCTGGTCCAATTTATGCCTGAACAGGAATGCAATCTGCAACATTCCTTACAAGTAGTCATCCAGAATTCTCTTGAAGGCCTCCAGGGATGGGGAACTCACTACCACAAGAAGTAACCCGTTCCATTTTTGGACATCACTGATCATCTCTTAGGTTTTTCCTTATATTGAGTCTAACTCGGCCACTCTGAAATTCCAATCTGCTGCTTCTCTCTGGGCTGAAGCAGGGGAAATTTAACCTTAATCTCTCTTATGCATGATAACCCAGAATTGAGCAAAATATTTCAGATGTGGTCTGACCAGGGTAGAGGGTGGAAAGCTGTTGTGGGGAGGGGTTGTGATCTGAGACTGTGATTTCATCAGGAGGGGCACTCCCTCTACTCAGGCACATTAGCAACTTGTCTGTAACTTCCAAGTCAATAAGCACATGTTAAGCACCTACTGTATGCCAGGCCCTGGACTAAGAATCTTAGAGAGTTGCCTGTGTCACTGAGAGGCCATGACTTGCCCATAGTCACCAATCCAATATGGGTTAAAGATAGGATTTGAATCCAGGACTTCCTGATTCCAAAGCTACACTCTAGCCCCTGCACCATACCATCTCTTATGCCTCCATTTAACATAGCCGGAATGTGCCACATTGCTAAATTGATTCACAGTGAATGTATAGTTCATTAAAACTTCCTCAGACTGTATTTGCTTTTTCTTGGTAATCCCCAGCACTTAGCACAGAGCTTGGCACACAGTAAATGCTTAATAAGCGCTTGTCGATTGATTGATCTTTTCACTTGCTCAAAAATCTTCAGTGGCTCTCCATTCTTCTTTCCCAGTTTCTGTTGTGGACAGGGACAGGACATGGGTTGGAAGCCTTGGTTCCAGTCCCTGCTCTACCACTGGTTCACGGTGGGACCTCATCTCCCTGGGCTTTGGTTTTCCAACCTGGAAAATGGGTATAATAATCATTGCCTTGGGGGTGAGGAAGAAACAAGGTCTGGGATGTGAGGAGAGGAGTGGATGGAGAGGAAGGGGAGAGCAGGGGAAGGGAGGAGAGAGGAGGACTACGGCAGTACAACTGCCTTGGCCTGTGCAGCTAGGTGGCTGTCGTCACAAAGGCCCGAGTTCAAATCCAGGTTAGAGACTCAATAGCCGTATTACCCCGGGCGAGTCACTTGGCCTCTCTGAGCCTCATCTGTAAAATTGGGGGACGTACCTCCCGGGGTTGTCATGAAGATAAGATGAGAAAATATTTGTAAATTGCTTTGCAAAACTTCAAGTGCTGTATAAATGCCAGCTAGCTAATATTGTTATTATTAGCACCCTGGCAGCTAGGAGGCACAGTATATAGAGTGCTGACCTAGAGTCAGGAAGTCCTGAGTTCAGATTCAGCCTGGGACACTTACAAGCTATGTGACCCTAGCCAAGTTGTTTAACCCCTGTTTGCCTCAGTTTCCCCATCTTTAAAATGGGGGGAATAATAGCACCTACCAAGAGGGTTATTGGGGTGATTAAATGAGATAATAATTGTAAAGTGCTTAGTTTAGTGCCTGGCACACAGCAAGTGATATATAAATATTAGCTATTATTACTGTCAGGTGTCAAAAGGCCTGTGTTCAAATGATGACTTGAATACCTACTATCTGTGTAACTTGACCTAAATCGCTCACCTTCCATTGGCCTCAGTTTCCACATCTGTAAAATGAAAATGAAATTCAAGGTCCCATCTTCCTTTAAATCCTGAGACTCTCCTGCTCAAATGCATAATGTCCCTCTGATATCTCTAATAAAGCTGGGCTTCCGCACCACATAGTGTCACCATAAACCCCATGATATCACCTCCTGCTTGGGAATTCCACAAGGGATTTGATGGGGAGGTGGGCAGAGAAGGGAGGAACTTCAAGGAATAATAGATCTAAAGAGAGCAAAAAAGTCTGTCTACTTAACAGAACAGTTTGATGAGTAACTCATATAGAGCTATGCAAGTGATTATGCAAATGACTATGCTACCCAAGTCAGGCTTTTTGTCAGCCTAGTTCTCAATTTATCAGCCAGGAAAAGGCTGCACATCCCCTGATGGGAGAGTCTAGATTCAGCCTGAGGTGGGCTTAGTGGGGAAAGGTGTTAGAAAAGAGAAGCGTGCTGGCAGTGTGGCTGCCGAGGCACCTTCCTCCCATGACTAGGCATTCCAGGGGTCAGAGAATCTCAGGGCTGGGATCTCAGAGGGGATTTAATCTGTCTCTTTGGTCGTAGGCTCACAGTCTTTCAGGGCTGGAGAAGTACAATCCCCTCATTTTGGAGATGGAAAAAATGAGACTCAGGAAGAGGAAGGAATTTGTTTAACATCACACAGCTAATACATAGCATAGCCGGAGCAAGAACCCTAGTGTTCTGATTTCATAGCTGGTATTTTCACATCACACCCCTCTATATGTTAATGCTGCCTTGAAACCTCAGAGACAAAGGATCATCATAGAATTTGGAGCTGGAAGGAAGTTTAGAGATCATTTAATCCAGCTGTTTCACTTCATTTATTTATACTTTTAATTTAAATTTTTAATTAGTGAAAATCTATTTCCTTCTTCCCCACTGAGAAACAAAGAAAATCAACAGCCTTGTAATAAATATGCAGTCAAGTAAAATGAATTCCTTTGTTGCCCATGTCTGAAAAAATATGTCTCCTAATCTACTCTGAGTCCATCACCTCTCTGTCAGGAAGTGAGTAGCATCCTTTATTACTGGTCCTCTGGAATCATGGTTTGTCATTGTGTTGCTCAGTTCTCAGGTATTTAGAAGTTATTTTTTTCCTTTATAATGTTGTTTTTATTTTATGAATTATTCTGGTTCTGCTTCCTTCAGTCTGCGTCAGTTCATGCAAGTGTTCTCAGGTTTCTCTGGACCCATCCCTTTTGCCGATTCTTATAGCAGTAGTGTCAAACTCAAAAGCAAATGGACCCCTCAAAGCTGCAAACTGACTTGGAAAACCACAAATCAACATTATCTATGTTGTGTTGTATTTTTATTTACTTTGTCAAACATTTCCCAATTACATTTTAATTTGGTTCATTCTTGGGTGTTGTGGGTACCTTGTAGCCTGAGTTTGACATCTCTGTGACTTAACAACATGACAGTATTCCATTTCACTCACATATGGTAAGTTGTTCAGCCATTCGTTCCCCAGCTGATGGGTGCCCTCTCATTTTCTAGTTCTTTGTCATTACAAAAAGAGCTGCTATCGATATTTTTTCCCCATGGGTTCTTTTTTTCTTATTTGATCTCTTTGGGAACATAGCCAGTTGTCTCATTTTAAAGAGGAAGAAATTGGGGGCGGGGAGCCAAGATGGCGGCTGGAAAGCAGGGACTAGCGTGAGCTCCCTGCCAAGTCCCTCCAAAAACCTATAAAAATGGCTCTGAACCAATTCTAGAACTGCAGAACCCACAAAATAGCATAGGGAAGCAGGGCTCTAGCCCAGGACAGCCTGTATGGTCTCTGGGTAAGGTCTATCCCAAATGGAGCTGGGAGCAGAGGGGAGTGAAGCTGAGTGGAGCAGAGCCCAGTGTGGGTGGCGTGGACCAGTGGGAGCAGGAGCTGGGAGGAGCGTGCCTTGGTGCCCTGAATCAGTGAGCTGCAGCAGTTACTAGACTTCTCAACCCATGAACACCAAAGACAACAGAGTAGGTTAGTGGGAAAAGCTGCTGGGGACAGGGAGTTTGCAGTTCAGCCACTGCCCTGGGGGCAGTGGAGGTGGGGCAGCTACAAAACTACAGCTACAGTTGCTTCTGGCCTCAGGCCCACCTGGTAGGAGGAATTAAGTGGGGGATTAGAGCAGAAGTGAAGAGCCTGCTGGAGATCTAGGTCCAGTCCTGGTTGGGGGTTCTTGGGGAAGGAGGAGTGCTGGTGTGGCAGAGCTGGTGCATCCCCTCAAGTGTGGAACATAGAACTCTTTAGTCTACAAGCAGTCATACCCTGCTGAAAAACTCAAGGGTCAAGTGAGTTGGCTGGGAACATGGCCAGGCAGTGAAAACGCACCTAGATTCAGTCTCAGACTCTGGAATCCTTCTTTGGTGACAAAGAAGACCAAAACATACAGCCAGAAGTCAACAAAGTCAAAGAGCCTACAACAAAAGCCTCCAAGAAAAACATGAACTGGTCTCAGGCCATGGAAGAGCTCAAAA
>CM053622.1:62270423-62291724 GCA_028646595.1 Phalanger gymnotis | reverse complement strand
GGGCTGACTGGGGAACAGGACAACCAGAATATATGCCATCTTGGAGTGGGGGGGGAGGGTAGAATTGGGGAGAAAATTTGTAATTCGAACTCCTGTGAAAATCAATGCTGAAAACTAAATATATTAAATAATAAAAAAAGAGGAAGAAATTGAGTCCCACTGCTGATTTTCCTTTATCTCCCTCCACAGCCAAGTTCTATTCATTCTACCTCCATTAAATCTTCCACCCCTGTGCTATCTCTCTATTCTCAATGTTACCCACCTAGTGGCTCAGGCCCCCATCATTTCTTTTTATTTTTAATGGTTTTGGGTTTTTTTTTGGCAGGTCAATTGGGGTTAAATGACTTGCCCAAGGTCACACATCTAGTAAGTGTGTCAGGTGTCTGAAGCCGGATTTGAACCGAGGTCCTCCAGACTCCAGGGCTGGTGCTCTGCTCACTGTGCCACCTAGCTACCCCCCATCACTTCTTTCCTGAGTTACTGCAATAACTTTCTACCTGGTCTCCCTGCCTCCATTGTCTCTCCTTTCCAATTTATCCTTTGCAGGGCAGCTTAAAAAACTTTAAGTGACTTTCTATTTCCCATAGGATAAAACAAATAGCCTTATCTTACCCTTTAAGGGCTTCCTTAGTCTGGCTCTGTATTTCCAGCTAAAATGAATTGTTCTTCATCCTCTATTCTTGTCTGGCCCTCTGATACCTCTGGGTATCCCAACAGGCTTTTCCTCAGTCTAGAACCTGATGACCTCTAAAGTCCTTTCCATTTTTAAATCTATGTTCCTATCTTTATTCTTGCCTGTTCACATCTTTCTCTTTCAAGTTCCAGCCCAGCTTCTACTTCATCTGAGGACCATCACCTCATCCCCTAGCTGAAAATTATCACTTTCTCCTCAAACTTCTTATTGTCCTTTGCTTGGATCTCACCTGTATTCCCTTCACATTCTCGTGTCTATCATTCTTACTTATGCTCAGGCAGTCTCTTCTCCCCTCCCCCTGTTCTCATGACTATTCCTTGACCTCAGGCAAAGACTTGAGTCATTTTTTATTTTTGTATCTATAGTGCTGTGCATATAATAGGTGCTTAAATGTTTGTTGAATCAAATTGAGGTATGGCGTGCTTGAATTTGATTCCTGACAAAATTCTGAAATGCATTATTAAAGGGATGGTTTATGAGCATTTGGAAAGGGAAACAGCAATCATTAAGAGCTAGCATGGCTTCTTCAAGAATAGGTCGTACGTACCCAAGTGATTTTTTTTTGACAGGGTTACAAAATCAGTAGGTCAGGGGAATGCTATAGCTCTAATATATTTAGATTTTTTTGTATTTTTTTTTGTATTTAGATTTAAGCAAGGCAACTGACAAAGTCACCTATTATTCTTGTTAGCAGAGAATTCAGAATTGCTTGAATTAGCAGACCCGAAGATTAACCGTTTAATAGGCGGTGTCTGCTTGGAAGGACATCCTTGGCAGAGTGCTCCAGGGATCCATTCTTGGTTCTGCGCTGTTTAGTATCAACGACTTGGATAACAGTGTAGATGGCAGCGTGGTGGATAAAGTGCTGGGCCTAGAAAACGAGGGTGATAACAGCGCTTACCTCCCAGGGTTGTTGTGAGGATCAAATGGGATGATATTTGTAAATGGCATTCGCAAAACATAAAGGTGCCATATAAATGCTAGCTGTTATTATCACTTTATTATTATTTAGAGATAACATGAAGATTATGATAGCTAATGCGATGAATGAAAGAATCAGGATCTAAAAGGATCTCCACAGGCTAGGGCCACATCTACTTAGATTAAGCTTGACAGAGATGAATGTGAAATCTTACACTAGGGTTCAAAACTGCAACTAGCTCATGTGAAAAAGATCTGAGGGTTTTAGTGGACGTTTAGCTCTATATGAGCTTAAGTGGGCCACAGTTGCTAAAAAAACATATAAAACAAAAAAGCTAAAGCACTTTTAAGCCTGTATTGAGAGGCCAGATAACTCACGGTGAAACATGCTTCCTACCTCCTAACGAAAATGTGATAGAGTCAAGGGGACGATTGAGATTTTTTTTTAATATAGCCAGAAAAATTTATTTTGCTTGACTATGAGTATTGGTAGGCAGCAAGGTGTTGCAATGGTTAAAGTGCTGGACCTAGAGTCAGGAAGACCTGAATTCAAATCCAGCCTCAGATACTTACTAGCTGTGTGACCTTGGGCAAATCATTTATCCCTGTTTGTCTCAGTTTCCTCATCTCTCAAATGAGCTGGAGAAAGAAATGGCAAACCAGTAAAATATCTTTGTTGAAAACCCTAAATGGGGTCACAGAGAGTCAGGCACGATGGAAACTACTGAACAATAATGATGATACATACTTGTTTTAAGGATCATGTTTTTCTTTCTTTTTCAAGGGGAGAAGGTGAATTTTTGTTCGTTAAAAAAAAAAAAGCGAGGCCTAGAATACAGGTCTAGAAAGGTGAGGATTCTATTGTACTCAACCCGGGTCAGACCCCATGCAGGGTCCTATATTCCATTCTATGTGTCACATTTTGGAGAAAAATTAGAGGAGAAGATTTGGACAGTGAGGAGACTAGAGACTATGTCATGCAAGATTGGGTGAATAAACTGGGGATGTTTGACCTGGCGAAGGGAAGACTTAAGAGCCTAATGACAGTTATTTTTGTGAGGCAATCGCCCAGGGTCACATAGCTAGTATCTGAGGTCAAATCTGAGCTTGGGTCCTGCTGACCCTAGGGCCAGTGCTCTCTCCACTGCGTCACCTGGCTGCTCTATTTGAAGGGCTGTCATATAGAAAAAGGATTGGACTCATTCATACAAGTTTTGTCCCTAGAGGACAAAACTAGGAAAAGTGGGTCCCTCCCTCCAGTGACAGGGAACTCACTATCTCTTCAGGCATCCCATTCCACTTTGAATGGCTCTCATTGTTAGGATGCCTTTCATTTCAATGACCCAAAATCTTTTTGTGACTTTCCTCTACATCTCCCAGTTCTATCTTCTAGGGCTAGGAAAATTAAATTTCATCAGTCTTCTACAAAGTAATTTCTTCCTTCCTTCCTTCCTTCCTTCCTTCCTTCCTTCCTTCCTTCCTTCCTTCCTTCCTTCCTTCCTTCCTTCCTTCCTTCCTTCCTTCCTTCCTTTCTTTCTTTCTTTCTTTCTTTCTTTCTTTCTTTCTTTCTTTCTTTCTTTCTTTCTTTTTCTTTCTTCCTTTCTTCCCTTCTTTCTTCTCTCTCTCTCTCTCTCTCTCTCTCTCTCTCTCTCTCTCAACAATAGGGGTTAAGTGACTTGCCCAGGGTCACACAGCTGGTGTCTGAGATTGGATTTGAACTCAGGTTCTCCTGACTCTAGGGCTGATGTTCAATCTAGTGTGCCACCCAGCTTCCCCTATGGGGCAATTTCTTAAAATTAAAAAATATAAAACAAAATCCCTTGAAGATAGATACCATGAGTTTTGTGTTTCAGTTCTGTCACTCAAGTCCCTCCCTCTCTCTGAACCACATTTTCCTCAACTATCAAATGAGAGGGCTGAGATAAATATCCTGGATCAGAGGTGGGAACCGCCACATGTAGCCTTACATTTAGTTTTACAGAACAAATCCATTTATTCAGGGGATTTGTTCTGTGAAGTTTGGATTTAGTCAAAGGGCCACATTGAGGACCTAAAAAGCCACAGCTTCCCCACCCCTGGTTTAGAACCTTAAAATATTGAGCACTGGATCTTGGAGGGACCTTCAAGACCGTCTATAGATTCTGGTTCTCATTTTCCCTGCCTATAAGAAAAGGATAAGAGTATATGTCCTGCTGATCTTCCAGTGGGTTTTGGAAGAGGACAGAAGGAAAAGTGTAAAACTCTGTCCCCATGAAATGTTATTGTGAGACTGTGTGAGCTCCTAAGTACTTAGAGATCATTGGGTTTTGAGTGAGGTGGGTGGGAACAGACTGAAGGGCTCCCTTATGCTTGAGGGGACTTATGTGCACCTGCAAACCAACATTTGATGTCTGTCTCTGCTGCTTCATCAGTTTTTCACCTGTTTTTCTGCAGTAGTTCAAGGCAGGGGTCCCTTAGCTGGTCAGGGAAATTCTTACATCTTTGACTTTTTTCTTAAAGGGTGGAGTAAAATGGCTCGTAGAATTATTTTCTTTTTCCCCAATGGGGTTCTGAAAGTGTTCCTCCCCTCCCGTTTCCTAAATTTGGGTTCTACTGTCCTGAGGACTCATGAGTTTCCCCTCCCCATGTGCTTCCTCTACTCCATTTCTAGCTCTAGCATTGTCTCTAATTCTCTGGATGACCCTGGGCAGGCCACTTCCCTTTTCCTGAGGAATCTTAAAGTCTCAAAAGTCCTTTTAGCTCTGACATCTGGTGATCCTAACTTGCTATTATTCTAAGGGCCTAAGATTCTATGATCATAATATCTAAGGGTATAAGAGTCTACAGTGTTACATTTCTAAGGGTCTCATATTATCAGGTTCTGAAATTCTGTGCTTGTGATTCTGCTATTCTAAGTACAACTCTTCTTTCAGAGGCTCTGTCTTGATGGGGAAGTGTCAGGTTTACTTTGGGAACCTCTCACTTAATCTGGATTGTTTGCCTTGGTAGGGTAGAAAGGACATCTTCTGGAGCTTTCTAATGGTAGCACCAGCTCCCCTTACAAGCACTCTGTTCATATGGCATAAAATAAAGAACTTAATCACAAGACTCATACCCAGGTCTAAAGAACTCCTTTCTGGGGAGACAGACTTCCAGACTTCAAACTATCTTATAAAAGAACAATTATTAAAAGCATTTGGTATGGGTTAAAAAAACCTGAAATGTACAACAAAGGAACAGATTAGAAAAGGGAGAATCAGAAATGATTGAACTCAATAAACCGATATTTGATAAACCCTAAAACATAAATTAGCTAGGAAAGAACTCTCTCTTTAATAATGACTGCTGGAAAATTGGAAAGGAGTCTGCAACAAATTGGCCTAGAACAACATTTTATACCATATTCCACAGTAAATATAAAATTATGACATCAATAATAATGATCATACCACCAAAAATAATTAAAAGAGAAGCAGCTCCTATACTTCTCCTAGCTATGGACAGGCAATGAATTCTTAACCAAACAAGAAATAGAGCCAATTACAAAAGATAAAACAGATAATTTTGGTTACACAAAAATGAAAAGCTTCTGCACGAACAAGTTTAACACATCTGGAAAGCAACTGACTTTGAAAAAATTTATATTAAATATCTGTGATAAGGGTTTGGTATCCAAGCTCTAGACAACTATCAAAAATATTTGAGACCAAAAGACATTCCCCAACAGTGAAGACAAATCAACAGACATTTATTAGGGTCCTTCTACATGCTGGGAACTGTGCTAAGTGCTAGTGATATAACAGTCCCCGCTTTTGATCTAGTAGAGGAGACAACATACAAACACCTACGTACAAACGAGATATGCCTAAAATACATTGGGGACCACCACCAAAGGGGAGTGAGAAAGGGAAGTGGAGAAAGGCTTCTTGCAGAAAAAGTGAGATTTTAGCTGAGATTTGAAGGAAGCCAGGGAAGCCAGGTGGCAAAGACAAGGAACAGGGGAATTGAGGGATGGTGTCTAGAGTGAGAAACGGCAAGGAAGTCAATGTCACTGGATCACAGGACTGCATATGAGCAAACAGTTCTCAGATGAAGAATGACAGGACTATTAACAACCATATGAAAGAATGGATCAAATCACTAATACTAAGCAAAATTCAAATCGAAACAACCTTCATGTTTTACCTCACCCCTAGCAAACTAGCAAAGGTGGCGAGAGATGAAAATAGTCAGGGTTGAGGGGCTGGGGAAAGACAGGCACGCTAATGCATTATTGATGGAGCCATGAATTAGTACAACCATTTTAAAAACTGATTTGGAATCAGGCAAATTAAGTGGCTAAAATGTCCAAACCCTTTGACCCAGTGATTCCACGATTAGGCTTATTTCCCTAGAAGGTCATTGATGAGAAAAAAGTCCTCATACACAACAGAATATTTATAGCAGCGCTTTTTGTGGTAG
This sequence comes from Phalanger gymnotis, assembly GCA_028646595.1. Lineage (NCBI taxonomy): Eukaryota > Metazoa > Chordata > Mammalia > Diprotodontia > Phalangeridae > Phalanger > Phalanger gymnotis. The sequence goes on along the minus strand of CM053622.1, from coordinate 62,285,669 downwards.
CAAAGAATTGGAAAGAAAGTAGATGTCCATTGATTGGAAAATGGCTAAATAAATTGTGGTACATGAATGTAACGCGATATCACTGTAAGAAAAGATAAAACATGTTGAATACACAGAAGTACAGAAAGACATAAAGTGGTGCATTGAAGAGTAAGCTGAGCCAGAAAAACAACAGACTACAGCAGTGTGATTGGAAAGAACAATACCTCAAAAATGGTTGAAACTGAACTTTGCAAAATGATAACAAAAAAGCTCAGACCCTAAAGAAGAGCAATCAGAAGACCCCTCCTCTTGTTCTTTTGAAGAGGTGGGGGGTCCACAGGCGTGGAACATTTTGTATAATGTCACTTTTTAAAAATGTGCATATTGGTTTGTTGGGTTTTTTCTCTTCGTCATCTTCTAAAAACCCTTTGTTATAAGGGATGGCTTTCTGGGAGAGAGATACTGGGGAAAACATGGGCAATGTAAAAACACAGGCTATAAATCAGGCTCTCTTTAAAAAAAAAAGAGATTCCCTTTCTCCCTTCTGGTGGGTTTCCTTTTCCCTTTACCCTAGAGACCTATAGTAACTTATAGTAATTTTCTTGGTAGGGTCTCATCAAGGAGAAAGGTAAGCCCTTACTTTTCTCCCCATCAGTTACCAAAGTAGCCTTGCCTCCTGTCAGCATCTACCAGTCTGCTCAATTATCTCTGAAGTCTAACTCACTCAAGCAGTGGGACAATTGAGCAATTAATTATGTGGGTAGTTAATCAATAGACATTAATTAAGCATTAACTATGTACAAGGTGATGTACTGAGTGCCAGGGATGCAAATAGAAATAAAAAAAAGACAGTCCCTGACCTCAAGGAGATTACAGTCTAATAGGAGAAGGCAAAACACAAAAGGAAGCTGAAAAAGGAGATGTGAGAGAGGAAGTGTGGGGGAGGGGGAAGGTACCTGGCACAGGAGTATGATGTAGAAGTCCAAAAGCAGTGCAGCTGATGGGAAATTCGGTACCCCAACTGACAGTGTTAGAGCAATTTTACCCTCTAGGAGTCTGACTGCCTCTTGGCTATCTCTATCTTCTGTTATACTTGGGTCCCAGAGTGCCGCTGGACACACAAAGCCACTTTAGGCAGCTGTGGGAACCTGTACTCATCTTACTTGACCAGTGGAGCACTCCCTCTAGCCTGCTTCGCAAACTCCCCTTCACACTAGTAAGTTGGGTCCCCAGTGGGTGGTTGACTACTTCTTCCTTCAAGCTTCTAGGAATAAATCTGAGGGGTCAGGGGTCATTTCTAGTATACTTGTTCGAGAGCTTCCATCTGGTATATCCTTCCCCTATTTATTATCAATTAGCCAGACAAAGGTAATTAGCTCTTAGAAAACAGTATTTATTTAGCAGGTATAAGAAAGTCGGTTGTCATAGAAACAATCCCTTCTAAAATCTAGGGCACACTTTGCTTCAGTCTGTGCAAGATTCCTGGGGAGAATGGGTTCAGGCTTAGAGCATACATGTGGCAAAGGAGTGACTCACAGCTCTTGGTTTTTGAAAGTCCTTTTCTCCCTTTGTGGGCTCCTCCTGAAGTTCCCCTTTGGGGCATGTTCTTTCTGCTGGGCTCCAAGCATCAGTGACCCCCGGAGAGCTTCCTTTCCTTGGTAGTCAGTCAGTGGACATTATTATGTTTAGTCTTTATTCTTGGTCCTCAGTGCAGCAGCTACCATTATTATTCTTGGGATACTGTGTCAGTACCAACTGGAAGTCCAACTCTGACTAAAAGCTCTTCAGGTTTGGGTAATAGTGTGTAGAGGGGGTATGCAGTGAGGGGTAAGGAGACAAAGACTCTCTTCTCCTTCCCCTTAAACAATTTCCTGTGAGGGTTTTGGCTAGGGTTACCTGACTACCAGACTGGTCTGTTACTGGAGTCTAGATTCTGAACTGGCTTGCTGTTTTAGCCAATCTCCACAGGGTATGATTGATTCTCTTCAACCAACCACAAGACATTTCCCCATCTGTTATCATCTGCTTTCATTCAATTCTTACTGGATGTAGTTTATACCTTTGATTGTAATTCACTGGAGTTGTATAGGAATTTGGTCATATCAAGTTTACACCTTTGATTGATTCTATAACTTAATCAAGGTGGCAGCCCCACCTGATAAAGGTATCAGGGTGCAGAGCATCTTGTTAATTACATAAATTAGGGCTGAAGGGGTGGGGTACGCCATTACACCAAGGTTTTATTTCCCACTCCTGGCTAGCTTAGAGTGAAAACATACATCAGGCATATGTACTCCCTTCCCCAGCATCCTAGTGAGGTACCACCTGCTCAGGTCAACATCCCTCTAGAAAAAATGGAGTGGGGAGTAGGGTTTGAAAAAGCACTCCTGTGCTATTCTATTTGACTTCCTGCCTTCTACCTTTCTCTGGGACTGATGGGGTGGGTTATGTAAATTGGCCTATTGAACTATTTGTCAAAAAAAGGGGTAGAGTTGGGGGGGGGTGGCTGGGGGAGGGGGCAGAAGTGATGGCTCCTTCCAGTGCTGGCACTTAAAACTCAGAGAGGTAGAGGCAACCATGTCCCAATGGTAAAGATTCATATCTCTGATACATAAGATTCTATGATTTTAAAATTCTAAGGCTCGGTATTCTAATTTTTCTTGGAATTAAAAGAGAACCTAGGTTTGAATCCCACTCCAAATACAAGTCTGAACCTCTGTGAGTTTCAGTTTCATCTGTAAAATGGGGATAATGACATCTCTTATAATCACCTCAAAAGGCGGTATGAGGATCAATTGAGCAAATGTCTGTAAAGTGCTTGGTAAACTCTAATGTGACATGTAAATGGCCAGTTATTAATATTCTAAGGTTCTAGCTTCTAAGATTCTGTTATTCTAAGGTTCCATGATTCTATGAACTCCAAATCCCCCTGCTTGGCCCTTCATAAGGCTTGGCCATAATTGCCAGAGACAGATCATAAAGTATCCCGAGGCAAGACCAGGCTCCTTAATATACTGCCCCAGTCACAGTGCCTTCTTCCTGCTGTCCGCTTGGCTTTTAATAACGGTATAATGAAAAACCCAGAATTAATTGGAAGTGGCACCAGACACTCTCAGGGCCCACTGCAGGCTTCTTGACATCCATGTTTTATAAGCCATGTGCCAGAGTGAGTTTACTCTTCCCAGTCCCTGAGGACGATGAGTCAGATGGGAGGCGGGCAGGGACCAGGGGGAAAAGGGAAATGCTGGGCCCTGACATGGTGGCTGGATCCTTGGAGACCTCATCTGTCAGAGAGATGTTCTTTCCTATAGCCATCCCTTCTCTGAGTCCCTGCTGGGTGTCTTGCCCTCTGCTCAGGCTAAGAGGGAGACAGAGATGAACAAAGCACAGTACAGAAGTACTCTCCCCTCCTACTCCCCTCATTCTACAAATGGGGAGACTGAGGCTCAGAAAGGCCAAATAATTTGCATTAGACCACATAGTTAATTAATAGCAAAGCCGAGATATCAACTTGTCTTAATGCCCAGGAGTATAATAGAAGAGATAGGATACGCATATGTGAAAACTATAATAATAGTAGTAACTGGCATTTATATGCTGATTTACAGTTCGCAAAATGTTTTATATTCATCATCTCATTTGATCCTATCAATAGCTCTGTGAAGGAAGAAGACATGGTTCTCCCTATTTAATAGGTGAGGATACTGAGAGCCAAGGTCATACAGCACACACAGACTTGAATCTGGGTCTTCAAACTCTAAATCCGATGCTCTGTCTGTGTGGAGGTAGAGAATTTGAAATGTTTTTGGTTTTTTTTTTTTTTGAGGCAATGGGGTTAAGTGACTTGCCCAGAGTCACACAGCTATTAATTTCTAAGGTCTGTTTCAAACTCAGGTCCTCCTGACTCTAGGCTGGGGCTTTATCCACTGAGCTACCTAGCCACCCTTACTGTTTTTATTCCTTTATTTAAAAGTAGAGGAGAGCTGAACATGATTGGAGGAGGGGTGTGGGAGGGAAGGATTCAGTGGAGATGGAGAGATTGGCTATGGGAGAGAGAAGAAGGTTGATGGGGCACATTCTCTGACGAGACAGTTCAGAAGATGGGATCCAGCTGCCCAAGTGAAGGAGTGAGTCTTGGCAAGATTTCTTTATCACCAATAGCAACAGGGAATGCTAATTAAGAACCATCCATGTCAATAACAGAAATTATTTGTTAACCTATGTGTTCTGTCAATATAGATACTCTGTCAACAACAGAAATTGTATGATTATCTCAATAGATGCAGAAAAAGCCTTTGACAAAATACAGCACCCATTCCTATTAAAAACACTAGATAGCATAGGAATAAATGGAACTTACCTTAAAATGATAAGTACTATTTATCTAAAGCAATCAGCAAGCATTATGTGTAATGGGGATAAGCTAGAAGCCTTCCCAATACAATCAGTGGTGAAGCAAAGATGCTTATTATTATTTATTATCTAATATAATATTAAATTAAATATTATATAATATTGTATTTAAATGTTAGCTATAGCAATAAGAGAAGAAAAAGGAATTAGAATAGGCAATGAAGAAACAAAACTATCACTCTTTGCACATGACATAAAGTTATACTTAGAAAATCCTAGAGAATCAACTAAAAAACAACTTGAAATTATTAACAAACTTAGCAAAGTTGCAGGATACAAAATAAACCCACATAAATCATCATTATTCCTATATATTACCAACAAAGTCCAGCAGCAAGAGATAGAAAGAGAAATTCCATTTAAAATAACTGTAGACAATATAAAATACTTGGGAGTCTACCTGCCAAGATAAACCCAGGAGCTATATGAACAGAACTATAAAACACTTTTCACAAAAATAAAGTCAGATCTAAACAATTGGGAAAATACTAATCACTCATGTAGGTTGAGCCAATATAATAAAAATTACTTAAATTATTCATTCAGTACCATACAAACTATCAAAAATTATTTTACGGAGCTAGAAAAAATAACAAAATTTATCTGGAAGAACAAAAGCTCAAGGATATCAAGGGAATCAATGAAAAAAATAATGCAAAAGAAGGTGGTCTAGCTGTACCAGCTCTCAAACGATATTACAAAACAGTAATTATTAAAACAATCTGGTGCTGGCTAAGAAGTAGAGTGGTGGATCAGTGGAATAGATTAGGTAGAAATTATATTATAGTAAATGACCATATTAATCTAGCATATGATAAACCCAAAGTCCCAAGCTTTGGGAACAAAAACTCATTATTTGACAAAAACTGATGGGAAAGTTGTAAAACAGTATGGCAGAAACTAGGTATAGACAAACATCTCACACTGTACACCAAGATAAGGTCAAAATGGGTACGTGATTTAGACCTAAAGGATAATACCATAAGCAAATTAAGAGAGCATGGAATAGTTTATCTGTCAGATTTATGGATAAGGGAAGAATTTAGGACCAAAGAAGATATAGGGAGCATTACAAAATATAAAATAGATAATTTTGATTATATAAAATTAAAAAGTTTTTGCACAAACAAAACCAATGCAACCAAAATTATAAAGAAAGCAGAAAACTGGGGAAAAAATTTTGCAACAAGTATCTCTAATAAAGGCCTCATTTCTCAAACATACAAAGAACTGATTCAAATTTATAAAAACAGAAATCATTCCCCAATTGATAAATGGTCAAAGGATATGAACAGGCAGTTTTCAGACAAAGAAATCAAAACTATCTATAGTCATATAAAAAATGTTCTGAATCAGTATTGATTAGAGAAATGCAAATTAAAAACTCCGAAATACCACCTCACACCTATCAGGTTGGCTAATATGACAAAAAAGGAAAATGTTAGATTTTGGAGGGGATGTGGGAAAACTGGGACACTAATGCACTGCTGGTGGAGTTGTGAACTGATCTGGAGAATGGTTTGGAACTATGCCCAAAAGGCTATAAAACCGTGCATACCCTTTGATCCAGCAATACCACTGCTAGATCTATATCCCAAAGACGTCTGAAAAAAGGGGAAAAGACCTATTTGTACAAAAATAATTATAGCAGCTCTTTGTGGTGGCTAAGAGCTGGAAATCGAAGGAATGTCCATCAATTGGCAAAATAAGTTGTGGCATATGATTGTAATGGAATATTATCATGACAAGCATGGATGATTAAAAAAAAACCTGCAAAGACTTACCTGAACTGATGCATAGTGAAGTGAACAGAACCAGGAGAACATTGTACACAGTAACAGCAGTATTGTTCCATAAAGAACTGTGAATGACTTAGCTATTCTCAGTGATACAATGATCCAAGACAATCCCAAAGGACTAATGATGAAGCATATTATCCACCTCCAGAGAAAGAACTGATATTAATTGAATACAGACTGAAGCATGCTATTTTTCACTTTCTTTCATTTTTTTTCTTTTATTTGAGTCTTCTTGTACAAAATGACTAATATGGAAATGTTATACATAATTGCACATGTATAACCTATATCTGATTGCTTACCATCTGAGGAAGGGGAGGGAGGGATAGAATTTGGAACTCAAAACTTTAAATAAAAATGTTAAAAAAAAAACCTGTCCTTGTGCAGAGCGCTATGTTAAGTGCTGGAGGTGGTGGAAAGTTAAACTAAGACTAGATCTCTACCCTCATGGAACTTACAACCTGGTCAAGAAATAACAGAGACACAGGTAACTCTTATACACAGCATCACTTGTAAAGATAAGGTACCAGACTGAGGTCTTTTCTCGAGTTAAACTGCCAAGCATTCAAACTCAGCTACAGACAGCGCAACTCTGATGGGCTGCCTCATAGCATTCAAATGCCAATTGTGTGTTTACCTAAAAGGCTATTTTATGAAGAACTCCCACAAGGCAAGAGCTTACAGGGAAGTCAGAGGAAGCAATACAAAGACTTGTTCAAGGTCTCTCTAAAGCACTTTGGAAAGCAACTATGTGATACGGGAGACACTAGCAGAGGACCATCCAGTGTGGTGTGCCCACATCAAAGAAGGCTCTGTGCTCTATGGTCGAAGCAGAATTGCAGTAGCTCCATAGAAACATGAGATGTACAAATTTAGAAATGTCTCTACTCCAAATGTTCATCTGGACTGTTTGTGCCCAATATGTGGTAGATAGAGCCTTCCTAGCTCATGTTGCTCTGATCAGCCGCAGTTGGACACATGGTACCTTGACCCAAAATAGTGATGTCATTTTGGTCCCCTTGGAGAATGGACAACAAGCAACACGATATATTGGAGGCATTTTCATTCGAGAACCAGTCTTGGTGTTAGGAATAATAATGAGTAATAGCTAGCATTGTTAGAGCACTTTAAGGTTCTTGAAGCACTTTACAAATATTATCTCATTTAAGCTTCACAACAACCCTGCAAGGTTAAGTTAGGTATGGTCATTTTTTTTTAACAGATGAGGGAACTGAGGCAGACCGAGAGGTTAGGTCATTTGCCCAAGGTCACACAGCTAGGAAGTGTCAAACTTGAACTTAGGTCTTCCTGACTCAAGGTCCAGCACTTTATTAACTGCAAAAACACCTACTTGCCTGGGGAGATCTGGGTTTAAGTGACATCTCGGCAACATACTGGCTGTGTGACATAACTTCAGCAGAAGTCCCCGACACTCTCTAAGTTGTGTTCATCTGTACGGGCAGAAGGAGTTTCCTTTTGGGGAGTTCTTTATGCCAATGAAATGACAGGTTAGGTCCCCCCAAATCATATGTTCAACAGGAAGGCACAAAGTAAAAATGGCACTAACGGTAACCTGTAGCTCCTACTTTACATTAGGGTTTGTTTGTTTTTTGAGACTGGGCTATTTTGCCCAGGCTGGAAATGCAATGGCCATTCATGGGTCCGGTCCTAATACTGATTGGCACAGAAACTTCAGTCTGCTCCATTTTTCTGACCTGGACTGGTTTTCCTCTCCTTAGACAACCTGAATGGCTTTCTGCTCTCTGGGGTTTGCCGTATTGGTTCTGCATTTAGCTTAGACACCCAATTAGCTTGAGCCTAATTGAAGCTCAGAACTCCTGAGCTCAAGCAATCCATGCCAGATTTCAGCCTCCCCCAGAAGCAGAGATCATAGGTATGTACCACCTCCTGGCCCCACCTCACATCGATAGTTTGTGAGCATTTTTCCCACAAAATCTTCTCACGATGTCTCTTGCAGCATAATGAGATGACTCTGGGTTTTTAAAAATTATGCCAACGAAATTCTCGTATCAGTTTCTGACATGAGTATGGTCCTGGAACCAGCCTAAGTCTGCTTTTTAATGACCAGCCTAGTTCAGCATAGAAAGGTTCTATAAAGCAGCCAGTAGGCTGGTCATTATGTGATGAATTCTTTGGCCATGGTAATCTACGAAACAAAGAAAAACGCCCAACAGTCCTCAGTCCTTTTGGGCCATCTGCTTCTGCAAAGATGGTGGCAGAGTAGCAGAAATGAGGACAGATGGTGCTAAGAATCACAGAGTTTTTAGACCATCTATAAATATTAACTTAACCATTGGGACTCTAAATGTGAGATCCACACATTGGTCTAACAGCCATTGGATTGACCCACCACTGGAAGAAGAATCAAATAACTCTTTGAGATGCGTGGTGTAAATGAGACCAGGTAATGTGAGGAAGCTGAAGCTCAGTGGAAGGATGTCTCACACAAATACTTCTTGGAAAGGTGGGGCTTTCCACGAAAAGCAAGCGCAAATATTATTATCTGTATCCCCAGAGCCTAACACAGGGCTTGGCACATAGTAAGCCCTTAATAAATACTTTTAAATTTATTTTTTTCATGGGACACTTGGTCATCTGCCATTACAATGCTCATGATAAGTATAAGCAAAAAAAATCAGCATGAAGATAATTGCAGCTTATGCACCAACAGCTGTTGCAGAGGATGAAGATGTAGAGAAATTCTATTGAGAACCTGATAATGTACTTTAAAGTAAATCAACATATGTTTTAATGCTCAGAGGCTTCCGTGAGAGGGCGGAAATGGGGGGAGATGCCCCCAAAATGTTGGAAAATATAGTTCAGGATCAAGAGACAAAAGAGGACGATACAGGCTACGTGGAAGTCTCTCTCAGTGTACATAAACATATAGAAACACATATATGTATATTTCATGAATGCTTTATTGAGAGAGAGAGAGTGAGTTCGGGGAAGAGGGAGAAGAGAGGAGAGGAGAATTATGGAATGTCACAATCCTCAAAGAATCAACGTTTTGGGTCACGCGAAGGGCAACAGAGACACTTATGATGCGTGGATGGGAAGATGGAGAGAGAGACCCTAGGCAACAGCACAGTAGCAGTGACATATTGTGCTCAAAGAGAGAAAAGGAATTGGGCTAATTATGTAGAGAGAGCGAGAGATAATGGACCACCCATGTACTGCATTAGGCAATGGTACTCACATGGTAGTAAGTGATTTGGAATGGATAATCTGTGAGAGGTTTGGGGGGGGGGCGGCAAAGATAAAAGTGCTGTGCCAGAGAAAGGGAGATTTTGTAGTTCCTGCTATGTAAGTGTGACCTTGGGTAAGTCATTTAATCTCTTTGAGCCTCAGTTTCCACATCTGTATAATGTGGCTGGTTTAGTTGAGCCCTATTAAAGATCAGCTAGAGATCACCTCCCAGCTCTAAACAGACAATTTTATGGTTCCTTACAAATGGACATTGATGTGAAGTGGTCAATGCATCCCACCAATGACTATGAAAGTTTAACTGGCTTCCTTTTTCCTATGGGGCACCTAGGAATCTTTAAGAAAGACCGAAGAAAAATGAATCTGTATGGAGCTGTGAATTGGTCCAACTATTCTGGAAAATGTGGGCAGCTAGGTGGTACAGTGGATAGAGTGTCAGGCCTCGAGTCAGGAAAATGAGTTCAAATCTGGCCTCAGACACTAGCTGTATGATCCCGGACAAGTCACTTAACCTTGTTTGCCTCAGTTTCCTCATCTGTAAAATGAGCTGGAAAAGGAAATGGCAAACCACTCCAGAATCTTTGCCAAGAAAATCTCAAAAGAAGTAATGAAGAGTCAGACATGACTAAAAAAATGATTTAAAAAAAGTTGGAAAGTAATTGGAACTATACCCACAAAGTCATGAAACCATGCATCCCCTCTGACCCAGGGATACTACTGCCAGGCATACACCCTCAAAGAAATCAAAGACAAAGAGAAAGAACCCATATATACAGAAATCTATACAGCAATATTTTTTGTTGTCGTTAGTGATGAGAAACCAAGTGGGTGCCCATTAACTGGGGCACGGCTGAACGAATGTTAGGACTGGGATGTAATATTATTGCACTGAAGGTGCCAAAAGGAAAAGATTCAGAGATACTTGGAAAGGTGTGTATGAAGTGAGCAGAACCAGAAGAGGGCTAGTCGTGCAGTAAATGAAAAAATGTAAAGGAAGACAAACTTTGAAAGAGAGAAGGATCACCGTGCCTTGACCGGACAGAACTCCAAAAGGCTGATGGTGAATTGTGGCTTCCCATCTCTTGTTGGAGTGGAGAAGAGAAGATTTATTTTGCTTGACTATACTCATTTGTTACCAGGAGAGGGGTGTGTGTGTGTGTGTGTATTGGAAATGAGAAAGTAATGATCACAATGGGGAAAAAAAAGACAAGAAAGAAGTGCGACAACGAAACTATCTAAAAGATGAAGGGGAAAACACAAGGAAGTTCAGGAGGGTGGCTGGATAAGTAGAGCAGTGTTAGCACTCTTGTGTTATCTAATACATACTTGAAAAGAGAAAGTATACTGTACATAATAGAGATTTGTGATTCATACACAACCTTCTTTTTCTGTATTGTGATGTGTGGAAATGTTGGCTTGTTACATTTTCATTTAAAAACTTAATTTTCAAAATGAAGTTATAGTAGAAAATTTCAAGTCCCTGGGCAGGCAGAAGGAGGCCAGAGGTAAGATACTGTCCTTCAAAGACATTCTTCTCCACTCTAGTGAACAAGGAAGGTTTCTCTTGCTTCCCTAGGTCTCCTCCTACCTGTCTGACAACTTGTCAGTTTCTCCTTTGTTAGATCTTCTTCCAGAACATGCTCATTAACTGTGGATATCCCCCTACAGGTCTGTTTTTGACCCTCTTCTCTTCTCTCTTCTATTATATCAACTCCCATGGATTTAATTATCATCTCTATGCAAATGATTCTCAAATCTATTTATCTAGCTCTAATCTCTCTTTCAAGAGACATAGTTTCTGAGTAATTAATCACTTTGTTAATAATGCTAGCATATTATCAATAAAATAGGTCTCCAATGCCAAAGGAAATCACGGGTGGGCTCACAGTTTATATGTCCTTGGAAGAGTGGGTGTTCCTAAGGGTGGCAATCAACTTTGATTGGTTAACAGTTAATGAGAGAAAACTGAAGGAAATGTGACTTTGATTATGTCATTTACTTCTGAATTGCTCAGCCTTGGGCAATTGAATCAAAGAATTTATCCGCACCCAAACCTGGGGTCTGAACCAGAGTCAGGAGAGTTAATTCAATCTCGTAATCAGCAAGCTCCTTCAGAGACTGAGCCTTAAAATGAGGACTTTAGAAAAAGGGGGAACTCTGGATCTCCCCAAATCATTGGTTTTTAATAATCATTTCTCTCATTCTCCTGATTTCAATCTCACCTCCAGCTGCCAATTGGACTTCCTGAAATGGATATCCTATAGACATATCCCCACCATTAGACTGTGAATTTTTAAAGAACAGGGGTTGGTTCGTTGTTATGTTGTTTTTTTTTTGGGGGGGGTAGGGAATTGCCTCTTTTTGTATTTGAAACTTAGTACGATTCCCAACACACAGTAGGTGCTTAATAAATGCTATCTGATTGGTTGACATCTTAAACTCAACGTATCCAAAACTGAACTTCCTGTCTTTCATGCCAAACCCTCTCTTTTTTCTGAATTTTCTGTTTCTGTCAAAGGCACTACCATATTCCCAGTCACCCAGACCTGCATCCCAAGTACCCATACCCAGACCCTTATTTGCCCTTATTACACATATCCAATATGTTGCTAGTTCATGCAGCTTTTACTTTCACCCCATTTTTTATCTGCTCACCTTCTCTCTTTTGACAATGCCACTACCCCAGCCTATCTCATGCCCAGAATACTGCAATAGCCTGCTGGCTGCTCTCCCTGACTAAAGTCTCTCTCCGCTGCAATCTATCATACGCTCAGTTGTCAAAGTGATCTCCCTAAATCACAGGTCAGGCCGTGTCACTCACCTACTCAGTAAACTCTACCGGTTATTACTTCTAGGATCAAATATAAAATTCTGTTTGGCTTTTAAAGCCCTTTACAGCCTGGCCCCTTCCTGCCTTTCCAATCATCTTACACTTTGCTCCTCTCCAGAAATGCTACAATCCAGCAACATCAGCCTCCCCGGATGTTCCTGGAGCATGACCCATCATCTCTGGACTGTGAATTTTCACTGGCTGTCCCTTTTGCCTGGAATCCTATCCCTCCTCACCTCTGCCTCCTGGTTTTGCTTGCTTCTTTCAAGACTCAGATCAAATCCCACCTTCCGCAAGAGGCCCTTCCCAGTTACCCCCACCCACTCCTTTCCCTTTGAGAGTACCTTCCACTTATACCCCATATATATCTGGTATATGCTTGCTTGTTGTCTCTCCCATCAGAATGTGAGCTCCTTGGGGTCAGGGACCATTTTTAAAAAAGCTTTCTTTGCATCCCCAGCAGTGCTGGACAGAGTAAGTGTTCAATAAACATTAACACTGCCTGCCTGCCTAAGAGACAGACAGACGAACTTCTCAGGATCTTAGTTTTGTCTTCTGTAAAATCAGAGGGTTAGACACTAGAGGATCGCTTAGGTTTCTTCCAGCCCTAAATCTATAATCCTATGATTGGGCCTGGCCTCAGCCTCCAAAAAACATGGCATTTGAAATCATCAATGAAACTGGGGTGACCAGCAGAAGATCCTCGATTGAGGAATGGAAGGGTTCTATCTTACTGGTTCAGTCTCCTCCATTTTAAAAAGAGGAAACTGAGGCCTAGAGAGGTTAATTGAATTGCCCAAGATCATAGAGGTATTAAAGCAGCCATGTGGTTCAGTGGCTAAAGCAGTGGTCTTGGAGTTAGGGAGACCTGAGCTGTGTGACCTTAGGTAAGTCATTTAACTTCTATTTGCTTTAATCCACTGGGGGAGGAAATGGCAAACCACCCCAGTATCTTTGCCAAGAAAACCTCTCGTACCACACTGGTATGCTATGGTTCACCTGGTCATGAAGAATTGGACACCACTAAACAACAACATAGAGGGAATTAGGAGGCAGAGCAGGAATTCTAGCCATGGTCAGTTGTGGTTCACTTTCTTCTTCACCACTCAGTCCCTGCAGGCTCTATCCCTTCCCTTCCCCCAGGGAAGTATAGATGAGTGAGGACTGGGGGCAGGTTGGCCTTTCTTCATTTATAGATTTATCTTATTTTTATTGATTTGAGGTTTTTTTTACATCACATTTATTTCCAAGCATAACCCTCTTCTCTTCCTTATGCACCTGATACACAACTTCTGTAACAAAGATTAAAAAAAGAAAGGGTGAACATTCTTTATCAGGGATAAATTGTGTGAGCTGGACAGAATGTTCCAGGCCCAGTCTGGACCAGCCTAGAGGGTGGAAGTGTCTAGAACACAATAGGCATCTGGTGCCTCTTTTATAGGCACTGGAACCTATAAAAGAATGTCTTGGGGATGCACATGTGACCTTCCTGGGAACTCCAGTCTCTGTCTCTCCCTTATGAAGACACATTTAAGTTTCACTTCAATTAAATTCATGATCTTGTGTTAAGTAACTTGGACTTTCTGGGTCTTAGTTTCCTCAGCTGAAAAGAGAAAGGTTTTGCACTAGATGCTCTCTGAGGTTTCTGCCAGTTTTTATCCATACCCTTCAAATCATACCTATGGGGTTTTAGACTGGGGATCAGGAGATCTCAGGGCAAGTTTGACCCTGGCCGGCCACTGGTTGTGTGTCCTAGGTGAAGACTTCTCCCATGATGGGATGGCTTAGATGTCTCTAAGAGCCCTCTCAACGCTGGCATTTTGTGTACTTAGGTCCACCCCAGCTATGATTCTGTGTTCTAAGGCTCCTGCTGGCCATTGACATTGTTCATTCAGGGTGCACCCCCAGCCCTGACATTCTGTATTCTAGGTTCCCTTCTACTTGGGGCCTTTTCTATATTGTGTTCTAAGTGGCCTCCCAACTAGGAAATTTGGTGGCGTCTATGACGGTTTTGTCTTTGGGCAAGGCTGGTTCTGGAAGGGCAGGCGTCCCTGTTCCCTTCTCCAGCCCCACCCGGTGCTTTGGGCTTGCCGTCTCGGGTCCCTGTTCCTACTCCCGCCCTTGCCCCCGCCCCCGCCCTATCAGGGAGGCCCCGGGCCCCGAATGCCTAGGGGAGGGCAGAGAAGCCGGCAGAGCAGACTAGCAAGCCCTGACAGGTTGGGCCACAACAGGTTTGGGCTGCGGTGGGGGCGGCCGCGGGCCTCCACTGCCCGGGAGTTTGGAGGAGGCGGCGGGGCGGTGGGAGGTGTCGAGGGGCCCTGGGACGCCTCCCCGGGCTCCCCGGCCCAGCCCAGCTCAGGCATTGCGGGGGTTCTGGGGAGGGGCGGCATGGAGACCCTTCGCCGCAGCCTGTCCCGCTGGAAGCGCTACCACATCCAGGTGCACGTGTCCGAGGAGGACCTGCTGCTGCCGCTGACTGTGCGGCCGGCGGACACCGTGAGCGACCTGCGAGCCCAGCTCGTGCGCCAGGGGGTCTCGTCCTGGAAGAAGGCTTTCTACTACAACGCCAAGAGGCTGGGCGAGCAGGACACCCTCCGAGAGGTCAACGTGCAGAATGGCTCCGTCCTGCTGCTCGTCAGTGACGCCAGGTGCCCGCGGGAGCCTGGGGGCAGGCCTGGGGCTCCGCTGGATGGGTGGGAGCGTGGGAGAGCCCTGGAAGGCCAGAAGATCGGGCCTCGGCTGGGCAGTGGGGGGGTCTGGGAGGTCACAGGACAACCCACTTAGTGTGGGAGAGCCCTGGACGGCCACGGGGTCGGGCCTCCGCTGGGCAGTGGCGGGGTCTGGGAGGTCACAGGACAACTGGGGACGGGGAGGCGGGGGTTCTGCGCCTCTCCTGAGCGGGCGGGGAGCGTGGGAGAGCACTCAACTGCCACAGGGTCGGCCCTTCCCTGGACTTGTGGAGAGCTTAGGAGATCACCGGACAACCGGGGGCGG
>CM053622.1:62234119-62270323 GCA_028646595.1 Phalanger gymnotis | reverse complement strand
GTGTGTGTGTGTGTGTGTGTGTGTGTGTGTGTGTGTGTGTGTGTGTGTGTGTGTGTGTGTGTGTGTGTGTGTGTGTGTGTGTGTGTGTGTGTGTGTGTGTGTGTGTGTGTGATGCTGTGCCTCTGATGTGAGGGTGGGGAGTGTGGAAGAGCACTGGACTGCCGGGGGCGGGGCCTGCGCTGAGCAGGTGGGAGTCCCAGGGTTCACCGGATAGGGGAGCATGGGAGATCAATGGATAGCCAGGGGTCCTGAGCCAAAGGGCCTGGGCAGTGAGGGGCCTAGGAGGTCATTGGACAGCCAGAGGTCTTAGGCATCTGGGGAATGAGTGGGGAACCTGGGAATCTACTGGGTGCAGGGCCTGGGAGTCTCATGGTTGGGTGGGGTGTTCCAGAGTCTACTAGGTAGAAAGGGTCAGGAGACCATGGGAAGGCCAGAGGGCCTGGGAGCCTGGGTGATGGGTGGGGCACCAGTTGGGGGCCTTGGAGATTTTTGCTAAATTCGACTTTTCATGTTGCTGAGATTTGGAGCTTATGGGTCCAGGAGACTTTGGGGAGAGATGGCCAGCCCTCCCTTGGTCCTCTCACTGGGGATGGAGTTGGGGATGGGAATGACTTGGGGGCTCCTGGTGAAGGTCCCTAGGGATCAGGGTAATGACTATGTAGGCTCAGTAGGCTGTTGAGAAAGTAGCTCCCTCCCCCACTCTGCCTTTTTATGGTGGGTGGTGGAGGGTGGAGGTTGAGCAGGAATCAGGGCCATGGAGCATGGAGCATAAATTTTATGCAGAGGGATTAGAATCGTAGCATCATAGGCTCCTTGGTTTAGAGCTGGAAGGGACCTTAGAGGCAGTCTAATACAACCTCTCATTTTTTAGTGATGGGGAAACTGAGGCTCAGAGAGGTTCAGTGATTTGCCCAAGGCCACACAGTTTAGTGTCAGAGACAGGAGTTTTTGGTTGGCCCTGGAGAACAACGATAAAGAGAAGACGACAACCACAACCATCATTTTATACTCATGAAATAGGTACATGAAGTGTCAAAAGAACCATGGCAGGATGGTGACCTGTCCCGGCACCATTTTTATCTGAACTCCATCAGACCAAAGATGAGAAGAAAGAGAACCATAGGGACATTGACAATGGCTCCCATTTGTATGGCATTATATTTTCTGTGCCATCTGTGCGAGGTGGGCAGTGCCAAGATTTTTATTCCATTTTTGATGACGAAGAAACTGAGGCACATAACAGTGTGGCTACTTGCCTGGGGTCAGCTAGCGAGCATCGGAGCCAGGACTCCGGGTCAGATCAGGAAAGGTCCCGCTCAGACACAGGTTGGACCAGCTACCTTCCCAATTCCCTCCCGGCCTGGACATTCAATGACTATAATGACTTTTTGAAACTAGCTTGCAAAAGCACTTTGCTCACCTGGCTGGTCTGAGCACCCTCTCATCACCACCACTCCTTTGCATCTGCCCAGGAGGTTTAGACAGAGAGGGGAAGATTGGGCAAACCCGCTAGTGCCATCAATCTTAGAAAGCCTGAAGCTGGCAGGCACTTCCATTGATCGTCTAGGACAATACCCTGATTTACAGGTGGGGAAGCTTGAGGTAGGGACTTGCCTAAAACCACACAGCAGGACTAGGTCACCAGAAACCTCCAGGGCTCTCCATGCTTCTTTGCAGTTTTCTTTCTTTTTTAAAAAAATAATTTTTAATTTAATTTATTTTTGGATATACTTTATGTTCTGAACTGTCTCTCTCCCCCCCGCACTAGAGGCCACCATTTCTCTCACACATACACGTATATGTATATGTATGTATAGATAAATATATGTGTGTATATACATATGTGTATATATATATATATATGTAAAATCATACTATGCATACTTCTGTTGATCATTTCCTCCTTCAGAGGTGGATAGCTTCTTCCTTCACAGGTCCTTTGTAGTCAGTTTGAATATAGTACTCAGAATAGCTTAGTCATTCACAATTATTCTTCAAACAGTGTTGCTATTACTGTATACGACGTTTTCTTGGTTCTGCTGATTTCACTCTTCATTATTTCATGCGAGTCTTTCCATGTTTTTCTAAGCTCAGCCAACTCGTCATTGTTTACAGCACACTGGTATTCCATCACAATCATATACCACAACTTGTTTAGCCATTTCCCAATCGATGGGCTTCCCCTCAGTTTCCACTCTTGAAGTTTCTAATGCTGGGTCTGGGGGCTTTAACAAGACTCTGTGCCTCAAGGTGAGCGCCCCAGTCTGGGAGAAAACCTGCTGCAAGCTAGCTGCATCACTGTGAATGAAGATGGTGATGTCCTCTCTGCCTGCCTATCCTGGGCAGGGCTGCCATATGGAGGGTCATCTTATCAGTAACTTTTTAAGTAATTTTTCTATCAATAAACAATCAACAGTCAACAAGCATTTATCAAGTGCCTGCTGTATGCCCAAGCATGTGTTTGCTGTTGGGGATGCATGGGAAAGAATGAAACAGCCCCTGCCCTCAGGATGCCTACACTTTTTTTTAAACATGCTTTAAAGTGGACAAGGTACTTTTTTCACAGCGTCTTTTCCACTTTGGTAGAATCATAATGTGATAGAGTATGGGATCTGGGGTCAGAAGACCTGAGTTCGGAAACTGGTTTGATCCCAACTCACTGTGTAAATTCAGGTGACTCCCTCTCCCTTTCTGAACCTGTTTCCTCCTCTGTCTCTAGAATAGAGGCACTGAACCAGAAGATCTCTTGTGATCTCTCTCAGCTCTGACATTTAGAGATTCTGGTGTTAGCAGACCTCTTCGAGGTCACTCCTACCCCGGAGGTTTGAGTGTTAGGGTAATTCTTGTGATTTCATCCCTGTTTCCAGGATGAAGAAACTTCGGCTCAAAAAGGGAATTATGATAGCCTGAGAGAGGTGAAGGGTCACATACTAGTAACTCTCAGTCAGGACTTGAACTTAACGCTTTCTAACCCTTGGGGCATCTCGGTGACACAGTGGATAGAGCATCAGTCCTGGAGTCAGGAAGACTTATCTTCATGAGTTCAAATCTGGCCTCAGACACTTACTAGCTGGGCAACCCCGGGGCAAGTCAATTGATACTGTTTGCCTCGGTTTCCTCATCTGTAAAATGAGCTGGAGAAGGAAATGGCAAACCACTCCATTATCTTTGCCAAGAAAACCCCAAGTGGGGTCACGAAGAGTTGGACACCATTGAAACTTTTTGACCGTGGGTCACACAATCACTGAATCTGTGATTGGAGTTGGAAGGGCCTTTTGAGGGTCCCGAGTTATCTGTAATGCAGTGGCCAGAGCTTAAAAAGCCGGCCTTTAAGTCAAGAGTTATGGGATTTTGAGCATCAACTTTGACTCTAGCTGTGTGACTAGGAAACTGCCACCTCGCCTCATTGTCTTGTTTTCCCATCTGTCAAATGGGTAAGCTAATACCACTTCTGCCATCTGTCTCCTGGGGGTGTTGTAAAGAAACTGCTTTGTAAATTCATAAGGAGCCAAGATACTACTCAGCAGTCCCCCTTGTAGAGATGAAGTGTGGCCTGGAAATCAGGAAGACCCAAGTTGAAATCTTGCTTCTGACACGGACTAGTTGTGTGAAAATGGTGCCATAACCTCTCTGGGATTGTAAATGACTGACGAGTCGCTGATCTTTATCAGTGGAGGCTGTTTTCACACTGGGAGCTCTCTGCACTGATGAGTCAGTCACGGAGCCAGTGCAACAACAAATTAGGCCATGTTGAGGTTCAGTTAGAACAGAAAGTGCTGGACAGGTGTGCATGAGATGGTGTGCTTTTTAATGGGCTAACTCCGGATTAAGTCCCAGTTTTCGGACACCTGGAGGGGTGGGGGAAGAGGCAGGGATTCCAGGACAAGGAGCAGACCTGTCCCCCCCAGGCAGCTAAACCAGCCCAGTGGTACCGTCCCTCTTCTCACAGCATGAAGGGAGTTGGTGCCTCCTCAGACCACTATCAGTGGCTCCAGACTCAGTCATCGAGACTTGACAAGCTGGCCAATAAAAATTCACTTAGGCTGTGGACAGACAGAGGCTCAACCTGCTGGGCCACCTAGCTGCCTCAGTGCTTCGGTCCACCCTTCTGCTGCCTTTAAAGCTTTTTCAGTGCAAGATAAGCCTGTCTCTAGGCAAGATTTGGATTCTGAGGACTTGGGTCTACCTGTGGGTCCCTAGGCAAATCATTTGCCCCCTCTCAAGCTCAGTTTCCCTATCTGTAAAAGGAGATTAGATTAGGTGACCTTTGTGGTTCTGAACTTTCAGCTCTGAATCTTAGCATCCTAATTAAGTCAGGAACTTGCTGTGTGACCTCAGGGAAGCCACTTGCCCTTCGGGAGCCTCTCCCTCCTGATTCTTCAAAAGCAGCTGAGTTGGAGCAGTAAGTGGAAGTCAGGAAGTAGTCAGAAAGACCTTGCTTCACCTGGGCAGGGCGTTCACTTCTCTCAAACTCAGTTTCCTCATCTTTAAAATGAGTGCAATAATGCCTAGAGTATTTACCTTCAGTGTTGTTGCAAGGATCACATGAGAATTTATGTAGAATGCTTTGCCACCTTAGAGCTCTTTGTAAATTTCAGCTATCATCATCATCATTCATGCTTTCCTTACAACAGCCCTGTGATAAGTAGGTTTTGCAAAGGTTGTTTTTTTTCATTTTACGAAGGAGGAAAACTGAGTCTCAGAGGGATTAGGAGTATGGGACACAGAGCCTGTCAATGTCAGAGTCTAGATTCAAATACAGTTCTCTCCCAACTCTGAACCTAGTGCCTTTGGGTTTCTTGCTAAGGTGTGGTTGGATCAGATGACCCCTGAGGTCCCTTCTTCAGCTCTAAGACCCTGTGCCAAGTCACTAAAGACTGACTTGTTTCTTCACCTGTGAAAAAGGAGAAAATAATTGTAATTGGAGTCCCATTATCAAGTCAGGAATTGCATGGTTTGGATTTAATTTCAGTGCCTTCTCACCAATTTCTTTTTCATTCATGTCCCCATCAAAATCTCCCCACTAAGAGCCTAAGAATGTGGCTCTCACCTAGGTCTCCACAGCAAAGGGGAGGGACCTCAGCAGCCAGGCAAGCACTAAGGCTAACACAACATTAATTATAGGACAGGTTGTACTCTACTTCACAAGAAATGAAAAGGACTTTTATCTCAGCCCATGGACAGTCAAGCCAAGGCTTCTTCCCTTTTCCCTCCTCCCCAACAGCACCTATGCTCCAGAAATGGTGTAAAAGATTGAGCCCCAGATAAGGAGGCAGGAGAGAACTGGACTTGGCTCTGACATTTACTATCTGTATGAGCATGGATAAGTTGTTTAGCTTAGGTCTTCTCATCTGAAAAATGGGGCTATTGATACTGTTGTAACCTGTCTTGCCGGGTTACGGTAAGGCTCAAAAGAGATAACATCATAGAAACAGTCCAGGATCTTAAAACATTATAAAAAAGGTCAGCTAATATTATTCTTACTGGGTGGCCCCTCTTCTTCCACCCGAGGAAATAAATAGGACAGCTAGGCTGCTAGGGAGGTAAGCAAACTTCCTCTTGGGTGGGCCTCTGCCTCCCCAGGCTCTTCCAGACTTATAGACCTACCCTGGGCACGTATTGGGGTGCCATGTAATCCTAGAGTCAGTGAAAATTAATAGTAACAGTAAAGAGATAGCTCTGTGCCCCCGGGTCCCAGGCTAAGGAGTTAGGCAGGCACCTGGAATGTCAAAGGGATGCTGAGGGGGTTATAAGTATAGCAGAGCAGGTGATCAGTGTAGATAGCCTGGAGCTCAAACCAAGCTCAAAGGAGGATCTGACTCCAACCCGAACTCTATATTTTGTGATGTTTTGAGTTAGTTTGTGGCCAGACTGGGCAAGCCTCGCATAATAATAGCTAGCATTTATACAGTCCTTTGAAGTTTGCCAAATTCTTTTTACAAATATTGTCTCCTTTGATTCTCACATCACAATAGCCCTGGGAGGTACATGCTATTATTATCCCTGTTTTACAGATGAGGAAACTGAGGCAGACTGAAGCTAAGTGACTTGCCCAGGGTCATGCAGCTAGTATATGTGTGTAAGGCCACATCTGAACTCAGGTCTTCCTTACTCCCAGTCCAGGGCTGTGAGCCACATTGCTCCATCCAACTGAATGCCAGTCGGAGGGAGGGGACTCGATCCTTTGGGCAATGGGAGGTCCTGTTCATTGGCAGTCTCTGATACTTAGCATCTATTTCCTTTGCTTCTCCAGTTAGCTTTAGATCCAGAGTTTTTAACTTGTTTTATTCCCAGACCCCTCTGGCAGTCTAATGAAGCCTCAGAATTGTATTTTTAAAATGTCTCAGAATGATGTTTTTAAATGTATACAGTAAGCTAGATAGGGTTACAGAGGAAGCCAATTATGGCGAAATAAAGATGTACTTATTCTCCCATCCAAGTTGGTGGTCCCCTTGAATCTATCAGTGGACTCCTTGGGTTTCCATGGAACCTCTCATAGAGACAGAACAACCATGCACTGGATTGATGGGACCCAAGGTGTAGGCAGAAGGAAAGCACAGACATTTGATCATGGGATGACTTAGCAGGGGTGGGGAACCTGTGGCCTTCTAGGTCCAGGGGTGTGGCCTCTTGACTGAGTTCAGGTTTTATAGAACAAATCCTTTTACTAAGGGGATTTGTTCTGTGAAGTTCAGATTCAAAGGGCTGAACTTGAGGACCTAGAGGGCCACATGTGGCCTCACGGTCGAAGGTTCCCCACTCCTGGTTAGGATCACACATTTAGAGTTGGGAAGGATGCACTTTGAATGTCATCTAGGCCCACCCTGTCATTTGAGGAAACTGAGGCCCTGCTATGTTAAGTGAATCAGTCACCATTTGTTGAGCCCCTACTATGTGTCAGGCACATTGTTTTCCCCATGCCCCACGGGCCAGGCCTGCTACTCCCTTTGTGGAGCTCAGAAATCACTAGACCACACTAGCCCAGAACAGGAAAGAAGGACTGTAGAGAGGCCCTAGTGTAGCAGAAAGATGCCTGGAGCAAGCATCTTAAGCCTTGTGTTCTAATCCAGGCTCTACCCCTACCTTGTGAAAATCTCTGTCCATCTCTGGGCTCTCTGCTTTCTCCTCTGTAAATTCTAAGGTCCCTTCTCACTAAAACATTGCAGAGAATTGTACCATCTTGAATTTCCTTGTTGCTTCAAGGCTCACAGAATGCTTTCATTACAGCAAGCCTGGGAGGTAAGCAGAAGCAAGTATTTTACTCACTTTTTCCCAATATGATATATGAGGAAAAATGTCCACAAGGTAGTTTATATATGTGAGCAAGGAATTAATAAGTCCAACCCTTTTTAATCCTTTTCATACCATAAATGTAAAATAAAAATTGGGGGAAAAAAGAAGTATTTTATCTCCATTTCACGGAAGAGAAGACTGAGGCCTAGAGAGGTGAAGATGGTTTTTCAGATGATAGGATCAGAGATTTCAAGCTGGAAGGAAACTTGGGGATCATTGGTTCTGCCCCCTCTTTTTACAGATGAGGAAATGAAGTGACTTACCCCGCTAGACTGTAAGTTTCGTGAGGACAGGGACTGTCTTTTGCCTCTTGTTATATCCTGGGCTCTTAGCACAGTGCCTGGCAGACAGTAGGCACTTAATAAATGTTATGGAGTTGAGTTACCCAGGGTCACCCACACTTTGTAATAGGTTAGAAAGTGAGGATTTGAACTTTGGACTTTGACTCCAGACCCTGAACTACTTCCGCTGACGTCGCCCAGCCCAGATTCCCCACTCTTTCCTCTCCTCCACTAGAGACCGTTTAGTTTGCCCCTGATATTTTATAGCAGTGGAATACAAGGTTCAGGATGGAGAATGGATTTTTCCCAAAGACATGCAACAAGGTAGGGGCAGACCTAGGCGTCACGCCTCCTCCGGGAGACTGTTCCAGTGACTCAGTAGGTCATTCCCCTAGGGTCCTATGCCACAGTGGAGAGGATGAGATCTGAGCCTGGTCTAGGCCATATACCCACCTTGTCTGGGGCACAAGGCATCTTTGACCTGAGTCAAAGCCTTAGGGGTCATAGGATTTAGAACCAGAAGGGACCCTAGACGTCATTTATCCAACTCCCTTATTGCACAGATGAGGAACTTGAGGTAGGTCTAGAGGAGAGGAGTAATTTGTCCACAATCATATAGTTAGTAAGCGGGAGAGCTGATGATCTGGAGCTTTTCCCTGACTCCTCTGTTCTTTTTCAGGTTCAACTATCTACTTGTCTTAACTTCTGTCGCAGGCCTCTCCCACCCCACACCCCTAGCCTTCTATTCGAAGTGCCAGGGGATGAAGCAAGTGTCCCTCGTAAGGCCCCAGGGGATGTCTTCTGTGAGGCTCATAGGGTCAGGGATCTTGGGGATGGGGATATTGGCGGGTGGTGGGAACATCTTGATACAGTAGAAACACTAGTGGTCTGGGAGTCAGGATACCTGGGTTCAAATACTGGACCAATTGTGTGACCCCGGGTGAGCCCTTTCACCTGTTGCAGGGTGGTGGATGTGTGCTGGGTCTAAAACCCAGAGGTCGAGACAATCATCCACAGGTTTCTTCACTGCTGTTGAGTCGTTTCATTCGTGTCCAACTCTGCGCCCCCATTTGTGATTTTCTCGGCAAAGGTTCTGGAGCGGTTTGCCATTTCCTTCTCCAGCACATTTTACAGATGAGGAAACTGAGGCAAACAGGGATAAGTGACTTGCTCAGGGTCACACAGCTGGTACGCGTCTCAGGTCAAATTTGAATTCAGGTCTTCCTGACTTCAGTTCCCAGAGCTCTGCGCACTATGGCGCCCCCTAGCTGCCCAGGTTTCTTTAGACTTATCATAAAGAAAGATGGGCTGGCTGCCTGGACAGGTAGTGAAGGTCTTCCAGCAGAAGCTGCTTGGGGATTCTGGTGTCAGGAATGTTGTGAAGGAGATACCTGTTCAGGTAGGGGTTGGACTAGACGGCCTCTGAGGTCTCTTCTAGCCCTTAAATTCTGTGATTTCTTTATCTGTAAAATGAGGGAGCTGGGCTACATGATGTCCAAGGTTCCTTTCCTCCCAGATATTCCCTGATATTCTCTAGCTCTAAGTCTTTACTTCTCTCTGGGTCTCAGTTTCTTCATCTGTAAAATGGGAGGAGAGGTTAGTTGTGGTGTCATAGAAACAGCACTGGATTTGGGGTCAGAATTGCTGTGACTTTGCTCCCTATTACTCACGTAACAGGTAACCATTTCACCATTCTTGGACTCAGTTTCCTCACCAGTAAAATGACAATAATTAGACCTACTCTGTCTATCTCACAGGGTCATTGGGAGGGAAGCAGCAGAATCTCAATAGAGATGGGGCACAATCCTTGGTGGGGTGGTTGGTAGTGAAGAAACCCATCTATTCCACAGACTGTGCTCTCTACGTGACTTTGGGCAGGTAACTTCTTTCCTCGGTTTCCCTATCTGTAAAATGGAAGTAATAATCCTTACCCTATCTCTGTTGAGTATATTAGATTGAATGAGAGACTAAATGGGGAAAAATGCTTTGGAAAGAAGGCAGTGAAGAGTTGTCGTTCTCATTCTCCTGCTGTCTGAGGGGCCGAGAGGAGCTCAAGATTTATTATCAGTCAATCATATCCTTTGGGGTCCAGATTTTGCCTTTAAAAATGAGGGGCTTGGATTAGATGTTCTCTTCCAGCTCTAAATCTCTGACCTTATAGCCTTGAATTGGAGTTGAGAGAAATTCAGTCCTGTGGGGCCAAAGAACGCTGGCTGAGTGGGGATGGAGGTGATGGGATGCTCTCCTGCCTCTGGAATCTCATCTCTAGCTCTCTCCAGCCACCATCTCCGACTGTCCTTGTACACCTGGCTCTTTCTGATCTTCTCTGTGCTCTTCATTCTGCTCCCACTGCCCAGAATGCCCCCCTTTCTCCTGCTTCCCATCCTTCTAGACTCAGCTCAAGCTCCATCTTCCGTCCTGGCCCCTCCTTCACGGACTGCCACAGTCTCTACAATTGCTGAACTTCTCCAGCCTGAGCTATCTGTCCTGTGAAGCCCGGAGCTTAACCCCCAGCGGAGGACTCTGAGCGTGTGTGTGTGTGTGTGTGTGTGTGTGTGTGTGTGTGTGTGTGTGTGTGTGTGTGTATGTATGTGTGTGTGAGGGTCTTCCTAGCTGTAATAGGAGATCTTCAAGGATTGGGCCTGGGTCTTATATACATATATCTGTGTTTTTTTTACCTGCAGGGAGCAGCGAACTGCCCTAAAGACGATTGAGTGGGTCTGAACAAGATATCTGCAACAGTCACAGAAACAGCCATAAAGTTTTGTGTGTCTCCTGCTTACTCCAGTCAAGAGCCCCCTCCCTCATTCATGTCCTCACCTATGTCCTATGGGAAGGGGGAGGGTGTGGGCTGGGTCCTGGGCCAGCCCCAGGAATCTGGGACCAAGGCTTGGGGCTAGGTGGGAGGTCTTCTCTTTCATATGTACTGGTGCCTTTGATGATGACCAGCCTGTAAGCCTAACAGCCCAGCCCAGGGGGGAAGGGGTAGAGGGGAGTGAAAGGTGGGTCCAGTGAAGCAGGAGATAGAAACCAGACCATGTCAGATCTTCACCTGGAACCGGAGTATTTGGTAGCTTCCTTGGTGCCGCTTCATGGGGGTGGGTTTGAGGGCATCCGACTTCATTTGACCAGTAGTGGACACAATGGTGCTTGGCAGGATCTCCCATGTTCTGGGCAAAATACACTAACATTCCAGGTGGCATGGCCCACTATTCGGAAGTTGGGAACGCTCTGACATCTCAGGGAGACTGCTCCAACATTCTGGGCAGAATACCCATCCAGAAACTTTTTCTTTATTTCAAGAACTTCGGACTCTTGGCCACATCCTACCTCATAGCCTTTAAAGCAGGGCTGGAGAAGGTGGCGCCCTGGGTGCATCCCCGAGTGGAAATATTTATATTTCAAGCATTGGTATTGAATGGAAGCCTATACACCAGCCCTGCCTGAAGAGAAATAGTGTTTTAATTAAGAGTCATGTTTACCATGGAATGATTGTACAGGTGCAGAATAAAATGGGGGAACCGGTGGTGAGAGGCAGCTTGCGTTTCAAATGATGAATCTGTGAGCCAGGAGGCTATGTTGCTTATCCTAGAATATCTTCCCTGACACAAATCCTGTGGGGATGAATGCTTCATCATGCCCCTCAGTCTGCCCCTCCTGGGCCCTGGGGTGAGCTGGTCAGAGGGGAATTTTTTGCTTCCTGTAATACACACAGACTCTGGGAAGGGTGAGGGTAGAGAATAGTGACTTACTGTACTAATTCATATATCCAAAGGGCTTCTGCGTTTGCAATGCCTTTTTCTTAACCAGCATAACTTACCCTATGAGGTAAGTAGTGCTAGTATTCCCATTTTAGAGATGAGAAAACTGGGTTTCAAAATGAGGGACTTGTCCATGCTCGTGCAGCTAGAGAGTGTTAGAGACAAGATTTGAACTGAGGTCTCCCTGACTCCAAATCTTCCAGTATAACAGGCTGTGAAAGTCTTAGCCAAGATCGTACCAGTAGAGCCTTCCATAGACTTAGAGCGCCATAAACTTGAATCAATGGAGTCCAAATTCTAGGCCCTGGGTAATTTCTGGCACCTCTGTGCTCCTGAATTTGCCTTTTGAACCATGGGATCAGACTGAATTCTCAGGGAGTGAGTATCTAGACTTCTTTTCCTGTCTACCTCACTGTATAGACCAATACAGACCTGGGCACATAGGAAATCTTAGAGTGATTCTTAGATCTGTAGAAGGCTGCCAACCATCGTGGAAAAAAGTATTGGACTTGGAATGAAAAGACCTGGGTTCAAGTGTTGACTTGCCCTCTTGTTAGCTGTGTAATCCTGTTTTTGTTTTTGAGAAAAAAAATCTTTTATTGTCATTACTACCTAGCTTTCTGTGCTGGACTGTATCATCCAATGGCCGGATCTTCTTACAACCATCTATACAACATTTTTTTTTTCATATTTCAAGAGGTGAAAAGAATTGTACAAGGTTAAGTACAAAAGTACACAAGGCAGTGGACATGAGATATCCATGTGTGAGATTTTACTCCCCTCACAACTTTACATTTGTTTGAAAAGTACAACTTGTTAACTAGGAATATTGTCCTGTAGTTCTGTCAAGTTTAATGGAAATGAGTTTAACCTGATTACATCACTAACGCCAGTATCACTTATCTGATATTTTCCAAAAAATGTATTTTTCAATAAAGTCATTGTCATACCCATGCGAGCTAGAATGCCAGCTGTTTGGTGTACAAGAATTCTACAAAGTCCCAAACTTAAAAATTATGTTTTTTCAAATTTCATCCATCCCCCCACGTCAAAGACATGAAGCCCAATTCCACTCCTTTTTGTGTGGGTGTTTTTCTAAATACTTGTTCCCGTTGCTTCAGAGTTTTATAATTTTCTTCCTCAACTCAACTACAACAAGCTTCATCCTCACTCTTAATACCCATCAATTTTCTAAATTTGACATTTCGGTCCTTGTTTCCCAAATTCGATTTTTCCCAAATTTCAGCAGACTGTGACTTATCCCTCTCTTTTTTGCCGTGCCAAAGCATTTTACTTTTCTCATTCAGCAAATTTCATTGGATTCACAGCTGCTGCATTAGAATAGTTAGGTATAGCTATTCCCATCTCTGCCAATGCTCTGGCCTGTAGTGTAGCCATTCTAGCTGCTGTGGCTATCTGAGGAGTTACTTGTATTCCTGGTGCTAGAAGGAGAGCAACTTTGAGGACAGACCCTCCAGTAACTGCAGCTGCTGCTACTATTTCTTGCTGTTTGTTTTTCAACCACTTCTTTTTTTTCTCTGTTCTTGCAATTTCTTTGCTCTTTTCAACCTTCGAGCTAATGCTTCTTGTGCCTCCATTGCTGGGTTTTGTCCTGTAAAAGGAAGTGGATTGGGAGTCCGATTTAAACTTTGGCTAAATTTTCCTGGTTTTTCAATTTTTCTCCTTTCTCTCCTGACTTCTGCTCCTATGCCTATACCTTGACCTTGACCTTAGCCTACCCTGATGCTTTCTCTTCCTGCTTCTGGACCTTGACTTCTTCCATTCTCTGCTTCTCTTAAGATATGAGACCTAGATCTTGAATACCCTCTGCCTCTTGATAACTTTCTTTGCCCTTGTGTCTGTCCTCACCATTTGCAGATGAATTAAATCTCTCCACATATCAAAAGAATGTTCTCTGTCATCTCAGTCCTCAGATTTGGGTTTCTTGGAGGACTTGTCTTTGGATTCATGCCTTCTTGCCTTTTTGCTTCTGCTTTCTCCATTATCTGACTTCCATTTTCTTTCCTTTTTTTTGGAGGGGGGAAGGCAGGACAATTGGGGTTAAGTGACTTGCCCAAGGTCACACAGCTAGTAAGTGTGTCAAGTGTCTGAGGCCAAATTTGAACTCAGGTCCTCCTGACTCCAGGGCTGGTGCTCTACTCACTGCACCACCTAGCTGCCCCTGGGGATCCTTTTTCTGAGCCTTGATTTCACTGGCACACAGCCTCAGTTTCATGATCTGCAAAATGAGGGTAATAAGCCTGGCACAACCTACCTCAGAATTGTGAGGAAGCGATTTGTAGACTTTAGGAAGTTCTCTGGAACTGTCAGAGCTAAAAGAGACCTTATAAATCGTGGAATCTAAATCACTTAGTTTACAGAGGAAAACCTGAGACTGAGAGAGAAGAAGGGACTTGGCAGCTAGCTAGGAGTGGAGTCGGCATTTGAACTCAGATCCTCCGACTCCAGACTCTCTTTCTGCTGCACTCCGTCACTTTTAACATCTCTCCAGTGTTTCCTGTAAAAGATGTGCTGCCTCATAAGCCCCTCCTCTTTGGGAGGGCTGTTCTTGCCCTGTTAGGAGGTTGCACCACGGAGACAGGGGATGCCACTGGCACCCACATAAGTAAATAGATTCTCTAGACATATCCACACTAACTCAAGAGTGGTAGGTGTAATGAGTTCTGGATTAAGAGGGTTTGAGGCCTGGTTCTGTCACTGACCATGTAACCATGATGAGTCCCTTCCTTCCTCTGGGCCTCAGATTCCCATCTATGGATGGAGAAGCATTTTTGCCCAAGGGGCCCCCCACCCCGTGCCTGAGTGTTGTTTGGCCAGACTTTGATCCTGAGTTTTGTCTGTTCTATCAGAAGAGGGGGTGCTGGGAACATGGCCTGTGAGGCCAAAGTCTTGTCTAGCTGTGTGAATTCTCCTGAAGCCAAAGAAAGGTTTACCTTTGGACTTTATGAGATGCAAAATACATTCAGGCACCTAGGACACATGTTCATATGCAATTTTCTTATTGGATATACATTCATTGGCATCACATACATGCACATGGGATGCATAAGCATATATATTGGATACTTATACATAGAAAACATACATCATACACATGTGGTATAGCATGTACACACAAACAGGTGACATATACATGGGAATTCATGAGGCATGTGTGCACATCAGTCAACAAGTATTTGTTTGTGGGTTGTGAGATCTGGTAGATGCCACAGCTCACTAATTCAGGACGCTAGGGCATTCTCTGCTCCGCTCCTGGTCTGGTCGGTCCGCACCCGCTGGGCTCTGTGCTGTGCACGCTGGGATCTGCTCTGCATAGCTCTGCTCCCCTTAGCTCCCAACTCCGTGCGGGATAGACCTTACCTAGAGACCATCCAGGCCGTCCTGGGCTGGAGCCCTGTTTCCCTCTGCCATTTTGTGGGTTCTGCAGTTCTAGAATTGGTTCAGAGCCATTTTTTTATAGGTTTTTGGAGGGACTTGGTGGGGAGCTCAGGCCGGTCCCTGCTTTCCAGCTGCCATCTTGGCTTCGCCTCCCAACAAGTATTTGTTAAGCCCTTAATTCTGTGTCAGGCACTGTGCTAAGCCCTTTATAAATATTATCTCATTTGATCTCACAACTCTGGGAGGAGGGTGTTATTATCATCCCCATTTTAGAGTCGAGGAAACAGGCGGACAGGTTAAGTGACTTGGCCAGAGTCACATGGGTACTAAGTATGTGAGGCAGGATTTGAACTCAGGTGTTCCTGACTCCGGCCCAGCTCTCTATCTACTGTACCAGAATGACTGGAAATGGCCCAGGATGCATTGCGAGACCCTGGCCCTTTCAGGTTCTCACTTTAATGAGGTAACACCTATTCAGTGAATTGTCCTGGTGAATATCAGGCCACCGGAACCAGACGGCTCTGGAGGAGAAAGTGAGGCTGATGACCTTGCACAGTCCTCTCTCACTCGAATCAAAGTCAACTGCAGGTCACGTCATCATTTCCCTGATGTCATGGTCCTCTTTGAGAATGAAGGACAAACACAACCTGTGGGTAGCCTCTCCCTCTCCCTTTCCCTTCTTCTCCCTTCTCCCTTCTCCCTAGGAAAAGCTTTAAATGCCAAATGGAGGAGTTTTGATCCTCGAGGGAATACGGAGCCACCAGAGTTTATTGAGCTTTCAACCTAGAGCTTTTGTTGTTCAGTCATTTCAGCCATGTCCTACCTGGAGACCACATACATAAAGAGAGAACATGTGGGTTACACATGCATACTCCCAAGACTGGTAGGTGCACCCAAATGTACCTCGCATTTCTCCATAGGATTCATATTCTATACGCATGTGATAGACACATATAGGCATCCATGTGGTTTTAAAACATCCACATCTACATTGTATGCATAAGCTGTACATATATGCACGTGAGAAATGTGAGTACACCTACACATACTAGAAGTACATGCAGGAGAATGTGTAACTGCAACAGGACACACGAAGGACACACATCCCATCCGTGTACATACATATGCACAAACACACAAACTAGCTGTGTAATGCACATACAAGCTTGTTAAGAATGTGTTAACATGCATAGAAGTTGCAGATGTACCTCCTTCCCTCCCCCTTCCTCCATCTTCTCTCGCTGGGTTGGACCAAGGAGCATTCTGGGTTCCCACGCAGCTGACACCCTGTAACTCTGAAATAAACAGGGAAATTGCATTAGCATAAATTTGAATGAGCTTGGCTGGCTTAAATGGCTTCCTTATTTGTCTGCAAACCCCCTAGGTGGTGGCCGGGTAGAATGCCCTATCCAGCCGGGGAGTGGGAGTGGGGGGATTGACCTGGGGGAGCAGCAGCCTGCATCCCAAGCCTGCATCCTTTCTTCTCTGTCTTCTCCCTTGTCTGCCCCCCTCTCTTCCTTTCATTGCACCTTCTTACTATCTCTCCCTTCTTGGTCTAATTTTGTTCATCTTTCTGGGCCTCTATATGTTTCCATCTATCTTTATTTTTGCACTCTGGCCAGGCCAGGCACACTGTAGGCGAATAATAAATGTCTGTTGGCTCTATCTCTCTGTCTCTTTCTCTGGTTCCCTCTCTTCTTCTCTCTTTGTCCTCTCTGTCTCTTTCTCTAACCTCGTGTCTGCCTTTTTCTTTTGGTTTTCTCTCTCTCTGATCCTTCCTCTGTCTCAGTGCTCATCCTTTTGTCTGGCTTTGCCCCCTTCTCTGTCTCTTCTGGTTTCTGTTTCTTTTTTGTCTCCACCTTTCTCTTTCTCCTTGTTACCCCTTTGGTCACATAAGCTGTATTTTCCTTAGAGCTAGGCTGCGGTGGCCTAGTTGGAGCCGGGGCCCTGTATCATTGTAAATGCTGCTTTTATGCACCCCACTGGGCCCATTGCTCTTAATTCTCTCCCTCTTCCAGGACCCGAAAGGTTCATTCTTGGGTTTCAGGTAAATTTGACTCTTTACAGACTTCACTGAGCAACCAGCCCAGAATTTGGTCCTAGAAAGTCTGGGGGAATTTGGCAGGGGTGGGGTGGGGTGACAGAGTGTGCAAGAAACAGGAGCCGACCCTGGCTTTGCCCTCAGGGACCTCCTAGTCTGGGGGAGATAGAGGAGGAGCAGATTCAGACTCTGCCTCAAAAGAGAAGAAATAGGTCCAGGCCTTGCCCTCAGATAATTCATAGTCTGACTGAGGAGAGCAAAGTTACTCACAATTCAATTCAACAAACATTCACAAAAAAGAGGACGGCACAAGACGGAAATATGAAGAATCCTTCTCTTCTTTTCTTCCCCTCCTTCAACCAGAGTATCCTCTTGGCCCCAGATCTGTTATTAAAATGGTTTTCTCATTAAGAATGCTTTCTTCTCTGCAGAGAGCTGCTCTATCTACTTGGCAACTGCCGAAGCCCAGAGACAGACTTCTTGCCTATGGCCTCAATCTTCTCAGTTGGTTCTGAAGACCTGTCCATTTCTGCCTGTAGCAGAACTGTTAGTAAAGTCTCTGAGCCTGCTTAACTCCTTCATGAAAGCTTGGTTTGGATAGTCCCTAAGGGCCTGTCCAGCTCTGAGATTCTATGTTCTATGTACTAAGACCCCTGAGTGGGAAGGGACCTTGACTGAATGATAACTGTATTTTATGTTCTGAGGTCCCTCCAGTTCTGAAATCCTGTATTCTGAGGGCCCTCCCAGCTCTGCTATTCTATGTTCTAAGGGCCTTTTAAGCTCTGGTATCCTGTGTTCTTAGAGCCCTTCCAGCTCTAACATTGTGATTTAAGAGCCTGCCCAGCCCTGGTTCTATGTTCTAAGTTCCCTTCCAGCTCTACCATTCTATATGCTAAGGTCTCTCTCAGCTCTGACATTCTGTCTTCTAAATTCCTTCCAGCTCTGATATTCTGTATTCTAAGTTCCCTCCCAGTGCTGCCATTCTGTGTTCTAAGTTCCCTTCCAGCTTTGCCATTCTGTATTCCAAGGTCTGTCTCAGCTCTGCCATTCTGTGTTCTAAGGTCCCTCCCAGCTCTGCCATTCTGTGTTCTAAGTTCCCTTCCAGCTCTGCCATTCTGTGTTCTAAGGTCCCTCTCAGCTCTGCTATTCTGTGTTCTAAATTCCCTCCCAGCTTTGCCATTCTGTATTCTAAGGTCTCTCTCAGCTCTGACATTGTGTGTTCTAAGGTCTCTCTTAGCTCTGCCATTCTTCGTTCTAACTTCTCTTCCAGCCATTCTTTCTGCCATTCTGTATTTTAAGGGTCCCTCTAGCTCTGCCATTCTGTGTTCTAAGGTTCTTCCCAGCTGACATTCTGTGCTCTTAAGTTCCTCTCAGCTGTGACTGTTGGTGTACCGTGATCTAAGGTCCCTTTCACTTCATTCTCCCAAAGAATAAAAGCCTGTGTAATCAGGGGCAGAGAAGAATGCTTTACGAGCATTCCATGAAGAAGAGTGATGATTCTGGACTGGTGAGGAGTAGAGGAAGGGAGGGGGGGAGCGGGAGGGAACCTGGCCTCCCAGAAGATTTGGCACCTGCAGATGGGGAGCAGGCCCAGGCTGGAAAGAGTTTCGGGTGAAACTTGGCAGGCAGGGGCGGCACGTTCCCAGCCCAACCTCTCCCTCCCTGACTGCGGCTATGAAAGCAGGCCAGGGCTCTTCCTGGCCCTCCCAGGGAGAGACATTCTCCCAGCAGCCCCCGGTGCCCAGAGTCCTTGACCTCCTCCTGGCAGACACGACTCTTCCCCTGGCTTGATTGGTCTTCTCATCTCAAGTCCCTTTCTTTACTTTTTGAGAGTCTGGTAAGTGGCACTCTCCCCTCAGGCCCTGCTTGTCTGCCTGCCGAATGCTCTGAAAAGCTGTTTTTGGTCTCGAGAAGGTCGGGAGTTAATTTTCCTAAGTGGCAATTAAGCACCAGGTGCCTTCATAAAGCGCCAGGCAGCTCCTGCATGGAACACCAGAAACAGTGGGAAATGAGGCTTTTCTCTTTGGAGCCAGGACTCTCTGTTGCAGGCTTTCTTCTGTCTCTGACACACCATCTCTGGCCTAGCTTGTTGTCTTATTTTCCATTCATTCATTTATTAATAACCATTTATCAAGTGCTGACTGTGTCCTGCACACTGTGCTAGATTCTGGGGATACAAGAGACAAAAGCAAAGCAGTCCCTGCCCTCGAGGAACTTCTATTCTACTGGGAATAATCATAACGGCGCCGATAATATCAACAGCCAGCATTTATATAGATCTTTAAGGTTTGCAAAGCGCTTTACAAAGAACTCATTTGATCCTCTCCACAGCCCTGGGAGGGAGGCACTATGATTATGTCTGTGTTATAGTTTTAGAAAACAAGTGGACAGAGGTCAAATGACTTGGCCAAGGTCATACAGCTAGTAAGTATCTGAGGTAGGATTTGAATCCAGGTCCTCCTGATTCCAGGTTCTATAGCCACTGAACTGCTGAAACAGGATGTGCACAGATGATTCATTTAATATATATATATATGTGTATATATATGTATATATACACATATACACACACACACACATATATATATACATGTATGTAGGCATGGAGGATTGGTTGGTCATAAATCAGTTGGTCAGGGACCAACTTTCCCTTTACATGTACGAAATACATATCAAACAATTTCAGGGAATCAGTCAGTCAACAAGCATTTATTAACCACTTACTATATGCCAAACACTGTTCTGTGTGCTAGAATACAAAGAAAGGCAAAAACAAGAGCGCGTTTGTTCGTGTGGCCCTTCAAAGCTCTGGGCTCACCCTCTCAGCCTCAGCTCCTGCATTGGTAGGTAAGGTTCCCAGACTGAGCATGACTGCATCTCCCTCGGGTCCTGGGGCAACCCCAAGGGGTTTGGGGATTTTCTAAGGCCGTTGGCTCAAGCCCCCATTCCAGTGTGTTCTAAAGTTCCAGTGTGCTAATCACCAGTGCCTGGCAATATCCTTTAACCATCAGATGCCTCATCCATAGAATGATAATGAATCAACATTAATTAGCTTTTACAAAGGGATATTTGCTGGGAAGATATAGCAAGAGCCAAGGTATGCAGATATCCCCCAACCCCAGAAGCCTGGGGCCTGTACTGCCCTCTACTACCTCAGTCCCTGGGGAGAGTGGGGACCAACTCAGAGCACTAGCTACCGAGCGTTTGCCCTGCCAAGGCGGTCACTTCTGAATGTGGCAAAGCTGATGAGTGGAGCTGCTACCTTTGCTACAAAGCCCTGACTGAAAGAAAGAAGACTAGAAGAGGAGGTGATGCCCTCCCAGACACAGGGCTTGCCTAGGAGGATGCCGGCTCACGGGTTGGCCCAGTTCTCTCCCTGCCACAGGCTCCCTCTGTAGCCAGCAGCAGGGAAAAGAAAGCAAATTTCTCCATTGAAATCTTTTGCCTGAATTCTCAGTTCCAGCTCAGCAGACAAGCAGAAGGCCTCTCTCTTCACAACACAGCCGATGAACAGAAACATTCATGGAAGACCTGAAGGGAAGAGCGGGGCCCTCCATTCAATATCAGCACGGATTTCTGAAAGCAGATTCCCCCAAGGCTCCACATGGGCTGGCAACGGACAAAGCCCCCAGAACACACTCTGAACCTTCATTTTTCTGTCTTCCTCTTATACCAACAACTGAGAGCGGGGGCAGGAATCAGGAAAGGCTTAGTATAGGAGGTGGTACTTTAGAAGGGAACTAGGTGAGCCTGAGCTCCAAGGGATGCAGGAGAGGAAGAGCAAGGTAGCCATGGCAACAGCCTGTGCAAAGGTGTGCGAATGGGACATAGAATGTTGTAAACAGGGCAAAGCAAGGGGGCCAGTGGGTCTGCAATGGGAAGGGAAGTCAGGCAGCATCAGTCTGGAATGGGCATCTCTTTCCCCTAGCTCTATGTCTTTCTGTTTCTGTTTTTCTCCAATCTCTGTCAAACTGTTTGTTTTCCATCTCTGTACCTCTCTATCTCTGTCTCTTTTCTTTTAATCTCTCTCTCTCTCTCTCTCTCTCTCTCTCTCTCTCTCTCTCTCTCTCTCCCCTCTCTTCCCTTTTCCTTTCTTTCCCTGTCTCTCCCTCCTTCCTCTCTCTTTCTCTTCCTCTCCTTCCCTCCTCCTCCTTCTGTCTTTCTCCTTCTTCCTCTCCCTCCCTCTTCCTCTCTCCATCCCTCTCTTCCTCTCTCTCTCCCTCCCGCCCTCTTCCTCCCTCTCTGTCTCTATTTGTCTGTTTCCCTCTCTCCCTCCCTTTCTCCCTCCCTCTTCTTTTCTTTCCCTTTCTTCTCCCTCTCTCCCCCTCTCTCTTTTCCTCTCACTCCCTCTTCCTTTCTTTCCTTCTCTTCCTCTCTCTCTCTCTCTCTCTCTCTCTCTCTCTCTCTCTCTCTCTCTCTCTCTATCCTCCTCCTCCTCCTTCTCTCTCTCTCATCTTGTATAAACATTTTCTTTTATCTCTGCCACATTCTCTCTATCTCTCTTCTCTCTCCAACTCTATCATCATACTTCCACCTATTTCTATTCTCTCTCATTTTCTTTCTTATTCGGTCTTTTGTTATTTTTTCCCTGAGATTTTCCAAAGGGCAAATAGAGTTCCTGGATTCCTTTCAAAATGTCAGAGAGGGAAAGGACCTCAGAAACTATTAAGAGTAAGCTCCTTGTTGTACAGATGAAGGAACTGAGAACCAGAAAAGTCAAGCGCTTTACCCAAAGTCACACAGTAAATGGTTGAGATAGGACTGTAATCCAGGCCTCCTGTTGCCTGCGTCTTCTGTTCATTTCCTGCCTTTGCTGGACTCCTGTACCTCAGCTGGCTAAACCATCAGAAACTTATCCAGCCTCTTCAACTGGCCCAGCATGTTAACAGTGAAAGGAGGCCTGTGTTGGGAGTCAGGAGGCCTGGGTCCAAATCCTGACTCTGTTACTACTTTCATGAGACTCACTCCTCACCTTCTTGAGGTCTCAGTTTCCTCATTTGTGAAAGAATGGGGTTGGGCTGGATGACCTTTATGTCACAGGACTTTGCAGATGGGGAAACGGAGGCCCAGAAAGGGAATAAAAGGCTGGCCCAAAGTCACACAATCTCTTGCAGAGCTGGTGCTAGATCCCCACTGTCTTCCACACTCTAGGCTCAGGTTCCTGGCCTGTGGGAGGACTTTGACAAGAAGGGGTTCAAGGCCCAGTTTCCGAGGCCCTTTCTAGCTCTGCAGAGGCTGAATGGAAAGTTTTATCAGCAGATAAAGCATGAATCATGCGAGCCCCAAGAATGTGATTTTAATTAATCCTATGAGGGAAATGGAGTAATTAAAAAGTCATAACACTTTCCTGGGTTGTGGTCTGACTCACCCTAGAACACGCAGTCAGCTCCCTATCTCTCCTGGGATTAGAGCATTCCCTCTGGGTCCTGTTGCCCCACTATCTCTCAGGTATTCCCACCACCTTTTTGTCTGGGGACCTTTGGCATCCATCAGCTTCTGGAGATCCTGATGGCCCAGGTCTCTTGGAAGCTTCTGAGAGTATAGAGACAAAGCAAAACCCAGAGGCTGGTCAGTCACAGTATCCTATGGTGTAGGTGGTCGGCAACTTTTCAACAATCTTCACTCTGATCTTCTAGTCCAGGGGTGGGGAACCTACAGCTTCGAGGCCACATGTGGCCCTCTAGGTCCTCAAGAACAGCCCTTTGACTGACTCTAAACTTCGTAGAACAAATCTTCATAATAAAAGGATTTGTTCTGTAAAACTTGGACTCAGTTGAAAGGCCGCACCTAGGACCTAGAAGGCCACGTGTGGCCTCGAGGCTGTAGGTTCCCCACCCCTGGTCTAGCAAATCAACAAAACAATAAATGGAGCCCTGATTTGTAGCCTTTTCCCATTTCTGGGGTGTCAGTGTTCACAATGACCTCAGGACTCTGTCAGGAGCTGGACTGAATGGACTCTAGCACACCACTGCCCTTCTCCTTCCCTATTCCATCCAATCAAAGATTAAGACTTGGCGAGGGTGTATTTGTGACCTACATTGCCATAAAGAAGACAAATGGAGCTAAGAGGTGAGAAGCCATGTGTCTGAGGAGTCTCTGTGAATGGTCCCCTCTCCTACCACTAGATGGGTTGGTCTTCCTGGGGTATTGAGGTCCAATGTGAAGAATGTTTAGATGTTAGGTTAGGAGAACTGTTACTTCCTAGTTGCGTGACTGACCAATTCACTCTTTTCTGAGCCTCAGTTTCTTTGAATGGAAATTTTGTGGTTGTTGAGTTGTTGACTCTTTATGAGCCCATTTGAGGTTTTTTTTTTTGGCAAATTGCCATTTCCTTCTCATTTTACAGATGAGGAAACTGAGGCAAACAGCATTAAGTGACTTGCCCAAGGTCACCCAGCTAGTAAGTGTCAGAGGCTGGATGTGAACTCAAGAATATGAGTCTTCCCAATTCCAAGCCCACATGTAGGTGCTCTGTTTGGGTCTCTAAATCTCCCCATAAGACTCATAGCAGCCCTTCCCTAGCTTTCCCTTCCCTAGCAAAGTTCTGTTGATTGCCTGGGACCCTGGGCTTTAGAATCCCACTCAGGACTCAGACTCTGGCTGCTCCATTTATTTATCTAATCTTTTTTTTTTAATTGTTAATCTGTGTTGAGTGTGTGCAATTGAGATCCTAAGATGGAGATTGATCAGACCTCTTGGGAAGTTACAGGATCACAGGATCTTAAAATAACAGAATATTAGAACTATAGGATTATTAAGAGCCTGTAATCTTTACCTCAATGACGTTTTAAAAATTGTTTCTTTATTCTGAACTTGGTAAACACCAGTAAAAAGTTCCATATGCAAAATAGGGCAGAAAAGCAAGATTATATGTGAAAATACAGATACATACTTCTATTATGCACAGCTTGGTTTTTAAATATATTTAAATATATTAAATTATATAGAGAATTTTTAAGTCTTGTTTTCTTTTAATTTATTAATCTGTTTTTATATTCACTTATTATCTCTCTCTCTCAGTTGAACAGTAAACACATAAAAAAAGGACCTTCATAAGAAATGTGTAGTCCAGCAAAACAAATTTCCATGTCAGCCATGTCCAAAAACGTATGACTCATTGTGCATTTTCAGTCCATTACCACCTCTCCGGAAGGTGGTAGGTGGAGTGTTTAATTTTTAATCCCCTGGGCTCATGGCTTATCATTGCATTGATTAGAATTTTAAAGTCTTTTAAGACTGTTTTTCTTAATAATATTATCTAGCATTTATATGGTGCCTACTATGTGCTGAGCCCTGTGTTACATGCTTTAGAAATATTATCTCAATTGGGGGAGGAGGTGGTCAAAAGCAAACACTTTTGAAAAGAGAAAAAACTGAATAAAGCGGGACAGGATAGGATGGAAGGAAATATAGTTAGTCTTTCACAATATGACTATTATGGAAGTGTTTTGCATAATGATACATGTGTGGCCTATGTTGAATTGCTTGCCTTCTCAAGGAGGGTGGGTGGGGAGGGAAGAAGGGAGAGAATTTGGAACTCAAAGTTCTAAAAACAAATGCTCAAAAAAAAGTTGTTTTTACATGCAACTAGGAAGTAAGATATACAGGATCTCAATTGTACACATTCAACACAGATTAACAATTTTTTAAAAAAAGATTAGATATATAAATGGAGCAGCCAGAGTCTGAGTCCTGAGTGGGATTCTAAAGCCCAGGGTCCCAGGCAATCAACAGAACAGGGTATAGAAGTCTGTCTTGCCCTACAAGAAATTAAGAAGAAAGGGGATAGAGGGGGAGTGGGGTGACAGAAGAGAGGGCAGACTGGGGAAAGGGGCAACCAGAATATATGCCATCTTGAGGTGGGAGGGAGGGTAGAAATGGGGAGAAAATTTGTAACTCAAAATCTTGTGTTGAAAACTAAAAATATTAAATAATAAAAAATAAATTAAAACAATTTTTTAAAAAAAGGAATATTTTCTCATTTGATCCCCACAACAACCCTGTGAGGAAGAGGTCGAGTGACTTGTCCAGCCGGGAACACACAGCTGTGTCTGAAGACATATTTGAATTTCCTGACTCCAGGCCCAGCATTCTCTCTACCACACACTGCCTAGCTGCCATCTTTATGATATTGTTACTATACAAACTGTTCTCCTGATTCTATCCATATCACTCTCCATTCGTTCATAGACATCTTCCCAGGTCTCTCTGAAACCATTTTTTTGTGCCTTATAGTACAGTATCATTCAATTACATTCATATACCATGATTTATTTAGCTGTTCCCCAACTGGGGGGCAATCCTTTGTTTTCCAGTTCTTTGCTATAACAAAAGAAGTTGCTATAAATATTTGTGTACCTATGGGTCCTTTCTCTCCTTCTTTGATCTCTTTGGGGTACAGGGATAGTGTAGGCACCGTCCAGTGACTTCCGGAGCGTAGTTTCAGGTTGCTTACCCCATGGCCCAACCAACTCACAGCGGAACCAACCGGGCTTTAGGATGTCTGTTTTCTTGAAGCTCTTCCAACAGTTGTCACTTGTCATTTTTGTCAGCTTTGATAATCTGATAGGAACCTTGCAGCTGCTTTAGTCGATGTCTCTCTAATTATTAGTGATTTGAAGCATTTTTTTTTCATATGGCTATTGATAGTCTGAACTGCTTTCTTTGCAAACTACTTTTTTGCACCCTCAGAATCTTCATCTAGGGGGAAATGACCGTCATTCTTCTATGTTCGAATCTGTTCTTTATATGTCTTGGATACAAGACCTTCATCAAAGAAACCTGCTGCAAAGATTCTTTTTTCCCCTCAGTTAACTGCTTACCTTCTAATTTTAACTACATTGGCTTTATTTGTGCAAAACCTTTTAAATTTGATAAAACCAAAATTGTTACTTTTATCTTCCATGATCTTCTCTTTTCTTTGTCTGATCATGAACTCTTCTCCTGTTCATAATTGCTTCCTTGTTCCTCTAATTTGTTTATGATGTGGCATTGTATATCCTAGGTCACACATTCATTTAGAGCTTATTGTAGTAAGAAACCTTGAGTCTTAAAATGAGAGGATGTTGGGATATGAGAATAATGGAACAACAAGATCTGAAAATAATAATAGCTGACATTTACACAGTGCCTTAAGGTTTCGAAAATGCTCTCCATACACTATTTCATTTGGTCCTCAAAAAAGTCCTGGGAGGGAAGTGCTATTTTTATGTCCCTTTAACAGATGAAGAAACTGAGGCAGAGAGGTTTAGATGACGGATTTAGAAATGGAAGGAACCTTCAAACTCATAACCTCTTTAATTTTACAGTTGAGGAAACTGAGGCTAAGAGACATTAAGTGATTTGCCCAAGGGATTGTAGTTGTAGAATGTGCCAGAGCTAGGATTTGAACCTATGTCCTTTTTGACTTCCAGATCCAGCACTGGGTGGTGCAGTGGATAGAGTGCTGGGCCTGAAGTCAGGAAGATCTGAGTTCAAATCCAACTTCACACACTTATTAGCTGTGTGACCCTGGGCAAGTCACTTTACTCCTGTCTGCCTCAGTTTCCTCAATTATAAAATGGGGATAATAACAGCACCTACGTTCCAGGGTTGTTGTGAGGATCAAATGAGACGATATTTGTGTAGTACCTGGCACTTAATCAATGTTTATTCCCTTTCCACTCCATAAAGAATGTCGCAGCTGGAAGGGACGATAGAAACCATCTCCTCCAACTCCTTCATTTCCCAGACAGAGACACTGATGTCCAGTTAGAGGACATAGCAATAGATGTTTTTTTTTTATTTCAATTCCCAAATGGTTTTGCAGACATTATCTTACCAGAGCCCCACAACAACTCTATTATCCCCATTTCCCAGGGTGGAAAACTGAGTCCTAGAGAGGGTAAGTGACTTTTCCCTGCTCATATCGATAGTATCAGAGTCAGAATTTGAACCTAAGTCTTCCTGACTCCAAAACTGCTACTGTAGCCATTTGCTTTCGAAGTCTCATAAATGATGTATCTAAGGTCACATAGTAAATCAGCAACGATCTGACTTCTCATCTCAGGTAGTCCCAAGTCAGGATAGAAAGCCCAGTTTCTGCAGAGTTGGGACTAAAACCCCAGTTTTCTGACTCCTAGTCTTCTCTGATTCCCACTTTCCTGTGCTCTTCTGCTTCTAATCTAATGGACATGAAAGGAGTGGTGGAAGGAAAGCCCCGTGCTGTCTGAGGCCCTCACTAGATAGAACTGTTTGTTTTATTGATCCAAATCCCCAAGGACAAGCTGTTACTGGAGTCTCCCTCTCCATCTTACTGATCAGTGACATAAATGTCATTTCTCACCTTTAGGCTGTTTCCCCATTGATCAATGGTTCCCTTTCCTCACTGTTGACCCCCCTCTTTATCTTCCTCATCCTTTTCTTCCTCCTCCTTCTCTTCTTCCTCCTTGTTCTCATCTTCCTCCTTCTCTTTTTCCTCTTCATTTGCCTCTTCTCTCTCCTTTTTTCCTCCTCCTCATCCTTCTTCTTCCTCTTCATTTTCATCTTCCTCTTTCCCCTCTTGTCTTCCCCTTCCTCTTTCTCTCCCTCCTCCTTCTCCTCTTTCTCTTCCTCCTCTTCCTTCTCCTCCACTTCTCTACCACCACGACTGGTGACTTAACTTTGCCCCTCTCCCCTTCCATTCCTCCCTCTCTAAGTGCCAAATTAAATCTAAAGCCACTGGATGCTGGTTTGAGCCAAGTCCCTTCCCCTTTCTGAGCCTTGGTTCCCTCCTCTGTTAAATCTTATTGGTTCTGATGTTGCTACCAGAATGAGGTGGGGCCAGTGGTTTGCTGGCATTCAACAACCAGCTGCGTTGGGGGTGGGGATTTTATACATGACACACTTTTAGGTTGAATCTGAATTATTAACATTTTCCCTATCGCTTTCTTAAGTTTAGACAAACAACAAAACACTAAATCAAGCCCTGATTTATAGAGTTTGTCCATTTAGACTTAGAGCTGTATCTCCCTGGTGTGCCAGGAACGCCATGCCTTCTTCCTCCTGTGGGCTTTTGAAATTTCAGCAGCCCCAGTAGCAGCACTGACCCCATCACAGAGGACCCGGTGAATTAAGTTGATTCTAAACTAAGTCTAGCAATAAAATCCCATGGTCCTGGGTCTCTATAGTTCCACATTCACAGAATCATAGAGGACCAGAGCCAAAAGAGATTTTTTAACATAGATTTTCAACTGAGAAAGACCTTAGAACACAGATTATCAGAAATGGAAGGGACCTTAGGCTTATCATATGGGGAAACTGAGACTCAGTTTCCAGGTCACACAGTTAGAAAGAGGCAGGGCAGGGAACCCAGGTCCAGTGTTC
Source organism: Phalanger gymnotis (assembly GCA_028646595.1). Taxonomy (NCBI): domain Eukaryota; kingdom Metazoa; phylum Chordata; class Mammalia; order Diprotodontia; family Phalangeridae; genus Phalanger; species Phalanger gymnotis. The sequence continues at coordinate 62,242,205 of CM053622.1, read as the reverse complement.
TGTGAGTCTCTCATTATATATTTGGTGCTTCTATGTTCTGTGGGTCTATGGTTCTGTTTTGTGGTTCTGTGTTCTATACTTCTATCTTTTTTATGTTCTGTGAAGTCTATACTATTGCATCTTGTGGTTCTGTAGTTTAAAGTTCTCTGAGTCTGTGTTTGGTGAGTTTGTGGTTCTAGGTTTCATGAATCTATGTTTTGTGATTTTCTGTTCCATGGTTCTATGTCCTGTAGTTATATGGTTCTAGGCTTTGTGCTTCTGTGACTCTATATTCTGAGTCTATATTTCTATGTGGTGTTTTACAGCTTGGTGTTTTGTCGTTCTATGTTTGTGTAAGTCTACGATCTATGGGTTTATGGTTCTGAGGTCCAGTTCTCTTCCTTACTCATTGAGATGAGCACATACCATGATGTTGGCTCATGGGAAAAGAGTTCCAGACCAGTTATCAGAAACCATCCACATATACCCAACTACCCAAGGGTGGGGGATGCCCACTCTGCCCTTGTCACACCCACATATGGACAAATGCATGGGCAGCCTGTTCTTGATGTCCTGCTCTTTTACCTAGGGAGGTAGATGATGACAGATGGAGGTGGATGGGGGAGCGTGAAAGGGTAATGGAGGAACCCGGATTTTGGATTCCAGACACTTGGTCCCTCCATTCACCAGTCTGCCTCCTACTCTACAGTGATAAATGGGGAATGTTCAGAATCCATTATTGACGGCTATGTGGTGAGGCCTTGGATCTTGACAGATAAAGAGAGTTGGTTTTGTTTTAGAGTATTTTCCTGGTGTTGCTTCACCGTTTATTAAGGACCCAGCAAGAACAGGCCAGAGAGAGAGAGCCCCAGAATGGCAGTCTTTAGCATTCCACCAATGTGTCTTCTTGTCAATCTCATTCTGGACTAGGTGATTAAAAGTAAATTGTCAGAAAAAAATTTACAGGGAAAGGAAAACACACACATGCATGCACACACGCACAACTCGAGCCTGTTCTGTTTCTAAATTCAAGGCAGTGAGATGTCTCCAATGCTGGAGGACTCCAGCATTGAGGTTAATCTGAGACTTGCACCAAGGCTGTTCACCTGCTTGAGTCAGCGTCATTATCTAGTGTCCAGCAACCTGTACCAATGCTGTTAACTTGCTTGCATCAATCTCTCTATCTAACGTCCAATATACTGATGATACTTGGAGAATGCTCCTGAAAACTGACCACTTCACCAGAGGGTGCCCGCAGCTTTTGACAACGCCGTTCCATCTGATTCCTGATACTTCTGGAAGGGCTGTGACAAGTTTCCCACACCTTCACCTAAGTGCTTTCCTCAGGAAAATGGAAGGGTTTGGTGAGATGGCCACATGATGGCCTTTCCTCATTTCCACATTCCATGTTTTATGTTCTAAGTTCTCTCTCTCAGGCCTGGCATTTTATGTTCTATGGTTCTCTTCTAGTCCTTTTTAATACACTAAGGTCCTTTCTAGTTCTGAGGTTCTTTGTTCTAAGGTTCCTTCCAGAATGGACATTCTAGGTTCTAGGTTCTTTTCTAACCCTAATATCCTATGTTCTGCAGTTCTTTCAAGCTCTAACCTTTTATTTAACCTCTCTTCCACTTCTGAGTTTCTGTCTTCTAAAGTTCTTTCCACCTTTGATATTTCATGTTCTAGGTTCTTCTCTAACCCTAATATCCTATGCTCTACAGTTCCTTGTAGACCTAAACTTTTATTTTCTAACATCAATTCTAGATTCAACTTTCTGTATTCAAAGGTCCCTTCTAGCCCTGACATTCTTATCTTCTAAGGTTCCCTCCAGCTCTGACTTTCTATGTGCTAAGGTCCTTCCTAGTCCTTTCATTCTGTGTTCTAAGGTGCCTTCCAATTCTGATGTTCTATGTTCACCATAACAATCCACTCTCTTATCCAAAGCCATCCCAAGGTCAGGGCACCTTGATTCCTGATACTTCTGGAAGGACTGTGACAAGTTTCCCACTGGCTCAGCACCTAGTTTAAACCACAGTTCAGGAACTTCCCCCAGTGTTTCTTTCACCAGACCAATCCTAAGGCAAAAGCTGGAAGCAAAGGACATTGAGTTGAACACTCTAGCACGATGGGTGATGTGGGAAGTTCCCTATACACACAGGGGTGCATGCTCCACAGATTCCATGTGGCAGAGACTTTTTATGTAGACAACTGATGAAGGCAAGTCATATTCCTAAAGAACCCCTTTCTCTCATCAGGGCAGCCACCACCTGCTCCCCACAGAGCTCCGGGCATTAGCTGCTGGGCAGATGATGCCATCAAGCTAGGGGCTACAATTCTATACTGTTGTGCTGCCCTTTCCCCATGGGAGAAGGTGGGGAGTCTATTAGCTCTTTTAGATTATATTTCTAAGGGTTATCTCAGCTTTTTGTAATGCAGAACCAGGCCAGCCGGGCTGAAAGGTCCTTAGGCTTTAAATCTATCTTTTAAAAAATTCCTCTGCTTCAGCCTCACTGCCACTCCCAGACTCCAGCCTACTAATTTACTTGGGATTAGAGCATTCCTTTAGATTTCAAAGGCTAGCATGCCAATTATGGTCCATGCAAATCTCACCCAGAGAGCAAAATTGTAAAGGGCCCAATGGAGTTGGAGACTTGACCAACTTTTCTGCCAGCGACAAGGTTGCTGTCATCCATCCCAAATACAGATGAACAAACAGAATGGTATCCCAAAGCTGGTATTTGCAACCTAGACTTGAACCTGTGACTTTTAATGTCCTTTCCACTGCATCAATCCAGTCACTAGGTGACAACATCTTTCTCCAAGAACTCCTGATCTTGGAACCCTCTACGGGAAATCAATTCCTCTCCATTGCCTAAGGAGGTGGGTACTGGGAGAGTGTCAAGGGGGTTGTGACGGGCCAAGAAGACAGGAGAACCAGCCAGCTATGGGCCTATTGATCCTGGCTTGTTGGGATTGTCTGAGGTGACGAATCCAATCTCTGTGCCAGTTCCCGCTGGGACTGATGACTTTGGCATTTGCTCCAGCAACTAGTGGAGCATTTCTATGACCCAGAAGATTGCAGGCAATTTCTTTGATTTGTTCTGATTGTCGCCAAGGGAGGGAACATTTTTTTTTCTTTTGTATGGCTTTGACAAGCCTTCTTCCTGCCAGGAGGGTCCATTCACCTCCTCATTCACCCAATGGTTGTTATCTCTTTAGAGGACCTTCCCCAGCTTCAAGGCAATCCTGCCCCCCCCCCCCCAATACTGGACTTGGAGACAGAGCATCCGGACTTAAGTCCTTGGCTCTACTTGGGTGACTTTGGGCAAACCACTTAATTCAAGATCAAATGAGGGTAATGTATACAAAGTACTTTTCAAGCCTTAAAGTGGCAGCTTTTATTATTAGTATATTTAATGATATTAATATATCTATAATATCTTTTATAACAGAATTATAATGTATATTATATTACAATTACAATAATAATATTGATGTTATATTGATATGACAATTATAATATAATAAACTAATAATAATAATCCTATAGTTTGTGCAAGACATTTTGCTAGGTATTAGACACAGAAATCAAAATGGAACAATGCTTCCCCTCAAAAAGTTTACACTTAACCTCCTCTGGCCTCAGTTTTCTCATTTGTAAAATGAAGAGTTAGGAGACAGAGAGGTTGCACAGTGAGTAGAGTCATTCTACTCACTCTGAGGTCAAGAGAACCTGAGTTCAAATCCAGCCTCAGACACTTGACATACTTACTAGCTGTGTGACCTTGGGCAAGTCACTTAACCCCAATTGCCCTGCCCTCCTCCCTCCAAAAAAAATAAAATAAAATAAAGAAGTAAAATGAAGAGATAGGCTAGGTGTTCTCCAAGGTCTCTTGCAACTTTAAATCTCATGAACTCAGATCAAAGGCAGTCTCTTCCAGGAAGCCTTCTCTGATACCCCTGCTTCCCACCAAGGCCATTTTACTCCTTCCTTGGATGTTGTAACACTTTGTGCTTCTCTCATACACTTGTGGTATTAGGATTTGTGCTCTATCTGTGTATTGAGAGGCAGTCTAGTATAGGAGAAAGAGCTTTTTGGGAGTTGGGGACCTGGATTTGAATCCAGACTCCGATATTTCACAGCTATGTGACCTTGGGTAAGTTATATGGCCTATCTGAGAGGCAATTTTCTAGTGTCTAAAATAGGGACAATCCTACCTGCATCCCTTACTTCCTGGGATTATCATATGGGAAGTGCTTTGTATGCCTTCAAGTGCTAAAGAAATGGTCTCAAGAATAGGGTGCTGTACTTATAGTGTGGAAGAACCAAGTTCAAATCCTTCCTCGGGGGCATTTACCAGTTGTAAGATCCATGCAAGTTACTGAAACTACATAAATCTCAGACATCACTCAGCCTTAACAACCACATTATGTCTGATGACGTAATGTATATAAGGTGATTTGCAAACCTTTGTCGTTTATTTTTCAGTCATTTTTCAGTCATATTTGACTCTTCCTGACCCCATTTGGGGTTTTCTTGGCAAAGATACTGGAGTGGTTTGCCATTTCCTTCTTCAGCCCATTTTACAGATGAGAAAACTGAGGCAAACAGGGTTAAGGGACTTGCCCAGGGTCACCCAGCTAGTAAGTGTCTGAGGCCAGATTTGAACTAAGGAAGATGTGTCTTCCTGACTCCAGGCCGGGCACTCTATCCATGGCACCACCTGCACTATTCTCTTACTAGACTATACTAAGTTTTTTGAGGAACTGGGGATGTTATTCCCCAGAAGAAACATGGGGGTCATGATAACTATCTTTAATTACTTGAAGAGATAACATATGGTAGAATATTAGACTTGATTTGCTTGACCAGAACAATCAGTTGAAGTTGTAGAGAGATAGAATGTAAGGTCAATATAAGGAATTTTTATTTTATTTTATGTTATTCTTAGCAATTAGAACTATCCCAAAATGGAGAGGACTTCCTCGAGAGTTAGCCAGCTCTCTGTCATTGGAGGTCTTTGAGTGGAAGGTTGAAAGGACACTTGTCAGTCATGATGTAGGGCAGATTCTTCCTCAAATATGGCTTCAAATCAATTTAATTCAATTCAACAAGCATTATGGTAGATGTCAACCATATGCCAGGTGCTATGCTAGGTAGTAGGGATTATTTGGGCGGATGGCAGGGAGGGGACTAGTACAGCTTTCATTTTAAAAAATGTTCTAATATAGTTTTAAAAGTTACATGTTTTATTTTGCCCCAATAATGTGTAAAAACAATTTTAAAAAATTAATTTAAAATTAAAATTTAATTTAACTTAAATTTAAAAATTTTTGAGTTCCAAATTCTCCCCCTGCCTGTTCCCCACCCCCCCTTCCTCCACTGAGAAGGCAAAAGCTTCTATTTTTATAGAAAACTCTTGATGAGAAAATGCCTTCTCCCTCTTCCAATGCAGACTGGTACCTGCACTGAAATGTATAGTCTCAGAGAGTTGCCTAGAGAACTGAGATGTTAAAAGATTGCCTCAGTCACCCAGTTTGTGTAAGAGGCAGGTCTTGAGACCGCTCTCTGTCCACTTTTACTGCAAAACAAAATGAGCCCTGCCTCCGAGGGTGAGGGGGGAACAACAAGAATGCACAAATTCAGTAAAAACAAATAGAAAATAAATGCAAAATCATTTGAAGGGAGAACTCCCATAACCAGGAGAACCAGGAGAGACTTTTCACAGGACTTGGTAGACTTTGAAGGGAGTTTGGAATTCTAAGAAGTTAAGGTGGGGAAAGAGTACCTTCCAGGCATGGATAAAGGCAGGAAGGGTAGGCGGTATCTGGTGAACTCACTTAGATTGAGGTGATAGTTGTCCATGAAGTCTCCAGGGCCTCTTTTCAGTGGGATTTACCTTTTTAAAGAGCTAACAGTTTCTTAAACTAGGGAAAGAATAGGTGAGTTTCAGACAGAGTGTAGGGGAGGGCAGTGGGGGGGAAACCTTTCAGGTCCTCTCCTAATATATTCTCAAAGAAACTTCTAGGTCTCCCTTGGGGCCCCGCTTTGTGTCCCCTCCCCTCTTATGGTCTAAATGCTCTTGATAAAAACTAAAGGGTGGAGGGCACCTTTTCAACGAAAGTCTTTCCTCTCTCTTAGGAAAGTTCTGAGCTCTATCTCTGTCACCCCATCACAATCACAGAATCTCAGAGCTACAAGGAATCTCCTTTATCTTGAAGTCCAGTGGTTCTCAAAGTGTGGTCTTCAGACCTCTGGGTCAAAACTTTTCAAAGAATTCTAAGATGTTATTTGCCTGTTAAAATACTCTCCTTTTTTCCTGTTACATATCTGTGTAAGGCCAGATTTTCTTCAACCAAAACAACACATTATAACAGATAGAATACAGAAATAGGGATGCAAATCCAGCAGTCTTCTGTGAAGCTAGACATTAAAAAGATTGGCAGACTTCCATTCTTCTCACTAATTTTTTTGTTTTGCAAAATATAGTTATTCTTCATAAAAATATGTTATTTATGTTAACATATAATGGATTTATTACTGTTATTTTAAAGGAATTAATGAATATGTATAAAAGTTATTGGTTTTAATTTCTAATGTTGTTCATCCTTCATTTTCAAAGAGAATCAATGACATCATGGGGCCATATGAATTGGATTTAAGTGAGGCAGAATTGCACAAAGTTGTCAGCCTCACTTTCTCTTCTAGAGTCATAGAAGTCCAGTGGTAAGACAAAATTATGATACATATAGATGAATATCCACATAAACAAAAGGGCTTTGAGGTCCTCAATGGTTTTTACCAGTGGGGTCCTGAGACCAAAAAGTTTAAGAACCACTTCTCTAGTCTAACTTGACTTGTGGGTCTGTGTTGGTAAGCAAAATGGGCTTTTTAGCACTCAGTTCAACCAAGTGCCCTTGAAGAGTTTGGCTTTTGTTTCCTTTGATTAATTCAGTGTATTTCATTGAGTCTTACTAGGTGCTAAGCCCCAGGCCCAAACCCCTATTAGGTGCTAAGCCTATGTGGGTATGAAGCTCCCAGGGTCCTAAGGGGAGGTGCTAACTCCAGAGCCAATCATAGCAGCCTAAGTTCTGGTCATTCAGATGACATTTGATGATGTCTGAAATGGTATAAGAAGAGAAGACAGAGCCACTTGCGCAGGGCTCTGACTCTTGGTGGCACAAGCTGATGCAGAGACTCTGGGCAGCTGTAGCTAAGGGCCTTCCAGCTCGTAAACCCGGATGTTGGGACTTTGTTAAACTCTGGTAACTATGTATTGGGATTTGAATCAGACAAGGTCTGTCTGTCGATGTTTGTACTTTGTTTGTATTTTGCTCTGAAGTTCAGGGTGCTGGATTTTCCCCCTGAACTAAGTGAGTGATATTTGTGTGCTGGATTAAAATAAACTTGTTAACCCCTTAATGTTGCTTTCCTTACTAAAGCAGATCAAAAGAACCTGGGCTTTTGCAGCATCCTTGTTGTTGGGTTTGTGTTGGTTTTTCACCCCCACAACAGCTGCTAGCTGGATTGTTGAAACAGGGTCATTCGGATTTTATTTGAAGACCCTTGAGAAACTCAGCATCTCACCTAGGTGGTGCAGTGGATAGAACACTGGACCTAGAGTCAGGAAGATGGGAGTTCAAATCCAGCCTCAAACACATCTTAGTTGTGTGACCCTGGGCAAGTCACCTAACCACTGTCTGCCTCAGTTTCTTTAACTATAAAATACAGATAATAATATTACCTACCTCCCAGGGTTGTTGTGAGGATAAAATGAACAATTATTTGTAAAGTGTTTTATAAACCTTATAGCACCATATAAATGCTAGCTATTATTTTTTATTATTGTTGTTATGTGTTTTCTACACCTATATTGAAGTACTTTATTCTCCCCAGAGAATTCATGTATGTGTAGGAGGGAACATGTGCCCTGTGTTGGGAGGTTGGGGATGGAGTGGAAGAATGTTTTGAACCAACTGCTTTAAGCTTGAATACACTCTGGTTGGCAGGGATGTTTTTGTTTTTGTTTTGGTTTTTTTTTTTTTTTTTTTTTTTTTTTTTTTGCACAATATAGTTCTTTATTCTTCCCACCAAAGTTGCCCCTCCCCA
>CM053622.1:62172541-62233619 GCA_028646595.1 Phalanger gymnotis | reverse complement strand
CTCCTGGTTACTCTTGTGAGGCAGGCTTACTGGGCCTGGAGTCTTTTTGTCAAGATGTCGGAATGGGGAGGCTGGTTTGCGAATCTGCTGCTGTGGGACCTAAATAAATGTTTTGTTGCTTTTTACTTAGAGAATCTCTCATACCTTGTGATTTCGAACCATTCAAACATATACATGATTATATTTGAGATTATAAATTTGGCCTTCCTACTATAGGAGGTGGACTCTTAAGAGACCCTGAGTCTCTTTGTAGGGGTCCCCACCAAGGATAATACTATAAGACTATAGGTGACAAATCTCTAGGGACATGAGGTTGGATGTTTGATTCTTTAGTGCTTTTGACTGGTGAGGGGGTCATTACAAGGGGTGACACTATAAATCAGGAAAGTGGAGGCTCATCAGAAGAAGAAGGAACACTTATTTGATGTGAAGGGGAGAGGAAGGCACCAAGGGTCATAAGTCAGGAGGACTGACTATTTAGGTAGCTGAGGAGGTTGGGGATCACCAGAGTGGAGTGGTATTTGACTCTTCCAGCAACCCTCAATTCTTTGCCTTTTTGCGTGGCCATGTGGGCATAGTACTCTAAGTCTAAAGGCTTTATAGGTTCTTTTTCTTATGGAAGGTGGAGAGGGAAGGAGAAGTACCTTTTTTTTTTTTTTGCTTTTAGGCAGGGCAATTGGGGTTATGTGACTTGCCCAAGGTCACACAGCTAGTACATGTGGCAAGTGTCTGAGGCCAAATTAGAACTCAGGTCCTCCTTACTCCAGGGCCGGTGATCTACTCACTGCTCCACCTAGTTGCCCCAGAAGTATCTTAACTGTTAATGGGTTTGGGTGTGTATTTTATGTGAGGCTAAATAAACTGTGTTCTATATTCAATGTCTTAGCCACAGTGCTTGCATGGGAAGTGAGGACCGTTTTCTCTATCTTTTTTTTTTAATTGAGAACTAGACAAATGAGACATAATGTTTCCAGGGGAAATACTGGGTGGGGCATGGGCCAAGAAATAGATCTTAGAGAGAAACTCCCAGGATTGAACCTTCCCATTTCTATCTCCACGACATCTCTTGTGTCTGTCCTTTTTTCTCTGCTCACACAGTCATGACTTGGACTATTACAATAGCCTCCCTGCCTCAAGTCTCTCCCCAGTTCAATCTACCCTCTGCATAACCACCAACATGATGCTCTTAAATCACAAGTCTGATTGGGGAAGGTTTCCTGTAGATGGTAGGACTTTAGTTGGGACCGAAAGGAAGCCAGAACAATTTTCCTTTGTATCTCCTCCTCTAACACTCTTCCAGAGAGCTGGCCCTTATTTAGAAAATATTTGATCTATGCCTGTTTAATGGTTATTATCATAGTTCAGGTGAGGGGTGATGAGGTCATCAGGATCAAGTCCCTGATGGGTAAACTACAGCGGCTTCTTATTACTTCCATGATCAAATATAAACTGAGAGTAGCTCTTAAGGCCCTGAACAATATGACTCCAACCTACCTTTCTAGCCTTATTATACATTATTCCCTTTCGTGAATGCTATGTTCTAGATGAAATGGCTTTCTTACCATTTCATTCATATACATATGAATGAAATATATATCTATCTATATCCATCTATCTATCTATCTATCTATCTATCTATCTATCTATCTATCTATCTATCTATCTATCTATCTCTATCTCTCTGTCTATCAGATTTGATTTTAGGAGTAATAGGGAGCCAGTGGAGTTTATTGAGTAAGGTAATGACATGATCAGAACTGTTATTTAGGAAAATCGTTTTGACAGCTGCGTGAAGGAAGGATTGGAGAAGAGGAGAGATTTGATGTAGGGAGACCAATTAGGAGATAATCCAGGTAATAGGTAATGGCCTGCATTAATAAGGGCAAGGTGGGAAGGAAATAAACATTTATAACACCTACTACTCTAAGCAATTTATAAATATTATCTCATTTTATCCTTATAACAACCATGTGAAATACCCTCATTTTATAATTGTAGAAACTAAGGCAAACAGAGGTCAAGTGACTTGCCCAGGGCCACACAGCTAGTAAGTGTCCAATGTAGGATTTGAGCTCAGGTCTTCCTGACTCTAGGCCCACCACTCCCTCCATTCACTGTGACTTCTAGGTGCTCCTTATAGCCATGAGAATGGAGAGAAAGGAATCTGTTGACTCAATGCAGAGATAGAAATGACAAGACTTGGCAACCAAACAGTTATACTGAGTGGGAGCAAGGATCAGAAGACGATGCTGAGGTTGCCAACCTGGGTGTTCATAATAGTAGTGGCCTTGATAGAAATGGAGATTTAGAAAGAATTGGGATTTGAGGGGAAGATAATGAGCCTTAGGTTTCATTGGAACCTCCTATGAACCCCTGGGCTCCTCACTAAACTGTTTCTATCCTGCTCCTGAGGAGATAAAGACTCGAGGGGGAGATACTAGTCAAGACAGACAGACAGATGAGCATAGAACATAGAAAATCAAAGTGAGGAGGGACTTCAGAACCCAGAACGTCAGAAGTGGGAATGCTTTCAGAACCCAGACCGTTGGTGCTCGAGGCCTCTTAGAACATAGAATTTCAGAGCTGGAATGACTTTCTTCACCTACTTATTCTCTCATCTGTCCTTTTATTCATCTTCTTCCTTCCTGACTCCTCCTCTGCCATGATTCCAGGATTTAGAGTCAGAAGGTAACTTAGAAATATTTTAGTTCAACCTCCTTGTCTTAGAGAATAGGAAACTGAGGCCTACTTGCCCTGCCCTGGGTGGCGCAAGTCAGTGGCAGGTGTTCTGACTCCAAATGAGGGCTCTCTCCAGTCCAGTCCTGTCAGGGAGCATTTGCTAGGGGTACCTGGGGGTGGAGCTGGGTGCAGAGCTGGGCTAAGAGGTTCAGACAGAGAAGAAGGAGGGAGAGCAGCCTAGGCCACGAAAGCTGAGTTCTTAGATGGGGAGAGCATTCCTGAAAGTTGGTATTCATTCCTGTGTCCTTGGGTGATACAAAGGAGAAAGCAGAGAAAGTAAAGGGGGGAGGGGTAGAGGAGACTGTGGGTGGGGGGAGAAACTGGTGACAGGCCATCACTTGTCAAAACTATTTTGTATTTAATGACACTTTAATCCCATAATGAGATGGAGATTCGGGGACATGAATATGCAAGAGAAGTCAGAGAGGAGACAAAAACACACATAAAACTGGCACCTTTATAGAGCATTCTCCTGATTCTATAGGCAGAACGGGGCAGGAGTCATTATCTCTGCTTGACAGATTGGGAAACTAAGTCAGGGAGGAAGGATGATTTCCCAAGGATCGTATAAAGAGTCAATGCTTGTTACCCAGGTCTCTTGACTCTCAGCTGTGTGTGTGTGTGTGTGTGTGTGTCTGTCTGTCTGTCTGTCTGTCTGTCTGTCTGTCTGTGTCTGTGTGTGTCTATAGAGGGCAAGGGGTAGGTGGTGGGAGGTAGGGAGGGGTGCAAAGGTCTTAACCCTTCCTTGATTTAATTAATAAGCATATGTCAACTGCCTACTATGTGACAGAGCCCATGCTTGGGCCAGGAGATGCAAAGACAAAAATGAGACCATTTCTGGGCTCTGAGAGCCCATCTTTTATTGGAGGAAAGCAACAGAACACACAGATAGGTATATACATAATAGAATATAAATGTATAACAGTTTGGAGAGGGAGGGTCTCAGAATATGCTCCCTTCAGGAGGTGGCTCTTGAGTTAGGCCTCAGAGGGAGCCAGGGAGTCTTAGGGAGGTCTTGGTGAGGAGGGAAGGCAATAGAGGAGCCCCTCTGGGAGAATCTTCTTTAAGAACAGAGACTTCTACCTGGGTTTGTCCTCAAATTCTGCCCTTGCCAGCCCAAGTCCTGATCTTTTGGAACAGAATAATAAGAACTCCTCAGACTCCTCAGAGGTCACCTAGTTCAACCTGGGCCTAAGTAGAAATTCCCTGGCAAGTGGCCATCCAGTTTTGGATTGAAGACCTCCATCGATGGGGAGCTCACCACTTCCTATGGCAGTCCATTCTATTTGCATCTAGACCTGATCAATAGGAAATTTTTTCTTACATTGGATCAATATTTGTCCCTTCGTGTTCCTCCTGCTGCTCCTCCATTGGGCCCAATAAGAATAAGCCTGATCACTTTTCTCCATGATCTCCTTTCAAATACTTGAAAACGAGGCTCATCCATCCCCCGAGTCTTCTCTACCCCCTGTCAAACACCCCTAGTTCCTTTAACTTGAAGCACAGATCTCGGTCTTCTCACCATGCTGGCTGCCCATCCTTCGGCGTTTGTCCATGTCCTTCCTAAACTATTCTGTCCATAACTGAATGCGGTGTTCCGGGTGTGGTCTGGCCAGGGAGGAGCCCACTGGGGCTGTCCCGCTCTCAATGCTGTTGGAATGAGTTTTCCCGGGTGTCTTAATCCTGCTGCTGACTCATGAGTAGATGATACCAGCTGTGGGTTCCTAGCTGAGCCCTGAGGCTTTGCAGATAGAAGGAGACCCAGGCCCTGCTCTTGGGGGCTCCCAGTTTTCCACAGAGAACATCCCATGGGGATAGGATAATGAGGGCTCAGAGTAATCAGATCTCCAATTTCCATAGTACCTTGACATTTATAGAGGACACCCTGGTGGGGTGAGAACATGCAAGGATTGGCATTCCCATTTGACAAAGTGGAGACTGATTTGACCTTATACTCTCGAAACCTGTTACCCTATCTATGAAAGGAGAGATTTTGAAAACATTGTACAAAGGGAAATGGACCTGGGTTCTAATCTTGACTCTGGCACTTAGTACCTGGGAGACTTTGGGTAAGCCTCTTAACCTATTTTAGTCTCAGTTTCCTTATCTATAAAATGAAGGGGTTGGACTTCAGCTCCAAAAACTTAGTTAAAAAAAAAAGAACATTCTGGACTTGGAGCTAGAAAGCCCTGAGTTCAAATCCTGCCTCAGACACAGACTTTGTGACCCTGGGCAAGTCATTTAACTGCTCTCAGTCTCAGTTTTTCCATCTGTAAAATGGGGATAATAGAAGCACTTACCTCACAAGGGTTAGTGAGGATCAAATGAGATGATGTGTTTATAGCGCTTTGCAAACCTTAAAGTGCTGTAGAAATGCTAGCTGTCATCACTATTATTATTAATGTATTTCAATAAGGTTGGTTTCCTTTGTAATCGTTGGTACTTTTTTTTTTTTTGCAAGACAATCAAGGTTAAGTGACTTGGCCAGGGTCACACAGCTAGTGAGTGTCCAGTATCTGAGGTCGGATTTGAACTCAGGTCCTCCTGACTCCAGGGCTGATGCTCTATCCACTGCACCACCTAGCTGCCCCTTGTACTTTATTTTATACGCTTAAAAACACGATTTTGAGAAGGTGTTCCTAGGTTTTTCAGACTATGGTCTAGGACACAGAGAAGATGAAGGACCCTTGAGGGTCCTTCTAAAGTCTCTTCCTTCTCCTACCCTCAAAATGCTAAGAGCCAAGATGGGATGGGTGGTGGTGAGGGTAGAGAGTGCCTGGGCACAAAAGAAGGTCAGCAGGGATGAATTTGGTGGGGGACGGGGTGGGGATGAGAGGAAGCTGGCTGAGATGGAGGCGAGGCAGGGAGCAGGGTCTGGAAAGGAAGCTGCTTATTCAGCTGCTCCTCTCCCCAACCTCGCACCCTTTGGACCAGAGTGGGGACAGCCTTGGCTCAGATCCTGGTTTATTAATGAGACTTCCTGTTCCTGGGAGGAAGATGAATTTGTGAGCTCACTAACCCTCTGGTGTGAGTAACTGAGTGGGCTCTGCCTCCAATGCTGTGGATTTTAAAATGGGATCCTGGTGAAAGTCATGCTTACCCAAAAGGGCTGCAGCAGCGATAGTGCCTGAATGCCTGGCATGGGCACAAGGGCAGGGGTTTCTGGGGAATCAAGGGGGTTCAAGGCAGGGGAGGCACTCTTCCAGGCGGCCCACAGCCTCTTTGCTCCCTGCCTTCAGGCTAAGTGTGATGCTCTCCCTGCATCCATTGATGGCAAGTTAGATACTAGTCTGGGAGTAAGGACACCCAGATTCTAGTCCTGGCTTACCAGGAAGCACCAGAAAGGGGACAATGGCTGCCAAAAGGGGGAAGAAAAAGACAGAGGGAGTGGGGGAGGGAGGGAGAGAGAGAGAGAGAGAAAGAGGGGGGGAGGGAGGGAGAGAGGGAGAGAGAAGGAAGGAGAGAGGGAGAGACTGAGAGACTGAGAGACTGAGGGAGTCTTGATGTCCACCCACTTAGTAGAGCAGAGAGAACAATGGATAGGGCTTCAAGGACCTGGGTTTGGCTGCTGACTCCCCTGACTACTACTTGTGCCTCCTTGGGTAACTCACCCAAACTCTCTGTGACTCAGTTTCCCCATCTGTCAAACAAGTGGGTTGGACACAGCTACCTCTAAGTTTTCTTCCAGATGGAAACCTGTGACCTCTTGATCTTGTGCAGGGTTTCTAACCTCCACCATGGCACAATCTGGATGGATGGAACTTTTCTGGGAAACAGTCTGGGAGGACTTGGAAAGGGATGCACAGAAGGCCTTGAAATGTCCCCAGTCACTCCAGCAGCTCCCAGAAAAGTTGGCAGGGATGCTTCAGCCTAAAGCAGGGAGTGATTCAGACTCACAGGGAATATATTTGCCTTGAAAAGCAGCCCAGGGCTGAACATTCCCCAGGGTGGGCATGAGGAAGGGGGAGACAACTGTGAAGGACGAGCGGGATCCTGGAATCGTTCCCTTTTCAAGAGTCTGGGAGGAATTGCCTTTTTGGAGTCAGAATTCCCATACATGATGCTATTCATTCATACTCAGCCCTTTGGCCTTTACAGTTCCCCATCGGCTAGGCCTAAGGACTTGACCATCATCTATGTAGGCGATTCTAGGCCCCCAAACTGTCCTCCCCTCCACCTGATGTTCTACCATTAAAGAGTGAGTGATTCCCTTGTGTTACGGGCTAACCCTCTTTGAGTGCCTGTCCAAGGTCGCAAGCTTAGTAAGAAGCAGAGGTGACACTTGAACCCGGGTCTTCTGACTCCACATCAAGTCCTCTTTCTGTTTGCTCTTCCATCCTGTCATTGGTTCTCCATGGTACACTGGAAAGAGCTCTGGACTTGGAGTCCCAGAACCTGAGTTCCCCAGAGGAGAAGCCTCTCTGACGCAGAGAACATGCTAAGCCACGTACCCCAGGTTATCAGAGGATTGTGGGCCTATAAATGACCTTAGAGGTACCCACGTCCTACTCTCTTATTTTATAGATGAAGAAACAGAGGTTTAGAGAGGTGACGCTACCTAGGCAGTAAGTGGCAGAGCTGGGATTTGAACCCAGGGCTCATGACTCAAATCCAGTCATCTTTCCATGTATGGTGATAGTGTGAAATAATAATAATAGTAGCTGGCATTTACGTAGTACTTACCATGTGCTAGGCACTTTATAGTTATTATCTCATTTGATCCTCACAACAACCCTGGAAGGCAGGTGATGTTATTATCCCCATTTTATAGATGAGGAAACTGAGGCAAACAGGATTAAGCGACTTGCCCAGAGTCCCATAGCTAGTAAGTGTCTGAGGCTGGATTTGAACTCAGATCTTACTGGCTCCAGGCCCAGCACTTTATCCATTGTGCCACCTCACTGGAAAAAGAACTGGATATACAGTCAGAAGACCTGGGTTCAAGTCTTTCTAACCATGTAACCATGTCAAGTCTATCTTCTCTAGACTAATTTTCTTCCCTGGAAAATAAGGGGCTTTTACTGCTTGAGGGGCAGCTAGGTGGTGTAACGGAGAGAGTGCAGGACCTGGCATCAGGAAGATAGCTTCCTGAGTTCAGATTAGGCCTCTGACACTTAGTAGCTGTGTGACCCTGGACAAGTCACTTAACTTAACCCTGTTTGCCTCAGTTTCCTCATCTGTAAAATGAGCTGGAGAAGGAAATGGTGAACCGCTTCAGGATCTTTGCCAAGAAAACCCCAAATGAGGTTACAATTGAACAAGAAAGATGTTGAAAGCACTGGATTAAGGTCTGGGGATGCCAAGAAAGACAAAACCAGGGAGATAATATGAATTGGGGACCAGGAGATGTGGATCTGAATCCTGGTTGTGACACAACCTTTTGCGGAATCACTTAAACATCTCTGAGGCTCATCTTCCGTGTCCGTAAAATAAGGGTTTGGACGAGTTCAGGATTTTAGTCTTTCTTTATATGTCGTGGACCTCTTTGGCAATCTGGTGAAACCTCTTTCTGAATATTTTTAAAAATCATAAAACATAGTTGTTGTCATTATCATTTCCTTCTCCAGCTCATTTTAGAGATGAAGAAACTGAGGCAAACAGGGTAAAGTGACTTGCCCAAGGTCACATAGCTAATGAGTGTCTGAAGCTGGATCTGAACTCATGAAAGGAGTCTTCCTGACTCTGAGACCAGCTTCTATCCACTGTACTACCTGACCACCCTTGTTAAACAACCCTTAAAATATATAGTATTACAATAGAAATCAATTTTGTCAAGATATAGTTATCAAAATATTAAAAATTCCGAGTTTATGGACACCCGAAACTCTACTTATCCACAGGCTCCTCAGGACTCGTGGACCCCTGCTTAAGAGCCCTGATACTAAAACATTCCTAAGGTTCTTTGATCTCGGACAGCTTATGTTCTAAGGTGCCTTCCAGTTCTGACAGTCTATGTTCGAAGGTCTAAGGACCCTTTTAGCTCTGACCCTGCCTAGTGAGTTCTGAGCTCTGAGGTCTGAGTGCAGTGCACTCAGTGAGTTCTCAGTTCTCTTTATGTGGGATCAAGAATTCTTGTCCACAGGGTGGAGAGAGGGGTGAAGGGTAGAGTGAGCCCTGGCCTGGGAGCTTCCTGGGAGCTGCAGATTCCAACCTTAGCTCTGCTCTTTTTTGGGAACATTATCAAGGAGATCTTGCCCCTGTGAAATTTTGACAATTTCTCCCCCTCTCTGCCAGTCCCTTCCTACTCCAAGAGTCTATGAAATCAGGGAAGAGTGATCAGATAATTCTCCAGGCACCTCCGGCCCGGATATTGCTGATTACTCACACGTGCCTCCCAGAACAATTTTGTCCCTATATCCAGGGGAAGAAGAGCCAATATTAGCCATCTGTGTCTTAGCGGAGCAGAAGCAGTGGGAGGTGAGAAATGACCATTGGCCTGGGCTGTTGGGGCTCCAAGGACGTTATGGAGGACACCGTTAGGGCATCCCTTCCTGGTTTCTGGGGATGATGTTAAAAGTAATAATAAGTTTCAGCAACATAGGGCTTTAAACATTGTCTCATTTGACTCTCACAAGCCTGTGAGGCAGACTCCTTTATTCTCATTTAGATATGAGCCCAGAGAGGTTGTGACTTACTCACAATCACACAGCCACTAAGTGTCAGAGAGGTTTTCCTGACTCCAGGGAAAGGGCTATATTTCACACCCTATCCAATGGATCTGGGCTTTCTATTCCTCAAAGTGGAATTCCCTGAGAAGGGAGTGGGGCGAGTGAGGCTCATGACACCAGTTTTAGAGGCAGGGAAACAAAGGCTAGGTGAGGGAAAGGGAAACCCTTTAATCCTGGGAAAGGAGACATTGGGATCATTGAGATCCACCTGTGTATAGTCCTGGCCCTCTCTGCTCCTGGAAGGTCCAGGGGCATCTAGATGTAACCCTTTCATCTGGTCCTGGGCAGGGGCTTTAAGCTCCAACTAAGGCTCTGCTGGCCTTAGCTTCTCAACTTGCCAAGAATCTAAAGATAGGCCCTGGCTCCACCCTCCTCCAGGAGCAGGACTGGACTCATCACGCTCCATAGGGATATACTGATCCCACTGTAGGCCCCTTATGCCCCTCAGGACTACTCTGGACAGCTCATGAGTTTCAGGGTCTCCCAGGCCCTTCATACTTTCCTAGGCATATCCTGCACCTCCTCGGCATATCCTGGACCATTCCCACCCCTGTAGGGATGACTGGGTCCTCCTGGGACCAACAGGTATTGGTGGGGAACTGGTGTGGTCTCTGGGGATGGCCAGTAAGGGCTGGGAGCTATGGGATCTCAGGTACCCAGGACCCGGAATGAGAAGGGGTGAGGTCAGAAGTTCTGATGAGTTGAACGTTCTCCTCCCTCCAGGGCTGAATCTCAATTCTCGATTTCCCTTGGCCTTGAGTCATCTTCCTCACTCTGGATTCCTGAACTTGACTAAGTGTGTCTTTGTGACTAGGGATTCTTGGACTAGGGATCCTCCCTATGAAAAGGAATGCTTCAGTTCTGTCCAGAGAGTCTGTCTTGAGGCTATCCTGGAGGCTCAGATATGAACTCAGGGTTGATAGGGAGATGGAGAAGGAACAAACAGATTTTACCCTGCTCTCAGATAGCTCAGCCAGGGAGAGGCAGAGAAAAAATGGATTTACTTTGTCCTCAGAGAATCCATGGTAAGTAGTGTGTGTGTGTGTGTGTGTACATGTGCGCGCATGTGTGAGATTGGAGGGGAGGGGGTCCCAGTGAAGGAGAAGCTTACATTAGAGGTAGCTGGTAGCATAATTGATAGAGTGTTGGGCCTAGAGCCAAGGAGAACTGAATTCAAATCCAGCCTCAGATAGTTACTACCTGTGTGACTCTGGGCAAGTCACTTAACTTCTGTTTGCCTCAGTTTTCTCAGCTCTAAAAATGGGAATAACAATACCACTTGTCTCACAGTGCTGTTGTGAAGATCAAATATGATAATATTTGTAAAAAAAACCACCTGGAACATAGTAAACACTACATAAATGTTTGTTCTTTCCCTTCCTCTTCCACATGGGACTTGACTGCCTTTGGGGAGCTCACAATCTTTAGGACACTAGGCTGTCACTTTGAGGATATTAAAGAATCTCAGCCTTAGAAAAAGCCCCCAAGGCCATCTAGTGATTATCCACTTCCTGGCCATCTTCACAGCTTCTGGAACAGCCTTTCTACCTTCTTGACAGTGACCTTGGAAGTTTTAATCTTTTCATCTCCAGAGATGCGCAGGGATCTCTGTTGTCCTGATAGGTGACTGCCTCTCCTGGACCATTATTTCAGGAAGAACTCAACAACTTCACTTCATTCCCTCCTCCTTGGCCATCTTCCTCATGGCCTGACAATCGCCTTGCCATAAGAGCATGTGTCCTTTTCCACCTCCATTTCCCTCTACCACCTCCAGTTCTCTGCCATTGTCCTTGGATGGGGCTTATTAACATACTCCTCTTCGCCCCACTCATCATAGCTTTCAGGTCCACAGTATCCTTTTCTGGCCACCGCTCCCCTATGTCAGTTGTCTCCCGTATTAAAAATTAAACTCTTTGAAAGCATGGATTGCCTTTCCTTTTATATCGCAGGCACTCAGCTCAGAGCTCAACACTTATGCAGTAATTGCTTAATAAAAGCTTTTTCCGTCCATCTATTCATCTAGCCCAAGTGTACCTGAAGAAAAATCCCCTCCACAATACATCCAACAAATGGTCATCAGGCCTCTGCTTGAAGCGGCTTGAAGACCTATGAGAGGAAAGGCCTCTCTCTTTCTAGGAAGCCCAGCATTCCATTTAGGGCTGCTCTAATTGTTAGGAAGGTTTTCCTCATATCCAGCCTAAATCTGCCCCTCTGCAATGTTTACATGTTCATCTCGGTGCTGCCTTCTGGAGCCAAGCATAACAAGTCTGAACTCTCTTAACTCGAGAGACCCTCAAATACCCAAAAATCTATCGGCTGAGCCTCCTTCCCCCAAAGGCTCTTCTCTTTAGATTAAAAAAAAATCCCCATTTCTTTCAGAGGAATCTCCTATGTTGTGGATCTCAAGGTCCTCCACCATCCTGGTTGCCCACCCCTGGATATTCTTACTGATGTCCTTTCTAAAATAGTGAACCCAGAATTCAACATAATACTCCAAATATTTTTTGACCTGGACAGCATATAGCTGCATCATCTCTTCCACAGTGCTAAGTTCTGGACACTGCGTTTGTCTGTACAATATTCGCCCTTCTTTGGTCCACCAGCACCTCATCCATTTTCCACAATCTTTTGAAATCATCCCCAGTCATCACATCCACTAGTTCTTTATGTGACCTATGAATAATTCATCTGGGTCTACTGACTTGAGCTCATCAATGACAGCAAAGCGCTATTCTTATTTCAAGTCAACAAGCATTTTTTTGGGAAATAATATTTTTATTTATTTTGTTAAATATTTCCCAATTACATGTAAAATTTTTTAATATTCATTTTTAAAAAGCTTGAATTCCAAATTCTCTCCCGCCCATCCCTTGAGAAGGCAAGCAAAAAGATATCGATTATACGTGGGATGTCATGGAAAACATATTTCCATATTAGCCATTCAACAAGTATTTATTAAGCACCATATGTGCCAGGAACTATGGCAAGCACTGAGAATAGAAATACAAGCAGAAAGAAAGACAGTTCCTGCCCTCAGGGAGCTTACATTCTAGTTGAGGAAGACAACGTATAAAAAGAGGCTTTTAAAGGAGAGGAGAAGGGGGAGATGAAGTTTCCTTGGGGGCACAGCAGAAAGTCTGGAGAGTGAGGAGAACAGTCAGGGAGGCCTGGGGGATGGCGGGGGGGGGGGGGGGGGGGGAAGGAGGCCACTTCTAATGTGAGAAGCAGGGTGGAGAGGCCTCTATGGCCTGGTAGACCAGGTCCAAGGACAGCCAGGAAGTGCAGGCCTGGAGAGAAACTGCCTAATTAACTTGGCTTCAGCTCCCTGGTAACCATTTTGAATTTATCCTTTCCAGGCCAGTGACTGTTCTATTTGGAGAAAAAAATAGGAGCAAAAAATTGTTGAATTAAGTTCTACCTTCTCTTGGGCATCCGTTATCCTGGTTGCACCTCTCCCCCTTTCCCTCCCTGCCCTGCCCCGCCCTGCCCCAGCAGCAACGCTCTCTCTTATACGATCCACAATATAGCTTTAAAAAAGAATTCTGTTCATTGTCCCGACATCCCTCATCAGCTTGGACTCCTTCTGAGCCTTAGCCTGGCTGACGCTATTCTTATAGAGCCTGTCCTGCCCTAATTTCTATCTTATGTATGCATGGATGTGTTTATGTGCATGTATGTATATGTACGTGTATGTATATGTAGGAATCTATTTCTTAACTTCAGAGAACTGTCCCAACTTGTGTGTGTTTGATAGCTAGTGAGTGTCACAGACAGAAAGTCAGGGCTGGGAGAACTCAGAGGAGGGGAGAGATCTGGGGGGCTTAGGGAGGCAATGTTAGGGAAGACATCCTGAGTGAGGGGAGCTTGAGCATAACCATGACGGCTAGGTAGGAGTGAGAGTGTGGGTGGAGGAGGGAGAAATGGAGGGCGGGTGCATAGGTAGGACAAGGCCCTCTAGTATAGGGCTGAGAATACTAAACTGAGGAATTTGGATTTTGTCTTTTAAACTGTGGGGAGCTAAGGATGGGGTTTGAGCAGAAGAGCGAGGTAGATTGGGTAGAGATTTGGGGGCCACAAGAGCCAGATTCGAGGTGTTCACTTTATTGCTGGGGGAATTGGGATCCCACATAGATCTGGTCACTTGGATACCTGAACTGAAACCTTGGTCCAGAGAGTCTCTGTGGGGAGCGGGACCAGAAGATGAAGAAGTAGCATGATGTAAGTCGAAGAGGGCTGGAGTGGGAGTCAGGAGACTGGGACCCACAGAACAATGGGGCAAGGCAAGGGGAGAAGCACTGGGGGAATGTGGAGTGACAGTGTTCAGCTGAAAGGGAAAATTCTCCCAACAATAAGAAACAAAAGGAGAATGTGCTTTCATGGAAGATAGTGAGTTCCCTATCAATGGAGGTATTCAAGCAGAGGGATCAATCAGGAATTTTCAGTCTTTGGGACTCATACCCCTAAGGGGTAGTACAGTTATTACAAGGGTGTGAGAATCTATATTTGAATCTGCAGAGAATCAAACAGGCCTTCACTGAGAGGAATAAATGATATGCCTCACCCGTGTGTGTGTGTGTGTGTGTGTGTGTGTGTGTGTGTGTGTGTCTGTGTGTCTGTGTGTATTTGTGACTGGCCTGGGTGGGTGGTGGTGGTCGGGTGGGGTCTGAATCTATGATTTCGTCAGTATAGAGAGCTCTTGGCATGGAGCTTTTTCCTGTTGATGCAAATTGACCACTCATTCTATAACTTTTAATGTTAGAGTCACTTGGGGGCACTGACAAATTAAATGATTTGCCAATGGTCACAAAGCTGGCGTGGATCAGAAGGAAGATTTAAACTCTGGTCTTCCTGACTCAGAGGGAATGGCCGCCTGTCCACTGTGGTATGCTACTGTCTCTCTGTCTCTTCCTTTGTCTCTCACTCGTCCCTGTCCCCCACTGTCTCTGTCTTCCACTTTGTCTCTCCCCCTCAGTATCTTTCTCTCTGTGTGTCTCTCTGCCCCCCATCTTTCTCCCTCCCTCTCCATCCTTCTCTGTCTCCTTTCCACTGTCTTTCTCTCCCCTGTTTCTCTCTCCCTGTGTCTCCTTCCTTCCCTCCTCCCCTCTATCTCTGTCTATCTATCTCCATTCCTCCCCTACATCTCTCCCCGCCCTCTCCCTTCCTCCTTCCCTTTCTCTCCCCCTCACTCTGTTTCCTTTCCACTGTTTCTTCCCTCTCTTTCTGTTTCTCCTTGTCTCCCCCTGTCTCTGTTACTCTCTTTTTCTCTCTCACACACACAACATATAATTATATTACTATTTTCCTAACATATATAGATTCTATTATGAATAAAGGAAAAATTCATAGAAAAACATTAGTGAAATTTATAGTCCCTTTTTATATTGACAAATACTATCAGTACAAGCTTTGTCTTGAAGGGCAGCCTTTTTTTAACTTTAAAAAGGTCTTCATGAAAGATCGGGCTTGATGACCACTTGTCAGCTTGTAGGACCATCCTTCTAGAACTGGAGGTTAAGCGACTTACCCAAGGTCACACAGATGCAGGAGAGGGAATTTCTATTTAGGGGGAGCTTAAACCAGATGGTCTCTAGGTTCCTTCCTTCTTTCAGATGCTGTTCAAATCCCTGGAACATTTACTCCTTGTGGGGTTGTGAGTAGGTTACCTTGTCTCTCTGAACCAAATCGCTCAAGAATGTGCTGAACTGTTGGTCTCACCAGGGTGTTGGGAGGAAAGTACTTTGTATGACTCCAAGTACTATAGGAATGGATAAAATAATGATTGCTCAACTGGGGCCTGCCCCCAGGAAGTGGTCCCAGCTAAAGCACATTCTGAAAGGCTCTTCCTTCCCAAGTGAAGGAATCATTTTATTCATCTCCCTCCAGTGGGAGGCGTTCTGTCTGGAGGGCTCTCTCCTTATGGGTCTTGTTTCTCAGGTTCCTGCTCTCAGCTGGCTCTTGGCCATTCTCAAGAAAAATGTGCTTGGCTCATGTCGGACTCTAGGAGATGAAGAAACTGGAATGACCAAAGAAATAAGAAATCCAATTTTGGAATTCTGGGTCCTGTAAGAAACCCAGGAGGGCTGGGGTGGGGAATGGGTAGATTAGGTGCCTCCTACCACAGAAGCAGTTCCATCTATGAATAATCTCACCTCCACCTCCACCCCCACCTCCACCCCCACCCCCACCCCTACCTCCACTTCCACCTCCACTTTCACCTTGGCCTTTGTGTCCCTTCCCAAGACAGAGATCTCAGTTTTCTATTTTGCCTGGAGAAATAGGAGGGTGGTGAGGTCTGGGATCTCCTGCCCTTCAGAGGTCAAACATCTGGAGATCTAGAGTCCTGGGATGGCTCCTCTATGTAAACAAATCCTTACCTTGCTACATGCCCATATAATGCACATGCCTGCACACACAAATGGATTGGTTACCTCTGCATTCTTTAATAAAAAATGTTTCCCTGAATCATCTTCCCAAATAAGACAAACCCATCCTTCGCTGAAGCGATTAGGGCTGTCAGAGCTCAGGGTAGGAGCTGCCTCATGTATCATTCATCCCCCAGCTAATTATAAGCAGGTCTGCCTTGGGGAGGAGGGAGAGGTACCTGAGTTAACCTTGACCTAGTCTCATTGCTACAGAGTGGAAGGAGCCCTGGCCTGTGAATCAGGAGACTTGGGTTCAGGGCTCAGCTCTATGACCTCTTAGCTGTGTGATGTGAGGCAAGCCATTTCACTAGTCCTAGGCTTAGTTTCCTAAGCTGGACTCAGTTTACTAAGGTATAAAATGGGAGATTAAATGAGATGACATCTAAGAGTTCTAAGCACTTAGCTGGTCTATGAGTCCATGATTCTAGGTCTTTTCCCAGCACAATCAGGATCACTCCCTGGCCAGGGAAGAGATGGGTTTGTGAGAGAAGGATACTGATCTCATCTCCCTCTGGTCTCCTTGTTCTTAGTGTCTTCTCTCTATCCCATCCAGTTTCCTCCCTTCCCAATCTTGTGTTCTGGGCTAACGGCTAATCTTTAGCGTGGTGTTTGTGCTGCTTCTTGGACCTGGGGTGCCTGTTGTCTAGTGAGGGAACCAAGGAGACAGCAAAACAGAATGAAACTATAATGATGGAATTCCAAGACTCAAGACAGATATTGGAAAGGGGTGGGGGAGTGGAGGGAGAGGCTGGAGATGCTAAGGAGCCCCTCCTCTTTCATCCCACAGACTCCCTGGATGTTGATCATTGGGTAAATTATGAGGACTGGCTACCATCCAGCCAAACAGACCAGGAGCTTCTGAGGGTGGGATTAGGCTTGATTCAGCTCTCTCCTGCTCCTCCTTTCTCTTCCTTCTGTCTTCCTAGGCCCCAGCCCAGGAACAAAGCTGGATGCACAAGAGGGAGTTTGGCTTCAGACTTCTAGAATGTCAAAGCTGGGAGAGGCCTTAGAATGTAGCATGTCAGAGCTAGGAGGACCTTTAGAACAGAGAGTGTCAGAGCTGGGAAGAGCCCCAGAACACAGGATGTCAGAGCTGGGAGGGCCTTTAGAAAAGAAAGTGTCAGTGCTGAAAGAGATTTTAGAACATAGAATGTGACAGCTGGAAGGAAACTTAGAACCCAGAATATCAGAGCTGGGAAAGTCCTTAAAAAAGATAATGTCAGGGCTGGGAGGGAGCTTGGAACATAGAATGTCAGAGCTGGGAAGATTCTTAGAACAGAGAGTGTCAGAGCTGTGAGGAATCCTAGAACACAGGTTGTCAGAGCTAGGAGAGCCCTTAGGACATGTAATGCCAGAATTAGGAGGACATTTAGAACAGAGAGTGTCAGAGCTGGGAGGTCCTTAGAACACAGAACATCAGAGTGTAAGGCCAATCTGTAAATGAAAGATCTTTCCTGCCCATTGAATAGGTCTCAGGTGGGGCCAACAAAAGGGCTGATCAGGGATTAAAGACTCTTCCTATCCCCTCAATAGACCTCAGGTGGGGCCAACAAAGGTAGGCCTGATTAGAGACAGGTCCATACCCTTTCACTATCTAGTGTAAGGCCCCAGGCCCCCCACCTTTTTGCTAAGTAGGTTCTGAGCCCTCAGGGCCCTGAACAGGGTATAAAGCTCTGAGGTTGGTGTTTTGCCTTTGAGGACACACTCATTGAAAGAGTGTTGGTGAGGAGACTCTGGGTAAACTGTTGAAACAGCTGCCCCCACTTTTAAAACCCAAATGTTGGTGCTTCTCTGGTAACTATGTATTGTGATTTGGTTAAACAGAAATGTTGATCTGTTTATATTGTCTCTGTTTGTAATTTCTGTTTGTATTTGCTCTGAGGTTCAGAGTGCTGGCTTTTCCCCCTGAACTAAGTGAATGGTATATGTATGTTTAATTAAAGTAAGATTGTTAACTCCTTAAAGCTGCTTTCCTTAGAAAAGCAGATCAAAGAACCCATGCTAGCAGCCCTCCTGTGTGCTGGTGTTATTGGTCTTACACAGCTGCAGTAGAGGCAGGTAGCGTTGTTGTTACACAGAGCTGGGAAGGTCCTTAGAACACAGAATGTCAGAGCTGAAATGACCCTTAGAACACAGAATATCAAAGCTCAGGAGGTCCTTAGAACACAGAATATTGGAGCTGGGAGGGCCCTTAGGGGAGAATGTCAGGGCTGGGGGTGTCCTCAGAAGGTATTTAGTTCAACTAAACCTTAGCAGAAATCTCTCCTACTTGATCCCTGGCAATTGGTTTGGTAGAATGTGAGGGACTATGGAGGCTCTCCAGTCCGACTACATAATTTTATAAACTGGATCTGAGGTCTGAGAGATAGATAGCTAAATAGATAAATAGAGAAAGCTTTTATTAAGTACTTCCTATGAGCTAGGCACTGTCTCAAGTTCTGGCAATATGAAATACAAGAAAACAAGACAGTCCATGCTCTCAAGGAACTTACAGGAGAGGACATATTGGGACACTGGAAGCAGGATGGAGAAATGTTACCTAGGCTGGCAGGAATAGACTGGAAAATGAGCTTGAAATAAAACAAGTCAAATGACTTGCCCAAGGTCACACAGCTAGCAAGGATCTGAGGCAGGATTTGAACCCACATCTTCCTGACTCTAAGTCCAATGCTCTATGCTGCCTCCCAAAGGTAGGTTGTTGTTGGTACCTTGGTTTGTTTCCATTTCTTAACTCAAATACTTACCTTAGGGTCTCCTCACCTGAAAATTTCATTTTCATCTTTGTAGCCGCACTTCCTAGTATGGTACTCAGCACACAGTAGGCAGTTAATAAATCTTGTTGAGATGGTTTTTGGTCTCTCTTTGTATCTCTAGAGCTTAACCCAATGCCTGGCACATATTAAATGCCTAATACGTGCTTATTGACTGATTACTAAATTTTATTCAGATGAAATCATATGTGTAAAATTATTTTATTTTATTAAGATTATAAAGCTAGAGTTGGAAGAGACATCTGGTCCTGGGTCATCTGGTTCAAAGGTTAAGTGACTTGCCCAAGGTCACAAGGAGAGCAAAAGAGATGAGATTTAAACTGGAGTCTTATGATTGAATTCAGCATTCTCGCCTCAGCCTTTTTCTTCATAAAGCAATTTAATATCCTGTTTTGGTTTTTTTTTGGGGGGGAGTCAGAGATCATTGATATATAAAACTATAATGAATAACTTCCTCCCCTTATGCAGAGTAGTGGCATTTCTGCAGCTTACAGTTTTAGAGAGTTACCTGGGGGCACTGAGAGGTTAAATGATTCTCTCGGTATGAACTTTTATTATAAATATAATTTAGCATATGGGGTAGATCCCCTACGAAATATTTATGGAAGGATATGGATAAGAATTGAACAGGATAAGAAGAGATGGCAACTTCTGAATGAGTTTCCACATAGCTAAGGTCAATGATTCATTAATGTAAAAAGTAATATTATTATTCTTAAAAATGATAATAGTGATGATATTATTTGTGATCAAAGAAATGTAACTGTCCTCATACATCGACCATTGAAAATTCTCTAGCAGGAACCCCCTACTAAACCATAAACTTCATGAGGGCAGAGACAATGGCTTTTCTAAACTTCAAATTTCTTTCGGTGTCTAGCACTGAGCTCTGCACATGCTTAATGGGGGTTTATTGAATTTGAATCACTACTCTGTGTCTTCCCACTATGAAAGGAGAGACATCCAGTTCAGCCCAAGCCAACCCCACCTAAGGCAGCCAAGATCAGCCCAATTCCACTAAATCTAATGCTACTTATCCTGACTCAGATTAGCCCAACCAGTTAAATCCAACCTAGTTCTATCTAATATAACCTCGTCTACCCCGGCCAGACCCAGATAAACTCCAATCAATATAACCCAACCCAAACCAGTTCATTCCAAGTCAATCCAAACTAACAGTTCAACTACACTCAACCCAACCTAGCTTTATTTAATCCAAGCCAACCTAAACAGTTCAACTCAATATAACCCAAACCAACTCAACTTAAACCAGAATAACCCACTCTCACCAAGCTCTACCTAACCCCAGCTCAATTCACTGAGCTCAAACCAGCTCAACCTCACCTAAACCAGCTCAACCCAATCCAGCCCGACCCAACTCAATCCAAGCTACACCAAGCTAAGCTGACTCATCTTAACCCCAGCCCCATCCAGCTCATAGTTCTATTCAGCACAATGGGCACTCTCTAAACTTACACATAGTAGGCATTCAATATGTATGTGTTGTTTGATCAAACCTTTCCTGCATGCGTGGCCATGGGACCGATTTCATTTTTGACCTTGGAGATGGATCAAGAAGAGATAAAGGATATGACAAATAGACTATTTTGCCTTTCATTACCTGGAGGTGCAGGCAGACAGGCGAGAGCTGAGAGCTCTGCACTGCGAATGATTAAGGGGTTTGGGTGATTGATTTATGAGGGAGGAGCACAAATATGTATCATTTGGCCAAAGGAACTGTGATTGGAAAGGGGGAGAACATGATAACCATCTGCAAATGCAGTGACCAAGAGGAAAAGTATAATCTAAAGAGCCCAAGGCTGCCACAGAAGGAGGTTGGCAACGAAAAAAAAAAATTGAGGCTGTGGAAGGAAATGGGCGTGGGGGTCTGCTGAGAATATGGGAAAGCATATGAGTGGGGCTGGAATAGGTTGGTTTTGAAGGCCCTCAGAAAAACTTCATCGTCACCTTTTTTTCTGTCCTCTCCTTTGACTATGAGGGATGGAGAGGGAAAATGAACCAGTGAAAAGGTTGTCTGGAGTCACAAGATGCTTCCTGATTGGTTGAGAGGTGGCCAGGGAGGGTAAACCTAGCAAATGAGCTTGACCTGAACGACGAATCCCCAGAATGACTCAGGGAGTTTCTAGGGTGGCAATGACTGTTCTCTTCTGGGAACCATGAGGGGAGAGAGGGGCTATATCCTGAGGCCGATGATGACCAGGACTGTGTTAGGCTGGGGTAACTTTAGTTAAAAATTAGGATAGAAAAGTTAGGTGCTGCTCACCCTGGGTCTTGGGAATGACTCCGGGGTGATGAACCCGAGATGACTGGAAGAATGGTGGTATTGTGGTATTCTCAGCTGAAATAGGGAAGTTTAGTAGAGGAATGGCTCTGAGGGGGGAAAGATAGTGAGTTCTCTTTTGAACTTGTTGGGTTTGTTTATGAGATAACATTTAGAAATGTGCAATAGGCAGCTGGTAGTTCGAGAATGGCGCTCAGGAGAGAGACTGGACTGGATATGGCGATCTGGGAATCACCAACATAATGATGGTAATTGAACCTATGGGAGTTGATAAGATCACCAAGAAAGTATAGAGCTAGAAAAGGGCCCAGGAAAAGGCCTGGTCACATCCATGTATACGAGTCAAGGTGTGGATGATGATTTGGCAAAGGAGACTGAGGAGGAGTGTGGTTGGGCAGGTAGAAGGATAACTAGGTAAGAGCAGCCTTCTCTAGACAAAACTCAGGTAGAGTCTTCCACCGTCTCCTAGACAGGGAACTTCCTGAGGGCAGAGCTTAGGTCTTTTCCATCTTCGTCTCTTTGTCAGTCTCTGACACAGTTGTGAATATGTAGGGATAAAGGAAGGTTGGGGAAGCAGCTCTTTAAATGTTTGTGGATTAAGTGATTGGCTCTTTAGGGGAACCCACTGTAGTCTTTCCTGCAGAATAGTCTTCTTCCACTCACCCTCCCTGTGGGTGAACTGGGGACCCCTGGCCAGGCAGCTCTCCCCACCCAGGGTGTGAGGCTTGCCCCCAGGCTGGCTGATGAGTCACCTGACAGTCCCAGTTCTAGAGAGCTATTCTGGAAGCTGGAGGCTGGGGCCTCGTGCCAGGCGGGATGACGAGTGATGAATGAAGGTCCTTTGCGGCTGCCACCCCAAGCTATTTCAGGCAGGCGTTGCTAATGAAAGCAAGTTCTTCTGGGGGTTGAGCTGAATCCAGAGGCAGGGGAAGGAGGACAAAATTGGCATGCTATCAGTGGAAACAGCCTTGGCCTGAGAGTCAGAGGCCTTGGGTTTGAGTCCTGACACTGCTACTGACTCACTGTGGGATCCTGGGTCTCTGTTTCCCCCATATCTAAAATAAAGACATTGAACCAGAAGATTCTCAAGAACCCTTCCAGTTCTGGCATCCTATGTTTCCTTGGTCCTTGGTGTGCCCTGCTTGACTCCCTAGAGGCTCTCCGTTTCTATCCCATTCCTGGTGCCCCTACAGCCCAGCTGTGTACAGCCTACATTTCCTGGACCTTAGCCACCCACCCCAGGGAGACAGCTTACATCTGGGACAGGTGGGCCCTGTCCTAGGCTCTGTGGTTATACTCCAGTGGTGTAGACCTGCCCAGTGTCTCCTGGTTGCGACTTCATTTCTAGCTATTTCCTTGTGTCTGGCCCGAACCCTAAACCCCAACCCATTCTGTACACTGACTCTGCTTCTGCTTGTGCTATGATGCTGTGGCTCCCTTGACCTACATCTTTGTGTGTCTGTGACTCCGTGGGGCTCTGATTCTGGGCCCCTGTGGCCCTGTGACTTGGTGGCTCTGTGTGTCTCTGAATTCCTGGCTCAGTGCTTCTAAGGCTCCGTGGATGTGTAGCTATCTCTGTAATTCCTGGGATTCTGGGATCCTGTGGCTCAGGGAACTTGGGATCCCACCCCAATCCCCTAGTTCTGTGATTCATCCTGGTTATGGCTCCTCAGTTTGTGGCTCAGGAATCCTGTATCTTTGCGGTTCTGTGGTCCCGGGAATTTGTGTTTTTCTGAATCTCAGACTGTGGAGCAAGGACAGGAAGCTCTCCAGTCCCCCAAGCAGTAGCCAAGCTAACAAGTCCTTTGTGTGCTGGTTTCCATGGCAGCCCCGTATGAGAGAACCGAGGCAAGAGTGATTAGGCGTCCTGAAGAGCTGGAGATAAAAATAGACCCAGTAGAGGCCCTGAAGGCTAATTACCCGTTGGGCCTTTGGCTTCAGGTACTCTCAGAGGCCCCCACTCCCAGCCCCATCCTGGGCTGCAGAGCTGCTGCAGGGGGATGGAAGGCTGTACCCCATTGGTGGAAAAGATCCAGGCCCCTGGGAACAGGGGTCCACGGGGCCAATATTCTGACTGAGGGCCATGCTGGTCCCTGGCCTAGCCTTGGCCCTCTTTAGACTAACTCTGTGGTCAGCACAGCTGGATGGGAGGTGGGGACAGCCTCCTTCCTGGCTCTGCCACCTTCCTGGGAAGGACTTAGTCTTTCTGGGTCTCCGTTTTTCTGTTTTCTCTTTGCTAAATAGAACCTAGATGTTTGGCTTGGTTTTATCATAATACAGAGCTAGAATGGGGTGGGGGGAGGAAAGGGAGAGAGAAAGAAAGAGTGGGGAGGGAGAGAGAGAGAGAGAGAGAGAGAGAGAGAGAGAGAGAGAGAGAGAGAGAGAGAAAGAGAGAGAGAGAGAAGGAAAGAGGGAGAGGGAGGGGGAGAAAAAGAGGAGAGAGGGAAGCAGAGAGAGGAGGGAAAAGAAATGAGGGGAGGAAGGGAGAGATAAGGAAGGAGGGAGGAAATAGGAGAGAGAGAAAGAGGGAGGGAGGTAGTGAGAGACAGAGGGAAGGAAAAGGAGGGAGGGGAGAGAGGGAGAGAGAACAGAAAGGGAAGAGAGAGGGAGAGAGAGAAGAAGGAGGGAGGGAAGGAAAGAGGGAGAGGAGGGGGAGTAAGAATAAGAGAGAGGAGGAGGGAGTAGGAGAGAGAAGGAAAGTGTGTGTGTGTGTGTGTGTGTGTGTGTGAGAGAGAGAGAGAGAGAGAGAGAGAGAGAGAGAGAGAGAGAGAGAAGGAAAGAGGGAGAGAGAGAAGGAGGAAGAGAAGGAGGGGGGAGTAGGAGAGAGAAGAAATGAGACAGGGAGAAGGAAAGAGGGAATAGGAAAGAGAGAAAGAGGAAGGG
Source organism: Phalanger gymnotis (assembly GCA_028646595.1). Taxonomy (NCBI): domain Eukaryota; kingdom Metazoa; phylum Chordata; class Mammalia; order Diprotodontia; family Phalangeridae; genus Phalanger; species Phalanger gymnotis. The sequence goes on along the minus strand of CM053622.1, from coordinate 62,209,834 downwards.
AGGTAGTGAGAGACAGAGGGAAGGAAAGGGAGGGAGGGAAGAGAGAGAGAGGGAAAGAGAGAGAGAGAACAGAAGGGGAAGAGAGAGAGAGAAGGTGGGAGGGAAGGAAAGAGGGAGAGGAGGGGGGGTAAGAGAGGGAAGGAGGAGTAGGAAAGAGAAGGAAAGAGTGTGTGTGGGGGGGGGGGACGGAGAGAGAGAACTTATTCCAGCCAGAACGTTCTTACTGGGCAAGACTCCAAATATAGAGAATATTCCTTTCCTCTCCCCACGATTAGCCTGGGAAAATCATCCTGATCCAAGAGAACAGGAGCAAGGGTTAGGGTTCAGTCTGATTTAAGTGACAGCCTCTGATAAGCAAATCAGTGTGTCCTTGGTATAGGATGCTTTAACCTCACTACCGGCAGCAGGGATGTGACCTGCGCAGAGTCAACCCTACTTTCTTGTCCCCCAGGATCCTCCTAGACCAAAGGCCTTTGTTTGCAAATGCTTAGGAGAGTCTGGGTTCAGTCTGTGGTTGGGGTCAGAACTCAGCTTGAACCCAGAATATAAGACATCAATAATTAAACAAAAAAGTTAAAAGCCCAAAATTAAAGCAGTAAATCTAAGAGTGTATTAAATAATGTGATGATTATTATTTTTAATAGTAGCTAATGCATAAGGCTCACTGTCTATCAGGGACCAAGCTAAGCGATTTACAATTATCATCTCATTTGATCCTCATAACAGCCCTGGGAGTAGGTGCTATTATCTCCATTTTATAGATGTGGAAACTAAGGCAAACAAGGGTTAAGTGTGTTGCCCAGGATCACACAGGTAATGTCTAAGGCCAAATTTGAACTCAGGTTTTCCTGCCTCCAGGCCCTGAATTCTATCCATTTTGCTACCTAGATTGAAGAAAAAAAAATTGGTTGAAATTAGAAGAAGAAGAACCAACAAATATTGGCTGTAGAGCTGGAAAATAGCTTAAATAATAACCGTAGCTAGCATTTACATAGCACTTTAAGGTTTGCATAGATCTTTACAAATATTAGCTCATTTGAGACAACAACCCTAGGAGGTCGGAGCTATTTTTGTCCTCATTTTACAGCTGAGAGAACCAAGGCAGACAGTGATTAAATGAGTCGCTTAGGATTGCATAGCTAGTGACTGAGCCCAGATTTGAACTCAAGTCTTCCTGACTTTATGTTCATTGATCACTCTATCCACTCTAGCCACCTAGCTACTGTCTAGTCCAGGCCCCTTGTTTTTGTGAAGAAAAAAAAACTGAGGTCCAAAGAAGGGTTAGAACTTCTCCAGGATCCCATGTCCAACGAGTGCCAGAGCCAGGATTCAGACCTGGATCCTTTGGCTTTTGAATTAGGGCTTTGGTCTTTTTTTCATTAGGAGGAAAAGAGGAGGAGGAGGAGAGAGATGAAGACTTTGAGGGGGGTTCTAGGCACTTCATGGGATTTTGGTCACTGATAACACTATATTTGCTTGTTTTCCTGGCTTTAGAATATTCATGAGGACTACTCTTTGACTTGTCAGCCAGCATTATTTTTGGGAGGGGAAGGCAGGACGGTGGGAGCATCTCACAACAGAACAGATAGAGGGAGAGTCATGAGAAAAGAAAGAAGACAGAGAAGGAGAGGTTAGGAATGAATAGAAGTGAATGTTTCCATTATCTTTCCTAGGGTAAAGACAGTAGTGCAGGAGAGACCTAGGGCAATACAATTTCCTATGATGGTCACCAGGTGGAGCTGTCAGCCTGGGGCAGCTGGGTTGCTGTCCAGAACAGTAGAGAGTGGGGATGATGAGGGATAGACTCTGGGTGGAGGAAGAAGCCCCACAAAAGTCTATATTTGTATGTATGAGATATCTCCAGATCTGGTGGTCTTGGAGAAGTGCCTGCATATAGTCTGTGCCCTGAGTTATTCCTCACACGTGGAGTGAAGTGCTTTCTTTGACTTTTAAAAATAAGAATAGGGTGCATATTGTAGATACTACCTCTAGGGAGGGGCTCTGGAGAGAATCAGTATTCTTTGTGTAGAAGTCATTGAAAGTTGATTCCTTGCACCTAGTCTTCCTATGATCCTTGGGTGATGGTCAAAGGATGGTGGTCATGGATCCTTTAAGTTTGGGGCTGGCCCTGGGATTATGCAACATTGTCCCCTCACTTTGCTCACAGACTCCATTCCTCCATCACTCACTAAGTCCCTGCTCTTCCCCACCCGCCCCCCCAGCCAGCTGGGTTTCAGGGGCACCATTCCAAGAAGACTCTGATCTCTGGAGAGCAGGCATGAGCTCAGTTGGGAAGGCAGGAGCTGCTTGTGTTTTCTCCAGGGGTGTCTGAGCAATCAGGAAATTCTAGAGCCAAGTTTTACTTGGGAAGTCATTTGGCAACTGAGTTCTCCACAAATTGCTTTCAGATTTCATGTGTTTGGCAAATTATCAATATGGGTGTAGGGTTGGATGGGGAAGGATAGATGCTCCTCCCCAATTTTGATGGGGTGTCAGTTTTAACCTCAATCAAGTTAAACTTAAAGAAACATATGCAGAAGATAGGAAGAAAGGCAGGTTATAGAGGGCATATACCAAAGCATGGCACGGCTCTGTAAGAGTAGCATTAACAGTGCTGAACCTCTGAATCAGCTGAGGCTGGCAGGGAAACCTAAAGAAAAGCTGTTTTACTTTTTTTAAAAACTAGTTTGGGTGGAGAGGCAGAGAGTGTAGCTTAGAGGATAGAGGGCCACCCTTAAAGCCAGGAGGACCAGGGTTTAAGCTCTATAAGTTGCGGGACCCAAAGCAAGTCACTTAACCTCTGAATGCTCCAGGGTGGTTGTGTCAAACTCAGTTAGAAACAGAGGCCATATATTGACTTAAAAAACCACATATTAACATTATTTATCTTCTACTGTATTTTTATTTATTTTTAAAAATATTTCCCAGTTGCATTTTCATCTAGTTTGGGCAGAACCTGAGTTTTTGGAGAGTTCCCTATGCCAATGAAATCACAGATCCAGTCTTTATTCCCTTATTGGGTAAAGGAGGAAGGTCATTGACTAGGGCTGTATCCCAAAGAGATCATAAAAATGGGGAAAGGACCCACATATACAAAAATATTTACAGCAGCTCTTTTTGTGGTGGCCAAGAACTGGAAATTGAGGGGATGTCCATCAATTGGGGAATGGCTGAATGAGTTGTGGCATATGAATGTAATGGAATACTATTGTGCTATATGAAATGATGAGCAGGCAGACTTCAGAAAAACCTGGAAAGACTTATATGAACTGATGCAGAGTGAAGTCAGCAGAACCAGGAAAACATTGTACACAGTAACAGTCCCGTTGTGGGATGATTGACTTTGTTAGACTTAGCTCTTCTCAGCAACGCAAGGACCTAAAACAACTCCAAAAGACTCATGATGGAAAATGCTATCCGCATCCAGGCAAAGAAATACGGAGTCTGAATGTAGATAGAGGCATATAATTTGCTCTCTTTTTTGGTTTTGTTTTGTTTTGTTTTTCCTTTCTCGTGGTTCTTCCCATACGTTCTAATTCATTTATACAACATAACTAGTGTGAAAATATGTTTAATAAGAATGTATATGTAGAGACTATATTGGGTTGTATGCCATCTTGGGGAAGGGGAAGGGCAAGGGCAAGCAGCGGGAAGTGGAGAAAATTTAAAACTTATGGAAGTGAATTTTGAAAACTAAAAATAAATACATTAATTTGATAAGAAAAAAAGAGGAAGGTCAAATAAAAGTCCAGACTTCTGGTTGGGGTGGATGGGATGATTATAACTGACAACTGAGAGAAAGTAGAGATGTTCAACTCATAGTTTGCTTCTGCTTTCTCTACCAAGGAGAAAGAATTTAGGCCAGAAAGGCTAGAACACAAATGGCCAGTAGGCAGTTGACATTCAAGGTCTTAGTAAGTAAGGAATAAGAAAGTGCCTAGTTGCCCTTGATAAGTTCAAGTCACTAGTTCTAGATGAATTATATCCCAGGGTACTGAAGGAATGTGAAAAGTGATGAAAGTAAGTGAATACATAGCTAAAATAAATAGCTGAAAACAATTTATTCTTAGAGAAGCATCATGTCCAAGGCTGGGGAGGTGAGGATGTTTAGCTTAGAGAGAGAAGTCTAAAAGGTGTGTGTGTCAGGGCATGGGGTGGGGTGGAGGAATGTGAATTAGACTAGTGGTAGTTAGCTCTAGGGGCAGCTAGGTGGAGCAGTGCCAGATCTGGAGACTCATCTTCCTGAGTTCAAATCTGGTCTCAGACACTTCCTAGCTGTGTGACTCTGGGCAAGTCATTTAATCTTGTTTGCCTCAGTTTCCTCATCTGTAAAATGTAATGGAAAAAGGAATAAGAAAACCACTCCAGTATCTTTTCCAAGAAAAGCCCAAATGGGGTCACAAAGAGTTGGATGCAAATGAATAACAAGTTGGCTCCAGAGGGCACAAACTAGGGAAAATGGATTGGAATTTTCAAGAGGTGTATTTAGACTCTGTGTAAGGAAAATTTTCCTAAAGATTAGTTATCCCAGTGTTTACCAGGCTACTTCTGAATCTGTTAGCTTCCTCTTTGCCAGGAAAAGACTGGATGATCCCTTGTAGGGTAAGTTGTAGGGTGGATTATTCTTGCCCTTGTTCAGATAAGGGTTGTAGGAGATGACCCAAGATAATTTCTAGCTCTGTGAGTCTAATTTTATGATTTTGTATCTCCTCCCTCCCCCACCCCCTCCCTTCATCAAATTCAGTTAGGCAGCCCTTGGAAAAAGGCCTTTGGAAAAAGCCTTGGAGGAAACATGATCTAATGGGCAATGGAGCCATTCCTGAGGTGGGGAAGAGAACCTTTGGCCTCAGAGAGTGGATGTCTCAGCCTCCTCTTCTACCAAGTCATTCATTCATTCCACAGACATTTATTAAGTGTTTACTGTGTGCTCTGTGTTGATGTCTATAGGAAGTACAAAAAGCAACCACCCTGCCCCAAACAATCCCCGGTATGTGGCATCTTTTCCCTTTATAATGTAAGTTTCTGGAAGGCAAAGATTGTGTCACTTGCTTGGTTTTGTATCCCCTAGCTATCCCCTATGCCTAGCTCATAGAAAGTGCTTAGTAAATGCTTTTTCTTTCTTCCATCCATCCATCCATCCATCCATCCATCCATCCATCCATCTATCCATCTGTAATATTAATTGAGGTGGGATCTTTTTTACTATTCTAGAATGCTAAATTAATTAAGCATCTTTGATTGAGCCTTACTAGGTGCAAAGCCCCAGGCCCAAACCCTTATCCACTAGGTGCTAAGCCAACATGGGCATGAAGCCCTCAGGGCTCTAAGGGGAGTTGCTAAGACCAGAGCCAATAGCAGGCACCTAGGTTCTGGTCACTCAGATGATGTTTGATGACATCCAAAGACTGTATAAAAAGAGAGAACAGAGCTATTTGCTTGAGGCTCTCACTCCTGGAGGAGTGTTGGTGTGGGTCTCTGGGCAGCCTCTCTAAGAGCCTCCTGGCTCGTCAACCCAGATGTTCACGGTTTCTTGGTAACTATGAATTGTATTTAGTCTGTTTACAATGTATGTTTGTAATTTGTTTGTATTTGCTCTGCAGTTCAGGCTGCTGGCTTTTCCTCCCAAACTAAGTTAGTTTATATGTATATTTTGGGTTGAAATAAGATTGTTAACCCCTTAACTCTACTTTCCTTAGTAAAGCAGCTCAGAAGAACCTGTGCTGGCAGCGTTCTTGTTATTGAGCTTGTGTTGGTCTTTCACCCCCACAACAGCTGCTAACCAAATTGTTGCAACACCATCCTTCCATCCATTCATCCATCCACTCTTTAGTATAAATCCTGCTTTTTACACACTTGGCAACTGAGACTCAGAGAGGTTAAAGGACTGGGACAAGGTCATATATCGAATAAATAGCAGGAAGGAATACCAAACTATTTTTTTAAAATGACGCTTGGAAAGTGCTGTTCCCCCCTTTAGAGTGCCCTCCACTCTTTTCTTCCCCCTCTCCAAATTCTACTCTACCTTTAAGCCCTGGATCCTTTAAGAAGCCTACTTGACGTTCCTTCCTTCCCTTTTCCCTCAGCATTTAGGAGACTCTTCCTTTTCTGAGCTCTTCAAAGCACAGAGGCCACTCAGTTGACAATTGACACTAGATACTCCTTGTCTGATACTATGAGTTGTAAATCCTATTTACATTGGTGGAGGGGGGTGTGTGTGGGAGGGAGGGGGTGGGTTTGAGTCTCAATTAGCTCCTTCGATCTTGCCCACAGTGTAGTTAAGCTTATGGGGCATTAATAAGTATTTCTGAGGAAAGGGCCTTGGAAGGGAGCATAGATTTAGATCTGGAAGGGACACCCCTGTATTTTATTATCTATTTTTATATTATTATAATGTATTTTATTATATTATTATGATCTATATTGTAATATAATAATTGTAAATTATTGTATTGTATAGTAAATTGTAAATTATATACTAAATATTGTAATGAAATAAAATATATTATTATAAATCTATATTATATTAGAATTTATATATTATATAATATCATGTATATATATCATATGTTATATTATTGTAATCTATTTTATATATAAATAAACTGAGATTGAGAAGTTAAGTGACTTGTCCAGCTGGGAAATATAAGAGGCAGGATGTGAACCCAGGTCTTTCCAACTCCAAGCCCACTGCTCTATCTGTGTACAATACCGCCATCAGAAGACCTAGATTCTTTTCTCAGTTCCTCCACTAATTGCACCACCAACTGCAAATAATTTTCTTTTTCTGGGACTGTTTCCTGTCCTGTCAAAATGTTATAATAATACCTTCCATGATGCCCTCTTTGGGTTGTTTTGGGGACCAAAGGAGGCAATGAATGGGACTCCTTTTGGGAAGAATCATCTGAATGAGAGCAAGAGAGTTAAATTCTACGTGTCCTTAAAGGCCCAACTCAAATGCTGTGTCCTTCATGAAGCTTTCCATGACCAATCATAGAATGATTTTGTGATCCAAGATTGTGTTTTAGAATGGGAATCCGATCAGGTGTCAGGGAACTGAGGGTATTAAAAGAAAGAAGGCCGGTCTGCTCACCCCCTGATGGCCAAGTAGCTTTTGCCAGTAGCCCTGAAGAGGGCACCAGCCAACTTCCCACCCTGCAGCTATCATGTAAAAAGCAGAAAAAAGCAGCACTTTTCTCCTAGTGTTCTAGGCTGACTCCTATGTTGTGGCTCACAGGCTGGTTGCCCTTGAAGGAGGGAGAGAGAGCAAACCAACTGAGACCTCCTAGCAATGGAATAACCTGCTTTGTCATACCAAGGAGAAGGGATTTCGACTCAGGAGGAGAGGTGGGCATCTATGTTCCTGCGTGGATTTTTTTTCTGTGTCTTTGTGTCAATGCTCCTCTGGCTTGTGTGTGTCCCTTGGAAAGTCTTGTTGTGATACTGGGGCTATCCTGTGAGCTGCTTGAGGTTCTGGGAGCAGAGGACATGAGAGAGCAGTGTCATAAGGTCTGTAGAAACTACTTCCACAACACCTTTAGAAATTCCTGAATCACAGACCTGGAATGGTACAACTGATCCAACTCTCTCATTTTACAGATAGGGAAACTGAAGCCTGGAGAGGTAAAGGGACTTGTACAAGGTCATATAGCTAACAAGTAACAGAGCTGGGAATCCAATTTTTTTTTCCAAGATTTCTTCTTCTCTCAGGGGAAGATGGGACCTTTGCATTCAGAGGTTAAAGGCTTAGAGGCACACATTTGCTGTGCTCGCTACATTTAGGTTTGTTCATTGGTTCAGAATGGCCAGAACAGGTCGAAACACCAAATGTGGCTATCCAGAGAAGGGTCAGCTCTCTTCTCCAGATCCCCATGGCCAGGAACCTCCCTTCTTCCCCTAACACTGCACCAGCCCCTCCTTCCCCACCGCCCTCTACTGACATCCCCTCCACCAGACTGAGCCCAGTTTGTGTTTAGTTTAATAATCTCCCGAAAGTTTAATTGTTGCCTTATTCATCCGTGACCTTTCCCTCTCATCTGGAGACATATTATTGCTAATCTACAAATTTCAAGAAGTAGATTTATTTGCAAAACCAATTACCTGCCTATGCAAATCGCCTCTCTCTTTGCCGCCTGCTCCAAAGGGGCCTCGCTGCCGTCCCAGATAGAGACACTATTCAAATACTTAAATGTAAAAAACTTATCTATATTTCTTCGGAGCTAGGCCTGGGCCGGTCTGTGCTGCATGAAAGCTAATTAGAATCTTTATAATCAGATTTGGGGGCCCCTGACCTCGATGTGGGGGCCCCGGTTTGACCTTGAAAGTTTCCCTGGAGAATTGGGGTTAGGCAATGAACCAGGCTGATGTTAGGCTTCCTTCCCCTTTACCCACTGTGGACCCAGTGGAAGAACCTTGCTTTCTGTAGCGAGGATGCTGTCCAATGAGGCACTCTCACTCCAGCTTGTTGATGCTGGACTTTGGAGGGGTGGGGGTGGGGGATGTCAGGTTTTAAGAGATAAGATGCTGAAGTGGAAAGAATGATGAATTTGTAATAAGAAGACCTGAGTTTGAATCCTGACTCTGGTGCTTACTGGCTATGTGACCTTGGGCACTTCTCTGGATTGCAGTTTCTTCTCTGTAAAATTAGGTTAACAGATGTATTGTATAGTGGGAAAAGCTATGCCACAGTTGGTAAGTCAGAAAACTTTAGATAAAATTCTGGTTGTGTTGCTTTTATGATGGCTGTATGACCGTGAGTAAGTGACTTCCCTTCCTTTCACCTCTGACATTCTGAAACTTAAGTCTATGTATGATATGTGAACAGTTTGTCATCAGAGGAAAAGCATGGCGTTTCAACTTGTTAAAGGTCAGGAAGGACAAGGTGAGTCAAGAAACACCAGTTCTAGTTCTGGCCCTACCACTAATTGGCTGTGTGACTTTAGGTAAGCCACTTTCTCTCCATGGGCCTCACTTTCTCCAAGTGTCAAATCAAGGGTTTGTTTCACGTTAGGCAGCTTAGACTCTGACTTATTGTTGGCCATGTGTATATACTAAAGGAAGAACTCTGGAACAAAGAATTAAGGTGGAGGGAGATGCCTTCAAGTGATTTTGTTGTTCCGTCATTTTCAGTCATGTCTGACTTTTCATGGGGTTTTCTTGGCAAAGATACTGGAGAGGTTTGCCATTTCCAGGAATACTGCCTGGATTTTTGTGGTCATTTTGCTTCTTTCTCTCTCTCTCTCTCTCTCTCTCTCTCTCTCTCTCTCTCTCTCTCTCTCATATTTATAAAGGAGATCACAAAGGATCTTGGGAAAGTATTGGGGGGGTTTCAGGAAAAATCATAAGGTGGCACATTGTGATTTGATTGAAGAAAGTCCTAGAAATTATCTGAGGGGAATGTAAGTGGGACATCAATATTGATGAGAGTTAAGGGGGAACTTTCTAACTCTAAGTCAGAGAGAGGCTGGAGCAAATGGCATGACTCCTTCTAACAGATAAAAGTAGGTTCAAAGATAGATTAAATGCCTGTGGGCTCTGATCAGCTGGTTAGCTGTCTCATGTTCCAAAAGAACTTTGACCCTGGAAACTAAGAGTCTGTAAGCTAAAAGACTCCTTCCTTCTCCTGTTAGAAAAGTCTTGCATGGCTAAGATTCTGGGAGATGATAGAAGTCTCTACTCACGGAGAGAAAGTAACTGAAAGTTTTTCCCTAGTCCAGTTTTTGAATGTATGTCAGGCCTGCTATTCTCGCTAAAAGTGCCAAAATGGAGTTTAGGCTGGACTCTAAGGTTAAAGGGAGAGAGAGAGAGAGAGAGAGAGAAAGAGAGAGAGAGAGAAAGAGAAAGAGAGAGAGGGAGAGAGAGAGAGAGAGAGAGAGAGAGAGAGAGAGAGAGAGAGAGAGAGAAACCAGAGCCTACTTCACTTACAGAGCCTACTTTACTTACTTTACTTACAGCATCTCAGGGGATTCCAGTTTAGGCTTAGTAGGTAATAGCAGTGGAAAAAAACAAACAAACCACAAATGAAGAAAAGGGGGGAAAAACAGCAGTGTGGAGAAGGGATTTGGTGCCTGAAAGAGAGCAGGACCAACTTGAGCAGCACAATGATACCATCAGAAGCAAGGCTGGGGTGGGGAGAGTATAACCCTAAAGCATGGATTTCCCTTCTATATGTGTGCTCTGGTCCCATGTCTTCCCCATGTGTGTGACACTCTGCATGTGTGCCTGGCCATATGGTATCTTACATATGTGCCCTCAAGTACATGCTCTCTATGTGGGTGCCTTGGCCCCCCAAGTCTCTAAGGAAGAATGTGCTTCTCCAACCATGGTATGTCCACTCTTCCCATTGATGCTCCATGTATTTTGGGGAGGATATGTCCAGTTTTCCCCATTGCTACCTTTGTTGCTATGTTCATTTTCATGAAATTCCTTTGCTTTGAGCCAATTATATCTTCTGACTTAATAAAAACAAATACATTGGTGGGGGCTTGTGAGCTATGGCTTGAAGAGCTATTGACCCACAGAGTACCTTGAAACTGGGACAGCCTTTCTAGGGGGTTCCACGTATGAGTGTGTGTTAGGGTTGTGTGTAAGGGGGTCCTCAAGTGCTACAACATGTCTTCCCTGAACCCTCCTCTCCTATTCTTCCTCCCTTGCTCAGGACAAAGAGCTGTGGGGGAAATAGAAAGAGCTGCCCAGAGAATATCCCTGTCTTCCTGGAACTACTAGGTTAGTAGAGCAGATGAGGTGAGATTCCTCAAAAACCAGTGGAGAAAAGCAGATTTTCTGAGTCCACAAATGGGAAGCTTCCCTCGCCCCCTTCACACCCTGTGGAAAAGGCAGTAGCTCCCAATGAACTCACGAGGGAGAGAGAAGTTATTTGGTAAACAGAACTCTTAGGGAAGGTTTTTGAGGTGGGTCTCAAGATGGGCTCTGAAGGAGCAGAGGGGTCAGAGGGGAGAGAGGGCATTTCATGAGGGAGCAACTATGCCAACAAAGACATAATCCTCATATATACTCCTGTAGTTGGACTGGCTTCTCACTCTCTAGTTCTTTGCTTTCATTTTTCTTCCTCTCCTTCCCTCCTCCTCTCTCCCCTCCTCTCCTCCTTTCCTCTCCCCTACCTCCCATTCCCTTCTCTCTCCTCCCTTCCCCTTCTCATCCTTCCTTTCCCCTCTTCCCATCCTCCCCCTTTCCCTCTTTCCCCTCTCCTGTTCTTCCCTCCTCTCTCCCCTCCTCTCCTCCCTTCCTCTCCCCTGCCCTCCCATCCCCTTCCTTCTTCTGCCTTCCCTTTTTCTTCCCTCCCCTCACCTCTTCTACCCTTGCCTTTCTTCTTTTCTCCTCTTTTTTTCTCGTCCTCTCCCTTCCTATTCCCTCCCTCTTCTCTTCTCCCCTTCTCTCCTCTCCCCTTTCCTTTCTTTTTTTGTCCTCTCTCCTCCCCCACTTCATATTCCCTCCCATCCCCTCTTTTCTCTTCCTCTCCTCACCCTTCCCCTCTCCTCTTCTCTTTGTCTTTGTCCCTCTGTCTCCTTGTCTCTGTCTCTCTCTTCCCATCCCTCCTTCCATTCCTCTTTCTCCTATCTTTCCTCTTCCTTCTCTTCTTCTGCTTCTTTTCTTCACCTGCCTTCCTCTTCTTTTGTCTCCTTCCTCCTTTCCTCTCATTTATATCTCCATCAGTCTCTTTTCTCCCTCCCTTCCCCTTTTGTTTTTTACCTCCCTTCTCCTCTTTCTTAACTCTGTCCCTGCCTCTCTCTCCCTTCCCCCAGACACTTTCCTTCTCTCTTCCATCTCTTCTTTCCTTCTGTCTCATTCTCTTTTTCTCCTTCCTCTCTCTCTCCTTCTTACCTCCTTATGGTGTATTCTTTTCCTCTTCTTTGTTCTCTTTCATTTTCTCATTCTCTCTTTTTCTTTCTTCCGCCTGCTATACTGTCCCATACCCCTCAGTCCTCTTTGTTCAATCTCCTGCCTCCTGCCCCTCCTATTATCGTGTGTGTGTGTGTGTGTGTGTGTGTGTGTGTGTGTGTGTGTGTGTGTAGTGTGTGTGAGCACACAAGGGGAAGGTGGTATTTTCTTTCTGGGAGACTCGGCTCTTTCTGGGGTGCATAACAGTTTAGCCATATACACACATAGAGCTACATACAGAGCAGACACAGGAATAGAAATAAACATCTAGGTGCACACAATAACACAGGTATAATAACACAATAACATACATGCAGAGAAACACATAGCTATTAGACATATGTGCAACTAAACACAGATACAGGCACATGGAGCCAGACTCATCCTTAGAAAGATGCAGATACAAACACACAGACACAGAGACAGAGATGCACACACTTCCCTAGACCCGTACACACACAGAAACAGTCAGATGACTACAGATGGACTGATTCATTTCCCTCATTTAACACAGGTTTCCCTGTGTGTGTATGTGTGTGTGTGTGTGTGTGTGTGTGTGTGTGTGTGTATGTTTAAATTGAAGCTCATCTTTGTCTTCTTATGGAAATAGAAGCTACCGGATCATGGAAGCAGGCTTGACTCTGTTCAGGTTACCCGAACAGAGTTCTGGTAGCAGGATTTGAGGGAGAGGAGGAAGCTGGGGCTGGGTCCCCAAGGTCTATCTGCTTTTCTCATCCCAGAGATAGCACAGATTTTTCTGCTATGTTTGAAGGGTTTTAAGCATTTGGGGGAGGAGGGGCAGGACAGGAGAGGAGATGGATAGGAAAAGAAGGGAGAAGGCCTGGAAATTCTATACTTGCTTTTTCTTCAGGCATCTTTTTTTTTATCATCTAAAAGAACCATTGGTAGCTTAGAAACACAAAACATATAATGGATAACCAGGTTTACTCAGAAAATCATCATGTTTTATATGGAATATAGATCATCTGAGCTGAGAAGGGCCCTTAGCATATAGAACACAGAGCTGGAAGGGCACTTGGGTGTGATTGATTCCCAGGCTCTCATTTCATTGATGGAGGAACCTCTGAGGCCTGGAGACAGGGGGAGAAAGGCTTGCCTAAGGTCATGCAGTGAATTAGTCTCCCAGCCTACTCTGTTGCCTTCCAGAGTATGTTCAGAGACATGAAAAACCGGAGGAAGCTGAGAACATTTTTTCCCCCATTCTGATTTTTTTTCAAAGTTCAAGAAAGACTTCAGAATAAAATTCCTTATTCATTTGTCCACACCCAACAGATGTCTCTACTTGTCCCAGCCTTCAATCCTTGATTTAGAGCTGGAAGGGGTCTTGGAATCTGATGAGTCCAACCCCATCATTTTGCAGATGGGGAAATGGAGACGTTCAGTCATGAGCCAACATGGCTAGTCAATGTCAAAGGCCTGATTTGAACCCAGGTTCTTTGACTCTAAATACAATGACCTTTCCACTGTCTCCTCTGCTTCTCTCCCCTTGGTCCTAAGCAGTCCAAGCAGATGCACTTGGTGACTCCATGAAACCTCTTCTTTTAGAAAAGATGTTTTATTGATGATCTTTTAAATATTATTGCCACTTTCCAACGATGCTGCCCCTGATCTCCATCCTGCCCCCCATTAGTGGGGTCACCATCCTTTTTCAATTGTAACAAAAAGATACAATTACACAAAGTAAGTTGGCACATCTCTGTGTCTGACAACGGATGCTTCATTCTGTACCGGTGGTCCGCCAATGCTCTTGGAGAGGCGGGAGGCGGATTTCCATCTGTCCTTTGAAATCATAGTTGGTCAACACATTGATCAGGCCTCTGAGGTTTTTAGCATTGTTTTCCTTTGCCTCAGTTCATGTGGTCATTGTTCTCTTGGTTCTGTTTACTTCATAGAAGTCTATCCAAGTGGGAGCCTCCCTTTGACCGTGACAACCTGACCCCATTCAGTGTCCCCAGCCTTAAAAATAAGAGCGTTGGATGAGATGATCTCTAAGGTTCCTTTCCATCTCTGATATCCTGTGTTCTAAGGGCCCTCCTAGCTCTGATAGCCTGTGTTCTAAGGGCCCCCCCACCTCTGATAGCCTGTGTTCTAAGGGCCCTCCTAGCTCTGATAGCCTGTGTTCTAAGGGCCCTCCCACCTCTGATAGCCTGTGTTCTAAGGGCCCTCCTAGCTCTGATAGCCTGTGTTCTAAGGGCCCCCCCCCACCTCTGATAGCCTGTGTTCTAGGGGCCCTCCTAGCTCTGGTATCTTGTGTTCTAGAGGCCCTCCCAGCTCTGACATTCTGGATTCTAAGGATCCTCCCAGATCTGACACTGTGTTTTAGGGGCCCTCCCAGCTCTGACAGCCTGTGTTCTAAGGACCCTCCCAGCTCTGATAGCCTGTGTTCTAAGGGCCCTCCCAGCTCTGATATCCTGTGTTCTAGGGGCCCTCCCAGCTCTGATAGCCTGTGTTCTAAGGACCCTCCCAGCTCTGAAAGCCTGTGTTCTAAGGACCCTCCCAGCTGTGATAGCCTGTGTTCTAAGGACCCTCCCAGCTCTGATAGCCTGTGTTCTAAGGGCCCTTCCAGCTCTGACATTTTGGATTCTAAGGATCCTCCCAGCTCTGACATGGTGTTCTAGGGACCCTCCCAACTCTTATGGTGACTAAGAACAAACCATCCTGTACAATCAGAGCTTCCTGCTTGCTCCTGGGTGATCGTGATTGTGGGGGTTCTCCTAACCAATCTTTCCTCTCTTAGTCATTCCTCCCAACCCTCCTCCCTGACTCCCCTCTCTTCCTTCTCTTTTGCCCTAGGCAGAGGGCTGCACATCTATTTCAGGATGGAGGGCAAGTCAGTTTGAATGAAGTATAAAGGCTTTGGAGTTTCAAGAATGTCAAATCCCTCGATGACTGGGATTCAGAAGACCTGGGTTCTATCCCTGGCTTGGCCACTGCCTGCTTGTGTGTCCTCAGGCTAATTGTCTGCCCTCTCTGGGCCTCAGTTCCCTCACCCGTGTGTACAATGATCAGGTAATAGTTTTTAAAGCTGTAAGGAACCTGACCAACAGCATACACTTATCGAGATGATCTAATTTAGCACTCTTATCTTATGGAGAACAAGTGATTTGGCCAAGTCACAGGAGTAGAATTTGAACTGAATCCAGTCCCCCTCCCCCACCAGTCCTCACTCCAGTACTCTTTCCAAATATACCAGGCTGGACTAGATAGTTTCAAATAGCCCTCCTGGCTCTAATGTTCTAAGAAAATCTTATCTCCCTAAAGTTGCCTGGATCTCAAAGTAGTAAACCCCTTATCCTGCCATCTCTGGGGATTAATGAAGCTATTTCCTAACTCTCTGGGGGTGTCACACACATTAGTTAATTCTAATCTTGGGATTGGAGATTTAACAGAGAAACCCAAGTATCTTCAGATCCTCCCAGAAATTGCCTTGGGGCCTAGAGGTGGAAGAAAAAGGCTAGGGTGCGGAGGAGGAAGCTAACTCTCACCTTCTGACTTTAATGGAAATGTGATTATTCCCCACCTTTCAAATACGCTCCTCGTGTCTGGCTGGGAGATCTTACAGTGACAGGAGCCACAGGCTGGATGTCAGGAGGTCAGGGTTTCTATTACTGACCCTGTGGGCTCTGTGACCTTAAATTGGTCCCGTCCTTCTTTGGGTGTCAGTTTCCTTCTTTTGGTGGTTCTTGCCTCTTTCCCAGGGGAACACTGAATGGATCTTTCTTCTTTTGACCTTTTTAATCCTGGGACAGGTGGGCCGGAATATGAATCTGGGTTGGTTTTTCTTAGAGGAAGAGAGGAGCATTGTCTCAGATACATGTAGGTATGTCTTGCTTTAAGAGAGTCTGAGACAAAAATGCACATTTACAATCCAGCTTCATCTAGCGGGAGGAAATTCTTCAGTCTACATAAAGGCAATAATGTGCTGGCAAATATTTAATAAGTAGGTCTTGAAAAAAATGACACACTTTAAAATTTCACCTGCATTACTAATTTTCTTGTTGTTCGTCTTGTCTGACCCTTCATGGCCCTATTTGGGGTTTTCTTGGCACAGATAGGAGTAGTTTGCCATTTCCTTCTCCAGCTCATTTTACAGATGAAGAAACTGAGGTAAACAGGGTTAAGCGACTTGCCTAAGGTCACACAGCTAGTAAGTGTCTGAAGCTGGATTTGAGCTTAGGTCTTCCTGACTCCAGGCCCAGTGGTCTATCCACTCTGTCACCATTACTTTCTTAAGTCTAGACAATCAACAAAACAATAAATCAAGTCTTGCTTTGTAACATTTGCTGATTTGCAAGGTTTAACAATCCTTGAGCAGTCTGCAAGAAGCTAAGGCTTCTTCATTAGAAAGAAAAACATAGAATTTTAGATCTGGAAAGGGCTTTGTAGTTCATTTAATCTAAGCAGCTCATTTTACAAAGAGGGAAACAAGATTAGAAAGTGGAAGATTTTGATTCAGTTATAGAATCAGGACCTGAAGCCATGTTTGCTGTCTTTAGGTCAGAGCTGCTTTAGCTACATCAAATATAATAGAATGGGAAGAGGTGATCACTAGAAACCCCCATTGGTTCATTAGGAAAAAGTCATGCAAGACTAAACTCATCTCCTATTTTAATTAGATGGGCAGATGGAGGAAATAACATGCAGACATGATATACCTGGATTCCAACAAGGCATTTGGATAGTAGACAAGATGCAGAAATGTAGACTAGTACAGGTATGAAATTTTGGCTGGTTGAATAACCTAACTCCTAAGAGCAGTGATTAATATGTTGCCAAGTTGAAAGGATGTCTGTAATGGGATGTTTTAGGACCTGATTCTTTCTTTCATTTTTAAGCAATGACTTGGACAAAGTCATAAATGGTATGCTTGCCAAAATGGCTGATGACACAAAGCTGGGAGAAATATCTGACACTTTGGATGACAGAATTTGGATCCATCAAAGATCTTGACAGGTTAGAATGATGGGATGAATTTAAGAAAATGAAATTTAATGGTGATAAATATGAAGTCTTCCATTTGTTTTTTTTTTTTTTCGAAATCATCTTTACAGGTGCTAAACGAAGGAGATACATGGCTAGATATCGATTCATGTGATAAAGATTTGAAGTTCTTAGTGGACTAAAAGTTCAATGATATGATGGGGAAGACCAAGAAACTGACCTTATCTTAAGCTGCATTGAAAGATGTATGATGCCTAGAACAGTGAAGTAATGGACCCATTGTCCTCTGTTCTGGTTAATTCTTCAGTTGTGGGCACTACACGTTAGAGAGGAAATTCATAGGCTGGAATGCATCCAGGGGAGGTGACTGGGAGAGTGAAGGGAGAGGATGAGTGGAAAGAACTAGAGATGTTTGAATGTTGGAGTATGGAGGAGAAAGGGATTGGTAGTTATTTTCGAGATTTTCAAGGTCTGTTACATGGAAGGGAGTCAACCTGCTATGATTGGTCCTAGAGCACGGAACTGGGAGCATTGGGTGAGAGTTGCCCAGGTAGATTTAGGGTTGATATCAATAAAATCTTCCTAAAAATTAAGCCAAGAGGGACATAGATTTTGAACTTTATATTTTAGGGTCATCTAATCTGTTCTATTCAGCTATGGATTGGATTGAGCTCTCTTCTAGCTTTAGGTTCTATCAGAGCTACAAAGTCTCTTAGACACCAACCCATTTTTTTTTTACAGAGGAGGAAACTGAGGTTCAGAGAAGGGACAGAGCTTACCACACAGCGAGTCAATCTCAAAGTCCCAGGTCTCCCAGCCTCCAGTGTAGGGTTCTTTCCACTTTGAGCCTGCCAAGAATTCACTGAAATCCTGCTTACCCCAGATGACTGAGTGCTTATTAATTAGCATTTAAATGACACTTGGATAAAGTCTTTTATTTAAAGTTTGTTTGCTAATTTCATCAACAGTAATTGGGGTTCTGAGCAAGTACAGCTGGCTTAGTATCTCTCTGGCTCAGGGAGCACCGACCAGGGGAGTCAACTCTGATCCCTTCTTGGCTCCAGAAAGAGGCTTTGTACAAGGGGAGGGTGTTTGAAGGATTTTTTGTCCTTCCTCACCCTTGCTGTTCGTACCCCTAGAATCTAGCCCTAAATTCTTCTCTCATCCTACAGAACCTCTGAGGGTATCTGGTGCAAACTGTATCACAGCAGGAATCTCTACACTCTCTCTTACAATAGGCTGACCACTAGCCACTTGGAGACCTCTGGTGATGGAGAACTCATTATTTTTTTAACAATAGTTTATGCTGCTTTTTTTTATACTTTCTTCAATTTCATGGGTCTGTTCGTGTTGACTCTCCTCAGCTAAATGGAAATCTATTCTTCTTTTTTGTAGAGGCACCTGGGTGGTACATTGGATAGAGGGCTGGGCTTGGAGTCAGGAAGACCTGAGTTCGAATACAGTCTCAGATGCTTCCTAGCTATATGACCCTGCTTACATCATGTAAGTGCTGTCTGCCTCAGTTTCCCCAATTATAAAATGGGAAAAATAAAAGCACACATCTCCTAGGGTTGCTGTGAGGATCAAATGAGAGGATATTTGGAAAGCACTTAACATAGTACCCAGCACATAAGCATTTAGTAAGCTCTTGTTTCTTTCCTTCCTTGTTTTCTGCCTCTTTCTCCCGAACACCTTCTCTGAAGCCCAAAGGTTTAAACAGAGCTAATCCCCTCTCAGACTTTCAATGAAGATGTTGTAGTGAGATATCTAATTGAGACTTAGACATCTTAAGTCCGACTAGCTGCTTAGTCACTGGTATGACTTCAGGCAGGTCACTTTTGCTCATTAATTCTCTGGTTTCTCATCTGTGAAACAGGGATGCTCATATTTGTACTAGTTACTTTTTAGGCTGTTATGAGGAAAACACTTTATAAATTATAAAGCACTCCCGAAATGGGCATTCAATCATCATTTGCTGATGGCACAAAATTCTTATGGGTCCCATTTGACAGATGGGAAAACCAAGGCTCAGAGGGAGGAAGGGGATCTCCTCAGGTGGAGTCTTTGGTGGAGTTGAGACAAGCATCATAGAGCCATGGGGCACTAGAGGCAAGGGGGATCTTGGAGATGGTTGAGTCTAAGCTTCCTGTTTTACAGACTGAGGCCCAGAGAAGGAACTGATCTGCTGAAGGTTGGTAGCAGAGCAGGCTTTCTGAGGCACCTGCCTTGTTCCCATTTTGGGCTTGCAGGTTTTCTAGGAGCTGGTCCTGACATTTGTTGTCAGGCATTTAATAGCTTTCCCCTTTCTTAGAGATATTCCCAGCGGGCCTTGGTGAGCATCTGGAACAAAGGTCAAAGGCTCCCTGGGGAGGGCACCAGCTGTCTCACCACAGAGGTGGGGAGGAAAGGAAGCCGGGTCTACACATATCCATATACCACTGGGCCCACACATATCCATGTACCACTGGGCCCAGGGACTAAACTGATAATTAAGGAGGGATCTACAGGCTTGGCTTGGGCATCAAACCCAGCCTGGGAGCCCCTGGGAGCTCAGGAGTCAAAGCCAGAGGCTTCCTTGGGAGGGATTGCTGAGGAGAGGGTGGTACAGCTGACTCTCTCTAGCTCTGAAACCAACAGCTCTCTTGAAGAAAGGCTAGATTAGACCTGTTCCTCTTGGCCTCAGAGGGTAGAGCCAGGAGCAAGGGGTGGATATTGAAGGGAGGCAGATTTCAGCTCGATATAAGGAAAGATATGCCAAAAAACACTGAATTTGGCAGATTTCTTGAATTTCTGAATTTCTTGGCAAAGATCCTGGAGTAGTTTGCCATTTCTTTCCTAGCTCATTTTACAGATGAAGAAACTGAGGCCAACAGGATTAAGTGACTAGCCCAGGCTCACACAGCTAGTAAGTGTCTGAAGCTGGATTTGATCTCAGGAAGATCAAGTTTCCTGATTTCCAGCCGCGGTGCCACCTAGTTGCCCACTCAAAGAAAAGAACCTGATCTGGACCCTTTAAAGCCATGCCCTTGAGCAGTGCGCCTTCATTCTCCCCAATCCCCACCCTAGCTTCTCAGCTATCTTTCATGTGTTCACACACACACACGCGCGCGCACACACACACACACACACACACACACACACACACACGCTAGAATATAAATTCCCTGAAGGCAAGTGCTGTCTTTCTTTTTGCTTGTCTTTGTATCCTCCGTGCTTAATACAGTGCATAAGCAGTTAATTTTTCCTTTCTTCCTTCCTTTCTTTCCTTCCTTTCTTCCCTTTTCCTTCCTTTCTCCCTTCCTTCCTCTTTTCTTTCCTCCCTCCCTTCTTTCCTCCCTCTTTTCTTCCTTTCTTTCCTTCTTCTCCCTTTTCCTTCCTTCCTTCTTTTTCTCTCTCCTTCCTCCCTTCCTCCCTACCTTCCTTCCTTCCTTCTTCCCTCCTTCCCTCCCTTCTTCCCTCTCTTTCTTCCTCTCCCTCTCTTGGCAGCCCATTCTCTTTCTGGACAGCTCCAAACATTAGGAGATGTTTTCTGCCATGTAGCTTACATTAGACTCTGTGACTTCCATGCTCTGGGCTCTGATCCCCAGGGCCAAATAGAACAGGTGTGCTCTCTCTCACTCATAGGAGCTCTTCAGATACTTAAAGACAGTCCTCGGGTCCCTCCAAGTCTTCCCTTCCTCAGGCCAATCCTCCCAGGCACTTCAGCCTGTGTTTGTGGGTGGGCTCCTGAGGCTATCTGCCCTCCTGGTTGTTTTCTTCCAGAGTCACTTTAGCTTGTCTACGTCTCTTCCCCCAAGGGGTCTTGGAGGAGTTGGGGCAGGTGCTGCAGGGGGAGGTAGGATGCCTGGCTCTAGCCATTTTTCTGCTACAGCTTCTTATCTACATGAGATGTAAGTCTCCAGGGGACAGGTAAAACGAAAAAAGTGTCTTTTGAAAGAGATGTCTTCGAATTATAATGGTAGCTCAGACTTCTCTAATATTTTTCTCAAAACACCTCACTGAGGCTGGTAGAAAAGTGATGATCATCCCCATTTTTTAGATGAGGATGCTGAGGCTCAGAGAGACACATGGAGGAGGGAAATGGGGCATCACGAGTAGAGTACTGGACTTGGAGTCAGGAAGACCTGAATGTGAATCCTCCCTCAGACACCTGTGTGACCCTGGTCAAGTCATTTAACCTCTCTGTTGCTTCATTTCCTCAACTGTAAAAGTGAGCCTGGGTTCCCTACCCAGCCCTGTGATTTGCATAGGGTCGAACAGCTAATAAGTCATGGCTTTACAGGTCATGAAAATAGGAAGGAACTTAGTCACAGAGGCCAGAGATGGAAGAACATGAAGTATTAGAGACATCGCTCATGATCCAACGGCCCCCCACCAACTCCGGGGTGAGGGGAAGAGTATAGCTTTCCAGGAAAGTTTCATCAGTCCCTCCCAGGCACCTCAGCTCATCCTCCAAAGTCAGACCCCCCAACCTAACCCTTCCCCCACCCACAGGCACACCCCGCCCCCTCTGGGAGAGAGAAGTGCAGAAACTGGTTTATGTTTTATGATCCAAGCGGAGGCTGGAGCTTCTGCCTCCTGTTATTTACAGCCTGGCTGGAAAGGCCCTTTATTCTTCAGGCCTAGTTGGGGGGAGAGGGGGAGGGGAAGACTGGGAGGCTAGGGGCCAAGTGCTGAGCTAGCAAAAGCTACATTTCACATTTCAACTATGGAAACATATTCTTCTCTAAAGCTTAGAACTTTCTAGACCATCCATCAATTCCTCTCCTCTGCCCTCCCCTCATCCCCATCTTTCTCTTATTTCCCAGTTGCTTTTCTCTCTCTTTTTGCAGATGAGGACACTGAGGCCCAGAGTGGTTAATCACATGGGCAGGCTGGGGTACAAACTTGGCTCTTTTGCATCCCAAGCCCATGGCTCTTTCCCCATCATGCTGCCTCTTGACCCCTCTTTTCCTCCTCCCCTTGATTACCATCCCTTTCTCTCTCCCTCAATCCTTCTCTATTTCTTCTTACAGGTGGTTTCCCAATAAGAAAATCTTAATGTTATCAAATGGTCCTATCCCCATGAGCAACCCTGTTTAGAGGATGATGGGTGGATGAGGGCAGGGAGGGAGGGGAAAAGGAAGAGAGGTCTGAACAGTCTTTTACCCAAAGTCTGTATTCAATTGGCATTTAGATGAGAAAGGAAAGAGTTGGCAGGTACTTCAGTGGAACGGGAGCTTAGTGAGCCAGGGCAAGTTAGGTCTTAAAAGATGACTTGGACAGTGGGGAGATAGAGACCCTGGAGAGAATCTCCCCCCCCCACCCCAGGAACAGCCCAGCACACCCAAGATCTCTAGAGGGGGTGGGTGATGTGATGGATGGAGGGGTAGACTTGAAGGTAGGAAGGTATTGAAGGGTCCAATATTACCCAAGACTACTATCTGTGCAGATACCCAGGTTTCTCATTCCTAATGGGGATGATAACAATTGCCTCTGCCTCATAGGGTTATCGTGAAGACCAAATGAGATATTTTCTGTGTAGTAAGGGATTGTAAAGAGCTTTGTACTTTACATCATTCCAGCCATTATTATTACAGTAAAAATCCAGAATCTTAGAATCTCTAGAAAGGATCTCAGAGTCATCTATTGAAAGGAGATCAAGTGAGATAATATTTGTCTGGCACATAGTGCTAATTAATCATTTTATTTCCTTCCTTTTCCCCACCTATACCTGTATATACTCTACCTGTATATATTTGCCTAACCCATACCTGTATATACAGCATCTTCAACAGTTGGGTTATCTAATCTCCACTTGAATACCTCCAGTGATGAGGAACTCACTACCTTATAAGGACACAGTCCATTTTTAGTCAGCTTTGACTCATCAAATCTGTTCAAATCTGGCCTCTGACACTTAGTAGCTGTTTGACCCCAGGCAAGTCACTTAACCTTGTTTGCCTCAGTTTCCTCATCTGCAAAATATGCTGGAGAAGGAAATGGCAAACCACTCGGCTATCTTTGTCAAGAAAAAGCCCCAAATGTCATGAAGAGTCAGACATAACTAAACAACAACATTTGGTGATTATAGAGTCAATTTTGACAAAGCTGGTTGACAGAGGTCAGCCAAGCACTCTGCTGAGAAAAGTGAATACAACTGGGGGAAAAGGTTTTTGGAGTTTTTTGGGGTCTTTTTTTGATTTTGGGTCCAAGACCTTTTTTGGAGTTAGGAAGACCTGTATTCAAGTTGTGCTTGCCATACATACTAGCTGTGTGACCAAGAACCAGTCAGTCACTTAGTCTCTCCCTGCCCCGCCTCTCTCCTTCCCCACAAAAAACCAAAATCAGAGGATGGCTTCTCTCTCTTCTCCTTTCTGATCCACACTTTTCTCCCCCACCCCCTTCCCATAAGGGTCATAAAATCTAATCCATTTTTTTCTACTTTAATTATAAATAAATCAATGGATATTTATTAAGTGCCTACTATGTGCCAGGCACCATGCTAAAAGTGGTAGGGATTTAAAAAAGAAGCAAAAGATAGTTCCTGACCTCAGGGACCCTGCCTTCTTATGGCGGAGACAACAAGAAAACAAATATGTATGGGATAAACAGAAAATAATTAACAGAGGGAAGATCTCAGAATTAAGAGGGGATGCTTCTTGTACAAAGTGAGATTTTAGCTGGGAGTTGAAGGAAGCCAGAGAGCTAGAGCCGCAGCAGTGGATAGAAAGTGTGCCAGGCATGGGGGACAGACAGAGAAAATGCCCTGAGCCAAGAGATGGAGTGTCTTATTTGCTGTATTGCCGGGAGGCCAGTGTCACTGGATCAAAGAGTACGTGTGGGGGAGTAAGGTGTAAGGAGACCGGAAAGGTAGGCGGGGCTAGGTTATGAAGGGCTTTGAATGCCAAATAGAGCACATCTTGAAACAAACTTTTTTCTGCTACCTACAGAGTGCAAGACCCTGTGAAAGTCTTATGTTGAGGATGAGAAAAGAGACAAAGGTAGCAGTAATGGTTATGGATATTTCTATGTTGACTTACGGCTTAAATAGGAGTTTTCTCATAGCTATCCCGTGCACCAGGGAGTTCAAATTTCATTACCTTCACTTTACAAAAATGGAAATTGAGACTCAGAGAGGAGAAAGGATTTGTCACAGAGGAGTCAGAACCAGGATTTGAAACCAGGTCCAATAACTTTTCCACTGTATCACGCTGCCTGGAAGGTCCTTGAAGAGGAAAAGACCAGATTATGGGTGGAGGAGAGAGCTCAGGTTTCTCTTTGTCTGCTCTCCTGTCTTCTTTAAATTGGGGTCTCGGGAACACCCCGAAGGGGTAATAAAGGGGTGGGGCTGGGACTCAGTGAATATTAGCATCAGAGAGGGCTGACCTAGATCAGCGACAGAATAGACATATCCCCATTGGTCACAGGGGCCATCTTAACCGGGGTCCCCCCATCCTTATCAAAGTCCGAAATCCTTCTCTGGATCAGCGTTTGCCTACCGCATCAAAGATCAGCTCTAATTTCCCTCACACTGAGGTGAGGCACTGAGCTCAGAGTCACACCAGAAAGTAGTTTGGAGGAGAAAAAAGATACGGCTTGGCTCTGGAACCTGGGAGAAGCGCAGAGCTGCTTCCAGCTGGCCCCACCTCCCTGGTCCCCTTGGAGCCCAAGTTGGTTTCTGACCAATGGGAGGCCAAGTTGAAGCATTACATCATTGAGAAGGCCTCCCATTGGCGGAATGCCGCGATTTTCTCACTTTACCACATCCCCGAACTGCGTCTGGAGGGCAGGAAAAGGAATGGGGTTTGGGGAGTAGAGGGGGATTTAGGCACTGGAATTTTAAAGCCTTTGTCCTCCTCGTTCCCTTGCGCACGCGTGCACATTCCCCGGAGATAAGCCAGGGCCTGGTCCAGGTTAGGGATGGGGGTGGGAGTACTATAACCGGGAGAAGAGTATAGAGCAGAATCATAGGATTTCCAGCTGGGAGGGATCTTCGAGATTTTCTAACTCCCTGCACCCCCCCCCCCATTATTTTTTAACAGAAGAGAATACTGAGTCCCACATAGTGACTTTCTTAAGGCAAGAAAAACTGAGATTTGGAGCTGGAAAAATATAACAGCTAGTATTTATGTAGTACTTGAAAATTTGCAAAAGCTCCCCCCCCCAAACTTTAAAGTTTTTTGCAAAAAAAATCCTCACAACAACCCTGGAAGGTGGGTGCTATTATTGTGCTCCTTTTGCCGATGAGGAAGCTGGCGGGGGGACAGGTTAAGTGGCTTGTCCAGGGTCACACCGTTAAGTAAGTTATCTGAGGTTGGATCTGAGCTCTTGTCTTCCTGATTTCAGGTCGAGTGGTTCTAGCCACTGTACCATCCGACTGCATACTGAGAAGGAACTGGGGGGTGTTTAACTTGGGGAAGAGAAGATGCAGGGTGGAAAACTGCTCAAATGTTAGTGCCCTCGAAGTATTTGAAAAGTCCACTTGTCAAAGAGGGATTAGTGAACGTAATTCAGAGCAGTGCAAAAATGGGACAGAGAAAGATTTTGGTTTGATGTTGGGGAAAACTTAGTAACATTTGATGTTATTCCAAAGTGATATGGGTTACCCTGAGGCTGGTCCTTGAGGACTTCAGCAACTGCTTGATAGGAGATGAGCCCTGGCAGGAGGATTTTCAGGAGTCGAGAGAAGCCAGGACTGGAGGGTAGGGAAGTGATCTCACTTTGTAGGGTCTGTGGTTCAGTTAGCTTTCCTCCTCCTTGCCTCCATTCCTGGGCAATTCTACCCTCAACCTCTTTCATGGGATGATAGCTTTAGACCTGGAAAGGATTTTAGAGGTCACTGAGTCCAGCCCCCTGCTTTTACAGAGGAAGAAACTGAGACACGGAGAGGTTGTGTGTTTCTAAGGTCACACAGCTAGTAAGGGCCTGAGACAAGGGTTCAAACACAATTGGCTTCTTGACTTCAAGTCCTGTGCTCTATCTACCACACCAAGCTGTCTCAAATTCCTGGTCCAGCAATCTACTGTTCAGAACTCTCCTCATCTCTTCTTGGAGCATCAGCAGGTGGTGGAATCAGGGCCTTGAGTTTAATTATCCTATTGCATTTTCTTATGGGACCCCTGGATTGGAGCAAATCTTTGGCAGAGTTGGGACAAGAGTTATGGAGCTATGGGAAATTATCAACAAAAAGGGATGTTAGGGATCATTTAATCTAATCTTCTCATTTTACAAATGGGGAAACCGAGACCCAGAAAAGGAAAGCATTTACTCAAGGTCAGACACTGGGTCAGTGACAGAGCATGGGATTCTGAGGTTCCTGCTCATGCATTGTCCTCCACTTGGGCCATGA
This sequence comes from Phalanger gymnotis, assembly GCA_028646595.1. Taxonomy (NCBI): domain Eukaryota; kingdom Metazoa; phylum Chordata; class Mammalia; order Diprotodontia; family Phalangeridae; genus Phalanger; species Phalanger gymnotis. Next base: position 62,183,646 of record CM053622.1, on the reverse strand, counting down.
AGATATTTAGAGCTAGGAAGGGACCTCAGAGAGACCATCTGACAAGAATACTCCTTGTTTTACCAGAGTGTAAAGTAGGAACCAGAGAGAGAAGGGTTTCACACAGCTACTAAGGAGCAGAATAGGGTTTGGAATGAAGGTCTTCTGCCTTTTTTCCTGCTATACCACACTTTTCTATTTCTCTGGCCAGACTAGAAACAAGCAGGCTTCCAGCATCCCCCTTCTCTGTACATCCCTTCTTGAGACCCTGCCAAATACAGGTCTAGGCACACCGGAGATGTGTAAATGCCTTAGTCTGCTTATGGGGAATTGCTCACATCATTATAGAGATTTAAATCCTGTGGGGGAGGGAAAGTCCAAGAATTATTACTTGTAGATGGGTAAACTGAGGCTTAGAGAAGGGAAGGGATTTGACTAATGTCCTGAAGCTACGAAATCTGTTGACTCAGACTCAGCTTCCATGACTCCAGGCCTGCCATGTTCTTTGGAGTAGCCTCTGGGAGGACCTGGGAAGCAGCTGTTCCCCTGTTCCATGCTGTTTCTTCCTCCCCACCCTCAGTTTATGTATCTTGGGTTTCTCAATTGGAAGGATGAGCAGGTGGGTCTCGTCTTCCTCACTCTGAAGAGTTAAGGAGATGCTGGGATCACAGTTGGCCAAGGCCTTGGAACAAAACAAGTGAAAAATTGTTTCCTTGTCTTCATTTTCCCAGCAGACTTGGGAGACTGTATAGTGTCTTGGAAAGACCACTGTGTATAGAGTCAGAGGACCTGGGTTGGAATCTCAGTTCCGCCATTTATTACCTGCATGATCTTGGACAACATAGTTTGGGCTTTATCTATCAAATGAGGTGGTTGGACTAGATGACCTCTGAAGTCAATTCCTGCTCTAAATCTATGCTCCAGTGGCCTGCATGACTTTGGTCTCTCTCTGGGCCTCAGTGTCACCAGTGTAAAATGAAGCTGTTGGATGAAAGAATCTCAAAGAGTCCTTCCAGCTTGTAAATATGTTGATCCTATAAAACAATGATAGACAATCTTTCTTCCTCATTTCTCCTATGGACTTATTGACCATCTAATCCAATAACCTCATCTGACAGAGGAGTAACTGAGGCCCAGAAAGGGGAAGTAAATTGACCAAAGTCAACAGAACAGAGATAAGACCTCAAGGCTCCCAGTCTGACCTCTATGGCAGGGCTCTGACTTCCAATCCAGTCCATTTCCTTCCAGATAACAAACTTACAGCTGAGGTCTGGACCAGTGCTGGAGAGATCTGAAAGGTCTCTCTCAAGCCCAACAACAGACCAAAGGCTCAAGCCTCTTGAGCACCTGTCTCCCTTTCTTTCTCCTCTTAACCAGGTGGTCTGGGGCTGTTGGGTGACTCCTTTGTAAAAATGGAAATGACTGGGGTTGGGGGGGGTGGGAGGCAGCTGGAGCCCCTTATGGGGAAGGGTGACCAGGAAGGCAGGGGAGTCTGGCAGTCTGTCATTAGAGTGATCTGGCCCAAGGCCAATTCTTGCTTTCAGCCCCTCCCCCTCAGCCTCCTGCAGCTCCTACATGTTTATGCATCACCCAGGAAAAACTGATTACATTCGGGTTTGACCTTATCACATCCAGAGGGGCCCCATTAGGGTGTCAATCACCGCACTTGAAGGAAGAAAAAATTATTTTATCTTTAATGATGCTTAAGACTGATGGGTGGGTCTGTCATGGCGCTGGCCACCAAGTGGAATATGGGGCATCTCTGGAGCCAGCAGGCAAGATGCGCCTCTCATTTATTTCTTGGGCTCTCCCTTTCCCTCTTTCTCTCTTTTTTCTCTGCTTCTCTCTTTTTGTATCTCTCTCACCTACCTTTATTCTTGTGTCTCTGCTTCTCTCTCTAATTTCTCCTTTTCTCTGCCTTTTATTTCTCTCATGCCTCTATTTGTTTCTATTTTCCCTTCTTTCTCTGCTTCTGTTTCTCTCTTCTCTTCCCCCTTCTTTCTTTTTTCTCTCTTTTCTCTCTTCCTGTCTTTTTTTTCTTCTGTCCGTTCTTTCCTCTTCTCATTTCTCTGTTCTTTTCCTTCGTTGTCTTCCATCTCTCTTTTTCTGTCTCTTCTCAGTATCTCTCCTTTTCTCATTCTTTCCCCCTTACTGTCTCTGTACCTCCTTTCCCCTACTTCCCCTTTTGCTTTTAGTGAGACTCTTACTCAGAAACTTAACATCCCCCCACCCCTGCCTGGAATATTTTTCTTTTCTGTTCTCCCAGTACCAAGTCCCAGCATCCTTCAAGGTGCAGCCCAAGACTCTCTTCGTCTAATGGCTCCAGCCCACTCAGAATTGCCCCCTCATCACACTGAAGGGAGCGATTGTTCTGCCCATGCTGATGTGTTAAGTGCCCTTACAGCCTGAGACTTGGGGGCTCCAGCCTCCTCCAATATTTAGAAGTTTTAGAGGTGAAAGAAAAGATTAGTAAGTGTGGGAGGTGGCAGGTAGGGGGAAATGGGCTTCACCCAGGAAGATAGGGTGAGACATAACTAACACTGCATTTGGAATCAGGTGACCTTGGTAGGAAAACCAGGCTAGGCTTCTTACTGCAGATGAGACCTTAGGCAAGGCACTTAACCTCTCTCTGAGCGTCAGTTTCCTCATCTGTAAAATGAGAATCTCTAAGGTTACTTCTAGCTTTGAATCCATGATCTAGGATAAGGTACCTGCTAGAGTAGGGGTGTGAGAGTCTGGCAGGGGCCTGAGTGTCTGCCCATTTCCTTCTCTTGGCAGTCTAGGTTGCTTCTGAGGTTCAGATCCATTCTTCCTCCTTCTGGAGGGTGGGCTCTTCTGGGGGTGGGGTGGGGGTGGCATTGGTACTCCTTCTTGTTTCTCTATGAGTCAGTGTTTTGTCACTTCCACAACCCCATGGTGGGGACACATGTGCACCTCTCCCTGGGCCCAGCACAGAGCCTGATTTCATTCCCCAGGGTTATTTCAGAAAGGACCCTCAGATGGGAACTAGGAGACCTAGATTCTAGTCCTAGTTCCTGCCTCTCTGGACAAGTCACTTTCCCCCTTCTCTGGGCCTTAATTTTCTCATCTGTAAAATGGTTATATGAGTCATGACCTCCTCCCTTTCTCCCCCGAGTTCTCATCTGATGTGTCATTGTGGCCTGGGCATCTTCAAGATTATCTTTCTAGCCTAATTATACATTATTCTCCATCCAGAACTCTGTGGTCTTGCCAAGCTGGCATTCTCTCTGTTCCTTACAAAGAGTGTTCCAGGGGTAGATCGCACTCCCTCCCCACCTCTGCCCCCATGGCTCCCTCTCTTCCCTCAAGAATCAAATGAAGTACTATCTTCCACCAAGAGCCTTTCCTACTAAATGCCCACCTCTCTTCCTGATTACTTTGTTTCATTATCTTGCCTTTATCTTATTTATATTTATTATTTCTACATGTATATGTATGCATACATATGTGTATACATACATATATATATATATATATATGTATGTATGTATATGGCCCTGGAATCAGAAAGACCTCAGTTCAAATGTGACCTCAGACACTATCTGTGTGACCCTGGGAAAGTCCCTTTAAACTTTTGTTTGCCTCAGTTTCCTCATTTGTAAAATGATCGTGATAATAGTATCTACCTCCCAGGGCTGTTGTGAGGACCAAAAGAGCTAATTCATGTTAAGTGCTTAGCCCACCGCCTGGTGCTGTATAAATGTTAGCTATTACTCCCCCTGATAGAATGTAAACTCCTTAAGAGAGAAAATTGTTTCACTCTATGTGTCTGTATCCATAGCACCTAGAACCATGCCTGGCACATAGTAGGTGCTTAATGAATGTTTATGTATTGATGGATAGGTATTTCATACATACCATACATATCTCTTCTACTGGAAAGAGTATAAGCTTTTTTTTTTTAAAGAGTATAAGCTTCTGGAGGGCAGAGATGGGCTCATTTTTATCTATGTATCCCCAGGGCTTAGTGCTTGTTGACTGACTGATTTGTTATATAGCTCTGATACATCCTACCAAAGTGCCAAGGCTTCCAATATAGTCCTGGTGGCAGACTGTGTGGCTATGGTCTGGGAACAAGACTAATTAAGTAGAGAGCTTTATTAGCCAGAGGCTGGACTGAGAGGATCCATATTTCAGTGGAAAGAGCCTTGGATTTGGAGTCTGATAGCTACTGTGTGACCTCGCACAAATAACTTATTAAAATTAAAAAAAATCTGCATTTTTTCCTGCTATCCACCCCCTCTATTGAAAAAAATCCAAAACTAAAAGCCCTGTAATAATACACAATCATGCAAAAGCACGTTTCTGCATTGTCCGTATCCAAAGAGATATGTCCACATATATCTGGTTCTGTATCCTGAGACCATCTCCTCCTCTTTGTCAGATGGTGGGTACCTATTTACTCACCGATCCTCTGGAATTCTGGGTGGCCAATGAATCAATCTTGGGTCTTTTAAAGTTGTTTGTGGGATAAACCCCTTAACCAGTCTGGGCCTCAGTTTCCTTATCTGTGAAATGGAGGGGGAGGGGAATGGACTGTTGATCATCTCTCAGGTCTCTTCTAGTGCTAAATCTGTAATCCTGTGATCTCATGAGTAAAAGCTGGACGGACATGAGTAAGGCCCAAGGACCTGCTGACATCTCAGCATGTTGAGGATTGAAGGAGATCGTGAATGTGAGAACACTTCAGAAAATCTAAAATGTACAAATGCCGTGGGTGGTTATTTCTTTTAAAAAATTCTATAATTCAAGCTAGCTTGACTTTCTTCCCCAGACTTATTCTGAATTGGGGATGTTTGATAGGTTTTAGGCAAATTAGCTCACTGGGAAAGAAGCCGAGCCAGCCAAGAGGATCAGCCCTGCCGCCTGTCAGGGCGATGTGGTCAGAACAAAGAGTGTGTCAGAGCTCAGAACACCCATTGGCCATGGTGTTCTGAGGCAACCTCAGAGATCCCCAGCTCATTCACAAGCTGACCTTCTCAAAAGAAGCTCTGGAGTCAACTGTCTCTCTACTCTCCTGCCTTCCCATATCTTCTGGTGGTCGGGAGGAGACTTTAAGGAGGGCCTGGTAAAGGGGACACTGGGGGAATGGAGGTGGTACCTGGGCTTAACAGCGGTTCAGAGACCATTACCTTATCAATACCTCCCCTCCTCAATTCCCACCCAAGAAATCAATTTGAACTGGCAGAGTTGACAATAAATCATCTATTTACATAATTAATTATTATATCTTTAATAAATTATATTGAAGGGCTTTTCTGTTGGAATAGGAAGGCCATTCTCCCAGAATCATTAATTATCTGGAGAGAAGGCAATTATACTAAATCTTCCCTGCACCTCCCTGTCCAGTACCACAGACTCCTCACCGATGGGGGCTCCTGGCCCAGGGCCCTGGCCGCTCCATTATGGAATTGCTCTGTCAGCATTTTAAATAACAAAAAGGATATCATTTAATTTTTTTGAAACATGGAAATCAATACACTGTCCTTCAGCCTGCCTGAGTGATTGGCCCAGCTCGTCTCTGGGAGCTAATTCAATTTCCAAGTCCCAGCCGGGGCCTGGCACTCAGGGCCTCCTAGAAGAGCTCATTGGGCCAGGTGGGACAGGGGCCCAGAATCCTCTGACTCGATTAGATTCCTTGTCCTTTAAGAAAGGGAGATGGATTCCTCTTGCTGCTGGGAGACTGACTCTGAATCGATAATTGTTGCTGGTATTTACGGTGGCGGTTAAAATTGTTTTCAGGGAATTTATAGATGTGACGCAAATATTGGCTGGTGTGTGTGTGGGGTGGGAGTCTCTTTCCCTCCCTCCTTCCCTTTCTGACTCTCTCATCATGAATTCTCATTTCTGCTGTCCCCTTCCCATCTCTGATTCAACCTATTCAGAGATACCTCCTCCCCCTTCTCAGTCCCATTGCCCGGATCTGGAAAGGTTAAGGCAGAGAAGATCAGCCTGTGAGAAATGCTCCCGAATCCCAGACTCAGTTCTGTGACCTTCTTTTCTCTAGACTAGAGCGCCTACTTCATCAGAAAATGGAATGGGTTACCTTAGGAGACAAGCTCCCCATCACTTGGAGTGGTCACGCAGACCCAGGATGACTACTCACTTGACAGCCTTTAGAAGGTGTCCCAGTATCAGAGGGGCAGCTAGGTAGTGTGGTGGGTAAAGTTCCAGACCCGAAGTCAGGAAGACTCATCTTCCTGAATTCAAATCTGTCCTCAGGCATTTACTAGCTGTGTGACCCTGGGCAAGTCATTTAACCCTGTTTGCCTCAGTTTCCTCATCTGTAAAATGAGCTGGAGAAGGAAATGGCGAACCACTTCAGTATCTTTGCCAAGAAAACCTCAAATGGGGTCAGGAAAAGCTGGACACGATTGAAAATGACTGAACAGCAGCAACCTATATCATATTAGAGTTTGGGGTAGACAACTTTCAGGCTTACTATCAATTCTAAGATTCTAAGGTTCTTTGTTTCTATGATTCAAAAGTTCTATGTTTTTATTTTCAGCATCTAAGAGAATTCTTCCATGACTTGGGGAATCTATCCTGGGAGCCCAAGAGACATTTAAACCCCTTCCCATTGTCGCCTCCAAAGAACAAGGACAGGTACAGAGATCTCCCCAGCTTCCCCAATCAACTTATGGAGGCTCATCCGAGAATGTGCCTAAATCTTTCTCAAAATTATTTCTCTGCTAAGCCTGACTCCGCAAATGTAGCTTGGGACTGGACAATGAAGGATAGTCTTTGCTTTTTTCTCCTTTGAGCTTCCTGGGGTCCTTGAAAGATAAAATGATGCATGTGTGTATGTGGTGGGGAGGTGGGGGGAGGGAGATGACTGCCAAGAAATGGAAGAAGGAGGGGAAGGTTTGGAGTTCAGGGTGGGGGTGAGGGAGACAGCTGACTCTCCAGCCGCTGCTGCCAAGGTTCCTAATGGGGATGGCGACAGAAGGCACTTGGAGAAAATCCACCCATCCATCTTCTATATTTAGCCCAATCATCCACGTCACCCCAGGGAAATGCATTCCCATTCCCTTCTATCTTTCCTGTTATTGATCTCCCTCCTTGTACGCCCTCCCTCTTATTGAAGAAGGCAGGTGATGAGGAGGTGACAAGGCTGACTGGAGAGAGAGCCTTAGACTGGGGATCGAGAGACTCGAGTTCAAATATGGAACTCTCTGGACCACTGGACAAGTTCTTCCTCCATTCTTGCCACAGTTACTCTCTCTATAAAACAGCCATGAATGACTTACAGTTACTTAGTGTGTGTTTGTAGGGACTGAGGAGGGACTGGAATGAAAGGGAGTACTAGAGGATCTAACTAAGATCAACTCAACAAACGTTAAGTACTTGCTGTTCATTTGTTTCAATTGTGTCTTACTTTTCCTGACCCCATTTGGGGTTTTTTTTGGGCAAAGATACTGGAACGGTTTGCCATTTCCTTCTCCAGCTCAATTTACAGAAATTTTACAGGAAACTGAGGCAAACAGGGTTAAATGACCTGCCCAGGGTCACACAGCTTGAAAGTATCTGAGGCCGGATTTGAACTCAGGAAGAGAAATCCAGGCCCAGCACTCTATCCCCTGTGCCACCTAGCTGCTCTTATTAAGTACTTACTATGTGCCAGGTACTGGGTTAAAGGCAGAGAATTCAAATTCGAGCAAAAAGAAAGACAGTACTTGCCCCCAGGAGCTTATATTCTGATGGAGACAACGTATAAAAGACCCCTCCCCCCAAGGGGAGGAGGCACCTTGAGGGCATGCTGGAGAAGTTTGGAGAGTGAATAGCAGCCCTGGAGAGGAGCGAATGAATGAGCTTACCCGGCTTAGGGACCTCCTCAAAATGGAGGCTCTGGGAGTAACTCTCCAATTAGATGAAGAAGCTTCCAAGGGGAGAAGCTCCAGGGGCGTAACGTGAAAGTGCCCTGCAAACTGGAAACTGCTTTATGAACTATAAACACAGTTTGTTATCTGAATGTCAAGGAACCAGACTATCATTCTCATCCCTGGAAGGCTGGCCACCGACCAGGTGATGAAGTTTTCGGGCCACAGAGGGCAGCAGGGTATAATGGAAGGAGCGTTGGAGTGAGTCAGGACACTTGGGTTTTAGGTCTGGCGCAGTTACTCACCGTTTCTGTGACTTTGGGGAAGTCACTTCCCCTCCCTGGTTCTCAGTCTTCCGTTTTTTAAAATGAGGGGGTTGGATGAGATGTTACTTAATATCCCTCGCCCGTCCAGATCCTACGAAAAGCGTCAAAGACCGTCTATTAGAGGGGCTGTAATCTGTCGGTGGAGGGAAGCCCTACTGAGAAGAAACCACTTTCCAATAACTCCTGTTATTATCCCCAAATGTCACGTGGGAAAGGGGAAAAGCGAGGACAGGAAGGTAGGACACTCCCCCCCTTCCCAACCTCAAAACTATAAATATTTTTAAACCTTATTCTCTCTCTCTCTCTCTCTCTCTCTCTCTCTCTCTCTCTCTCTCTCTCTCTCTCCTTTCCTCTCTCTCTTTCCTCTGTCTCTCTGTCACTCTATCTCTGTCTCTCTTTGTCCTCTCTCTCTTCCCTCCCTCTCTCCTTGCTTTTTCTCTCCCTCCTTCTCTCTGTCTTCTCTCTCTCCCTCCCCTCCTCCTCCCTCTCTCTTTCTCTTTTCTCTCTCTTCTCCCCTCCCACCATTGTGAATAGAGAGTTAATCAGGAAAACCAGGGTTCAAGTCCAACTTCTGACCCACTTTGGCTCTTCCATACAACCTACTCCCCATCATTCCTTAGACTACTGGACTTAACACTCTCATACCCAGCACTAGGGCCTTCCTGTCCTAATTAGCTCTTGCCTCACTTGCCCATTCTATCTAGGCCTGGGTTCTAGCCTTGTTTTAATTTTTGCTCCCCAAATTTCTCTTGACCAGCTCCCATACCACTGAACATCTACTCTCTCTCTTCTTCCCTTGCAGTTATGGAGCCATAATCAAATGAATATTGTCATAGCTCCCAGAAAGGATGTCATTTTACGCCCTGATGCCTCTATTCCTTCTCTGTGTCATTTTCCAAACTAAAATATCACTCTTTGGCCACCACTCATGTGTTCTCTCCCCCAGATAGATTGTAAACTTCTTAAGGACAGGGACTCTTTACTTTTGTATTCATAGCTTCAGAATTCAACAGTGCTCGGCACATAATGATTAATAAATTAATGAATTATTTCTGATGCATTCGTTTATTCATTCATTCATCCATGAAATTATAGGCCAGAAGGCACTTGCCTCCAAAATTCGTTAAAATTTTGCACCCTTTAGCAGAGGGGACCCCAAAGGAAACTGGACTCATATAGCCTTGCAGGGCTTGACTCCAAAAAGGCTTTAATTTTCTTTCTGACTTTGTCCCAACCCTACAGTAAAATGCCGGAGAAATCTCTAAAAGAAAGTAAAAGTGTGGCTCATGTGCACGGTCCCCCCAAAAGTGAGTAATAGGATTCTCTCCCACAAAGATACTTAATGCACATTATGGGAATCTGGTATAGGATAGTTGTTTATTTCTCTGACTACATGAAATGCAAAAGATGCCTTGGCTAGCCTGAACAAATGCAGGGAACAAAAAATGCTCAAATAGCTTATTACACTGATTATGTTCTCCCCAGAATGTAAAAAGATCTTTTGTGGGACTGCTGAATTGGTATTTTGAATTTACCACAAACCTGTACTATTTGGGCATCTCACAGCAATTATCAAGGAAGGTTTTGTGCTGTTGTTTAGTCATATCTGACTCTTTGTGAGCCCATTTGGAGTTTGCTTGGTAAAGATACTGGAGTGGTTCGCCATTTCCTTCTCCAGATCATTTTACAGATAAGGAAACTGAGGCAAACAGAGTTAAGCCACTTGCCCAGGATCATCCAACTAGTAAGTGTCCGAGGCTTGATTTGAGCTCAGATTTTTCTGACTCCAGGCCCAGCACTCTGTCCGCTTCTCCACCTAGCTGCCCAAGGTCCAAATCTCCAGTTCAGCCAGGGGTGTGGTTTTGTTTAATCCTTCAGGTGCAGGATGACCCTGGTGGTGGTCTTCTTCTGCTCAGAAAAGCCTGCTACTATGGAACTCTCTCTGTTTGACTGATGTCTGGATCCCAAACTAAGAACTCTTGACCCACAAGGTAATCACTGAAGCTAGAAATAATCACTCCTAAGGAACTAAAAAGACAGAGGAGAACATCCAGGGGCTTGGGGCTTGAGGTTCAAACATATGTCTCCTGTGGCCATGTGCTTTTGTTGCTAGAGAAGGAAGAGAAATTCTCTTTCCCATGCCTTGCTGAAAGTTCGACAGAGAGATTAGTCTAAAGGCAGAATAGCCCAGAATAGCCTCTCTCTTAAAAGTTCCGGAGGATGGACATTACCCCCAGAATCTATAGCTTTCATCTTTGATGAAGTCCACAGTCACTGGGGATCAATCAGGAGGTCCTGTATCAGCCCAGCAAGGTGCTTGGGTATGTCTCTCATAAAGGGCTAGTGTGGGGATGTCCACCTCCATGGAAGAGATCTGCCTTTATGTGTATAAAAGTCCATGACCTATATCAGGGCTGTCCAAAGTGTGGCCCATGAACCGCATTTGGCCCGCAGTGCGATTTTACGCAGACTGCCTATGTTTACTACAGGCATGGAAATTGACATTATGCTTTAACTAAAGCATTTGTGTTGATTTCTGTGCTTGTGGTGGACATAGGTTGGCTGCCATAGGAACGCACAGCCTGTGTTTTGGGCAGCTCTGCCCTATATCATCAAGTGGCATGGGCAGTGGGGAGGGAGGGAGACAGACTTAGATTGATTAGAGCATGTCCTCTATAGCTATAAATATGTGTATATATACATATATATGTATATCTGTCTACTTATTTATCACCTATCTATCTGTCTATACACTTCCACAGATGCCAATTGCATCTATTTCATATCTTGGTTGATGGGCTCTAAGAACTGTTTTGGCTGAAAAAGTATACCTCTGATAATCAACCTACTGGTGATGAACCTATCCAAACTTGGTGAACAGGAAATTCAAAGAAGAATGTAAGCTTCCTGAGGACAAGAAATCTTTCTTTCTGTCTTTGTGTACCAAGCGCCTTTGGTG
>CM053622.1:62132668-62172041 GCA_028646595.1 Phalanger gymnotis | reverse complement strand
CTTGGTTGATGGGCTCTAAGAACTGTTTTGGCTGAAAAAGTATACCTCTGATAATCAACCTACTGGTGATGAACCTATCCAAACTTGGTGAACAGGAAATTCAAAGAAGAATGTAAGCTTCCTGAGGACAAGAAATCTTTCTTTCTGTCTTTGTGTACCAAGCGCCTTTGGTGCTTAAATAAATGCTAGTTTATTTGAATGGAAGCCTTTTCTTCTACTTGTCAGAGTTTGTGGCCCACTGTCACAGTCTTTGAAGAATCAGAGTCCAAGAAACGGCATCAGCACCCTTTTTTTTAATCATTTGTTTATTTATTGGAGAGAGAAATGTTTGAACAAGAAATAACAGCCCAGCTGGTTATAATGCTTTTGGCAAAGAAGGGTTTGTTCTTGCCTTGTCCCCCTGGGGAGAATTCTGCAATTAGCTCATGGGGGATAAAGTTGCCTCATGGGAACCCTTTCCTTCATCCTTCCCTGCTCCGTTTGTGGGGATGACACTAGACTGTAGGCAGGCTTGTCTCCTTGGGGATGGGAGGCCCAGTTTCTCTATGTGTGGCCATGCAACCTGTTTGAATTTCATAGATTCATGGAATATTAGAATCCTCAGAACATAGGATGTCAAAGCTGGAAGGGCTCTTAAAATATAACATGTCAGAGCTGGAAATAATGGCACTTAGATAATGCTTTAAGGTTTGCAAAGTACTCTAAAATGTTATCTCATCTGATATTTACAACAACCCTGGGAGGTAAGTGTTATCATTATCATTCCTAGTTTATAGTTGAGGAAAATGAGGCAAACAGCTAGGGGGCCCAGTGAATAGAGTAAAGGGGCCTTTAGTCAGAATGACCATCGAGCTGTCTTCATCTTGTACTGGGGAAGCTGAAGCACAAGGATAAGATTCTACATTTATCCCTAGCATAGTTCATCATATTAGATCTGACCTATTTTATAGACTATGGGGAACTTGTTAGGCCCTGGCTATCATCTAGACGCTATGTGAATAAAAAGCCCCTCAACAGCATTCCAAATAAGTGACCATCCACCCTCTACTGGAATACCATAAAGATGGGGAACTCACCACATCCATGATTCAAATCACTTGCAATGGTAGGCATTTAATAAATGCTTATTGATTGAGTTATTGAGTGATTGAATTGTGATAGGAATATAGGCTCACAGAGTTAAAGATGACCTCAGAGGCCTTCCAGTCTAATTTTTATCCGAACGAGAGTCTCCTCTATAACGTATCCAAGAAGTGTTCATCTAGCCTTTGCTTGTACTAAGAATGCCATCTATCCCTTAACTCAAGTTGCTGGTAAAAGAAAATGGTGAATAGCAGGAGACCAAGGATAGATCCCTGAGATACTCCCTCTAGATTGACATCAGTCTATTAGTTCTACTTTAACACCATTTCTGGGCTCAGTTCCTCAGCTTGTACTGGCATGGGCAGGTTCTGTTCCCAAAGAGTCAGCTGTGACTATTCTCATGGTTCTAGGGATAACCCTTTTAGTGTCAGTCCTCTTAATGTTATACTTCATGAGCCCCTACCGATGTGCTTCCCTTTAACAGTCAGTTGGCAAATTAATTTATTCGAATAGCATAACAAGAACATGCGTTATAAAGAATTCCTACCACCCCCTTCCAAACCCGGGGTACACCTTCCTACAAATACACTCAGAATCCGTGGATGAAAGGATGAGCTTAAAGTATAGGGGTTGTGAGGCGCATGTAAAGGGAATGAATATGGCCAAGGAAACCCCAAACTCTGGAACTGCAGGACCTCATAGTCCTTTCTCTGGAAGCTCCAGAGAAAGGGCGTGGTGTATCAGCTCGATGGCTAAATCACCTGTTAGGATTGGTCAAGCCGGTTACCCGGATCTGTCTGCCACTGGGCTGCTGCGGTCCAGGAGGGTCAGGTATGCTGCTCAGACACTTGGCTCACTTGGTGTGTGTGTTGGTAAGCAAAATGGCCTTTGTTTTGTTTGAGTAATTCAGTGTATTTCATTGAGCCTTACTAGGTGCTAAGCCCCAGGCCCAAACCACTATTAGGTGTAAATCCTATGTGGGTGTGGATTGGCAACTAAGGCGGGGCCCAAGGTGGGGCTAACTCCAGGGAGGGCCTAGTTTACATGTCTGGGACTTCAGAGGCTCTTAGACCACATGGGTTTAAGTCGCGTCTTTGTGACAATTTTAGGGTGAGTCGCATATAAAACCAGGGCTTGGCCTTCTCTTCCTTGGAGCTCTTTGCGTGAGTGACTCTGGGCCAGCCCTTGTTCTGAGCTCCTAGGCTGAACCTAGATGTCGGTAACTATGAATCTGTATTGGGTCTGTCTGTTGATGTTTGTAATTTTCTCTGAAGTTCAGTGTGCTGATCTCTTCCCCTGAACTAAGTGAATGATATTTGTATGCTGAACCCCTTGTCAAACCCCTTCACCTTGCTTTCCTTAGTTAAGCAGATCAAAAGAACCTGTGCTTTGGCAGCATGCTGGCAGCTTTCTGGGTGCTGGCTGTTGCTGGATCTTACACCCCCACAGCAGCTGCTAGCCGGATTGTGGAAACAGTGTGGCATCTCTGATGGATGGATAAATCTGCTAGATTCCCTAGGATAGGCAGGTACAGTTGAAGTGTCACAGTGCTCTTTTCAGCAAGGGCAATAACCATACCCCAGAATTGGCAGGTGCCTCTCTTCTTCCAATCTCTCAGAGCTTCATCTCTGAGGCTTGTCCTCTCCAGGCAAGAGGTAAGCAAGGTTTAATCTCTCCTTTCCAACAATCTTCCTGGTCCTAATGTGGCTTCCCGTAATGAGAGATGTCACCTTTACTTATGATGCTCTGTCAGGTTATACTTCCCAGATTTGGTCATTTGCGAATGAGTGGTCTGTACTCTGGGACAAGTTCATAGACTTGTTTGGTTTCTTCTTGTGAACTTGAGCTTCTCGAGACTCTGCCCCTTCCTATGATGTGGAATGTTTCTTTTGTATCTAAAAGGTCTTCCTTTTATATTCCAGTGACTCTGCCCCAAAGAACTTTCAACTTTGTTGAATTCTAAACTGTTGAAGGGAAATTCCCATTATTTACATTTTGGGTTTCATTATTTAGACAGTTCTAAATTCATTTAACTGTACTTTCATGGGGCTAACATCCTTCCATCTTTTCTACCAGGTAAGCAGCAGAGACTTTACCGAGTATTTCCATAATATCCAGCTATGAATAGAATCTATCTTGGCATTCCTTGATCCTGCGCTCGTGTCCGCTTCTGAAGGTCTCTAGGATCTTGCTGTTCCTTGAACTCAGCAGTCTAGCCCTCACCTCTGTTCCTCTGTCCATTCTGTCTCCTGTCCCCAGGAAGCACTTCCTCCTTCCCACCACCTCTAAGCGTCCTTAGCTTACTGCAAGGCTCTGCTCAGGTACAGCAAGTCTTTCCTGATCCTGCTAGTTGGCAGCTCCATCTTCTTCCTCTTCAGGGTAGTGTGTCTGTATCTGCCTCCATGCTTTATTCCCTAGGAGAATGGAAGCTCCTTGAAGGCAAGAGCTGGTTGATTTTTTTTTGTCTTTGTAGCTTCAGTACCTACAGTGCCTCACACATAGTAGTCAGTAGTTACCTACTATGTGCATTGTGCCAAGCTCTCAAGGAGATTATAGTCTAATCGGGGAGACTATGTACCAACAGGAAATGAGGAGAAAGAGTGTTCTAGGCATGAGGGACAGTTGGCAAAAATGCTTGGGGGAAAGAGACAGAGGGTATACAGTAGGAATTTAATAAAATGTCATTGGATTGGGTAGACTTACTGCTGGAGGGAATTGCCTCTTTTTGCAGATGAGGGAACTGAGACCCAGAGAGGAGATATTTATCTAAAGTCACATAGGTAATATATAGAAGAGTCAGGATTTGAACCCAGATCCTCAGACTACAAAACCCTAATTCCTCTGTATCACACTGTGAGGGAAGTCCTTTATAGACCTAGACTTGATATAGTAGTGAATATTGGTATTATTCTGTCTCTGTTGCTGGGGTGGAGGGGAGGCAGGGGCTTTGATGAATTAGTTTAGTTAAAAAAGGCAGCTAGGTGGATGGAGTGCCAGCCTTCCAATCAAGAAGACCTCAGTTCAAATCTGGCTTCAGACACTTACTAGCTGTATGACCTTGGGCAAGTCACTTAGCTTCTGATTGCCTCAGTTTCCTCATCTGTTAATTGGGGATAATAATAGCAGGATTGTTCTGAGGATCGAGTAAGATGATAACTGTAAAGTGCTTAGCACAGTGATTGGCACATAGTAAGTACAAAATAAATGTTAGCTGTTATCATCATCATCATCATCATCATCATCATCATCATTTTCAGAGCCAACAAGATTTGCCAGATTCTGTGGGGTTTGTTTGTTTTCCTTTTTGAAAGCTGGAAGCAGTAGGAAATTTGGGTGCTCGTATTAACTCCCCATCTGGCGGGACCTTAGGAAGGAGGGAGCTCGTATAAATATGTATATATGGCCAGCAGGGGATGGCTGTTTGGGTCTCAGATGACAATCAAGAATAACAGATCTTAACATCTCAGAGCTAAAAGGGCATCTGGGCAACCCTTCTCCAACATCTCCAACAAGCGACTACTAGCCTCTACTTAAAGACTTCCATGATGGTGAACTTACTACCTTATTAGATGGACCATCCCACTTTGGAGTAATTCTTATCATTAGAATGTTCCCTATAGCTGTGCTTAGACCTAATACCGAGAGGGTGCTGGAGCCAGGCAAACTGGGTAGCAATTGTTAAATTTTCAGTGTGAGCATTTACACATCAGAAATCGGCCATCACTACAAATCAGGGCTTGATTTATTGTTTTGTTAATTATCTAGACTTAAAGTAATGGAGAAAATACTAATAATTCAAAATTAAACATAAAAGTGCATTATGTACACAGTTTTTCCCTTGGAGAGTCCATTGTTAAACATATGTCTAGCATACCCATGGATCTACCTCTCCACAATTTCCAGCCATTGTCTAAAAACTTGCTGGGGAGCCAATCTGATCCCCTTTCCCATAGCAGACTTCCAAATATCTGAATATAACCTCCATATTCTTATCTCCTCCTTGCTAAGCATCCTCAGTTCCTTCCACAAATCTGGTCTATAGTCCCCTTTCCAACATAATCATCCTCTCTCAGAGGGTGATTTGCCAGAGAATGTAGAAGAAATGATGTCTTGAGGCCTCGAGTCATGGGATGTAGAAGTTGTCTTCTTCCCCCTTCACCAAGTATTTTTGTGAAATCACCCCTTTCTTGGCATTCATTAGACAGACTCTCATCAGTCTCACCCAGGGAGGGGATGGTGGTGGCACCATCAGAAGCTCATCAGCCCCTGTCTGAGGGAGGATGCTTGAAAACTTCCCAAAGGGCTTTAAACACAGTAGGTACTCAATATATGTTTAGTGACTGCTTGATGGAGGGAAAGAAGGGGATCTGGGGTCAGGAATTGAAAAATCAGTGTCTCTTTTTCTTCTTCTCCTAAAGATCACAGGGTTTAAACAAAGCTGGAAGAGACCATATAGATGCTTCCCACAAAACATTTGTGGTATGGCTTGTCAAGGGTGGGAACCCATGGAAAGAGACCTGGACTAGAAACCTGGTTTTTAGTCACATCTCCAAATCAGAATTGATATTGTGATCTTAGGTAAATTCCTTTCCTTAGATGGGAATCAGTTTCCCCATCTGTGTGATAAGTGGGCTGATCTTGATAATTTTTAAGTACCCTCCCAGTCCTGAAATTCCATAGCTCTAGTGTCCTCAATTTCTTCTTCTCTGAAGTAGGGATAACTTCTCCCCTCCCTCCAGTAAGCCCAGAATTATAAGATTATGGAATCTCAGAGTTGGAAGAGACCACTGAATCCAATTTGTACCTGGTGCCCTTGTCCTGCTGACCTTCTGGGAACACAAGGGAGGATCTAGTACAGGGTCTACGTGGAGTAAAAGCTCAGTAAATGTTTGTGGATGATGACAAGGAAGATGGTAGGTGGGGAAGTGCCTTATGAATCACAAAGGATTATTGAGCCTTATAAATTACAGGCTATCAGAGCTGAGAGGGGCCCAGTAAAGAGAATGTTGAAGTTAGACAAGGACCTTAGAACACTGAATGTCAGACCTGGAAGGGATCTTTTAAATTTTTTTTTGTCTAGACTTGGAATTCATTCTGTAGGGAACTCTTCTTTTAGGAAACTGCTTACTTCTATGCAGATCAGTTAATTACAGGTCTGGAGGGAGAGTGGCCTTGGAGGGGGTTACTGAGAATTAAGTAACTTATGCCAATGGTCACACAGCAAGAATAGAATGTGGAATATCAGAGCCGGGTGAGACTTTAGAACATAAAATGTATTCAATTCAACAAATTCAAAAAACAATCATTAAGGGCCTACTTTGTATATGGTACTATGTTCCTATGGTGGGATTACAAAGATTTTTTTTTAAAAGAGTCTTTGTCCTTGAGTGGTTTACATTTTACCAGGAAGGATATTATTCTGTATACAGGTAATATGGTAGATAGTCAGTCAATAAACATAGTTAAGCACCTACTATGTGCCTGGCACTGTGCTGAGTGCTAGATGTAAGGCAGGATAAGATGGGACAAAGGCTAATGAACAATAATGGCCAAGATATATATATATATATATATTAATTCATTGCAGCCTCACAGCCACCCTGGGAGGTAGATGCTACTATTACTCCCATTTTACAGATGAAAAAAACTGAAGTTAAATGATTTGCTACAAGGTCACACAGATAGTAAGTTTCTAAGCAATATTCGAACTCAAGACTTCCTGCCTTCAGGTCCAGCCGTCTACCCACAATTCAGTTCAATTCAATAAGCATCTTCTTGATTCCATCCAAGTTGATTGATACAATAATAATATTAACAACAACTAGCATTTATATAGCACTTTACAAATATTATTTCATTTAATCTTCTTATCACCCTTGTTATCTCCATTTTACAAAAGAGGAAATGGAGGCAGAGCTAGGTTAAGTGACTTACCCAAGGTCACCCAGCTAAGAGGTCTCTGTGGTACTCTAGAACATTTTGAGGAGGAAGGATCCCTTTCAGCATGGGACGGCTAGGGGAGATGAGGGGCAGCTTTGTGGAGGAGGTTGCTTTTGAGCTGAACCTTGAAAGAAAAGCAAGATTGTGAAAGGTAGAGAGGAGGAGGGAGTCTACGTGCCAAGGTGTAGGGGATGCTCCCTGGAAATGCAGATGGAATTCAAAGAAAAGCTTACAGTGTGGTTTAGCAGGAGGAACATAATATGAAGTAAGGCTGGAAAGTAGATTGGAGCAAGATTATAGAGGACTTTAAATGCTACTTTGAGGCTTTTTTTTAAGATAGGAAAGAGACTTTAGAATGTATAATGTCAGATTTGGCAGAACCCTTAGAACCCAGAATGTCAGAGCTGGGAGGACCTTTATAACACAGAATGTCAGGGCTAGGAGGGAAGGTAGAACACACAGTGTCAGAGCTGAGGGGGTCCTTAGGACCCAGAGTGTTAGAGCTGGGAGGTCCCTTAGAACACAGAATGTCAGAGCTGGGAGGGCCCTTAGAACACAGAATGTCAGGGCTAGGAGGGAAGGTAGAACACACAGTATCAGAGCTGGGCCCTTAGGACCCAGGGTGTCAGAGCTGGGAGGACCTTTAGAACATGGAATGTCAGGGCTAGGGGGGAAGGTAGAACACACAGTGTCAGAGCTGGGAGGGTCCTTAGAACCCAGAGTATCAGAGCGGGGAGGGCCCTTAGAACCCAGAGTATCAGAGCTGGGAGGGCTCCTAGAACCCAGAATATCAGAGCTGGGAGGGCCTTTAGAACACAGAATGTCAGGGCTAGGAGGGAAGGTAGAACACACAGTGTCAGAGCTGGGAGGGCCTTAGAACATGGAATGTCAGGGCTAGGAGGGAAGGTAGAACACACAGTGTCGGAGCTGAGAGGGCCCTTAGGACCCAGAGTGTCAGAGCTGGGAGGGCTCCTAGAACCCAGAATGTCAGAGCTGGGAGGGCTCCTAGAACCCAGAATATCAGAGCTGGGAGGGCCCTTAGAACACAGAATGTCAGAGCTGGGAGGGCCCTTAGAACACAGAATGTCAGGGCTAGGAGAGAAGGTAGAACACACAGTGTCAGAGCTGGGAGGGCCCTTAGAACACAGAATGTCAGAGCTGGGAGGGCCCTTAGAACACAGAATGTCAGGGCTAGGAGAGAAGGTAGAACACACAGTGTCAGAGCTGGGAGGACCCTTAGAACACAGAATGACAGAGCTGGAAAGGCCTTTAGAAAGCACGTCAGGGCTGGAAGGCCCTTAGAACAGGGAACATCAGATCCTGGAAGGGCCTTTAGAACCCAAGATGTCAGAATCGGGAGGGCAGGTAGAACCCAGAATGTCAGAGCTGGGAGGGCCCTTAGAAGACATCTAGTTCAACCATTTTACAGCTAAAGCTTGGATCAAAGAAACTTAATTGCCCAAAGTCTCACAGTGAGTCAGTGGTACTGCCAGTACTGGAATCCAGTTCTCCTAATTCCCATTCAGCAATGTTCCTTTGGCTCCACTACTGCTTTGGTCACTCTTCTGGGGCTGAAGCTTTGTCCTCTGCAGGCTTCATTTTTTAAGTCAACAAAGTACATTTAATTGTCCTTTATCTCTTAGGTTGATTGACCCAGGCTGGGTGGAGAGGGCAGAGGAGAGGGCTGAAAGGGCTAGATGAGGAGTTAGGGTCCCTTTGCCCTTTTAAAGAGTCAGATCCATATGGTGCTAGAAGGAGGGGAACAGGGGCAGATCATTGATTGGTTCTTGTCTGGCAGTTCCTAGAGATCACAGGCTCAGTCATGAGGCAGCCGATGTTTAATCTTCATAATCACCATTGAAAGAAAAATTAGACATCTGCCGTCAGGGAAACTGGAAAGTCAATTAGGCACTAATCAGGGACAGTGGGGGAAAAAAAGGGCCTGCCCCCTTGTCTCTATCAACCTGAAACCAACCACTTCCTTCACGGAGAAGGGGAATAGACATTTATAGAGTGCCTGCTATATGCAGGACACTGCGCTAAGTGATTTATAAATATTTTCTCATTTGATCCCCACAACCACACTGGAAAGTAGATGCTATATTATCCCCATTTTATAGTTAAGAAAACTGAGGCAGACAGAGGTTAAATTACTTGCCCAGAGTCACACAGCTAGGAAGTATCTGAAGCTGGGTTGAAACTCAGGTCTTCCTGAGTGGAGGGCCTGCGTTCCATCCACTTAGTCCAGGAAGCCTTTTTGAACGATTCCCAAGAATCCCTTTTTAATACAGGCATACCTCAGAGATATCACAGGTTCTGCTCCAGACCACTTCAATAAAGTGAATATTGAAATAAAGTGAGTCACATGAAATTTTGTTTCCAAGTGCATATGAAAAACTGTTATTTACAACTATTCTATAGTTTATTAAGTGTGTGATAATATTGTCTAAAAAAGTACATACCTTAATTAAAAATACTTTATTCTAAAAAATGCTAACCATCACGTGAGCCTCCGGTGAGTTGTAATCTTTTTGTTGGAGGAGAGTCTCGCTTTGATGTTGATAGCTGCTGGCTGATCAGGGTGGTGGTTGCTGAGGTGGCCGTGACAATTTCTTAAAATATGTAGTTTGCTGTATCGATTGGCTGTTCCTTTCACTTGAACACTTAGAGGCCATCGTGGGGTTATTAATTGGTCTGATTTCAATATCGTTGTGTCTCAGGGAATAGGGAGGCCAAGGAGAGGAATGGGGGAATGGCTGGTCAGTGGACTAGTCAGAAGACACACAATATTTATCAACTATGTTCAGTTTGTGATGCCCTGAAACAATCACAGCATCACCACAACAGATATAACAATAACGAGAAAGTTTGAACTATTGTGAGAATTCTCAAAATGTGATATACAGATACATGAACACATGCGGTTGGAGAAATGGCGCCCATAGGCTTCCCAAAGGAAGGGTTGCCACAAACCTTCGATTTGTAAAAAACTCAATTATCTGCCAAGTAAAGAGCAATAAAATGAAGTATGACTATATGTTAGGCCATGGCAGTGCAATGCAGTGGGCAGATCCCTAACAGGGTCACTGGATCGAGAATCAGAAGAGATCAGAAATGTCACCTAATTCAACCTCCTCATTTTACAGATGGCATACTGAAGCTCGGGGGAGGTTAAGTCTTTTGGCTCAAAATTATAGTTGGGAAGGAACACAGAGATAATAACAGTTTCCTTCTCCAGTGTTTTCAGGTTGTAAAAAACTTGCTGGTCTCAACAACCATTCTGGAAGATTAGGGACACATCTCGTCATCTTTACAGATGGAGAAACTGAGGGTGGGAGAGATTCAGGTGATTTATCCAAGGTCACAAACTAGGTCATAGTTCTGGTGCTCAGAGGCCATCTAGTTCACTTCCTCCTCAATTTGTAGATAAGGACATTGAGGAGGAAGTTAGGTGATTTGTTTGTGGTCACACACATGGTGTCAGATGAGATCTGAATCCAGGTCCTTTCACTCTAGTGCCAGTGTTTCAGAGCTGGGACTTAGACCCAAGTATCCTAACTCCAGGGTTAGCCTTTTTTCTTTAACATGGCCCTGCCTCGAAGGAGAATACCAGCATGGATCAGTGAAAGTGATAAGAATGAAGGGGAATGTGGGGGAGGAAACGAGGAAGGTACTTCAGAGCCCTAACCCCTTTTCCCCCCTCATCCTAGTCACCTCTCCTGGCCTACCTGGTGTTTGATGGCACAGGAAATATCTGGGTCACAGAAAAAAATCCTTCATGTTTGTCCTGCATTTTAAACTTTTCAAAACTGCTGTCAAAGGCAGCCTCATTTCATTCTCAGGATAGCCTGGGTGTGTACAAGCAACCTGCCTGTGTGAGGAAGAATTCATTTGGACCCCTACTCTATCCTAATCAGTTTGATATATTACATAAATCATATAGGGATAGATGGGTTCTTATAGTGAGCTCACACTTTAATGTAATGTTCACTACTTGTTTACCAAGTTATGAGGCTCACTTGAACAAGCATAAGAATGCTGACAAAGATATCTCTGTCATGTTTTGCTCAAATTCTATGTCCAAACCCAGCGTGGGTGGGATGCCTTGATGCTTTGGAAAGTTTCCCAATTTATTTGTGTACTCCTGGACCTCTCTCTTGTCCAACACGGGGAAGTGATCATCTTATTACCACTTAGTCAATGGAGATGCCCCATGTTTCACTCAACCTGGGACGTCCCTGCTGATATGTCATTTTTGGCCCTCAAGAGCAAGGTCTATCAACCAATGAGATTCTGTATTTCACCATGCCTCTTTTGCATATTTGGAAACCCTATAACAGCAAGATCTCGGAAGAAGGGGGCATCTCAGATCATGAAGAAGATCTGAGGTCTACTTCATTAGAGGAGACCATGGACCTTTTAATAAAGTGCCATTGGCTCAGAGCCCTGCCTCAGTCTCTTTTATTGTAAGTTGGCAATTTTAATCCCCATACCAGAATGGAATTAGAAAGAGGAACAAAATGGGAGTCAGAGGAGTGTGGTTCAATTCTGACTCTGCTGATGACTTACCCTGTGACCCTAGGCAAGTTTTTTCCAATCTCAGTTTCCCCTTCCATAAAAAAGGGATAATCATATTTTCCTTATCCCTGCAGCGGCTTCTGTAGCAGCTAGAGAACTTTATCGAGACTCCATGGAGACCTAGGTTCAAGCCTTCCCACTGACATATGCAGGCTGTGTGACAGTCAGCAAGTCACTTGACTTCTCAGGCAACTCTGCTGTAAGGTGCAGATGAGGTGCTGACCTTGGTAGAGCATTTTTCCTCACCTGGGAACTCTCAATACCCAATGAAATCCCAGTTCTCCAATTCTTACCCTTGAACTTTCATTGCCAGAATTGTCGTGAGTTAAGGGTTTTGTAAACCTTCAAGTACATAGAAATGGGTGTTAATTATTTCATTTTTCTGCAAGGAAAGCTCAGGCCTAGGGAAGGCAAGTGACATTTTCAAGGTCACTATGAGGTGGTCAAAGAGGAATGACTTAAAACCAGTTCTACTGGCTCTTGGGGCTGTTTCTCACCAAACTACCCATTTCCCTCCTGGCATGTGTTAACTTGGAAAGAAGGCTCAGAAGGCCAGGGTTCAGCTTCTGCCTCCGACACTCACTGTGTTCTGTGTGACCTTAGACCAGTCACAACCTCTCTGGATCCTGGCTACCATTCCAGCTGGATAGTAATCAGGGGACTGGCCTATCTCTCAGATGACAGAATTTAAAAGTAAATGGTGCCATAGGGAATCATGTAATGAGAAAACAGAAGGCCAGAGAGATTGTGATTTCCCAAGGTCATAGAGGTAGTGACAGATGTTCTGAGGTTCAAACACAAGACCTGTGACTCCAAATTCACTGCTCTGAGGGACTCAGCCTCTCCCAGCTGCGGGGAGGGGGGAAGGAAGGCGGGATGCCTCCATCCTGCTCATCCCTTTGGTCCTGAGAGGTGCTGGGAGAAAGCCCCCTTGCTAAATACAACATAGGAAGGAGGTTAAGAGTCGGAAGGGACCTTAGAGTCCATCTCGTTCAACTGCTTGATTTTACAGACGAAGAAACTGAGGCTCTGAGCCTTACGTGAATTGCTCAAGGTCCCACAGATCATGAACAGCAGTGCCAGGTCTTGAACCCACTGACTCGGCCACACTGCCTCCCCGAAGGACTTCTCTGCGCCCCATTCCGCTACCCGGGCGCCCCCTTCCCACCTCCCCCATCCCGGCCCCCGCTCGGCATCCTCCCGGTCCAGCCCCGCAGCCTCCTCCCCCGCCCGCGCCTCTCCGGCCGCCCGCAACTCGGCGGGGGCCTGAGAATGGAGGCTGAAATGACCCGGTGATTGTCGGCGGAGGCCTCTGCTCTAATTTCCCCGGAATAGGTTTTGAGCGGCTAATGCGGCCCCCACTGCGCGGGAGATGGAGGCAGCGGCGGGGTCTCCGTAGGCGACGAACATTCACTCAAATGGCATTGTCTGGCTCCGCTCCCCGAGGCCCCGGGGAGCCCTTCACCCAGGGAGGGGGCTGCGCCGGCAGCTGGAGAAGTCGCGGTCGGAGGCTTTGTGCAAAGTTTACTTTCTCCAGTGGGGGGAGGGGTCCTTGGAGGCACCACAGCCCCCCACTCCCGGCCTCCCTTTTCCCCCGGGGAGAGATCCGTGGCCTGGCGTGGGGGGATGGGGGTCATCCCCTTCTGGTCTCTAGGAATGCGTGAGTGTGTGCGTTGAGGGGTAGGGGGCCAGAAGGTCTTTTAGACATCGTTGAATTTTAGCTCCTTAGTTTCACAGAGAAATAGGCCACTGAAACCCAGACAGGTGAAGGGACCACTGGTCCCACAGATATGGCAAAGCCAGGATTTGAACCCAGACCGATTATCTCTATTCCCACTGTAGTGCACAAATGGAGTAATCAGGCCTCAGTTTGAAGTCAGGCCCCAGGGATAATGCAATCCTATGGACTTTTTGGCTTACACAGCTCTTTCCTAATAACAGTCCTCTGAGGTAGATAGTACAAAGATTATTTTCCCTGTTTTCATAGAATCATAGCTTTAGAGCTGAAAAGAACCTTGGAAGTCACCTAGTCCTCTAACCCCTTCATTTTACAAATAAAGAAAATGAGTCCTTGAGAGGTGATTTGCTTAAGGTCACACGACTTAAATTTGAACTCAGGTCAGCTGAGCAGGGTTCAGTGTGGTTGGAAAGAATAGTGGATCTAGGGTCCTAAGACCTGAGTTCGAATCTTGCCTCAGCTATTTATTACATCAAGCAAATCACTTCCAGGGTCTCAGTTTCCTAAAATGTAAAAAGAGGGATGGGTCCCTTCCCCCTTTAAATTTCTGATCTTCTGATTCCCAACTAGCCCTCCCTCCACTATGTCATTTGGATTTTTATAGAGGAGCCTGAGATTCAGAGGATCAAGCATGAATTAAATGCCAAGGTAAGCGCTGGGCTGGGCGCTAGGGAGACAAAGCCCCTCTCTTCCCCGCCCCCAGCTTCTTTCCAGCTAGACAATCTCTAAATTTCTTGCCCTGTTGGGTGCCCTGGCTGGCCACTCCAGCAAACTTGGGGAGGACATTGAGGGAGGGGGAAGTAGAGAGAGGGTGAGGATACCAGGAGAGGGCAGGGTTAGCATCCATGTTAAGCACTGAGGGGAAGGAGGCATGATGCTGTTTCTGCTGATGTCTGGCACATCCCCCTTTCCAAACCCTACCTGGCCAGGCTCAGCTCTTGTCCCTCATCTTCTGGGATTTAGAACATTCTGATATAGGAATAACTCTCCCACTTCTCTGAGGCTTTCCCCACAACCACCATGGAGAGGAAAGTGGTACAGGGATCGTTACTCCCATTTTGCAAATGAGGAAACTGAGATTCAGAGAAGGGAGGTGACTGGGCCAAAGTCACCCTGCTAGGAAGTGGTGGAGCTGGGATCCAAATGTAGGTCTCTTGACTCCAAGTCCAGTGACCTTCAATTCAATTCAAATCAAATTTATTAAATACCTACTGTGTGCAAGGCGCCATTCTGCCATGCAGCAGGCCACCTCCTTACTGAACTGCTTCTTCTCTGGGCTGCTTTAATCCTGCCCAGTTGGTCTTGAACACATAACACCTGGGATGGTTTTTAACAGTTCCAGAGAATGGGTTGTCCAGGAGCTCTTTGGGACAGGCAGGGTACAAGGCTGGACCTGAGGCACCTTGTGAGGAGGTCCTGAAGCATGTATGAGAGGCTCATGACATTCTTTGAGGGGTCACCCAAGGAGTGGTCATTGGAAACAACCAGTATATGGTTTTTTAAAAATCTAACCAAATTCAACTCTGTTGCTCTCATTGTCTTGGGAACTAAGGATTTTTCTGCCCCACCAAATAATTGACAATGACTGAAGCAGCAGGCCTTCTCAGGCCTGCTACTGGAGGTCGGTCCCCTACCCATGAGTGTGAGGGGCCTGGAACAGAGTTGGGGGTCCTGGCCACTGGGAATTCTTTGATCCGGGAGCCCTGGATTCTAGGGTGAGCATAGGAGAACTGCTTGCTTATATTTCAGATTAGAGACAAAATCTGACCATTCTCCTTCCCTTCTCAGCCAGATATACAAAGATACCATTACACAGACACAGATATGTCCATAAACACAGGGAGACACAGATACACACACAGAGATGAACATATGCCTAATCATAAGTCCACAGAAACTTACATGCATTGACACAACGTGGCATGCTCGAAGACATGAAGGAAGACATTTCTACAGCCACACAAAGACACAGAAACTCAAACGTAGACTTACATAGATATATGTAAGCACACAGCGGCCTAGATCTATGCTGACACATGGACCCAGGTGCAGAAAATCTCAGTCATTAGCATGCCTTGTACTTGGACACACAGACACCACTCACGTAGACACACTCGGGTCCCCCTTGGGTCTGTAAGAGGAAGGCTGGATTTCTGTGAACCAGGTTACCCCTTCCCATCTTTGATAACACACCGAGGACTCCTGAAATAAAGATGGATTGAGAAGGGAATGGATTATCACTAAGTGAGACCACTAAGCTTCCCCCAGATAGAATATTTGAGGACTTTATTTCTTTTAGGGTAATGAGAGAACTTGAGATTTAGTCTAAACACTGTTACTTACCAGCTGTGTCACTTGGTATAGTGGGATGAACACTGGATTTGGAGAATCTGGGTTCAAATCCCAGCCATGCTACTTACCGCCTGTATGTACGATCTTTCTCTGGGTCTCACTTTCCTCATGGGTAAAATGATGAGACTGGAATAAATCCCTTTTACCTCTACATCTTTGATCCTATAATCCTAAATTCCCTGCCCAGTCTAGGCCTCAGTTTGCCCATCTATGAAAAGGGGAGAATGGTATTTACACTCCCTCCCTTACATGGATTTGGTGAAGAAAACACTCTTCTTTTTCTTCTAGGACAATCAGGTGACTCTGGAGATGAAGATGTCCAGGTCCTAGAGGGGACATTTATTCAAGGAACCTCTGATAACATTCGCTGATGGAGTAGGGAGATGTATATGAGGAATTAATTAAGTTGGGAATCTAAACCACAGTTCTGATAGGAAGGGGCCTGTCTGAGCATCCTCATTCCTTGTGACTCTCTCACCATTCTATCTTTTCTTTTTAAACAGTTTTTATTTTTTTGGAGGGGGAGGGCAGGGCAATTGGGGTTAAATGACTTTCCCAAGGTTGGATTTGAACTCAGGCCCTCCTGATTCCAGGGCCAGTGCTATACTCACTGCACCACCTAGCTGCCCCACACCCCTATCTTTTCATTCCCTCTCCCAGACCCCCTTCTCTTCTCCCTGACCTCTTTCCCCCTTCTCATCTCTCCTGTTTCCATCTGCTTTCCATATCCCTCTGTTCTCCCCAACTCTCCACTTTTCCCCTGTCCCTGTTCTCCCCTGCTTCATCTGCCTTCTCTTTCTTCCTGCCCTTTCTTGTTCTGCTCCCTCTCTCCCCTGCCTTCCCTTCCTCTGCCCCCCTTCTCTTCCCGCCCTCCTCCCTCTCCTCTGCCTTCATCTCTCCTCCCCCTTGTCTGCCATGTCTTTTTCCACCCTGCCTTCCCCTCTCCAGTCTCAACCCCTCCCTATTTCTTCCCCTTCTGCTCTTCCTCACTCTGCCTTCCTCCTCTCTCTTTTAAAATCTCTCCTTCTTCCCCTTGTTTGCCCCCTCCCTTTCCCTGCCTCTTTCTTGGATCAGGAGCAGCAGCTCAGCAAGCACTGGGAATTCATCCAGCCTTTAAGAGTTTGAGTCAACAAGCCCTGATTGTGTCAATTTGCCCACTGCCCACGGAGCTCTGTGGTAGGGTGTGTGCGTGCGTGCGTGTGTGTGTTTGAGTTCATGCATGAAAAGGTGAGCACTCGTATAACATGCCTAGGAGCCAAAGAAAGACCCATGGCCTATTGGAGCCAGAAAGGCTCTTCCTTAAAGATTATCTTGTCCAGCTCCATCATTTAAGTGATGGAGGAGTGAGGCTCAGAAAGTCCAGAAATTGCTCCAGTTCAGGTCTGTGTATGTGGCGGAGTTGGGATTCAAACCCAGTTCATCTCATCCTTTGTCTAGGACTCTGTTATTTAGTGCTCTTCCTCCAGGAAGACCAACCAGCTTCAGACCTTGGAGAGCTCCCCTCCTGGAGTGGGAAGGTTTGAAATTTATGTTAAGCAGTGAGAACTCCCAGAAGGAAGGGGCTTTGGAGGCAGGGTTAGATGGCACCATAGTGGAAAGAGAGGGAGTTGGAATCTATGGATCCTAAGGTCTCTTCCAGCCCTAAACCCTGTGATCTTATGACAGGGCTCGGGATTTGGAATCAAGAAGCCTAGATTGAAGCACTGACTGTCTCTCTCTGTGTTCTTAGACAATCCACCACCCTCTCTAGGCTTCGGCTTTCTGGTCTGTAACATGAGGGATTTGGATTGTGATGTCTGAGGTTCAATTCAACGAGCATTCATCGTGCACTTTCTCTGTGCCAGACACTGTGCTAGGTGCTAGAGATACCAAGACAAACATTCTAACTCTCCCCTGGCCCCAGGGAGCTTACATTCTGCTGAGGGAAACGGCTGAGTTGAAGCATCTTCGAATTTAGGCCCCAAGGGTGGGCTGTTATCTGAGAAGCAAACTAAGTAAGTTTGTTAAGGCCGATCAGCAGAGACTTGGCCACCAGAGGATCCATTTTTTTTCATACGTGAGGACTTATTAAGGACGACGACGACGACGACGATGATGATGATGATAATGGAGCAGCATGGTGAAATGAATGGAGAGTGTTCCTTGGGTCCAGGAAGACCCAGGTTCAAATCCTGCTCTTAATGCATACTGATTATGCCACAGATTAAATCACTCTAACATTCAGTGCCCTAGGCAACTGTCTTAAATCTATTGCAGAGAAGGTGCTCACTTGTGACCATAGAGGGAGTTTCCTTATTTGGGAGTTCCCTATCTTACTAAATGGGGACAGCTAGGTGGCATGGTAGGTAGTGTATTGGTCTTGGAGTAAGGAAGACCCATCTTTATGGGTTCAAATCTGGCCTCAAACACTTACTAGCTGTGTGACATTGGGCAAGTCACATAATGTTATTTCCCTCAGTTTCCTCATTTGTAAAACAAGCTGGAGAAAGAAATGGCAAATCACTCCAGGATCTTTGCCAAAAAAAAAATCCCAAATGGGGTCAGGAAGAGTCAGATGTGACTGAACAATGAATAAATCTTATTAAATGGTTATTAGGGATATGGATTGTGACTGAGACAGGTACTGGGCCTGTGATTTTATTAACATAGGGAACTCCCTCTATGAAGGGATTTAGATACAGCTTGGCTCAGAAGTCTTTATGCTTAAAACTACACACAGACTTTTGGGTTACTCTGTATAATGGTGATTCAGGACTAGGTCAGCACCCTCAGGAATGATAAAAGGCTTATACTTAAGGATCTCAGAAAAAGGGATGAGGGAGATGATGGAAAGAAATGATAGGAACTGGAACTGTGAAGCTCATCACTGCAAGCTGTAAAAATTTAGCACCTTCCCAATACCTAGCAAGATATGACTGGGTAGCTGGAATTATACATCAGAAGCTCATTATCTTTCATAGACTGACAGGTGACAAATCCCCATAACTACAAAAACAGACCTCAAAACCCTCAAAAGAACTCAACCAATAAACTATACTAGAACAAGACCCCCATCACAACATTGAACTGCTGTCCAGAATCACTGGGACATAATATTAACCTGAAAAAACATAAGGACAATGTTTTTAATTGGTTGCCCTATCAAATGCCCAGAATCTCCAAGCTACATGTGATGAGATGATTTCAAAATATAGAGACCTAGTAGAAAAGAGATCAAAATCACATGAGGACAGGATGAGGTGCCCAGCAAGCCTATTGTTCCACTGATAGCACTGAGGATGCTTTCGATGAACCTGCAGAGGATAAAGCTCACATTCTCCTACTTTTATTCGGCTACAAAGAGCAGTTATTTCATCCACCTGGGCAACAGTCTGGAGAACATTAAATGCAAAAGAATAAAGACAGGACCATAGCTTGTCTCTGGACCATTTCTATCTGAATCCCATCAAAAAAAAAAAAGGTGAGCAAAATAAGATACTAAAAACAATAGCTAACATTTATGTAGGGCTTTGTGGTATGCAAAGTGCTTTACAGATGTTATCTCATTTGGTTTTTCCAACCACCCTGTGAGGCAGGTGCTTTTATCATCATTCAATCAAATCAATAAGCATTTATTAAACACCTGCTATTTTCCATGCACAGAGGATGCAAACAATCTTTGTACTCATGGACCCTGCATTCTACTGAGGGTGAGCTAGAAAGGCAACATGTTCATATATGACAAAATATAGAAAAAAGAAATGCTAAGTAATTTTGCAGGGTGGTGGGAATGAGGGGGATACTAGTAGTTTGAGGTGGTGGTGGAGAGGAATTGAGAAAGGCTTCGTGTAGAAGCTTCTTTGCAGATAAGGCAAATGAAACTTGGAGATCACATAGTAGATATCAGAGGCAGCAGGATGCACCCTTGGGTCTCCCAGCAACAAATCCAGGGCTCTTTCCATGACTCCACAATGCCTCTTGTCTACTAAGGTGTGGAGGGATTGGGATAGGTATCTGAGCTGGTGGAGGAATTGTAGAAGGATTCACTCACAACCAGAAAATCATGGGTCCTTGAGCGATGGAAGAATTCCAACCAGGCTTTGGCTTTTAGTTTGTCAAGGATCTAGGAGTGTGTGTGTGTGTGTGTGTGTGTGTGTGTGTGTGTGTGTGTGTGTGTGTAAACTGAGACAGCTCTCCTTATCTCACCTAGGCTGGAAGTGCAGTGGGCACTCATGGGCTGGATCTAAATTATCGATCTGCACAGAAGCTTTTAACCTCATCTGTTTTTCTGAACTGAGTCAGTTCATCTGACTTTAGGCAGCCTCTGCTTTCCTGGGGCAGAGTGAAGGAGGGGTTTACCACATTGGTGCTGGATTGCTCAGGAGCTCCCCACACCTCAGAATTCCCTAACTCAAGGGATCCATCCACTTCAGCCTCTCTTCTGTAGCAAGGATCATGACCATGCCCCCACCACACCAGGGCAGACCTGTGTTTTCGTGAATATGGGAAATATGCTTTCAATGAATATGGAAATATGAGAATACTTTTCATCAAAGCAGCAGCCCCAGCCCAATTATAATGTAGTAGACAAGCCTTAGCTGCCTGAAATGCTGAAGTGACCTGGCCACAGTCACCCAGCTAGTGAGTTACCAGAGATGGGATGTGAACCTAGGTCTTCCTGACTCAAAGCCAGGCTCTTTATCCATTATGCTTCTTTGCTTTTTAATAATGACACCTCAACCATAGATTTAGTGCTGGATGGATCTCAGCAATCATATAATTCAACCTGTGGTGCTGCAAAAACCAATGCCAAACATTTATTAAGCGTGTACTGTGCTGAGAGCAGAGGGAAATGCCAACCTGAGCTAAGGCAAGGGGCCCCTCCCCCTGCCCCCTCCCCTCCCCCCCCCACTGAGCTTACAGTCCAAGAGTACTAGCTTTGGAGTCAGGAATTCTAATTCTGGCCCTGACACTTGTAAAATGAAAATAATGATACCTACCTCCCAGAGGGTTTTGTGAGGACCTTGCAAACCGAAGAGCCCTGGAGATAAGTGAGCTGTTGCTATGGAGAACAGTATGGTTTGAAAGCGGCCTGCTGATCCTCACGCTATGGACCTCATTTGGCTTGTGGGAAGGAAAGTGGTTTTCTTTTCTTTTCTTTTTTTTTTTTTGGTAACCTGAGACTGACATGGAAAGGTGAGTTACTATTATAACCCTCTCCTTTTACAGATGAGGAAACTGAGACTCAGAAAGATTAATTGCTTGCCCACATCATATAGTTGGTAAGTTTACACACACACACACACACACACACACCTCCTAGATCCTTGACAAATTAAAAAACAAAGCCCAGATGGAATTCTGTCATTCAAGGACCCATGATTTTCTGATTTTAAGTGACTCCCTCTACAATCCCAGGGGACTGACATGTGTGCTAAGCCAGGAGACTTCCCAGGAAAGGGGGTGGGGGCTTTGGAGGTGAATTGAGAAGGTTCTATGTTGGAAAAAAGAAGTAGAGGGAGGAGGGCATCTCTTCCAGCCCTGATTCCTGTGAGCCTGTGATAAAGCCCTAGACTTCAAAAAAGTCAGAACTTAGATGATACTCATCACCTCTCTGGGCATCAGTTTCCTAGGCGAAGGGTTTGGATTAAATCTCAAACTTTTTGGTCTCAGGATCCCTTTGTGCTCTTAAAAATTATTGAGGATCCCAAAGAGCTTTTGTTTATGTCTATTATGTCTATTGTTATTTATTGTATTAGAAATTAAAACTGATAAAATTTTAAAATGTTGATCAGATATTTAAAAATAACAAAAATAAACCTATTACACATAACATTTTTAGGAAAAAAAACCCAGCTATGTTTTCCAAAACAAAAAAAAATTAGTGAGGAGAATAGCATTGTTTTATGTATTTCTGTAAATTTCGTTACTATCCAGCTTAGAAAACGGCTGGGTTCTCATATGTGCTTCTGCATTCAATCTATTGTGATAAGTTGTTTTGTTAAAGTATATGAAGAAAGCCTAGCCTCACAGAGCTGTGCAGCTAGTAAAGGGAGGAATATTTTAATAGACAAACAATGTCTTAGTATTACTATGAAAATAGTTTTGACCTCACTCATTCCTTGAAATGATCTCACACTTTGACAACTGCTAGATTACTTGATTTTTAAAGTTCAATTTATTTCAATTCAATTTAACTCAATTCAATCCAACAAGCATTAATTGGGGACATAAAGACAAAAAATGAAAAAAAACCCTCTTTCCATTTACCACACTGATATCAGGTTCTGGGAAAAGGACCTACCTTCAAAAGGTGTTAGACTGGGAGAAATAGTTCTCCAGGAAAGCCCTAGAGGAAAGCCCTCAAAGCTGTCTGTCAAGGGTCTGTCCTTGACCCACTTCTCTTCTCTCTCTGCAGTCTCTCTTTTCATGATCTTATCCAATCCCATGACTTCAATGATCACTTTTGGGCAGATGACTCTTAAAGCTATATATCTAGCCCTTACCTCTCTCCACCTTCAATTGCCTGGAGGATATCTTGTCCTGTTCCAGAAGTCCCCTAAATGTCCAGTTGGTAAGGTGGTGAAGTGGATAGAGCACTGGGCTTGCAAACAGGAAGACTCATCTTCCTGAGTTCAAATCTTTTCTCTGACACTAGCTGTGTGACCCTGGTCGAGTCACTTACCGCAGTGAACTAGAGAAGGAAATGGCAAACCACACCAGTATCTCTGCTAAGAAAATCCCAAATGGGGTCACAAAGAGTTGGACACAACTGAAACAACTGAACAACACCAATGAACACCCTCAAACTCTACATGCCCCAAATAAGATGATTATCTCTCCCCAACCATATTCTTCCTTCTTTTGTATCTGTGACACTGCCGTTTACTCAGTCACCTATGTTCTTGACTTTGACCTTGGGGTTATCGTTCATATTTCTCATTCCTTTACTTTTCATAATTAAACAATTTCACCTTCATAGCATCTCTGGAATCTGTGCTCTTTTCTGTAGTCTTATCGCCATCACTCCAATACCGATGCTCATAATCATTCCCCTGGATTATTTCAATAGCCCCCATCTTCCTGCCTCTACTCTTTCCCTGCCTCTGATCTTAGAATCATAGTTTTATGGCTGGAAGGTATCTTAGAGGACATCTATCTCACCCCTCTCACTTTACAGATGAGGAAACTGAGACCCAGAGTGTTTAAGTGATTTGTCAAAGGTCATCCAGGCAGTAAGAACTAGTGCTGGGATAGGAATCCATTCTTCATATGGATCCTAGAACCTTCTTCCTTATGCGCTGATCTGGCCACATCCTCTGTTCTAAAACCCTCAGTGGCTCCCAATTACCTACCGAGAAAAGTTCAAACTCTTACCTGGCACTCAAGGTCTTCCATTCCCCAACAATCCTCTTATCTCTCCAACTTCATCTCATTTTACTCTCCCTTCTTCATTTTATGCTACAGCCGAATTTCTCTGACCCAGTAGACATTGGACAGAGACCAAAGAGGTCTTCCTTGATTCCTTCCTCCCTCCCCCCGATAACACCCCCTCTCTGAGATTACCTCCCACTTATACAGTATACGGGCAGCTAGGTAGTGCACTGGATAGAGTGCTGGGCCTGGAGTCAGGAAGACCTGAGTTTGAATACAGCATTAGACACTGTGACCTTGGGCAAGTCACTTAATCCTGTTTGACTCAGTTTCCTCATCTGTAAAATGAGCTGGAGAAGAAAATAGCAAACCACTCCAATATCTTTGTCAAGGAAACTCCAAATGAGGTCATGAAGAGTCAGACATGACCAAAAAAGGCAACTGAACAATAACACCACCACTGCACCATATAGATCTTGTGTATATACATAGTGGTTGGTCTACATGTGTCTCCTCTGTTAGAATGTGATTTTACTTTCTTTGTATCCTGAATGCCTAGCACAGTGCAGGACATAGAACCATCATTGAATAAATGTTTGTGAACTGACCGACTGACTCATTGTTCTCTATTCTGTCCTCTACTTCCCTGATGAAATCCTACTCATTTTTTTACAGCCCAGCTCAAACACTGCCAACTCCAGGAAGCCTTCTCAGATCCTCCCACTCCCATCAGTAGGGATCTTCTCTCTCAGCCTTCACAGACTTTGTTTGCATCTCTTTAATGCACTTAGCACGGAAGATTGTTTGTGTCTAATCTTCCTACCAAGAGCAAGGGACCAGGGCTTCTCCTTGCTCTGGATCTCCCTCCACCCAGAGCCAAGAGCTCTGCACACAGTAGACACTTAATACTATCCGCTGAACTGAATAATAGCTGACATTTCTATATGGCTTTACAGTTGGTTAGGAAGCCATTCCACACCCATTATCTCATTCGATCCACACAACAACTGTGTGAGGGCGGTAATGCAGGCATCATTATTATAGGCATTTTAGGATAGGAACTGGATCTGATTCTGCCAATGCAGTGGGCATTTTCTTCTCAACGTGTAGTCTTAGAGACTTGTGTGGCATAAAAAAATTCGATAGACACTGTTTCTGGGTAGTTTAATCATTGTGTTTATAAGGCTAGCATGTTTATTAATAAAAAGAGCTACCTCTTTTTGGCTCTCTCAAATGTCAAAGACCCCTCATAGAACCCACTCAATGCTTATATGCCCTTGGAAGGGAGGGTGTTCTTGGGAATGGCAATCAACTCTGATTGGTTAACAACTAATGAGAAAATGAATATTATAATGAGACGCTGGCTATGTTACAATGAGGATCTTGGGGTACACCCAAGTCTTGGTCAAAGAGACTTATCAATTTCCGTATCACCTGTTTGACAAAAGGGAGAATCAACATTTTCCCAGACCTGTCTGAGTAGATATAATGAGCAGAAATCCACACATTAACCTAAACATAGAATTTCTTTTACTGTCTAATTAGATCTTAATAGTTAAGTCTTTGCCTAAGATTTCCCGTGCTGGTTGATTTCTGGATGAGGAAGCAGAAAAGGGGAAAAATCTTGTTCCTGATTTCAATAATTGGTTATTAATTCAAGAAAGAAATTATCATTTCTCTCAGTTGTCTAAAACATTGAGAGAGTAAGTGAGTCACCCAGGGTCACATAGTCAGTATCTCATTGGAGGCAATCTCAAACAAGCATTAAAAAACTAATAAGTTCATGGGCTCCAGATTAAGAACCCCTCGACGAATGATCTCCATGTTCCTTTATGGTTCTGTAATATGGCCATATTATCTCTCTTACTCATTTTGTAGATATGGAAAGCAGAGCTCAGAGATGGAGAAGGCTTTGCCCAAGGTCACAGACCTTTTGACTTTTAAGTATGAACTTCATTGAGAAAGCCTGAGGTCCTCAGGTTGGCATTCAAGGACATCTAAAACCTGCCCCAGCCTCTCTTTCCACCCTAACTTTCTCTTGCCTCTTTTCCTACATCATGGGCTCCACTCCGATGGATGCTTCTCCCCAAAGGGCTGTGAGCTTCCTTTCCCACCTCAGCATTCACCCTCGCAATGCCTTCCTCCATCCTTTCCACTTATTTAAGTTCTACTTTTCCTTTCAAGTGCCTGGTTCAAGTAACACCTCTCACCTCCACCCCAACCTACTGGAATCTCTCCTTCCTCTGACTTCCTGCAGCTTGACAATTTGGGCCCAATGCAAACATAGCATACCATTATGAATTCTCTTTGCCTCAGTGTGAATCTCATCTTTCCAGACAGATTGGAAGTTCCCCAAGGGTGAGGCTTGAATCTGTCCATCTTCTGTCCTCCCCTGCAGCCCCTAGCCCAGGTCTAGGCTCATGGCAGACTTTTCATCAGAGGACCAGGGTTTGGTCCTAATTTTGCTACTTACTATTCCCATAACCTGTGCAAGTTACTTGTCCCCCTCTGTGGGCCTCAGTTTTCCTACCTGGAAAATAAGAGGGTGGTATTGATGAAGGGTTCTTAATCTTTTCTGTATCATGGACCCCTTTGGCCATCAGGCTGGTGAAGACTATGAACCTCTTCTCAGAATGATGCTTTTAAACGCATAAAATAAAATACATAGGATTGCAAAGGAAACTAATTATATGAAAATATAGTTATTAAAGCATTAAAAACTAACGAGTTTATAGGCTGCAGATTAAGAACCCGTTGATGATCTCCATGTTCCTTTATGGTTCTGTAATTCTTTGGGGGAACTCAAAGATTCATATGTGAGAGAGCTGGCCAGACAAAAACAAAGAAAGACAGAGAGAGACAGAGACCAGAGACAGAGACAGACAGAGAGATAGAATCACAGA
The DNA here is from genome assembly GCA_028646595.1 of Phalanger gymnotis. Lineage (NCBI taxonomy): Eukaryota > Metazoa > Chordata > Mammalia > Diprotodontia > Phalangeridae > Phalanger > Phalanger gymnotis. The sequence goes on along the minus strand of CM053622.1, from coordinate 62,146,094 downwards.
GAGAAAGACAGAGAGAGAGAGACAGAGAGATGGAGACAGAGAAACAGAATCACAGAGACACACACAGAGAGACAGAGAGAGGCAGAGATGGATGGAGACAGAAAGAGAGACAGATCACACACACATAGAGAGACAGAAAGAGATAGATAGATAGAGGTGGGAGGCAGAGGGGGAGGGAGGCACCAAGGTACAACTATATCTCTGTGGTTGAACAAGGGGAGTCGGGGCACAGCAAGGCAGTGGAAACTTATCTGATCTGAGTGTCAGGAGCCTTGAGGCTGCTCAGGAATGGGCCAGGGGCCCCTTTAAGCAGAGAGCAGCCCTGAGCTGAGTGCATTTCAGTCTCTATTGTAGGGGCCTGAAAGATGCAGGTGTTCAAAGCCTTTTCTCAGGCTGAATTGTCTCTCCTCCCCCTACAAGGGCCGCCTCTTTGTGGAGCCAGCCAGTGCAATTCTAAGTTCTGAATTCTAAATTCCAGATTCGGCAGGGCCTGCATTGTGTCCCTGGAACTTGGGCGCCTTTGTCCTTCCCTTCTCTCCCTGGTTAATCTAATCGCTTCCTCCCAGCAAAGAAATAAATGAGAATAGCATGGAAACGCAAGCGGGACTTCCATTCACAGGCATTTTTGCTGTCTCCCTGAAATATTTACAATGGTGTGGTGGTGGGGGCCAGGGCCCAGGCAGAGGCTAGCTGAGTTCGGGTAAATAGGGTTTTGAGACTTGGCAAGACAAATCCGAAGGAAAGGCTTCTCGATCCCTCTCGCCCCTTCCAGGCTGACACCTGTTCAGTTCCTGGTCAGCTCTCCATGCAAGGGGCCTGAGGCTCTGGACTGCTTGTCTGTGAGGCCTGGCCTCTCCCATGAGGGGCCTGGGAAAAGAAAGACTGAGGCACTAGAAAGAATTCCAGATGAACCGTGTGCAAATGGGGAAGGAGGCAGAGACTGGTGGGTCGCTTTTCCTGGGGTAAGTGGTAGGGGGAGTTACTCTGGCATACACTCAGGCTCAGAATACTTTTAAAAACCGGTGAAACACAGACCCATAGAACCTGGAGCCTGTGAATTGGAAGGGGCTTTAGAACAAAGAACATGGGATGGTGGAGTGGCTGCAGTGAGTGGGATCGGTTGTCAATCAGGGCAGAGTGAAAGAATTAGGGGGCAGCAGGGAGAAGGCCATTGACACTGAATAACAAATTTGTGGTGGGCCCAGTCAAGAGCAGCCTTTGCATGGGGGCCAAAGGGGCAGACAAGGGGGTGATCCAGGATTGGGAGTTGGAAAGGGGTTAGCAGGGATAGCAGATAGGGGCATGGTTTTCTAAAGCAGAGAACAGCATGAAGCTGAACAAAGTCAAGATTTCAAAAGGAGCAAAGTGAGGCCTGAGCAAGGATGATGAAAGAAGGGTGGAGAGGCTCAAGGCTGGGTTAAGGATGGTAAAGAGGTTTGGAGTGGGAGGGGGCAGGGCACAAGAGGAGAGAAAAGGACAGGATAGTGTGGCCAGAGACAACTTCAGAGCTCTTGATCATGGAGGTGAAACATCTGTGGATGATGGTAGGCCATATGGCTAGATAGAGGAAACCATGGAGGAGAGGAGTTTGCTGGGAGGTGATGGCGGCAGTGGGAGAATCCGGTGTCCTCCTCCTCCTGGCCCAGTGCATCAGAGGGCAAGAGGGAAGGTACATCCTAATTCTGCCGAGGGCATTTGGGGATGCAACATCTTTCTCACCTTTCTCTATCCTGGTGCCCTCTATGACTAACTCCAGACAACATAAGGATCAATAAATCTTTTAAGCAAACCACATTATCTAAACCTAGACTGACCCTAAATCCCAAATCCCAGCACGGCTCAGTGTAGCTTCCTGGAGCTACCGACCCTCAACTCCAGCTCCCCTCTAGCATCCAACCAGCCCCCAGCTGCTGTGTCACGATGTCAGTTCTTCCACTTTATGAAGCTGCCCTCCAGTTGTTCCTAATCCCCTTAGGCCGGATGGTCTTAAGCAGGATTTAGGGAGTCTGGGTATTGATTTTTGTACCAATAGGTTTTGCTCTATGATCTCTCTCTTTCTTCCCACCCCCATCCCCCACTGCCAAACTTAAAGATTATTTATATGCGGGGGATGGATAGACCATAATCTACTCAATTAGGGAGTCTCCAATTAAGCACCAGATTTATCTCTTTACTTTGTCAAACTTAATAGTAGTTTAAGGATAAACTTCAATGAAGCCCTGGCTTCCCCGCTGGGCTAATTAACACCCACTTAGGATCTTAAACCTTTGATGGGTGTTTCTTTTCCCAGAGCATGAATCCTTATAAATCAGGGTGAATTTAGGGTTCAGGATGCTGTGGCCAGAGACTTAGGGGACCAAGAGAGAAGGGGGCCAGGACAGGTAGGGTTGTCAAAGGTCATGGCCAGCGTTGGAGGGTTTGTGTGTCACTCTGGTGGTGCTATAGAAGAAATGAAGACTTGCCTAATCGCTCTGGACATTATTACCATATTTCCCCATGTATAAGACACACCTTAATTTTGGGGCCCGAAATTTGAAAAAAAAATGTATTACATAAAGTTATTGAACTCGAGTTTTATTCATCTGCTCATAGCTTTCAGGCATCTTTTGGGCAAGTCTGATGCGTGTATGCATGCTTAGTCCATTCCGTTTCATGAACCTGAAGCACCAATTGTGTCCTTTGATTAGTAACTTCTTTTTCATCAGCAATTCTTCTTGCCTCATGCTGAACCATCTTTGTGGATACAGGAATTCCAATTGCCCTTTGCTCTCCAATCCATATCTTCAATTCCCTCTCTAAATCAGGCCATTTTGCTGACTTGCCTCCCATGGCCTTCTTCTGCCTTGAGATTTTCAGTAGGGTTTCTTCTTCCTGTAGCTGGTCTCAGATTCTTTTCTCAGTTGGAGGAGGACCAAACTTATGTCCAGCAGCACGATTCCCATTAATTTTTGCAAACTGGATCACTTTTAACTTTAATTCAGCACTGTACGAAATCTTTTCTAAGCCATTTCTGGGCAGAATGTGGCAAAACTTAACCTAATATACCAGTAACAAATGAGAAACAATGAGCGCAAAGACAACAAGTGTGAAAAAGCGGGAAATGCAAGTAAAAAAAAACTACAGCCACCGTATAAGATGCACCCAGTTTTTATACCCCAAATTTTTCAGAAAAGGGTGCATCTTATACATGGGAAAATATGGTAAGTCCTAAGAGGCCATCTCCATTACTGCTATAATAATCACCAAGACCATTGTCCTCATCACACCCTTTTACCTCTCTCATGATCATTACTACCCCCTCCCTTCACCATCAGTATCATGGACCACCATCATCACTGCTGGGTTAACAACCCAGTCTCCTTCATGGCTAACACTATCATCACCACTGTAGTCTCCACTATCCCCATCTTCCTCCCTATCATCCCTGTCATCACCACCATGATCCCCACCATTATCACCATCACCACATAGCTGTCACCATTACCACCATCAGCATTCTCAGTGTAGTCACCATTATTGTCACCTGTACGAATCTCTCCTCTCTTTTCCTAGTCCTTCCATCTATAAGTGGGGACAAAATCTCCTGAGACAGAAGGGGAGCCCTCAGTCTCCTAATCTTGGGTGGTCAGTTGAGAAAATACCCCCAAGTTCTGTTCTTCATGTTCTTTACCTTCTCAGGGTCACAGAAGATACCAGGGAATGATTGCTTTGGATGGAAACAGAATGTCAGAGCTGAAAGGTCCTAGAGGATAGAACGTATAGCCAGAAGGGAACTTAGAACAAAGAACACAGAATGGCAGAGGAGAAAGAGACCTTAGAACAGAGAACCCAAAATGTCAATACTGGAAGAGTTAGATATCATTTAGTCCAATTTCCCTATTTTTATGGAAGAAGAAAGTGAAACCCAGAGCGGGTAGTGAGACCACACACTGAGTTATTGGCAGATCTGGGATTTGATCTCAGATTTCTTAATACTATGGGTGACCCTCCTAAGGAGCAATTTTCCCACCCTGGCAACGTATCTAGAAAAAGTATGCTTTGGATGGCAGGTACCTATCAGAGCTACTCTAATAAGGACATTCCCACTAAAGTCATTCAGTAATGGAAATATGGTGGATATAGAGAATTCAGCTGGACTAGAAACTTGTAGGCCCCCAAGAGGAAGACCACAGGTAGGTGAGATGAGGATATCCTTCTAGCCCTATTGAGGAGGCCTAGGTTGGAAGAACCAATAGATCCCAGAAGGATTAAAGGAATCATGTCTCTGGAGTCAGAGGACCTTGGTTCAAAACCTGTCTCACTGCCTGTGTCACCCTGAACAAATCATTAAAATTTCCTGGGCCTTGGTTCCCCATCCATAAAATGAGAGAATCAGAATAGGTGGCCTCTGAGGCCAATCAATCAATTTTTAGAGCACCTACTATGTGTCAAGCAAGAAAGGAATACTAGACCTGGGGAAACTCAAAGGTAGGAATCTGAGGGAAAAAACCCCACTATTTAGAGTTCCTGGTTTTTTGGCCCAGAAAGTCAAAATGACTTATTGAAGGTCACTAATCATCTTGGCAAGCCCCTTCCTTTCCCTGGGCCTGTAAAATGAGGGGTTGCATTTAGATGATCTCTAAACTCCTTCTATCTCTAATATTCTGTGGTTTTAGCATTCTATTATTCTCCAGTTTTAACATTCCATGTTCTATCCACTGTAACATTCTGATTCGGAGACTTCATGATTCTGACATTCCATAGTCAAACATGCTAATATTGTTACTCTGAGAATAGAGGCACCTATGATTCTAACCTTCTGTTCTCGGACCCAGGGGCATAGAATCTTATGTGTTGCTTCTAATGTTCTGAAATTCTGTCCAAGAGTAAGTAAAGCTGACCTGCCTATGGGGCCTACCAGAATAGGTGAGAAGAGGAGGGAGAGGCTAGGATAGAAGGTAGCAGGGAGGAGGAGATCTGCCTGTGTGTATGTGAGAAGAATCCAAGAGTAATTATGGAAATAAACAAGAGTCAGCCCAGAAATGCAAAATGCAAATTCTGGCTGTTGTGAATTACATGACAGGGCGAGTGACAGGGCGAATGACAGCGCTTTATTAGGGGGATAACAGGGAGGGTTCGAAAATAGAATAATCGTCGCAACAAAAGCAATTTTCCTCCTGAAATTTTCATTTTAAATGGATGATCTGGTTTTAATCAAGGAAGTCGTCCCAAAATGCTCTTAATTACTCCGAGTCAGGAGCGCCATGGTAATTTTGGTGTCTACGATCAGACGGGTGATTAGATTTATACAAAACAGGCTGTTTGCTAGCGCGCTGTAAGCCTGAGTTGGCTATTTAAGAAAAAAGGAAAAAAGAAAAAGATGTTTTATCTGAGTCCTTTCACCCCAGCGTGGAAGCTAAACCAAAATCATCATTCCTGAACCAAAGTGAATTTCCATCCATTTTTAACCAACCGACATGGCATCCCTTGACACGGAAGGTTGTCACAGGTTGGGTTTCGTCTTTTAAATGGAATGTTTGGCTTGTTATCCAGTGAAAGATGGTTTTAAGGCATCCTGGGCCCAATGGGAACGGGAACAGTTGGTCCTGGCCCTGGATAGCTCCAAAGAGGCTCAATTTGGACCAAGAAGGCTTTTAGAATTATTGGTGGTCATACCACTGACAAAAACAAGCAGCTAGGTGGGGCCTCGTTCAAAGCAACTGGCCTCCCCAGAGGGAATGGGGGAATATGGGCTCAGGAAGCTCGTAGGAGCACCGAGCATGGGGCTGAGATTGGGAGAAAGGATCCTGTTCCTGTCCCAGAAGGATTCTCTAGTTCTTCATCTTGACTCATCCCTTCCCCACCATCTATAGATGAAGAAATTGAGGCTGAGAGAAATAAAGCAAACTGTACAGGCTCACACAGCTTGTACACCATCTCAGCCAGTCCATCTGAGCACGAGACTCCTGAGTCCAATTTCAGCATTCTGTTTGTTAGTCAAGAGCTGCTGGTGTGGGGAAGAGGGGCTAGAGGAAGTGATGAAGGTCAGGGCTTAAGGATGGAGGGTCAGTCCCCTCTGTCCAACAAAAGAGAGAATAGCAAGGATCTTAGAATGCAAAATGTCAGAGCTGGGAAGGCTCTCTCTGAAAAAAAAATTAAAAATGACAATAACAACAACGACTACCAAGCTTGACATTTATATATCCATTTAAAGTTTGTAAAGCACTTTACATATATTATCTCATTTGAGCCTCGCAGAACATAGAATGTCAGGGCTGGGAGGGCTGGAATAAATGAGAGCCTAATAACGATAACTGACATTTAAATGGCTCTTCCATGTTTCCCAAAGTGTTTTTACATATGTTGTCTCCTTTTAGCTTCACAAGAACCCTCCTAAGGCTAAGTACTCCAGAGGATATTCCCATTTTACAGATGGAGGAAACAGAGGTTAAGATGATGCGCCCATGGGAAAAGCAGAGGGTGGGGATGTCAGGATTGGCAGGGACTTGGAATACAGGATGTCAGAGCTGGAAAGAAGCCTCAGTTAATCTAGTTCCAACTTTTATTTTATAGAGGAGGAAGAGGGACAAAGGGGTTAAATGCCATGTAAGTTGTAAGCAATAGATGGAACTTGAACCTAAAATCTTAGGAGAAAGATAGCATGGTGGTTAGAGTGCTGGATTTGAAGTCAGGGGAGCTGAGTTCACATCTTGACTCTGCCACCTCAAGTGACTTTGTCCAACTCATTTCACTTTAAGAGACTTGGTTTCCCCACTGATAAAGTGAGGTAGTTGGATTATGGAGGCAGAACGGCTGGGCGGGGCTGGGGAAGGGGGGAAGAGAGCTGATTTTTGAAGTCTGAGGACCTGTGTTTGAATCTCAGCTGGGCTATTTACTAGTTCTATGACCTTGGGTGGGTCTTTGGTTCACTTCACTCCAGGACTCAGTTTCCTCTTCTGTGAAATGAGGAGGTCGAACTAGATGATCTGAGAGGTCTAAGTGTGTGATTCTCTGGTGCCAAGGCCAATGGTGCTCCCATTATGACTCATCCTCTCCTTGGCTTTTTTCTCTGCAGATTCAGTAAGCAAAGCTTCTTTTCAAAATGCAGGGCCAGGCTGATCTGTGACAGGCTGAGTAGGGGATGGGATTTTATGAGCTCCAGGAAACCTTTGCTACCGAGAAATCTCTCCTCCATCACTCCCATGAGTATCTGAAATCCCCTCCATTAGTGTCTTATTCCTTAGTGGGTAAGCATTGCCCTCTCCAAATTCCTTTCTTAATGCACTCCCCTAACAGTCCACTACCTCCATCCTGGGAGGGGGAGCACATTTGGTCTCCTCAGGGTGAATGGGCTTGGGATAGCAGGGAAAGCTCTGTTTGCCAGGTAGAGGGGAGAGGGGTGTATGTATGTGTGTGTGTGTGTGTGTGTGTGTGTGTGTGTGTATTGAATGCAAAAAAAAGATGAAAAGGGGGAGGGGAGAGGTGGTGAGGAGACAATTTATTGGTATTACACTTTACAATTTATCAGTATTACAAAGTTTTTTTCTCCAGAGTAAAACATCCAATCTGAAACTTCCATAGGAAGTGAGGTCCCTGTCATTGGAGGCATTCAAGTAGAGGCCAGACTATTTTTTTTAGTGGTGTTATGGAAGATATTCATGTTTCTGGTAGGAAATGAATTAGATGACCTTCTAGGTCTCCTTCAACTATAGATTTATTAATAATAACAGCAACTGATATTTATATCCTAGTATGTATTAAGGCTTTCAAAACCCTTCTCTTATAACAACCCTGAGAATAAGTATTATTATCTTCATTTTATAGATGAAGAAAGAGAGATAGGGTGGTGTGGTGGTGTAGAGAGCTGGTCACAGAGCCAGAAAAGCCTGGGTTCAAGTATGGCCTTTCATTTATACTGGCCAAGCACCTTCAGTGCCCTAGGCAACCTGATAGATTTCAGAGTAGGTGCTATCTGTATCAGTAGATGGAGTTTCCTCATCTGGGAGTTTTCCTATGCTAACGAAATCATAGATCCAGTTCCTGTCTCTACAGATGAAGAAACTGAGTCTCAGAGTTAAGTAAGTGTCTGAGCCACCTTTGAGCCTAAGACTTTTGAGTCCAAATTCAGTACTCTGTCCAGTGTATCATGTGTTAGTTAAAAGTCTCTGGTGTGGGGAATAGGGGCTTAAGGAAGTGATGGAGGTCAGGGATTGAGAATGGAGGGTTAGGACCTAAGCATCCCATGACGGGAAAGTTGCCAGTCTTTTCATATTCTGAAGCAGAGACTTCGAAAGGCTCATTGAGTTTCTTGCCCATCCAAAAACTCTTAGCAAGTCACAGTTTGATGAGTTAAGTGTAAATGAGTGAACGGCACATGGATTTAATTTTCCTTGAAATTCCCAGGGGTCAAGAGAGACAGAGAGAGACAGATTTACATACATACACACACACAGACAGAGAAAGAGAGATACAGAGACAGAGACAGAAAGAAACAGAGACAGATTTACATGCATATACACATATGTATGTGTATGTATGTAAATATGTATATATAGAGAGAGACAGAGAAAGATTTACATACATATACACACATACGTGTATGTATATGTATGTGTGTATGGGTGTTTGTATATACATATATACAGAGAGAGACAGAGACAGAGACAGAGAGAGACAGAAAGAAACAGAGACAGATTTACATACATACACACACATATATATATATAGAGAGAGATGTATATATGTATATATATATATATATATATATATATATATATAGAGAGAGAGAGAGAGAGAGAGAGAGAGAGAGAGAGAGAGATACAGAAGAGAGACAAGAGACAGAGGTAGAGATTCGGTTACAGGGAGAGATGCAGAGATACAGAGGGATATACATGATTATACAGAGAGAAGGAAAGGGATGCACAAAAATAGAGATTTATATAGAGAAATAGATTTAGAAAGAGAGGCAGGTAGAGAGATAAAAAACATTCAGAGATACACACACACACACACACACACACAGATACACACAGAAAGAAAAGATTCACAGAGACGTGCAAGATACCTGCAGAAAGATATGTGGAGAGAGATACAGAGACAAAAACAGACAGAGAAAGAGAGAGGGACAGAGAGATAGGAAGCCAGAGATGTACAGAGACAAAGATACAGAGAGAAGGGGAGGGAAGATGGACAGATAGAGAAAGAAGGGGAGAGGAGAGAAAGAGAGAGAGAGAGAGAGAGAGGTAGAGAGAATGAGAAAGACACATGAATGAAGAGACAGTGTCAGACAGAAGGGGAGTCCAGAAAGAGGGAGACAGAGACATAGAGTCAGAGAAGCTGGTGACCAGGCAGCCAGGCCACCTAGCATGGGCAGTCCCCAGCATAGACCGTTACTCCCAGCCCTGAGCTTCAAAGAAAGCTTTGCAGAGGGAAGAGCTCTGGAAGGGGTGGGAGGAGGAGACCTGGATTTGAGGCCCAGCTTTGTCCTTCACTCTCTCTGTTTGGCCCCAATCTCAGTATGACTTTAGGTCAATCCTCTTCCCAACCTGAGCCTGGGTTCTCTCCTCCTACTCTGCCTACCTCATGGGGTTACTCTGAGGTTCAAATGAGAATTTGGGGGAGGGCCAGTCAGTGTGGTATCTCAGTTTTGTGTCTACTCTAGGGCAGAGTAAAGGACTCTTATGTGGTCATAGGTCTTTCAATCAATCAATAAACATTTATTAAGCACCTACCACATGCCAGGCACTGTGCTAAGTACAAGGTTCCTCAAGGAGCTTACAGTCTAACAGGGGAGACAACACGCAAACAAACATAAAAGCTAGAGGATTTTAGAGTTTAGGAAGCATCTTAGAGATTTTCTAGTCCATTCCTCTCATTTTACGGAGGAAGAAATTGAAGTTTAAAGATGGGAAGAGATTTAACTACTTACGACCTAGCCAACACTAGCTCAGGCAGCTGGGTGACGTAGTGGATAGAGCGTTGGCCCTGGAGTCAGGAAGACACAAGTTCAAATATTAACTCAGACACTTACCAGCTGTGTAACCCTGGACAAGTCACTTACCCCTGTTTGTCTTAGTTTCCTCATCTGTAAAATGAAAATAAAATAAAAGGAAATGGCAAAATGCTCCAGTATCTTTGCCAAGAAAACACCAAATACGGTTACCAAGAGTCAGACATGACTGAAACAACTCAACAACAACAAAGATATTAGCCCACATTTCTTTAGTGTAAGTATTAGTATTTCCATTTTATAGATGAGGACACTGAAACTCAGTGTAATGAAGGGAGCAAGTGTCTGACATGGGATTCAAACCCAGACATCCTAACTTGCCACTGTGGATCTTTCCCCTACACTGTGGCTGCTTCCTTATATGCTATAAGTGATTAATACATCTTTGTTGGGTGAATTTTGGATGAATGGTTTGGATCAGAAGCAGGCTGGGAGAGGCTGGAGGGAGAGAGTCAGGCAGACAATGAAAACTAGGCCAGGGAGCCTGATCCAATGGGAAGGGATGTGAGGATCCTCCATCGACAGCCGAGGCAGAGCCAATCCAGAGCTGAGTCCAGGTTCAAGCCCAGTTGCCAGGTGGGCAGTGGCTACCAAATCAGAAGGGCCCCTACTGTGCTCAGCATTAATAGGAAAAAGCAGGTTGGGGGTCTGGAACTGATGCTTATTGCCTGTGTGATGTTGGGTGAGTGACTTTACTTTCACTGGGCCTTGATTTTTCTGTCTCTAAAGCGAGCAAGTCGGACTAAATCAGAATCACAGAAATTCAGAGACCATCTAGTCCAGCTGATATCCCCAGGAGAATCCCTTCTATCACAAGCAGCCAATATTGCTCAAAGATCCCCAGTGAAGGAGGAACCCACCATCTCCTGAGGTAGTCCATTCCATTTTGGGGTAGCTCTCATTGTTAGGAAGTGGTGGATCAGTGCTTAGAGCACTAGGCCTGCATTCAGGAAGACTTGGGTTCAAATCTGCCTTCAGACACATACTAGCTGTGTGACCCTGGGCAAGTCACTTAACCCTGCTTGCCTCAGTTTCCTCACCTATAAAATGAACTGGAGAAGGAGGTGGAGAACTTTTCCAGTTTGTCCTTCATTTTCAGAAAAGTTCGATGACATCATGGGATGTTGTCTTGACTCATGTGAGGCAAGTGAGAGAGTTGTACAAAGTTGTGAGCCCCTCTCTCTCATCAAAGTCCAGTAGCTGGACAAAAGGACTGGTGATGGCCCAGGATGCTGTCAATGACCTTGGCTCTAAGCACTCCATAATGTCCGCTTCAGCTTCCTTCATGGCCATTGGAAGAAAATGTTCTCATTTATCCATTCCGCAAGGCAAAGTCTTCACATGCCTGAGGTAGACACCCCACTAACTCACTGATGGGTTTGAGGCCTGTCAGTTACCCTCAATCTGGTTTAACCTGTCCGCCAAGGCAGTTTAACTGGGGTGTGGCTGCTTGGAGCCACATGTGAGGGTTGGGTGAATCAGGTGTACAGCAAAGGTGGATGAGCAGTCCTGAGAAGGACTCACAAGCCCTCACACCAGAGATCTTAGTCCTCCCTGAACACCCCATACGCCTTTGCCAAGAAAACCCCAAATGAGGTCACAAAGAGTCAGATGTGACTGAAACAACTGAACAACAATAAATTGTTAGGGAATTCTTCCTTATACCAATCCTGAATTTATAGCTCTTTCCCCCTCCCCAGCACCATCTGAAGCTCTGTCCTCTGGGGCTAAACAGAACAAATCCAATCCCTTTTCCACATAACAGCCTTTCGAAATGACAGGGATCTTGTCTCTTAGAGTCTTCTCTTCTCCAGGCTAAACATTCTCAGCTCCTTCAGTTAATCCTTACAAGGCATGGCCTCAAGGCCCTTCACTATCCTGGTCATCCCCCTTTGAAGACTTTCTGGATTATCAATATCCTTCTTTAAAGTGTGGGTCCAGAGCTGAATACAATACCCCAAATATGGCCCCAAAAGGGCATAATGGAGCGGGACTTTAACCACCTTGTTCTTGGGAATTTTTGATCAGTGAAGTCCACGCTTGCATGCTACATCACGCTGTTGACTCCCAATGAACTCGTGGTCCACTAAAATACCTAACTCTTTTTCAGTCTCTCCTGTTTTATACTTGGGGAGCTGATTTCTTGAACTCAGTGTAAGACTTCACTTTTGTCCCTAGGAAATTTCCTCATTTTTGATTCAGCCCAAGGTTCTAGTCCAATGCTTCTCTCTGGACACAGGACCCCCACAAAATGGCCCCACTGAGCCCCTCTGCTCATTCTCTCCCTTTTCCCCACTTGCCAAGCTTCTACTTGGTCTTCAGAGACTGTGCCCATCCATGTCAACCCACTCATTAACACACATGGGGGGGACATACATGCAAGTATACCCAGTTGTGCACGCATATGTTGACCCTTGAGTGACTGCACTGTGGAAGGGCAAGGTAACATACTCATGGCACGCAATGGTGGATGAAAAACAAAATATGCACAATCCTTTGAGGATGGTGTGAATACTGAACCTCAGAATGACCTGAGGCTGGGGAGGAAAGCTAAGGATAACCAAAGAGATGTTTGTTTGTTTTTTTAAAGGTATTGTGTGGTTGTGTTTGTCTTTCATTCTTGAAGAGGACCATGACATCAGGGAGATGATGACATGACTTGCAATGGACTTAGATTTGAGTGAGGGAGGGCTATGCAAGGTCACCAGCCTCACTTTCTCCTCCACAGCCATCTGGGTAAAGTAGCCTGATATAGATCAAGACTGGAGATGACCCAGGATGCAATGGGAGACCTTGGTCCTTTTAAGCTAAGGGCTTTTCAAGTTCTCACTTTGAGTGAGGCAATGTCCATTCAGTAAATAGGCCTCTTAAAGAAGGGAGTCAAGGAATAGCCCTTTTAATAAAAAAAATCAAACTGGGAGGGGGAGACCTTTAGGGTTGCTGGCCGAAAGAGAAAGAGTTGCTATTTATATTCACTCTGAGGCAAGAAGGCCCCAAAATTAACCATTAGGTGGTGCTTGGGCAGGGATCTATTGTCCAATCCATCTGCAATCCTCCTGATGAATATCTGGCCACTGGACCCAGATGGCTCTGGAGGAGAAAGTGAGGCTGGCGACCTTGCACAGCCCTCCCTCAAATCAAAGTCAATTGCAAGTCATGTCATCATCTCCCTGATGTCACGGTCCTCTAGAACGAAGAATAAACCACGACAACTATGTGCCAACTGGAACTGGCCTGTGAGTAGTCCAAGCTGCCTTAGTGGAGACCCAGCCAACCAGTTCCAGTTGGACAGCTCTCCTCCCCTCCCCTCCCCTCCCTACCCCTCTTCTCCCTCCCCTCCCCACCCCTCCTCTCCTCTCCTCTCCTCTCCTCTCCTCTCCTCTCCTCTCCTCTCCTCTCCTCTCCTCTCCTCTCCTCTCCTCTCCTCTCCTCTCCTCT
>CM053622.1:61970159-62117257 GCA_028646595.1 Phalanger gymnotis | reverse complement strand
CTCTCTCTCTCTCTCTCTCTCTCTCTCTCTCTCTCTCTCTCTCTCTCTCTCTCTCTCTCTCTCTCCTCTCTCTCCTCTCTCTCTCTCCATTTCTTTACATCTGTCCTTATGTTATGTGTGCCAAGGATGCTCATAGTTCAATTCAGGATTCAGGTCAGTTCAATACTACTTAATGTTTGTTCAGGGCACTGTGCTAACTAACATGGTAAATACAAAGACAGTATGGCATAGACCCTGTTCTCGAGGATCTTCATTGGTTTTTCCATTAAAGAATTTACAGTGTAATAAGACAGATAGAAATGCACGCAGATAACTCTGATACAAGAGAATGTGAGATAAGGACGAAGTAGAGGGGTCTGGACAAAGCGACTTGAGAAATGTACAGGAGAGATCCCTTTCAGCAGGGGTGGGGAGTCAGGGAAGCCTTTGGCACAGGTGGCTGTGTCTCCATTGCTCCTTGAAGGAGGGGAGGGCCATCACTGAGTGGAAACTGGGTCGCAGTGAAGAGTCTATTCCAGGTACTGGGGCGGGGAGTGGGGCGGAGGGGAGGAAGAGATAATGTAAGTAAAAGCGTAACATGTAAAGGAGATGATTCAAGAACAGAGAAAGGAGAGCATCATAATTTGCCTGGAACATAAGTTGCAATCAGATTGAGAAGGGCCTTAAATTCTAGGCAAAAGAACTTTGACTTTTATTTTGTAGTCAATGAGTCAATGGGGAGCCACCGATGGTTTGGAACTGGGAAGTGAGGACCTGAGTGGTGTGTTAGGTACATTAAGAAGATGACTCAGGCAGCATGCGCAGGATGGATTGGAGGAGGGAGAGACTGGAGTCATGGAAACAGGCTAGAATGAGGGAGGGCTTGTCCTGATCTCGGTGTACCTCTGATGCAATAGATCACTGAGAGCCTGAGGCTTCAGAAAAACAATGTCTTTAATATCCAAAAAAAAAAAAAGAATAGCCCTGGGAAAAATCAATCCATGAGATGGTAAAAAGCAGTCCAAGAAAATAAAAGCTGCCAGCAAAAACTTTAAAGTATTTGGCAAGGAAGCTCCCTGGAGTCTCAGAAGCTCCCAGCCTAAGTCCCAACATTTGTTTTTATTTCCTTCCTGCCCAATGGGCCCCAAACCAATCCCCTCCCAAGCGAAGTTAACTTAAACTGACCCAGCTCTACTCCATAGTGTGGACGATAGGTGTTGTGAAAGATTAGTCAAGCCTCCCCACTTCCACTAGTGTCTCCATCTGCAACATGGCCTGAATTAGGTTGGTGGCAGTGGAGAGGAAGGGACCGATATGAGACGAGGCAGAAGCAGACTTAAAAGGATGTGGCAACTCAATATAGTGGAAAGAGGAATAACTCAGGATCTAGGTTAGAATTCCACCTCTGATTCTTTTTACCTCTGTGACCTTAGGCCATTCACGTAACTTCTCTGGGTTTCCCTGGTCTCAACTCCAAATTGAAGGAGTTAGACCAGATCTCTGAGGTCTTTTCCAGCTGAGAGTTATTATTGTTCCATTATTTTCTTAATTGTCTGACTCTTTGTGACCCTGTTTGGGGTTTTCTTGGCAGAGATACTGGAATGGATTGCCATTTCCTTCTCCAGCTCATTTTACAGATGAGGAAACTGAGACAAACAGGGTTAAGTGACTTGCCAAAGGTCACACAGCTAGTAAGTGTCTGAAGCTGGTTTTGAACTCAAAGTTATGATCGTCTTCCTGACTCCAAGCCCAAAACACTATCCACTACAGCGCCACTTAGCTGCCCTAGAGATATTATCCTATGATTGAGTATAAACAGTGAAGGGGAAGAAGTCCAAGTAAAATCTGAGGTGTAAATCCTGGGCAATCAGGAAGGAAATGCTTCTGCTGCTGAAATAAAAATGATGATCAGAAGGAATTGGTTTGGGGGTTTGGGCTTAAACTGGCGAGTTTAAATTAAACCCATAATGGGTTTAAGCCAGGAGAAATATTAGAGATCCTCTAGCTCAACCCTGTCATTTTACAGAAGGAGAAACTGAGGCTTAGAATGTTGCTCAGGCTCACACAGTAAGCAGCAGAGTGGGATTTGAATACAGGTCCCTTGGCTCTGGCTCATCACTCTTATAATTACACCTTGCTCCTTCTCTAGGGTTAAGCTTGAACATTGATCAGCCAGGTAGAGTCATCTGACAGGCATTTGGAGGTATGGGACTGGAGCTCAGGAGAGAGATTAGGGCTGGATGTACAGATTTGGGAAGCTTCTGGGGAGAAGTGATCATTGAAGCTATAGAAGAGGATGAGATGCTAAGGGAGAGAGTTTAGACTGAGAAAGGAGGGCTGAGGACAGAACGTTGGTGGCGTCCATGGTTAAGGAGGGAAAAGAGACAGAGGGGACAGCAGATTACCGAAAAACAGCGACTTGATGGCCAGGAAAAGGATGATTCTCTCTGTTCCTTGGTCCAAGTTTCCTTCCAGTTAAACCGTTCTCTATCTACTACAGATCTGGTATTTTCTGTTCAAAGAGCCCTTGCAGGTTGAACATTTTATGGTTTTGTGCTTCTACACACCACTGTCTCCAACTGTTTTAACAGCTGAAAGGAAATAAATCAGTGGTTTCAGGCTCAGAGCATAAGAATGGCTGACTGTGGGTTGTTGCTTTTTTTTTTAAAGTGCACACACATAAACATGCCTTCATGGGTCTCCCATCCCCCCCTCCCTATATGCAGAAACACAATTCAATTCAACAAACATTTATTACACACTTATGATGTGTCAAGTGTTGTGCTAGGGAGACAAGGACAAAAATATAACAGCTCCTGCCCTCAGGGAATTTGCATTCCACTGGGGGCAAACATATATATATATATACAAAGAGGTAAAACCAGATTATATGCAAAATAAATTCAAAATAATTTCAGAAAGATTTGTATGAACTGATGCAAAGTGAAATGAGCAGAATCAGCAAACCATTGTATACAGTAACAGCAACATTGTACGATGATCAGCTCTGATAGACTTAGCTTGTCTCAGCAATACAATGGTCCAAGACAATTACAAAGGACTCATGATGGAAAATGCCATCCACATCCAGATAAAGAACTGATGAACCCTCAATGCAGATCGAAGCAGACTATTTTCACTTACTTTGTTTTTTTTGTGTTTTTTTTTCTTTTGGTCTGTTTCTTCTTTTCCACCTATGACTAATATAGAAATATGTTTTACATGATTGCACATATATAACCTATATCAAATTGCTTACCGTTTTTGGAAGAGGGGAGGGAGGGAGAAAAAATTTGGAACTCAAAATCTTGTAAAAATAAATGCTTAAAATTGTCTTTACATACAATTGGG
The DNA here is from genome assembly GCA_028646595.1 of Phalanger gymnotis. Classification (NCBI taxonomy): domain Eukaryota; kingdom Metazoa; phylum Chordata; class Mammalia; order Diprotodontia; family Phalangeridae; genus Phalanger; species Phalanger gymnotis. The sequence goes on along the minus strand of CM053622.1, from coordinate 62,113,927 downwards.
AAAAATACCATTAAAAATAATTTCAGAGGCACTTTTCCCTATCTAGGAAAGCCTTCTTGTAAGCAGTGAGGTTTCAGTGGGTCTATCAATAAACATTTATTAAGCATCTATATATAGGGCAGTTAGGTGGCACAGTAGATAGAGCACTGGGCTTGGAATCAGCAAGACTCATCTTTATGAGTTCAAATCCAGTCTCAGACGCTTACTAGCCACTTGACCCTGGGCAAGTCACTTAGCCTTGTTTGCTTCAGTTTCCTCATCTGTGAGGTGATCTGGAGAAGGAAATGGCAAACCACTCCAGTATCTTTGCCAAAAAGACACCAACATGGGGTCACAAAGAGTCAGACACACTCAACAACAACAATAAACACCTATTATGTGCCAGGAAATACGTTGAATACTGGGGATACAAAAAGAGGCAGAAGACAGACAGTTCCTGCCCTCAAGGAGATTACAATCTAATGGAGGAAACAACCAGCCAACAAATAGGTACAAACAAGCTATGTCTGGGATAAATAGGAAATGAGTAAGGAAGGGAAGGAATTAGAATTAAGAAAGGCTGAGGAAGGCCTCCTGTACATGATGGGATTTTAGGCGGGACTTGAAGGAAGCCAAGGAAGCCAGTACCCAGAGTAGAGGAGGCAGAGCTGAAACATCTTGCTTTTGAAACGGATGGGAGGTCAGTGTCACTGCATCAAAGAGCACGTGAGGAGGTGTAAGGTGTAAGAATACTGGATTAGGAATGAGCAGGGCTCCTTTGAGCCGAGCCTGGAGGAGAGAGATTCCCAAAAGTAAAGATGAGGAGGGAAGGCATTCCAGGCATAGGGCAAAAACCTGTACAAAAACACTGAGATAGGAAATGAAATGTCAGGTACAGGGAATCGTATGTAGTGTAGTTTGGTGGAATTGTAGACAGTTTGAAGAGGAGTCATATATAATTAGTCTAGAAACAAGGTACTAATATAGAAAGAGTAATAATAGCTAGCCTTTATACACTGCTTTGAGGCATGCAAAGCGCTTTTTGCATGTGTATTCTCGCAGCAATCCTTCAAGGTTGGTGCTAGCTATCATCCCCATTTGACAGATGAGGAAACTGAGGTAAAGGTTAAATGATTTGCCCAGGGTCACACGCCCAGTAAATGTCTGAGGGAGGATTTGGGCCTGACTCTGGGCCCAGGGCTCTCTCTGCTGAGTCACCAGGTTGTAGGGGGCTTTAAATGCCTGCGTTTTTATTTTATCCTGGAGATCCGAGAACCTCTAGTCCATTGTTAAATTTTCAATGTGAACCTTTATACCTCAGGCTACAAATCAGGGCTTGATTCACTGTTTTGCTGATTGTCTAGACTTAAGAAAGTGATGGAGGAAATGTTAACAATTATGTAAATTTCACTTAAAAGTGTTTCTTGTTGCAGTACTTCCCCACACCCCCCACAGTCCCCCAAGGTGCTGGTTGTTAACCATTTACCAGTACACTACTGGAACCCCTAGAGACTCTAGAGTGGGAAAGCAGACCGAGATTAGACTTGAGCTTTAGGAATGCACTCTGTGTGAAGTAGGACGAGGGGAGAGTTAGAGGCCGGGAGACCAGGTGAGAAGTGATGGCAGCCTGACCTAGGCTGATTCTGCTGCACGAGTATGGCATCCACATATGCATAGTGTGTGTACTGGATCTAAAGTCAGAAGACCTGGGTTCCAACTTCAGCTCTGCTCTTTTCCTCTGGGTGACCTTAAACAACTCCTTTTTCCTTCTCTAGAGGCAACTAGCTAGTGGTCCAGTGGATAGAGTGCTGGGCCTGGATTCAGGAAGACCCAAGCTCGAATGTGGTCTCAGACACTTACTAGCCATATGATCTTAGGCGAGTCACTTAATTACTGTCTGCATCAGTTTCCCCAGTTGCAAAATGAGGCTCATAACAGCACCTACCTTCCGGGTTGTGAGGATCTCATGAGATAAGATTTGTATAGCACAGTGCTTTGGCACATAGTAGGTGCTTAATAAATGCTCCCTTCCTTCCTTTCCAGGCCTCCCCACCTCTTTCTAGGCTTCCTCTGCAAAAATAGGCTGGTCTGTATGATCTCTAAGGCCTAGCCCAGCTGTAAATCCTAGGGCACTCAAGGGAATGAGGAATGCTTTCTGGTTTTCACTGACTCAAATGGTAATCACTCACAGTAGCCTGCTCCCCTTCTGGGCAGGAGAAGGCAGGAGGCCTTATTGCTGGTCTCAGACAAAGAACCAGGTCTACTCTGGAGGCACATCAGTGAGCCAACAGCTCCTAACCCTGCGGGCCCTGCTGGTGAGATGGGGGCCCAGGAGCAGAGAGTAGAGGAAACAGGGCTGGCCACTGTTCACCCACATCCATTCTGGGGATCAAAGGAGCCGTTCTGAAAAAGCAGTCCTATTTAAGGAGAAAGAGAGGGCTTTGGATCTTTCATCTGTGTGTAGGGCCTCCAGGTGTGGAAGTCCCTTCCTCTAGCCAGATTCCAGCTTTATTACAACCTTGGAGAATAACTCCCTAGGACAAGCAGTGGAAAAGCAGAGTAGAAAAACAAACAAACAAACAAACCTGGATTTGCTACCTTGTTTGCTTTGAATCCTAGCTCTGCTATTACCTACTTGAGTGACTTTAGGTAAATTACTTCCCTTGTCTGAGTCTCAGTTTCCTTCTCTGTAAAATAAATCCTGGGAGAGGGCATGGTTTCTGTCAGTGGAGGGTACGAGTGAAGTCGAAGCCAGGGAAAGCCTGGGTTCAAATTCTGCCTTTGATAGACACACACTGGATGTGTGTGATCCTGGGCAAGTCACTTCTTTGCTTTGTACCTTAGTTTACTCATCTGTAAATGGCTTAGGAGAAGGCATGATTGTTTTTCATTGACATTGGGAAATGATCGACACAAAGAGGGAAATTTGAGTTTTGTGACCACAGGAACATGGTTCAGCTCAGGTGTTGGTCTTAGAGAGTGGGGGGTCCTGAAAGAGCAACTAACCTTGTTCAGGGTCACTCATGGACAGTATGTCAGAGGTGGGAGGTGAATCCAGGTCCTCTCTGACTCCAACTTCACTCATGCGCTCTATGGGCAGCCACCATGCCCTCTCCTAGGATTTATTTCATGGAGGGGGAAACTGAGGCCCAAAGTGGGCAGGTAGTTCGCATAAGGTCACACAGATAGGAAATAGTAGAGATAGAATATGAATGAAATCAGAGTATAGATTCAGTGCTTTGCCATCATTTTATGTTGCCTCTCCAGCATTAGATAGGAAGCCATTCATTATCTATCCTTACACTGATTTATGTATCCATCCATTCAACTTCTCATCTACATTTCTGCCCATCCATCCATCCATCCATCCATCCATCCATCCATCCATCCATCCATCCATCTACCTATTCATCCATCTGTTAATCCATCCATTCATCCATCTGTTCATCTATCTGTCCATCCATCCATCTATCCATCCATCTATCCATCTATCTGTTCATCCATCCATCCACCATCCATCCACTTGTTCATTCACTGAGTGGTGAATGTCATAGATATGTGTGTGTATATATATATATATATATATGTATATATATATATATATATATATATATATATATATATATATAATCTCATTTCTGCCTTCAAGCAGTTGAGACAAGTTATAGCAGTAATAGCTAGCATTCATATAGTACTTTAAGGTTTGCAAAATGCTTTGCCAATATTATCTCATTTGATCTTCACAGCACTCCTGGGAGGTAGATGCTATTATTATTATTCCCACTTTACAGATCAGGAAACTGAGGCAGAGTGCGGTCAAGTGACATAAAGCCATGAAAGGGTAAATCACTCAGACCACGTCCCTCAGTGCCAAATAACTGATCAGAAAGCATGTGCTCAAGGTGGGGGTAGAAAAATAAGCCATCATCATAGACTAGAGCAGCTAGCTAAGGAAAGCTAAGGGTTCTATCAGGAGTCCAGGTCAAGGAGTCAGTTACCCAGCAAACAGAGGTTGAGGGGAAAGTCTGCTGGACCTAGAGAGAAGTAGGTGTGTGGCTTTGAAGGAGTCATTTTGCCTCAGTTTCCTCATCCATTAGATGAGGATAAGAATGCAGAGTAAATATCTTATGGAGCTGCTAAGAAAGTACTTCATGGACCTTAAAAAAAGGATTGTATAAATTTGAATTAACGTGATAAACTTTCGGTACCAGTGGGAGAGCTGCATGGCTCAGGGCGGTTCCCTTCCTGCTTCTAGGGACCCTGATCTTAAATTTCAGTAGACAAAGGACAGGGTCTAATCCATGACTCAAAGCACATTCACCAAGTAAGCAGGACCCCAGCAGCAGCAGGGAGCTGCTCCGGCGCCTTCCCTCCTTGTCCTAGGCACAAACATACCCTATCCAGATCTAGAGTTGGAAGAGATCATAGAGGCCCCCTAGTCCAGCTACCTCATTTTTACAGATGAAGAAACTGAGGCTTAAAGAGGCTAAGGAACATGCCCAAAGTTACACAGGTAGTATGCAAGAAGATTTGAATCCGGGTCCTCTATATGCCAGATCCAGGGCTCTTTGCAACATGCTGTGAGATACAATGGGGGCTACTCTGGCTTTGAGAGACTATGAATATAGAGAAAGAGAGCTATGTCCACAAGGGAGACAGGAAAATGGGAAGAAGAAAAAGGGAAAATGAAGAGGGAACATATTGCCTCAGAGCTGGTTGGAGCAATAGAGATTTTTTATTCTAAGATAACCTTTCTACCCCTCTTACAGATGAGGAAAACTGAGGCCCAGAGAGACTAAAGAACCCAAAGTCACATGGGTAATAAAGAGCAGAGCTGAGATTCAAACTTAGATTATTCTTTCCATTCTATCATTCAGATTCAGAGTGGCAGGAAATCTAGATGGAAGAAGTGACTTGCCCATAGTCACACAGTTGGGTCAGTTGGAGAGCAAAGACCAGACCCCCCCGGGGTTTGGGACTCTCTCCTCCATATTCTGCTGTAGGAAAGGAGAGTCTTGTTTGTCTCCAATCAGCCTAAACTCAAGGGAAGGACATCAGCAGCCAATCTTGTCGTCCACTGAAATCACCCGATTCAGACACAAGCAGGAAATTGTGCCCTCTGAGCAGCTGTGATCTATCTTCAGATAAATGTCTCCCATCAGAAGCAATTCCTGCATGAGGAAGCCCGTGCTTTGCAGGAGGGAAAGTGTGAGGCCTGGGGTGAGCTCAGGGACAGGCCCATCAACAGCCACTGGACCTTGTCTCAGGGGGCCGGCTTCCCCTGTGGCTCAAGTTCTCGGTTCTCGGTTATTCAAAGATGTCGGCTGCATGTTAAATGTTAGGGATAAAGTTAAAGGATGAGAACAGACCCAGCCCCTCCGCTGAAGGAGCTGACAGTTGGATAGGGTCAATAGAGCATGGGACCTGCAGGCAGGCAGAGGTGAGTTCAAATCCTGCTTGAGATTCTTAATTAACTAACCATGTCTTAACCTGTCTGCCTCTGTTTCCTCATCTATAAAAAGGGTGCAATAATAGTACCTCCCTCCCAGGATTGCAGTGAGGCTCAAATGAGAGAATGTTTGTAAAGCACTTTGCCAGCCTCAAACTTCTCTACAAATGCTCGTGATATGAGGGAGAGTGGGGTTGGACATAATAATAGCACCTGCCTGCCAGGGCTGGGTGTTTAAAAATTAATTTTTATTTTTATCCTGAACTTAGCAAACAAGTAGAAGAGACATTTGCATACACATAGCAGAGCAGAAAAAGAGTATTGTGTAGAAAACTACAGGTCTCTGGTGTGCAGGGCTTGCTTTTCTTTTCAAGTATAGAATCAATCCAGCCAGGAGCTTTCTAAGTTGTCCTGCTTCTCAGGCTTTCCTTCTATTTCTCTCCATTAAAAAAAAAAAAAGATCCTCAATGACCCTTTTTTTTTTGGCTACTCTATTCCTAGCCCTGCTTACTCCCTCCCCCAAGGTTATAAAAAAAAAAAAAGAAAAGAAACGAAAAAAAAACAAAGTAGCACAAAGTACTTTTGATGATCAAAAGAGATAATACATGCAGAGTGCTACTATGGAAAGCTCTTTTAGGGGCCAAAGAAGGGCTGCAGACAAGAGCTAGCTGGGGAAAAGCTCATGCATTAAGGCCTATCTCCTCTGCAATAGAAAGGATATTTGTAAAGTGCTTAGCTTAGTGCCCAGCACACAGTAGGTGGTAAATAAATGCTTGTTTCCTTCCTTTTTCTTCCCTCTCTCCCTTCTTTCCTCCTCCCCCCTTCCCTTTTCCTTCCTCCCTTTTCTTCTTTCTTTCCTCCTTTTTCTCTTCTTCCTTTTCTTCCTTCTTTCCTTTCTCCTTCTTCTCTCTCTTCCTTCCTTCCTTCTTTTCTCCCCCTCTCTCTCCCTTTGCCTCCTACCTTCTCTTCCTCCCTTCCTCTAATCCTTCCTCCCTCCATTCCTTCCTTTTCTTCCTTCCTTGTTTCTTTCTTTCCTTCCTTCCTCTCTTCTATCCTCCCTCCTTCCCTCCCTTCATTCCTTCCTTCTTTTCTTCTTTCCTTCTTCTATCCCATGTTACATTTATGAGCTATGTGACTTTAGGCCAGTGCCTTCCCTCTCTGAGCCTGTTCCTTCCGCTGTAAAAGGAGGGTGATAATCATAATCCTTACTTCCCCTTTCGTCAGCGAAATAGTTGTGCAGAAAGTGTTCCGGGAACCCTTGAATGCTATAGAAAAAGGAGGTATTGCTATCAGTGTTATTATTATCAACGTGCCACCAGGTGGCTGCAGTACGTAGGAAACCAGACCTAGAGTCCGGGAGATGTGAGTTTGAATCCTACCGCAGACACGTACTACTGTGTGATTCTTGGCGAGTCACTTAACGTCTTCTAACCTCAGTTTCTTCATCTGTAAAATGGGAATGACAGTGATCCCTTCCTTGCAGGGTTGCTGTGATGATCAAATGAGACAGCACCACACATTTCGCAAACCTTAAAGCGCTATCACCACCGTCACCATCACGGTTGTCATCGTCGTCATCATCGTCATCGTCATCCTTGTCAACGTCCCCTGCACTGTGCTGGCAGGAGCAGCAGTAGGAGGGGGCCTGGCCCCAGCTTTCCCAGCACCAGAATGATGGGATTCTTTTCTAATCTGTTAAGAGATCTCTCAAAGGGAGAAAATGAAATGAAAAGGGAGGGGCATTGCTTAGCAGAGTGAGTTTTGACGCCTAGTACATGGCAAGGACCCCAAGACATCATTGTCAAGATCTTTCTTCCCTCCTCCCACCCCCCTCAAACTATTTTTATCCCACCCCTCTTCCTTGCAGAAGCTTCACAGAAGTGCCTTCAGGATAATTGTGTGGTAACATTGCTAGTGGTAGAACGCAGCCTCCAGCTCCCTTTCAAAGAGGGAGAAGTGTAATTTGGGGGATGCCTGGTTTTGGCACAGCTTACAAAGGTGCCTCACAAATACGGCTTACAGGGGGAATTGTTTAGAGGAAGAAGGGATGGGAAGCATGGCTCAGGCATAGACAATCTGGTAGTTAAATAGCTAATTATAGCTAGCATTTATATAGAACTTTAAGGTTTGCAAAGTGATTAACATACAAATCCCACATAAGTAGAAGAAGAGGCCTAGAAACCTCTCCTCTGACCTACCCAGGAGCCAAGGATTTATAGCTTCTAGGGGCAGCTGGGTGGCCCAGTGCATAGAGTACCCGGCCTGGAGTCAGCAAGACTCATCTTCCTGGTCTCAGACACTTAGTAGCTGTGTGACCCTGGGCAAGTCACTTTACTCTGCCTCGGTTTCCTCATCTGTAAAATGATCTGGACAAGGAAATGGCAACTCACTCTACTATCTTTGCCAAGAAAACCCCAAATGGGGTCACGAAGGGTCAGATACAACTGAAACATGACTGAACAACAAAAGCTTCTCAGACCTGGGTGGGGCCTCAGATTCCATCTTGCCTAATCCATACTCAAGCAGAAATCCCCGTCTAGTATCTTGGGCCAGTGGTCAGTGCTCATTCTGCCACTGCTTGGAGACTTCCAATTTAGTTGATCCTTACTGCTGGAGACAGGATTCCCATTTCTACCGGGAGGTAAAATCCTTTTTTTCTTGGAGGGAGGGTTAATTATTCTGCCACCTACTTGGTCTTGAATAAGTCACTAGCTCTGTAGGCCTCAGTTTCCCCATCTGTACAGTGAAGGAACTGGACTTACCCTTACATTCCAAGGCCCCTTCCAGTTCTAAATGCTATAGGCCCGAGAGGGCAGGAAAGAAAATCATGGTGAGTTGGGAGGTTTGGACCAGAAACTTGGGTTTCCAGGTTGCCAAAAAAAATGTTGCACAGGAGGGAAAGGCCTGGGGTGGCCCCCTGGATCTATGTATGACTTTGACCAAGTCTCATTACATGTTCTAAGTGTCCTCCTAAATCTGACATTCAACTGTTCTTGGGCTCTTTCAGCTCTACAGTCAAATATAAGAAAACAGTATCGGATAGGGAAGAATCTTAGAACAGGGAATGATAGAGCTTGGGGGAGGGGGAGGGCTCTTAGAACACAGAATGCCAGAAGTGAGAGGGCCTTTAGAACACAGAATATCACAACTGAGAGGGTCCTTAGGACACAGATGTCAGAGCTGGGAGGATCTTCAGGACACAGAATTTCAAAGGTGGGAGGTCTGTTAGAACACAGAAGGTCAGAGCTGTGAGTATTAGCATGGTGTTTCCTTAGAGCATCCTGGTGAGGCCCAGCCATACTCAGAGAAAAGCACTAGCCCACAAGTGCGGCCCCTGTGTTATGCACCTAATCAGACTCAAACCTTCAACAGGAGACCCAAGGAAGAAACTTATTTGGTGCAGGAATGAAGGAGATAAAGTCTTCTGGAGTTCCAAGTTTCCTTTCTGCTTTTTGAAACACCCTCAGTCTGGCTCTCTTTTCCCAATTTAATTCCACCCCTCGGGGCTTGCTTTGGAAACCCTTTGTCTCCTCCCAGCCTTCTTCTTCTTTCCTTAGTTTCCCATTTCTCCAGCTTTGTTGCCACTCTCTGGCTTTATCTTCATTTCTCCATTTCCTTTCCCCTTTTGCACTTTGTTTTCTCCTTTGCTGTTTTATCTCTGTGTGAACCCCTTGGGTTGGAGACACTGGAAATGTTTAGCTTGGATAAAGGGAGATACAGGGAACAGATGCTAGCCAGCTTCAAGAATCTGAAAGACTGGTCAATGTGGCTGAGGGGCTGCCCTGGTGGAAGTGAATTTCTCCCTCCTTGGAGGGCAGTCTTCAGGCAAAGTCTAGATGGCTGCCTGGGGTGGGGGGGGGAGGAGGGGATTCCTTTAGCGTATGGACTTTCCCCCTTTATTCTTCTCTTTTACTCTTTGTTCCTTCCTTTCCCCCTCTGTTTCTCTCTATTTCCCTCTTTTTTGTTTTATTTTCCAATAATTAAAAAAATTAATAAGCATTTAATTTCTGTCCTTCCCACCTTTCCCTTCTCTCCCACTGGAGAAAAAAAAGAAAGAAAAATAAAACACAGATACATGCGATCTTAGAACGAAAACATCATCTGGGCCAAGTTATGTGTCAATGAGAATGTCTTCTCCAACAAACCTGATGGAAGGTCACCCAGCCTTGGCTTGAGGCTATCCTTGGCAAATTTGCTACCTATATAGGTTCTGTCTCTCCACTGTCTGACAGCTACAGACCTCATATGGCCAGTTGGCCTGGCCATAAAGCAGAGTGCCTCTTGAGGGGCTGACCTTTTGTAACATCTACCTACTGCCAAACCCCAGGGCAAAGTAGAACAAACAGAATCTCTCTTTCACAAGAATAGCTCTTCAGATACTTGAAAACAGTGTCCCCTCCTCCTCTCCAGGAAAAACATCCCTGCTTCCTTCAAATGACTTTCATACGAGAAGACCTCAGAACTCTTCTACGTGCTTGTTGTCCTCATCTGGGCGTTCTCCACCTTGATGCCCTTACCGGGATGTACTGATTGACCAACTGACCTGGCTTTGGATCTTTGACTCTGTGACTTGATCTCTGTGTAATGTGTTGGCATCTACAACCTCTATGGGCCTGTTTTCTCATCTGTAAAATGAGGGAGGTGAACTAAATGACCTCGAAGGACCCTTCCGACTCTAACATTCAAAATGTGTGCTCCCATAAGGAGGAACAAGAGATTTCTTTGGGGATGACTACTGGGAAAGTCCCATCCCCCAACAAGTGCAGGTAGGAGAGATATGTCCTTACTGAGGACAAACCAAAATCTGCCAAGGAGAGATGATTACTTATTTTCCTCCCAGCGTGTCTAAAATCTTAACACTTTGGGGGAAGGAGGTTCTGGGGAATGCAAGCAGGGAACTATCACCTGCACAGAGTGTTCCTTTAATAAGCCAAAGCTTAGACAGCATTTTAGGGTTTCCAAAGTGGTTTACGAGCATTATCTCATCAGAGCCTCAAAATCGCCCTGTGGGATAAATGCTACAGGCATAATCTCCATTTTACAGATGAAGTAACTGAGAATGTGAGAGGTTAAGTGCCTTGCCGATGGTCACAAAGTGAATCGGTGTCCGAGGCAGGGTTTCAACCTAAGTTTTACCTGATTCCAAGCCCCACATTTATTCTACAACGTCCCACTATACACTTATAAACTCAGTATGGCAAGTTTTCTGGAGAAGGGAGCAATCTCGGGATTGGAAAGGCCTGGCAGGGTGAGACCCCAGCCTGGGGCTTGGAGAAAGGCAGAGGTTAGAGCAGGGGTGGTGGCCAAAATGTCATACCGTGCTGGCTCCTGCCTTCAGTGAGTGGGGAGGAATGCCATTCATTCCATGCTCTCTGGTTCATTCAATCACGTTTCCTCTCCTTTTGAGTCATTTTTTCAGTGGTGTCTTACTCTTTGTGACCCCATTTGGAGTTTTCTAGGCAAAGATACTGGAGTGATTTGCCATTTCCTTCTGTGGCTCATTTTACAGATGAAGAAACTGAGGCAAACAGGGTTAAGTGACTTGCCCAGGGTCATACAGCTGGTATGCATCTGAGGATGAATTTGAACTCAGGAAGATGAGTCTTCCTGACCAGAGGCCCTGCACTCTGTGCACTATGGCACCACCTAGCTGCCCCTCCCTCTCCTAGACCTGGTCCCCTTGTTTAAGCTATCTAACGCTTTGTAAGGATGCTACTCCAAGGCCAAACCCCTAGAGATGTCTGGATGACCCCACCTGAACTGATTCCTCTATGATAAACAAGCTGAGCCTGGAGTCAGTCAGTCAGTCAGTCAGTCAGTCAGTCAACAAGTATTTTTTTAAGCACCTATTATGAGATGGGCCCGGAGATACAAAGAAAGGTGAAAGTAGTCCCTGCCCTTGGGTAGCTTACATTCTAATGGACTAGACAATATGCAAACAACTGTGGACATAGAAGAGATGCTCAGAATAAAGTTGGCACACTTCAGCTGCCCCTCCTATTGTACCACACCTTTGGGTGCTGTCTGCCTCTTCTCCAGCGTGTGAACTTGAGAGGCCGTTCAGCACCCACCAAGGGGCCCGTGAGCTCTGCTTCCAGGACAGAGAGGTCAACAGTGACACACTTCCATACAGAGCCCTGGCCTGGGGTTAGACCACATGACCTTGGACAAGTCCTCTTCCCTTTCCGGAACCCACGGAATTATAGATGTCAGAGCTAGGAAGGGCGGTACAACAAAGGGCACCTGGTTCAGCCCATACCTGAATAGGAATCCCCTCTAGGACATCTCTGACTAAGGGACATCCAGCCTCTGCTCGAAGGCTTCCAATGATGGGGAAATCACGACCTTTTGGGGCATTTTTGGTTATCTCTGCTAGGAATTTCTTCTTCAGACCAAGACTAAACCTGCCTTTTTACAACTTCGGCTTACTACTTCCAGTTTTCCCCTCTGATATCATGTAGAACAAGTCAAGACCCCTCAAATACTCCTAGACAGTTATTATATAACTACTAATATAATATAATATAATGTAATATAATGTAATCGAATGCAATGTAAGATAATATAACATACCATACCATACCATACCATGACATAACATGATATAATTAATATAATACAATAATAACATAATATGATACAATCCTCTGAATGTTCTCTTCTCCAAGCTAAACACCCTCATTTCCTTTCCCCATTTTTGGATGGTGTGGTCTCCAATCTCAAATGCACTTAAAAACATCGATTGATTGATTGCTCTGAACATGAGCTCACGACTTAGTCCATCAGTATCCTTCTTAAATGTGGCCTTAGCACTGGAGGCAATATTCAGTTTTTTCTTCTATAAAATGAAAGGTTTAGACACATGATAACTCAGGGTGCTGAAGGACCCTGGGGATTGTCTAGTTCAACCCCTTTAAAGAAAAAGAAAATGAGCCTCAGACAGGGAAAGATTTTCCCAATCCCTCTTAATTCCGGTACCGGTACCTTCTCTCTGTTGATGATTTCCCGTTTACCCTATATCTAACTTGTTTGTACATAGTTGTTTGCAAGCCATTTCCCCCAATAGAGTGTGAGATCTTTCACTGTCTTTGTATCCTCAGTGCTTAGCACAGTGCCTGGAACACAATAGGTGTTTAATAAATGTTTATTGACTAACTGACTTGCCCAAAGTCACAAAGGTAGTAAGTGATAGAGGGAGGATTCAAACCCATTTCCTCTGACTCTAAATCCATTATTCTTTCCATTAAATCACACTGCCACTCATGACTTGATATTCCCTGAGACTACCCCACTCGCATGTTGATGGGTGGGGGTGTCCTAAAGAGCCCTCCTCCTCCCAAGCACCATTCAGAAACAGCTAAAAGGAGCCTTTGAGAGCATGGGATCATGAGCAACAGCATGATTCAGAGGCCTTCTGACTCTGAGCAATGAGTATCTTGGGGGCATTTTCAGCATCAACTGGCCAGGAACTGACTCATCTGGACTTATTCTGAACACCCACAGCTAAAACCACCCACCTTCCCAGCCAAACCTGCCTTCCTGGCCCCATGTAACTGACTTCTCCATGGACCAGTGACTAGAAGAGGATTGGGAAAAGAAGGAGTGGAAGTCAGTACCTTCACCCAAGGGAAAATTTCAATTCGAGCCACCTTCATGATCACCTTCCCTACCATCTTCTGTGTGGCACCAAAGCTGCCTTAGTGCATTGTGGGAGAACTGACCCTTTGAGTTTGCTACCAACCTGCTCCTTTTCTGGTCATCTCTTTGGAGTAAAAGAACCTGGGTTCAAGCCCTTGACTTGGACCCTTACTGCCTGGGGGATCTTAGGCTATAAGTTACTTAACCACTCTAGAACTCAGTTTCCTCATCTTTGAAATGTACAATCTGATGATTTCTAAAGCCACTTCCTTATTTTCTAAAAATTAATCAATTAATTTTAAGCATTCATTTTTCAAAAATTTGAGTTCCCAGTTCTCTCCCTCTCTCCAGCCCCCCCCCCCCCCCCCCCCCCCCCCCCCCCCCCCCCCCCCCACTGCTAGAGAAGGTAAGCAATGTCAATTATACATATGGAGTCATGCAAAACATATTTCCATATCTAAAGTCACTTCCAACTCTAAATTCTATGATTCTTTATTCTTTGGTAATAAACAAAGACTTGAGTACAAAGTGTTGAGCAATTTCTGTCCATCTCCAAACAACATCCCACTTTTTTCCACATTCCCAAATCTGACCTTTCCTAAAAGGCCCAGTTCATATCCCACTATCGTCAATGAGGCTTCCTTAACTACTCCAAACTAGCAATCTGGCTTCTTCTGAATTTTCCTGGCACTTGGAATCATATGGCTCAGGTCATTATTGCTAATCTCACAGACCTTGGGAGACCTTTTGCATTGTTATTCAATTATCATAGAATCATCTTATCACCAAATAACAAAGCTGGAAAGAACCTTAGAGATCTGAGAATCATACAGAATTTGTAGAATCTCTGAGCTGGAAGAGATTTCATGGACAAAGGAATGTGAGAGCTAGCAGGAGTCTTGAAACCACCTGGTTCCCATGGTCTGGTCACCTACAGACAGAGACATAAACTGAGTCTCAGAGAGGGGAAAATGTCTTGCCATCTATTCTAAATCTAGCCTAGGGGATTCCTACCCTCTACAACATTCCTTACAAGGGGTCATCCAGCTGCTGCTTAAAGCCCTGCAGTTGCAGGGAACTCATCACCCTTCTTCCCCTCTCCCCTCTCCTATTTCTTTAATTTAATTTTTTCAATTAAACAAAATATTTTCATATTGGTTACATTAAAAAAATCTAACTCCCATTGGACACTTCTCTATTGGGTGTAGCATACTTCATCATAGGTCTTCTGAAATTTTGTGGGGTTGCTGTGTCAATCAGATGAGCACAACGCTTTTCAAGATAGTTCATTCTGCTTTCCAATCACCCTCACAGTTGAAAAGTCTGTTGTATCAAGCCTAAATCTGTCCTGCCCATGAATCCTAATTCTATACTTTGAGGCCAAGTAGATCAAGACTAAACCATCTTCCATGTGACTGCTCTTCAAATATTTGGAAGACAGTTATCACACCTCCCTGGCTTACTTTTGAGGCCACACCTTGCCCAGGTTCACACAGTTAATAAGTATCAGGGCTAGCATTCAAACCCAGGTTCTCTGATTAAACTCACTGTACTCTCCAAACTTGGAGCTTTCCCCATGGGGCTTGTTCCCCAGCCTGTCCACTCCAATGGCTATCTCAGGCTGCTTAGAGCCATTGCAAACATCTTACTCTGCTCTGAGGGAAGCTTAGGGTATAAGCTAGTTACAGAATGGGTCACAGCATGTGACCACAGTTCTGGGGTCTCTAGTTCTCCTTCCTTTTTAGTGCTTTCCCCACACTCCCTTTCCTTTTTTCTTTTTTTTTTGCAGGGGGAAGGCAGGGTAATTGGGTTTAAGTGACTTGCCCAAGGTCACATAGCTAGTAAGTGTCTCAAGTGTCTGAGGTCGGATTTGAACTCAGGTCCTCCTGACTTCAGGAGCTCTACTCACTACGCCACCTAGCTGCCCCCTACACACTCCCTTTCCTGATCCCTCACTATCTTAGTTTCTCTTAGATCCCTAGGTCACTGAGTAAACAAAGTTCTTTCTGATTAGGCACACCTCCACACCACCCTCCGCATAGACACCTAAACCCCATCTAGGCAGTTTCTGAGGACTGAGCCATCTCTTCTCTGTCCCAGCACACAGCCTAGAAGTGCCCAAGAAAGCTCCTTTGCTCTTCCCCCAAGAGGCTCTTTGCTGTCTGGTTTTTTTTTTTTAATCTCAAGTTCTTTGATATGTTAACCTTCCTGTTTCCACACCCACAGAGATCTTACCTGGGTGACAAAGAGCTCATGCCTGTCTAAGAAGACAATGACATTGGAAATGCAAATAGTAGCATAATCATTAGCATATCTAAAACACTTATTAAAAAACCAATTATACTTTGATTACTCTTGTCTCAGACTGGATTTATTCAAGCTCTCCATACTTGTGTGGGGGGGAGGAAATGAGGTCTTCCTTCCTTCCTTCCTTCCTTCCTTCCTTCCTTCCTTCCTTCCTTCCTTCCTTCCTTCCTTCCTTCCTTCCTTCCTTCCTTCCTTCTTCTTTCTTTCTTTTTTCCTTCCTTCCTTCTCTTCCTTCCTTCCTGTCTGCCTGCCTTTTTTCTTTTTTCCTTCCATCCTTCTTTCATTTTCTTCCTTCCTTCTTTTTCTTTCTTTCCTATGAAGAGTTATATCTCCCAGTGAATATTACAGTACTGTAGTAAATTATCAGTCCTCCCAAGATGGCTGCCTGAACAAGGCAGGCCACTCAGCTCTCTCACTTACCTATTCCAGGAAAACTGACATTTGGCATCAGACAAAAATAATGACTAATAAATCCAGTGAGAAACTACAGTAAGTGACTTATACCACTTCAGAATGGCACAAAAAAGTCAGCCAGGAGTCCACAGACAGTTGGAAAGGGAGCTTCTCAAGCAGAGTGATTGCCAGAATGACCAGACATGGGAATGTATAGGAGGTAAGATTTTGTGTTTGGAGACAGCAAGAGTGAAGGGCTCCCCTAAGAAAGCGCCAGGGTGGTCAGAAAGCCCCAAAATGGGGTCTTGGGAAGCTGTATCACAGTAGTGGACAGCAACCAGCATTCAGACCATGATGTTCCAGGACCAGGGGCTCTGAGGATCTTAACATTCTGCCCTGAGCTGCCATAGAGGGCCATGAAAATGCAGGGTTTTTGTTTATTTGTTAATTTCGAAGCCTAGATGGGCTCAACTCCAGGATATAGAGGTCAGTATAAGAACCCAAAGAACCCAGGGAGAGGTCAACTAGGGCAGACTAACCCACCCTAAAATGTTGCAGAGGGTAGAGCCTGACCCTGGTACAAAGCCCCAGTTCAGGAACTGAATTGCTGGGGAAATGAGCAAATCAAAGAAAACACAAATCAGCATAAATATATATGTATATTGTGAATCTAACTCTACAACAACTGTGAGTAGAGACTCAAGTTGAAAAATGGATTTTCCACAATGACTATGTTACTACCTACAACAAAGCAAGAGACCAAAATAAATAAATAAATAAAAACTCTTGATTAAAAAAATAGAATGAAAATAAATAGCTTACTAGAGATAGTTATAAAAAATACTTAAGAAAGGTGTTTCCTGAAAACTAAAATAGGTCAAACATTAACCAATGATTTTCCATGAGACAGCAGGACATATTAGAACAAAATTAAAAGATTGACAAAGGAAAGTGTAAGATATTTGATATAAAAAAACAGCTGACCTAAAATTAGGTCAGGGAGAGATCATTTAAGAGTCAATAGACTATCTGAAAACCAAATCATGATTTTTAAAAAAAGACTGGACATCATATTTCAAAAAATCATAAATGAAGACTACCCAGATCTACCAAAAGCAGAACACAAAGTAAGGACAAGTGTAATCTACTTCATTTACCTCCTAAAAAGAAGCAAAAAAGAAAAGTGTGAGGAATGTCATAGCCAAAATCCAGAGTTTCCAAGTAAAAGGAAAAAAAATAAACAACACAGCACTGCAAACTTTCAAAAAGGAATTCAAGTGCCAAGAAACTATAATGAGTATCACACAAGACTTGGCAGCAACTACTAAAACCAGGAGATCTTGGAATACAACATTTCAAAAGACAAAGATAAAGACTTAAAATTTATAATAACTTACCTTGCAAAACTGAGTGTAATCCTATTGGGGGGCGGGGGCAGGAATGGATCTTTAATGGAATAGAAAACTTCCAAAAATATCTGAGGAAAAGAACAGAGATGGGTAGAAACTTTAAAATGCAAACACGAGAGTCCAGAGGACCTAGGAAAGTAAATTTATTGAAGCAATTAGAAGGAGTTACATGATGGTGTAATGCTAACATTCCAATAGGAAGAGAAGAAAACAAGTGTCCCTTCAGAATCTTAATATCTTCAAATGGTACTATGGGAGTTAAATAAGAAAGATAGGGATGCTGGGGTGAGGGGGCGTGGATTGGATCTGTTCTGAGTATTTTAAAAGGGGAAAAGAGGATAAAAGGAATATAAAGTTGTAGAAAGCAGGGAGAGAACTTGCTATTACTCATAATTGGTTTACATGCGAAGTGTATTCAAACATGGAGAAAGAAGTGGGCATCAATAAACCTCACTCCAATCTGAAACAGAAAAAAAAGTGTTGAACACACACACATACATTCTGATGTAGGAGTGTATTAAACTCAATGAGGAAACAGGTGGGTGTAGAGTGTGGAGTGGGGTTAAGAGGGAGAATAATTCTGGGGATGAACTAGTCAAAAACAAAACAAATCTACTGATCCTGAAGTATAGAAAAGGGGAAAAAAGAAAAGAACTATAGTCGAGGGAGGTGCCTTAGATTGCCTCTTAGACAGTTAGGGAATGGCTGAATAAATTGTATAGGATGGGATGTAGTATATGATTGTGGCAATAATGTAACATTATTGAATCATAAGAAATGACAAAATAGCACAATTTCAGAGAATCCTGGTTGGGATAAACTGACACTGTTGTTGTTTGTCCTTCATTTTTGAAGAGGACCAATAACATCAGAGATGATGTCTTGAGTTGCATCTGAAATGGATTTAAGTGAGGCAGAGTCGCACAAAGTTGTCAGCCTTACTCTCTCATCCGGAGTCATCAAAGTCCAGCGGCAGGACAAAAGTCAAGATGATTGGTGATGGCCCAGGATGCAGTGGATGACCTTGGCCTCTTCAATGTCTGTCCAAGCTCTGAGTGCTTGACAGTGCCTGCTTCAGCCACTTTCGTGGTCATTGGAACAGATTGTCCTTCACCTGTTCCGACAGGGAAATCTTCACATGCTTGGGAGTAGACATCCCCCTAACTTACTGAAAGGTTTGAGGCTTATCAATTATCCTCAACCTGGTTTAGCCAGTCTGCCACAATGGGTTTACCAGGGTGTGGCTGCTGTACTTCTTGGAACCACAGGCGGGAGTTGGGTGAATCACGTAGACACCAAAGGGGGATGTGCAGCCCTGAAAAGGGCTCAGCAAGCCCTCGCACCAGAGGTGCTGATGGTCCTGAACAACCTATGCACCCCCAAACTGATACTAAGTGAAGTGAGAAGAACCAAGAGAACAATTTCTTAAAGAACAGCAACATCAGAGAGAAAAAATGGCTCTGAAAGCTTTAAGAATCCCAGCAAATGCAATGACTAGCTATGTCTCCAGAGGACCTATGACTGAAGCACATTCCCCAGCTCCTGACTTAAAGGTGATGGACTCCAGCTGGAAAGGGAGACAATTTTGGGACAGGGCCCCTGTGTAGATTTGTTTTTCTTGACTATGCTTATTTGTTATGAGGGCTTTTTCATCCTTCAGTTTTTAATTGGGGTAGAGGGTTAGCATTACTGATGAACAAAAGAGACAACCATTTGTAACATTTTTTTAAATGCATAGAAGAGAACAAAAGGAAGTTCAGAGAGAAGACCAAACAGGACAATTTTCAAAGTAATATACAGAATTTATTATATATATATTTTTAAAGAAAGCAGTATGAAATGGTGATTCACAATTTCAAATATGATCTTCCTTTTTGTGTTTTGCTGTGTGTATGGAAGTGCTCTTTTTTGGTGTTTTAAAATTAAAATTTAAAAAGAGAGAGAGAGGGAAGATGGTCATTCAAAAATAGAGGCCTTTGAAGCTCCTGAAAAAGAAAAAAAGAAAGAAATTATGAACATACATGGTGAATACAGAGAAATCTTGAAAGACTTATGTGAATTGATAAAAAGTGAAGCGAGCAGAGCCAATTAAACAGTCTACAAGATGACTACTATAATGTAAATGGAAAAACAACCACAAAACAATCAAGACAGATAACTGACATGGTAGATAGGGCCCTGGGCCTGGAGTCAGAAGGTCTGAGTTCAAATCTAGCCTCAGATACTTACTGGCTGTTTGACCTTGAGCAAGTCACTTTATCTCAGTTTTCTCATCTATAAAATGGGGATAATAATCACACTCACCTCTCAGGGTTGTTGTGGGGGTCAAATGAGATAATATTTGTAGAGCACCTAGAATATATTTAGTGCTATTATTATGAAAATAATATTATGAAAACCTAAGCTTGACCCCCCCCCAAAAAAAAGAGATAAGTGAAGACACCGCTACCCACCCCACCCCCACCGTTTGCAGAGGCCAGGGTCCGTGGATGACAAACATTGCATATAGCATGAGATCTGTTTTACTGATTATTTCCTCTTCCTTTTTTTTCTTTTCTAAATAAAATCTTTGTTATAATGAATGACTCTCTGGAAAGGAAAAGGATACAGGAGGAAATCTAGGTGATGTAAAAACAAAAGATATTAATAACAAAATCTATTTTTTTTTTAAATAAAGAGAGCCCCTCTGGCACCTAGGCCAGCCTCTGAGACCAGGATCAGGGTAAAGAAAATGGCTCCAACCAGTATGTTCCCTCTCCCACAATACAACCCACATAGCCTGCTCCTCCCCCAGTCACTGAAATCTTGCAGATGCCGGGCATATAACAAGGGAGCAGCAGTGGCCAGTGGTGGCAACAGGATGCTGTAAATGCACAAAAAGATAGGGTATAGTGGTATGGTTGGCAGACTGCATGGTTTAACATCTCTACACTTTAATTTCCAAGTCCAAAAAAATGAGAGATTTGGACTAAGTTTCCTCAGTGGCTTAGGGAGCTAAGATATATTGAGTAGGCATGGGAATCAGAAAGGGAGTGGTAGAGGAGGCATTAAGAAGAAGAAAAAAAGATCTAAAGACAATTGTTTTAAAAAATGCTGTCTCATGTGTGAAACTGTGATCCACTCCAAAAATAACTTGTACCCTGAGCTTCACTCAGAGCAAATATGGTGTTTAATGTTGCTGTAACTTATCTGAGTGAACTGTGCTGGAGAGGACTGGCTGGGGGACAGGTCCTGGGGGGTTCATAAGAGAGGAACTTCCCCTATGGCCCATTGTGGTCAGCTTATGCCATACCTAGTCATGGAATTATAGGCTTTAGAGCTGAGAAGGACCTCAGAGACTTGCAAATCCATGGCAGCAGCATCAACCTGGATAAGCCCAGACCCATGCCATTCTTCAGCCCTGTAACAGAAGAAACTATCATAAAGAAAACCAAATAGAAATGGCCATAGATTCCTCCATCCAATTCTGAACTGCACAAGAAGATTGCCAGAAACCTACAGAGGCTCTGATCAGATACAAGCCAGGGTAGGCAGAAATCACAGCAAGCCAGAACCACAGGAGACAGGGCCAGACCTTAGCCCAGAGGAGGACCCAGTCAGCCTGCATCCAAGCCTCAGAAAGAGGACCAGACAAGAACCCAGGCAGCCTATTCCTGGATCAAAATGGGAAAATCTTTAGAGATCACTTAGCCCAGCGTTCTCATTTTAGGGATGCAGAAACTGGGGTCCAGAAATGTTATTTGCCCCAGGTCACAAAACAACTCAGTAGTACAGTTGGAATTTGAATCTAGGTTTTCTAACACCAAATCTAGAGTTCTCTGTAAGGAGATCTTATTCTGTCACAATTCTATCCATCAGAGTGATCCACAGATCCAAACAACACCTATCTCACAGGGTTGTTGTGATGATCAAATAAGATTTTACATACACACATGTATATATGTGTGTGTATACACACACACACACACACACACACATATATGTGTATACATATCACTGAAAACCTTAAATTATTATATAAAGCTACAATTGTTGTTGTTCAGTTGTCTTGTCCCCTCCCTCCCATCCTCTCCTCTTAGAAATCCTTCAATGAGACACCTATTACCCAGTAGTAGAAGGAGCCTTTGTCTGAGCAAGAGCCCTAGACCCAAGTCTCAACTTTATTACAGATATCTTGTGTGACGGTTGGCCAATCCCTTCTGTACCTGGGGCTTCTGACTTCCCGAGTTGTAAAATTGGAGGCGAATGCTGGGTGCTGTCCAAGGTCCTAGTAACAGCTCCATCCTTCCCTCCTATTGTTTAGCATGCTCTCCGGTTCTCTCTGTCCCAGTGACCAGCAATCTAAACCTGAACTTGTAAGTTTGAAGTAGCAGTCACTATAGTTTTCCCACATATTTCCTAGTTCCGCCCTCTGATGCCAAGCAGAAAAATCTCGCCCCTATTCCACAAAGCAGTGTGATGATAGAGGAAGGACAGAGAAAGGCTCTGGGGAAAAGGTTTCTAGTCCCAAGGACTAGAGAAGAGACATTTATTGTCTGTAATGTGTTTATTCATTGAAAAGCAGCAGAGTATTGTATTGAGAAGACCCTTAGATCTGGAGGTAGAAAATCTGGATTTTCTCTTCTGACTGCCATTTACTAGCTGTGTGAGTATAGAGAAGTCTCTTCACATCTCTGGGCCTCAATCTGGCATGTGTAAAAGAGATAGGATTGCAGTGATTTCTAAAGTTTGTCTTTTCTAGCTCTATATTTTGTGAGACTGTGTCCTGCCTGGAATAATCATTTCCCACCTAGCTGCACTCCTTTGGACGTTTCCATCAGGCTCCCATGCTGGATACCTTCCCTCTTCAACCCTGCTCTTCACTTTCCTTTTGTGTGTTGTTTTCCCCCATTAGATTGTAAGCTCTTGGAGGACAGAGACTGTCTTTTTCATATTTGTATACTTAGTGCTTAGCACAGTGCCTCACACATAGGTCCATAATAAATGCTTGCTGACCAGGTGACTCAACTTATAAACTGCTTTACATACAAGATCTCGTTTGATACCCACATTCATCCTGTGAGGGAAGTACTACAGAAATTAGTGCACTCATTATTACAGATGAGGAAACTGAGGCTCAGTGAGGTTAAGTGACTCATCATTACCTGAGACACTTATTAGCTGTGTGACCCTGGCAAGTCACTTCACCCCTTTCAATCTCAGTTTCCTCATCTGTAAAATGGAGACAATAATGACACCTATCTCACAGGGTTGTTGTGATGATCAAATAAGATTTTACATACACACATGTATATATGTGTGTGTATATATATATACACACACACACATATGTGTATACATATCACTGAAAACCTTAAATTATTATATAAAGCTACAATTGTTGTTGTTCAGTTGTGTCTGACTCTTTGTGGCCCTATGGACCATACTGTCCATGGGGTTTTCTTGGCAAAGATGCTGGAGTGCCTTGCCATTTCCATATCCAGTTTCTAAGAATTAAAATTATTCAGATGGAGAATGGTATGCTTCCCCTTCTAAGAGACCTTGGGAGCTTTCTATTCTTACCCTCTTGTTTCATACATAAACAAACTGTTGAGAGGTCCACAGTCACACAATTAATAAGCATTATAGATGGAATTCGAATGCAGATTCTTTGAGTCCAGAGTCACTACTCTTGCAGTGTGATGCCCCCATCACTAGAAGAGGGAGCAAAAATCTGGATGACTGCTTGTTAGAAATATTGCATGGGGGATTTTTATCCAGGCAGGACTAGATGACATTAGAAGGTCTCTTCCCACTCTGAGAGTCTGTGATTCTGAAGTGTCTAAGCTCAGATTTAAAGCTAGGTTTCCTACAGTTGCCAACTCTGGGGCTTTTTCCACATCACACTGTCTTGTGGAAGAGGAATGAGACTTCTCTGCTTGGCATCAGAGGGCAGAACTAGGAACAATGTGGGAAAGCTGTAGTGTTCAGTACTTCAAACTTTCTAACAATGAAAACTATTCTAAAGAGGAGTGGGCTGCCTTGAGGTATATTGAGTTCTCTTCCACTGGAGGCCCACTCCTCCAGTGTCCTCCGGATACCAGATAATGATTCATCAAGAATATTATACAGGGTGTTCCTAAAGTCTGGACACATAGGCAAAAATGCATATTTTCAAGAAATGAAATGAATGAAATTTTCAACAACATTTTATTTAATTGGAATATTAACAAATAACACCTTCAATATGATTTCCATCACATGTGATGCAAAGGTTGATGTGCTTTGCAAGATTTGCGTGAATGTGATGCAATAACTCCACGATGTTGTCAATTGCCTATGTGTCCAGACTTTAGGAACACCCTGTAGAGAGGATTCTTGGCTAGGTAGAAGCTGGATCCTCTGTGGTCCTTTCCAACTAGAATTTCATATTTAATTTTCATTCCTGTGAGTTTTTTCCTCTCTGGGAAGATTATAGTCTTGAGTGCAAGTACTGAGTCTCATTAGTACCACGAAGGTGAGGGATGGACAGGGCAAGCTTCCTGAAGGATATGGGACTTGATCTGAGCCTGGAAGGACTGGAAAAGGCCAGATAGTAAAAGAGGGAAGGGCTATTCCCAGGCCAGAGAATAGTTTGAGGCAAAAACGTAGGATCATGGGGTTTAATATTGGAAGGGACCTTGAAGCCTTCTAGACCAACTTCTTAATTTTATAGATGAAGAAACTGAAGCCCAGAGAAGTGACGGGATTTGCCTAAGATCACACAGAGGGTAAGTACCAAAGTAGGGATTTAAGCCGGTTATGGAGATGGTCATGAATAGGGATTATATCAGGGATGGAGAGAAATCTAGTTTTCCTGGAGGGAAAGATTATATAAGGGAGATGGTGTTGGAAAAGTAGGATAGGAAAAATAGGCTGTAGGAAGCCTTGATTGTAAACCTAAGAAATCTGAGCTTAACCCTACAGGCAGTGGCAGGAGGGCATGGGGTACTCCTACAAATTTCATTTATATAGAGCTGGACACACAATAATTGAGTGAGGTCAGCAGGGCAAAGACTATCACTACCACCGCATTTTGTGGAGAAGGAAGCAGACTCAGAGAAAGGAGAAATGACTTGCCCAAGGTCATACACCTAGTATGTAGCAGAGCTGCGATTCTAATCCAGATCACCCATCTAGTAAGCATCAGAATCTGAATTTATGCCAGGGCTCCTGACCTCAAGTCCAGCACTCTGTCCACTCCATTAGTCTAAAGAAAGAGGGACTGTGCTGTACCCATAATAAATCCCACCCTTCATGACAGATACGTGGCTCAGTGGATAGAAACCAGAACTTAGAATCGAGGTCTGAGTTCAAATCCTACCTCAGAAACTCAGTAGTTATGTGACCCCAGGCAACTCACTTAACCCTTGCCTGACTCAGTTTCCATAAAATGTAGATAATAATAATACCTACTTCACAGAGTTGTTTTTGAGGATCAAATGTGATACTATATATGTAAGATGCTATACAAACCTTTAAGTGACACATAAATGCTAGCTATTATTATCCCTGAATCCATTCCTGTCAATGTCTTTAAAAAGCCACTCAATTAACTTCCTGAGGTTGTTATTCCAGATGTGTAGCCCAAACTGGAGACCAGTTGACACCTGTGCTTCTTCTCCATCCGGCCAGGTCTTAGTAAGTGAATTCACCCTCCTGCTGAGCACTGAGTATGGTGTATGTTTGAGACGCTGAGGAGGGAATTAGAAGAGGGAATTAGGTCAGAGGTTGTCCCATCGACTGGCACACACCTCTGCTTGGGTCAGCCCCTGCTCCAAAGGTGGCATTGTCTCCAGAGCACAAGAAGCCTTTCCTGTCCTCCTTAATCAGTGATCTCTCTGTGTGATTATATCTCCAGTTGCTCTCTGTGCATCTTATTTGTAAATGGCTGTTTTTGAATTTTCTCCCCCATCAGACTCTGGGCTCCTTGAGGGCAGAGACTGTTTTGTTGCCTTTCTTCATATCCTCAGTGCTCAGCACAGTGCCTGGCACATAGTAGGCACTTATAAATGCTGGTTGACTTAAGTGGGTGGGACCAAAGAATGCTCTTCCTCTCTTTCTCCATTTTTTTCCTGGCAGAGGTGGAAGTGGAATGGAGATGTCACATTGGCAAAAGGATCATTTCCTAGTTTCGCCTCATAGATCCCGGTGGCTTGGCTAGGAATAGCCCACAAACCACAAGATATAGCTTTGAACCAAGCTGCAGTGGGGGAGGGGAGGATGAAATCACAGGATTTACAGATGGAAGGACGTTTAAAAGTCATTTGTCCAAAGCCTTTCATTTTCCAGATGGGGAAACTGAGGCCATAAAGGGAAAGGAATTCACCTGATGTCAAATTGGTGATAAGTAGCAGGGTCACAACTCAAAAACAGGTCTCCTAAGAGCTGTTCAAATGTGGCATCCTTGAAAATTATTGAGGAGACCAAAGAGCTTTTGCTTATGTGGGTTATACCTAACAACATTTACTATATTATAAATGAAAACACAGAAATCAAAAATATTTATTAATTCACTAAAACACCAATAATAAACTCATTAACATAAATAATACTTTAATTAAAATGTTGCTGAAAAATGTAATGAAAAAGTATGAAAAATCACAGAAAAATTCAAATGTTTTCAAAACAAAAAATCAGTGAAAAGAGTGGTATTTTCTTAAGCATTTTTTTTGCGAATCTCTTTAATGTTTAGCTTAATAGAAGACAGCTGGATTCTCAAACCTGCTTCTGCATTCAGTCTTCTATGATGTGTTGTTTTGGTTGAAGTGGATGAAGAAAATCCAGCCTCACAGAGATGCAGTTAGAAAAGGGAGGATTATTTTGAAAGGCAAATCATGTCTCAGTATTGTTATAAAAAGAGTTTCGACCTCATGGACATCCTGAAAAGGTCTCAGGAACCCCCAGGTACTTTCAGATCACACTTTGAGAATGGATAGGTTAGAAAAACTGCAATTTCCCTTCCAATTCTAAGTCTATAAACCTCTGCATCTGGTTCAGCATCTGTAAAATGGGAACCCCAATCAGTATATGTCCCTCAGGGGGTTGGTGTGTGCCAAGTACTTGCAAAATTTCGAAGGCTATGCAATATGAATTATTCAAGAGGGACTGACTGGTCATTTGAAGATGATATGGGAGAATTCTGGCTCAGATGGACTAGATCAGGAGTGGAGAACCTGCAGCCTGAAGGCTACATGTAGCAGCAGGTTCCCCACCCTGATCTAGATGGTCTTTGCAGGTTATTCCAATACTGAGATCCTAGGATCCTATGATCCATCAAGTAAGGCGCTGGATTCTAGAGAGCTTCCTGAAACACATTCTCTGATATCCAAAAGGTAACTATAAAGTGGTGGCTCTGGTATCTAGAGCCCACCAACTCTTTTGTTCTTACATATTAACTGGTTGTGAGTCCTGTGCCCTTAATTAAAAAAAATTCTGTTGTTGTTTTCTTTTTGGTAAGGTACTCGGGGTTAAGTGACTTGCCCAAGGTCACACAGCTACAGTCCTGTGCCCTTAAGAGACATCCAGTTCAACCTCCTAATTTTTAAAATGGGGAAACTGAGACCAGGACAAATTGTGATTTGGCCAAGGTCACAAAGTAGTAAGTGGAAGAGCTGGGACTTACAGAATCAGAATCACAATCCAGTCCAAACACAAAAACACTTGATCATAACATCCCTGGCAAGTGCTCACGCAGCCTCTGCTCACAGAACTCTGAGGGGGAGCCCCTCCCACCTTTCACAACATCCTATTCTTTCCACCCTACTGAACATCCTCAGGGATAGATTCTGAAGGACTAAAGAAAAACAGTGGAGTTTATCAATGTGTTGAGTACTTAAAAGCATGGTTTTTTTATGGGCTGCTATTAAGAAATTGTTGCAATATATCATTTTTCCTAATTTACATAAACACGGATGTTGTTTTCAACATCAAACATCTTGCAGCATGTTTGTTGGTATCAAAGCCCTTTCACAAACACATCCTAATTTTATCTTCCCAACAGCTATGTGATAGGAAGTCAGAGGAGGAGGTTTTCACCCCCATTTTATAGATGTATAGACTGAGGTCCACAGGACAGGAAGATGCTGTATATTTAACTACCTTACATTTACTTTGTATTTATTCCATGTCTGTACATGCTTCTTTTCCTGATAGAATGTAAGTCCCTTGAGAATAATGATGGCTTCAGTCTTTGCATTTGTATTCCCAGTTCACTTAGTAAATGCTGGTTGATTGAGTGATATATAAATATGTATATATATTTTGCACGTACTGATATGTATACATGTTGTCTCCCCAAAAGAACATATTAGTTGTGGGACCCCAGGGAAGCTTATGCTCTCTTAACCTCTGTAAAATGAGGCTATTGGGCTTGATCAGTCAATGAGCATTTATTAGACTCCTCCTATGTGCTAAGCACCAGATGGTCTCTAAGGACCCTTTCAGTTCGAAACTATGATTCTGCAAGCTCATTGAAGACAACGATACTTTTTTTGTATCTTTATATCTCCATCACCCAGTATACAGTAAGTGCTTAAAAAATATTGTTGTCTATTGCCCAAATTCAGACTCTCAGCTGGTGGTAGAGTAGATATAAAAACACTACATAGTTCTATGGCATTTTAATGTTTATAAACCCATTTCCTCGCAATGAACCTATAATCAATCAATCAAGCTTTTATTAAGCACCTACTATTTGCCAGTCACGATGATAGGCTAGTCCCCGCCCTCAAAGAACTTACCCTGTCTATCATGGTAAAGGACAAGCGCACATATAAGTAGATACACATTCTATACAGGGCAAATACAGAGTAATTTAAGGAGGATTGAACTTGCAGCTGGGGCAGGAGGGCAGGGGATCCAGAAAAACCTCAAGGAGGTAGGCGACTAGTTGAGTTGAGCTTTGAAGGAAACTAGGAATTCTAAGAGGAACAGATGAGGAAAGAGGGCATCCCAGGCAGGTGTTTCAGCCTATGGCAAAGGCCCGGAGACAGGAGATGGAGTGCTAAGTGTGAGGAACAACAAGAAAGCCAGTTCGGTTAGCCTATAGGGTAATAATAATACCAGCCAGCCTTCATATAGCACTTCAAGGTTTGGAAAACACTTTTTGTATGTTTAATTCATTTAATCTTCACGACTCCGCCTAATAAGTGCTATTTATGTTCCTCATTTTACATATGAGGAAACTGAGCGAAAAGGTTAAATGACTTGCCCAGGGTCAGAGTCAGCTAAAGTATCTGAAGCAGGATTTGAACCGAGGTCTTGCACTCGATTGACTGAGCCACCCAGGAGTAGGTAAATGGGAGTAATATAGAGAAGTGGTATCAAACTCGTATCTAACACAGGGCTGCTGATCCGTAAATAATCCCAGAGGCCACATGTTGACTTAGTTTTAAAATGTAGTGTGATCTGTATTTTATTGTATTTTTGTTTATTTTGTTAAGCGTTTCCCACTTATCCTTTAATATCATTTGGGCAGGGCTGGGGAGTGTTGCTGCCCCATTTAGACTGCAGGGTAAGGGCGTTTGACGCTTCTGGCTTGTAGGAGGAGGCTGGTGAAGCTCCAGATGCCAAACTGAGGAATTTATGCTTAATTCTAGAGGCAGGAAGGTGGTAGCACAATATTATTAGCTCCATTTTCCAGAGGAAGAAACTGAGGATCACAGATGCTGGCTGACTGGCCCCCAGTCACATAGTAAGGAAGCAGCCCAGCAAAGGCATGAGGGAAGCCAGGTTTTCGTGCTCTCGCAGTGCATTGGAGATGACAGAATTTCAGATCTGAAAGGGAGACTCAAGATGCTTTAGTCCAAGGGACTTGCTCAGAGTCACATAGTAAATGTGCAGCAGAGCCAGGATTCACACACAGGATTTTGGACTTACTAATCTACCTTTTTCTGCTCCAGAAACAACAAAGAATAGACTTTGAGCTGAGCCCTGGCCTGACCAAGGATAACAGATGGAGGTCACATCTGAATGTGTGTGTGCGTGCGCACTTCCTTATTGTGGAGGAAAGGATGGTGTAAGCTTGGTGCTCTAGAAATATGAAGTGCTGTTATCATTATTGAGTGCCTTGGGGCTTCTCCCCTCCCTCCTCCTCCAGCCCCCATTTGAGAAGGGGGGGGTAGGGATGATTCTCTCAACATTCAATTTGGTGGGAGATGAACCAAGAAGGAGGAAAAGACGATGGAATTGGCTTCCGGGGACATAAGCGATGAATGATGGCAGGTGTATACTTGACTGACTGGTCTGATTGGTGTCTCTTTCTGCTTCTCCCTCATTCTCCCAGACCACTGGAGCAGCTGGCTGCTTCGAGGTTACTTAAGCGATAAATTATGTTATTTGGTTAACAGCCCAGCCAATCACACTTGCTGCTGGCTTGCTGAGCCCCCACCTTTCTTACCTCACAGCAGCTGTGCAAGCCCCTATATTTCCCTTCTCTTGGCCTTATTACAGGAGGCCCTGGGGCCAATCAACCTGGGGCTGGTGGATGAGGTAGCCAAGGCCGAACCTAGATGTGATAGAGAGAAGGAGTCCAGAGACCTAGTTACAGCTCCTGTCTCCAATGCCCTGCCATTTTTGGAGTAGTTGGGCAAGTCATGGGCCTCAGTTTCCTCATCTATAAAATAAAAAGGAGAAGGTTGGATTAGATGATCTCTAAAGCCCTTTCCAGGTCTCAGCCCATTGTCCTTTAAATCCTGGGGTGTCCTAGCTGTGTGACCTGACCTGCTTATGGAGAGGGAGCAGATTGAATTCCCTGCCCTCAGGAGGCTCCCAGTCTGGAGTGGGAACCAAGATCCAGCCACAGAAAGCGTCCCAGTATAAGGAAGTAAGAACCTAGGATTTTAGAGCCCACTTGTTGCATTTTATGTATGAGGATACTGAGTTTCCAAAAAGGGAAGGGATTTGC
The DNA here is from genome assembly GCA_028646595.1 of Phalanger gymnotis. Classification (NCBI taxonomy): domain Eukaryota; kingdom Metazoa; phylum Chordata; class Mammalia; order Diprotodontia; family Phalangeridae; genus Phalanger; species Phalanger gymnotis. The sequence goes on along the minus strand of CM053622.1, from coordinate 62,083,827 downwards.
CCAAAGTCACACAGGTAATGAGAAATGAATGTCTGTGAGGTACTTATTGGTGACCTTGGGAAAGTTGGCCAAGGCTTTCTTGAGGTTAGACTTGACCTGATCCTAGGAGACCCATTCCAGGTCAGGGAGCAGTAAACCACAATACTAGCTGCTTATTGTGGAAGAGTCAGAACTGGAGTCTGAGGATGTAGGTTCAAATCTCAGTGGACCATTATTATCTAAGCAAACTTGGGCAGATCATTTTTACTTCTTTGTACCTTGGTTTCCTCATCTGTGAAAACGAGGAGGTTGGACTACGTTACCTCCAAAGTTACCTTCTGGCTCTAAATCTGGCATCCTAATTGGGGGAAGAGATAGCATGAGAAAAGGCGAAAAGTCAGGATTGAGTAAGGGTTAGTGGTGGGGGGTAGAGTAGACAAGATGAGGGGCGGCCAGGGCTGGAGTACAAGATACGCTGAAGAAGAGGTCATAATGATAATAACTAGCATTTATATTACCCTTTAGGGTTTGCAAAGCACTTTATAAACATTATCTTATTAACACATCTTATCTTTATTGCAACCCTGTGAGGTAGGTGCTATTATTATCTCCTTTTTACAGATAAGGAAACCGAGGCAGACAGTGGTTAACTGACTTGCTCAGGGTCACATAGCTAATAAGTATCTGAGGTCCGATTTGAACTCTGGTCTTCCTGACTCCAGGCCCGATGCTCTATCCACTGTGCCACCAGCTGCCTAAAAGTCTAATCGAAATAAGTTTTTCAAAATAGAGAGGAGACCATATTAGAGAGTCAAAGTAGGAAGTCCTTTAGACATAGCACTCCATACCAGTCAGTCAATAAAGCGTCTATTAAGCGTCTATTTTGTATCAGGCACTGGGGATACAAAAAGAGGCAAAAGACAATACCTGCCTTGGGTGATTTGCTCTTTGTCAGCAGTCAATGAAATTCCCATCCTATTTTCATCATTCTTGAAGATGAAATAGCCCTGTATAACCAAAGGAATTGTTTTTCTAATGATTGATTTTCTGGGAGCGCCACTGATCTTAGAGGGACAAATTTCTTTGGGTAACGAGAGTGCTAGGTTCTTATCAGATCACACCCATGGATCAGACTATCCCTGGATAACATCACTATGGGAATCTAGACTCACACCCTCCCTCACAGAATCAAAGAATGCCAGACTGAAAAGTTCTTTTAGAGATTAGATATCTCTCTTGTTTTACAGAGGAATAAACTGAGTCCCAGAGAAGGAAAGAGAGTTGCCCAAGGTCACATAGCTGATAAATAGGAAGACTGAGCCTCGAGCCCAGATCCATCAACTCAAAATTTAGTCCTCTTTACGCTTCTAGGGTCTCCACTTCCACTACCCACCAGCCTAGGTCAGTCCCTCCATCACCTCTAACCTGAGCCCATCCTTTTGTTTCTCCTTTCTCAAGCCGTTGCTCCATACAGCTGTCAAACTAATCTTACTAAAACATACCAAGTCATTCTGCTGCTCAAAAGTTATCTGTGACTCCCTGCTGGCTGCAGGATAAAACACAAGCTCTGTAGCAGGGGTGTGCCAGTCAATATTTAACAACCATCTTTTGGGGTGGGGGAGGGGAATGTACTGACCACACACTTAAATTGAATCGTTATTAATTAATATTTTCTCCATTGTTTTCTTAAATCGAGACAATCAATAAAATAACAAAGCAAGCCCTGATGTTTAGCTTTTTCCTATGTCTGAGGTATAAATGCCCATACTGAAAATGTAACAATCCATTCTTGAGATCCAGTTTGAGGTGGTTCCAACACACCCCTGCTCTACAATCTGGTTCCAATCTCTTTTTCTAGCATTCTTTCATGCTACTCCCCTTAACATCCTTCATGTACCAGCCAAAATAAACCGCTCACTCTTTCCTGATCGTGCCTTGTACTCTCATGCCTCCATGCATTCACAAAGTGTATCTCCCATGCTTGAGAGATACATGCTCCCTCTGCTTCTCTCTGTTTCAAGTTCTCTTCATTTAAGGCTTAGCTTAGGTGCTACATCCTCCAGGAAACTTTCCATGATTTCCCTTCCAATAAGCTGAAAGTGATCTCTGCCTTCTCACCATATTTTCCTAGATTGTCTTTCTTTGCCTCAATCATACTACACCTTGAGAGGGCCACCTCCAGTCATCCTGATCTATATCTTGCCACAGGACCCAGATGGCTCCAGAGGAGAGAGTGAGGCTGGTGACTTTCCATAGCCCTCCCTCACTTCAATCCAATTCACTTGCAAGTCATAACATCACCTTCCTGATGCCATGTTCCTCTTCCAGAAAGAAGGATAAACAACAATTTGTGAGTAGTACAAGCTGCCCCACTAGGGACCCAACTGGCCTGTTCCAGTTGAACAACACAGCTACTCCTTTTCCCCTTCCCTTTCCCTTTCCCTTCCCTTTCCCCTTTCCCTTTCTCTTCCCTTTCCCCTTTTCCTTCCCCTTTCCTTTCCCCCTTCCCTTTTCCCCTTCCTCTTTCCCTTTTCCCTTTCCCCATGACATCATCTGTCCTTCCAGAACAAAGGACAAACAACAACCAAACCTTGTATTATACTTCTTGTATATACTTCTTTACAAAGCTGTCAAAGCCTCTTATTAGAATGAAGACTCCTTGAGGGTAGCAACTGTCACCTTGACCTTTCTATCCCCTGTACTTGAGAAGCAAGTGGATATGGTCAACAGAGAGTTAGGTTCCAAGACAGGAAGACCTGGGCTTACATCTGGTGTTAAACACAAGCAAGCCACTTGGCAGTGGACATTTAAAATCACTTAACCTCTCAGAGCCCCCAGACAACTCTCTAAGATATATGCGGTACAGAACAATTGCCAGTCTGCATTGGCTGGGGCACTATCCTCACCAGACACTCCCTACATCAATGGAACCGCAGGTCCATTCCCTTTTTCTTTCTGCAAATGAGTAAACTGAGTTGCTAAGAGGTGAAAAGACACCCAAGGTCACCCAAGTAATTTCTAGCCAAGAGTTTGATGCTCTGGGCCTATCAGGTTACAACTGGTCTCTCATCATGCACTGTTCCCAGAGGCCCTGGGCATGCCCTGCTGGCACATCTCACAGATCAACCATGCCTCAGCACACACCAAGCTCTGACCGCTATGCTGAAGCCAGCCTGTCGAAGTATTGGTTCTCCTGTGCATGGAACTATGTATGGAGATGATGAAACTGAGCCAAAGTTGTCAGTTAAATCGATTTTATCCTCAACTTCGTTTGGCTCAATCCTTGCATGAGAAAACAGGCTGGGAGGGGGAAGGGAGGAGAAGGGCAGTGTAAAAATGGTGAGGAAGAACACTCTTCCAACATAAATATAGCTGGTGAAACAATGTGTGTGTGTGTGCGTGCGTGCGTGCGTGCGTGTGTGTGTGTTTGAAATTCCAGGGGCCAACATGAGCCAGGGAATAGGGATATTTGCACAGCATCTGTAGCAGGAAGTTAGGGGCAGAATTTCATTTAGAGTGTTTTCTAACAGCAGGATTGTCTTCTGAGAATGATAGAACTGGAAGGATTCTTAACTATATAGACAGTCAGGCCTAGTAGGGACCTTAGAGAATAGAATGTTAGGGCTGGGAGGGCCCTTAGAACCCAAAGTGTCAGAGCTGAGAGGGCCCTTAGAATACAAAATGTCAGAGTTGGGAGGGCCCTTAGGATGTCAGAGCTGGGAGGGACTCTAGAAGAGAGGATGTCAGAGCTGGGAGGGCCCTTGGAACACAAAATGTTAGGGCTGGGAGGACCCTTAAAATCCAGGCTTCTACTGAATGCCATTATTTTCCCTTTGTGGTTCTCTCCAGTTTATACTATATCTTGTTTACATACGGTTGTTTGAGTGTTGTTTCCCCATTAGACTGTGAGCTCCTTGAGAGCAGGAACTGTCTTTTGCCTTTCTCTGTATGCCCAAGACTTAGCACAGTGCCTCACACATAGTAGGCATTTAAAAAATGGTCGTTCACTGATTCACTAACAGAAGGTAAGAGCTAGGAGGGACCTTAAAACATAGACCGTCAGCACTAGGAGAGACCTTGGAGTATAAAAAGTCACAAATGAAAGGCCGAAAGCATTTCTGGGCCTCATGAGGGTGAGGATTGCTTAGACTCCACCATCTACGTGCTCTAGAAGACCACATTCTCTCTAGGATGTCCCCAGAGCCACAGATCTGAAATCACCATATTGGCATGAATTGGCACCTCTCACACCAAATGACATCTCACTGCTGTCAGAACTTGGCCTCAGCCTTGGTCCTACTAAGAGCCTGCTAAAGAAAGGGAAAACGGATCCACAGTGACCAATGGTTGCCTGTCTGCCTGCCTGATAGATACCAAGTGCTTAATAAATACTTGTTTCATTGCTTTCTCGTGCAATGCTGACTAGAGAAGACAAATACAAGCTGATTTCTAGGAAATTAATGTAGTGGGAAAAGCCACGGGCCCCAGAGGGCATCGAGACCTAGGTTCCAATTTCGGCTCTGCGGTGTGGCCCTGGCTAAGTCCCTTCCCCGCTTTGGGCCTTAGCTTCCCCATCTGTAAGAGGAAAAGTTTGGAATAATTGTCTCTAAGATCCCTCCCAGCTCTAAATTGATGATTCTCTAAAATCCTAGGGTCCCTTGAGGACCCTTCCTGTTGTCAAATACTGCTGCTTGCTGGGGATGTGGGTTGCATAGAGAGAGTTTCCATCCCTCCTCAGCTCTCTCCCCTCATCATTTATTGTTCCCACCTTGATATACTTTCTGCCTCTTTCAGTTCCTTCTCTATAGCTCCCTCCCTCTAGCCTTAATTCCCATCCTCCCACAGCAGAATGACAGAAAAAAATATATGTCCTTTCCCCCTCCCCCTTACTCAGCTAGACAGACTAGCCTCGGGTGGAGACAGCCAAATCTCTCTGTTCATTCAGGCCTCAGGGCCTTGAAAGCCGACTCTGCTTCAGAGCAGAAACGTGGCAAGGTCTTTGAAAAGAATCACAGCATCTCAGAGCTAGGAGGGACCTCTGAGGTCATCTGGTCCAACAAGTCCCTGAGTAAGATTGCTCTTTATAGCAGCACCAGGAATGGCCGTCTAGCCTGTGCTCAAAAATTTACCTTGGGGGAAGGGAGGTCGGCTGGACAGGGGAGGCTAGCTGGGGAGGGCCTCCACTCTTGCCGAATGGCTTGGATGGTTAGAAAAGATGCCGTGGTTGTCTTATACCTCTAACCTCAGTCTACTTCCATGCACCTGTTTCTACCTCAAATACCCGAAAATAGAGACCCTATTTCTCCTAAATCTTCAGTTCTCCAGGTTAAACATTCAGTAGTGCTCTCATGGCACAATCTCTAGACCTTCTGGCCATCCTGATGATCTTGCCTGAGATGCTCCCCAGCTTATCAATACCTTCCGCAAAATAAGACTCCCCAAAGGAACACAATGCTCCAGAGGTGGTCTAACCAGGGCAGAATGCAGCCAAGCTATCATATCATCTCCCTCCTTCTGGACACTCTATGTAGCCTAAAGTAGGACTGCACATCTGCACATCCTCTCTCTCTCTCTCTCTCTCTCTCTCTCTCTCTCTCTCTCTCTCTCTGTCTCTATCTCTATCTGTCTAACTATCTCTATTTCTCTACCTCTGCCTGTCTATCTATCTCTCTATCCATCTATCTATTCTATCATTCTTTCATTGATTCATTTATCCATTTATTTATTTACTTTGCTGCCACATCATATTTTTAATTCGTATTTAGCTTGTGGTCCACTAAAACCCCTAGATCTGTTTTTTCCCATGTGGACTGTTGCTGAGTCCTATGGCTCTCCTGACCCATATTTGTCAAGCTCATTTTTTTTTTAAACCAAGGGAAAGACTTTACATTTATCCCTGTAAAATAGCTTCCAGTGGTCCATTTTTTTGCTCACTAAAGACTTCTGGGTTTCTAACTCTGTCATCCACCATGTTAGCTTTCCTTCCTAGATTTATGTCATCTTCAAATCTGGCAAGTGTGTCCCTAGTGCCTTCATCCAAGTCACTGATAAGAAATGTTTAATGGCACAAGATCAAGGACAGACATATCCGTCCAGCGCTCTGGTAGGTCCCTCTCTCCAAGGCTCCTTAGGGTACGCTCCTTCAGCCCGGTCCAGATCCACCCACTGTTATTATCATCTATCCAGGAGTGTGCTGAGTCATCTTGTACTGGCTCTCTAGGGCTGACTATTAAATTATCACCACAAGCATTTATAAAAATTGACTAATGCTACAAATCAGGGATTGATTTATTGTTTTGTTGATTATCGAGATTAGAGAAGGTGATGGAAAAAATGTTAATAATGTCAACTAAGCATAAAAGGTTGCTGTGCATGCATTTTTCTCAGAGTTGGTTGTTAAACATTCACTAGCGCCCCCTACATCTATCGCATATCCCCTTCCACCAAAGACAGCAGAAAAGACTTGTTAAATACCTAGTTAAAATCTAGTTATACTATGTCTGTGACATTTCCTTGATTTACCTTATAGTTATTCTGTCCAAAAAGTAAATGAGGTTAGTGCATCATATCCTGTTCTTGAAGAAATCGTGTTGGTTCTAAGTGACCACAGCTTCCCTTTCTGAATATTCATAAACCATCCCTTTAATAATATGTTTTAGAGAATATATCTCCCTTCATTGGAGAAGCAGGGAACTACGGGTGCAGAATATTAAATATGTCAGACTTGGTAGAGTTTTTATTAGATTAGTCCACCTGTTATTCTTCCCTCCTTTTCTGGGAGGGGGCGGGAAGAGAGCTATATTGGGAAATCTAGATGATGTAAAACCAAGAGACATTAATACAAGTTCAAAAATTTGCTAATATGCTTCACAATTTTGCCAAGAATTAACTCAAGTTCACTGGCTTACAAACCCCGCCCTTTAGCAGAGGTCAGTGAGACTTCTCCCACCACCCTGAGGTAACTGTTCACATGCTGACTCTCTCCTCCTGAGGTAATTTTATGTGTGCGAGGTGACATTCTCTCCCCTCTCCCCCAACCCCAGCACCAGCATAATGAGCACTCACTCCTCAGGACTGGTGCCAGTGCCAACACCAGCACCCTTGGGTGCTCACCACATGTCCACCATGCATACCTCTTTACAGAGACACTGCATATAATCTAACCTCTGAGGTCACTAACTCCACACAGTACTAGCACCCCGTCTCTCTCTTCTGAGGTGGTTAATTGTCCTGGGTGACATTTTCCTTTCCCCTCATGAGGTAACTTCTCACAGTTGGCCTCTTTTCCTGAAGTAAGAGTCACCCCTGACAACAGCCCTCCCTCCCTCCCCCTTGCCCCTGATTCAGTCATGTTCTCCATTCAACCTGCACCTTCTGAGGTAATGATATGATAACACTCGTCCCCCTCATGAGGTAACTTCCTGTGAGAAGCCCCTCTCCTACAGAGGTCACCAGCTGCATAAGGGATGTTCTCCTCCTGCCCAGGAGGTAGGCACCCATGATCTACTCTCTCCTAATGAGTTAACACATTAACACTCCCTCCCCTACCACCAACACCATGAGGTAACTGTCCTCCATCAGAGCACGCCTCCTGAAGTAATTGTCCAGGACCACATCCCTCCCTCATAACCATAGCCACCTCCATGGTCTGTCCTTTCCTTCTGAGGGGGCACTATCTAGGATGGCACCTTCTGTCCCCCTCCTTAGGTAGCTGCCCTATGGCCTGTCACCTGGAAGCCAACTGCACACTGATGCTCCCTCCCTCCCTCCCTCCAGGCTCCTGACACTCTCTCTACCTTCCTTCATTCAATGGGATGCTTCCACAAGTGGTCTGAAAGTGAGTAACTAAAGACCCCTCCCCATTAGTTGTAGACTCTTTGTTGCCCCAAGAGAGCTAGAGCCTGGCATGGGGAGAATTATGCTTGCCCCAGACAACGAGGCAACCCAGTCAGGCCCAGGCCTTCCCATGAGGATCTCCCCAGTGGTGGCCCCGCTATGGCATGTATCCTGCTGGCACACAGATGGAAAGCGAGACCTTTCATACCCACCCTCTCCTGTCTCTGCAATGCCCTCATCCCTGCCAAAAGTCCTGTGACCTTGGAAAAAATCCTCTTTGGCCCTCAGTTTTCCCAACCTGAGGCATATGACAAGGAGGCATATTCACAGGTTGTGGGGATGCTGAAAGTAGTATGCGTGCTTCCTGTTTCATTTTGCTCTCCCCCAGTCCACCACCCCCACATCAAAATCAAGCCCAGATTCCCATGAAGCTCTTAGATTCATATTCTTCAGATGCAGCGGCTCTTGGTTTGGCTTTTACTATACTCAGGGGTGGCTCCAATTATCTCCAGGGGAGCCGCCAAGTTCTCAAAATACAATTAATCTTCATTCACCTTAATGTAAAAAATAAATGTATGCAACACAGCACTTATGGAAAGGGAAGAACCACTGAACATCAGAGTTGGGAGGGAATTTAGAACATAGAACACAGGATACCAGGGTTGGGAGGGACAGAGAGGGACTTGATAAAGCATACTATCAGAGCTTGGAGAGATCTTAAAACAAAGATCACAACATGTCAGAGCTGGGGCTTATCTTGGAACATAGAATGTAGAATTCAGAACAAGAAGTGACCTTAGAACATGGTGCCATAGAATATTAGCTCTGTCACGGTCCCCTCCAGAGGCCCTTGAGTCCAAACTGCTCATTATGCAGATGGGGAAACTGAGGGCCTGAGAGAGAAAAGTCACTGGTAGGCAGTGATTCTATGGCGGAGCTCAGGCTAGAGCTCCAAACCTTGGAAACCAGCATGGTCAGATCAGGCCAACAGCAATAGAGGGGGCCAGTCTACCAAGGGTCACAGACTGGGGCCACCATTTCCCTTCTTGGCCCAGGGGTCCAGGTGGATGCATAAAGTAAGGAGGCACCAACGGGCAGAATAATCCTGCACTGGGAGTCTAAATTCCACCCTGGGCTGTCTGGCTTTGTACAGACTTCTTCCCCAATCTGGACCTCAGCTTTTACCATCTGTGAAATGGAAATAGGCACTATGAACTCCCAAGTGCTGCTGTAAGGAAAGTTTATTCATTGGAAGTCCCAGAACATGATGGAAATAGGAACAGTTGTTATAAAGGGATATGACTTTGATGGACCCAAGGGAGACTTTAATCTCCCCCCCTTTCCCAAATTTTTCTCTGACTCACTGTGAGTGCCAGAAATTCCACCATTGGAGCTCCATAGTTTATTGCTCTATTCCCCACTCAAACATCACATGGCACCTTTGAACTCTGCCTCTAAGGGTCATGCACAATTTATCCCAGGCCCAGGTCCTTTACACAGACCTATTCATAGGCTACAGGAACCACAGTTTGAAAGCAAAATGGTCATTTTCTCCACAGATGAACAACTGGCTTTGCGTCCAGCCCTACTCCTCCTCCTGTTGCCAAGCTCAGATTGATCACCCGCTTCTTGGAAGACTGCTCCATCCCCAGACTGTATCAGTTAACAGGCCACGTTCAGAGCTAGCCATAAAAACCTCTTAGAGCAGAGAAGAGGGCTAGGAGGTGAGGAGGGGGTGGGGAGGGAGGTCGGCATTCAAGGACCCTGGCAAGGGAAGGCTGGGGCTGTTTTTCGGAGGAGATAGCCACAGGAATGCCTTTGCAAGGAGATCCCCCTGTTTCAGAAGCCCAGCGACGGGCACGGCAAGCAAGGAGGAGGCATTAGAACCCACTGTGGCCAAAGCTCAGGGGCAGGGTCTGAGGAGGGCCTGAAGAGGTAACAGGGTGATCGTGCTCTGGGAAGGAAGGTTGGGTGTGTGCAAGGATGTGTGTACACAACAGGGCAAGGAGGGAGGGAGGGAGGGAGGGACAGAGGGAATTGAGAGAGAGAGACAGAGAGAGAGAGACAGAGAGACAGAGACAGAGAGAGACAGAGACAAAGAGAGAGACAGAGAGAGGCAGAGACAAAGAGAGAGACAGAGACAAAGAGAGAGACAGAGAGAGAGAGACAAAGAGAGAGACAGAGAGAGACAAAGAGAGAGACAGAGAGAGACAAAGAGGGAGACAGAGAAAGAGAGAGACAGAGAGAGAGAGACAGAGAGAGAGAGAGAGAGAGAGAGAGAGTGAGAGAGAGAGAGAGAGAAACTGACTTGTCCCATATGTTCCTGGAAGTGCCTCTTCTCATTCTCCACCACAAACAGCAGCATCTCTTGACTCTCCATTTAATTACCATTTGCTTAAAATGTCAACAGGCCACATATGGGATTTAATAGTTATGAGGGAGAACACAGCAATTATAGGGAAAAGGGCCCCTTTTTATGGGCAAGGCAAGAGAGAGAAACTGAGGAGAGAGATGCTGAGGAGAAAAAACTCAGAGAGGGCGGTGCCATCCAGGCCCCCATCTTACAACAGGATTCTTCTGAAAGGGCCCTCACTTCTGGGCAGTCCCTTCCAGGTCCACCCCTCCCCCTGCCCCTGCCTCCCCGCCCCCACATGGGTGGCCCGAGTTGTGTAGAGAATGTCTTTCACCTTCAGCAGGGCCTTCTTTCTGTTCTTGATAGATCCTGGTTTCCTCACCATTTCCAGCCTCTCTGCAGGATTTTCCCAGCTCCCCACAATCTGGTTCAACTTCACGGTCATCTTTGACTCTTCCCTCTCCTTCATCCCTCTTATTCTGTCTCCATGTCCGCACTTGCTGTCATTCAAGCCTTCATCATCTCTCATGGGGATAGCTTCATGGACCTCCTGGATGGACTCTCCGCTTTCCCGGTCAATCTACCCCCATAAAGCTGCCAAAGTTAGCTGTTTAAAGTATACTTGAGAAGCAGCTAGGTGGCACAGTGAGTAGTGCACCAGCCCTGGAGTCAGGAGGACCTGAGTTCAAATCCAGCCTCAGACATTTGACACGCTTGCTAGCTGTTTGACCTTGGGCAAGTCACTTAACCCCAATTTCCCTGCCTTCCCCCTCCAAAAAACAAATGTTAAAGCACACTTGGCCATGTTGCCCTTTTACTCCCTTGCTATCACCTCTAAGATAAACTACAAACTCCTCAGAATGGCATTAAAGCCCTTCATAGTTAAGCTTCAGCCTCCCTTCTCAGGCTAATTTTATATTTAACCCTTTAACAAACTCTGTGGTTGCAGCCAAACTGCTCTTTGAGCTTGCACTTGCCATTCTTTTTGCCACCTCTTTGTATTTGCACAGGCCTTTCCCCATGCCAGGAATGCCCTCTCTCCTCATCTCCACCTCTTAGAAACCCTAGATAAGATGCAACAGGTATTCATGTGGCCTTTCTATGAAGTCTTTCAATGAGATCCCCAGCCCCAGCTGTTAGAACACTTTCCCCTAAAGTTATCATGTTTGTTTATCTATTTGCATTTTTTTATCCTCACTGTAGAAAGTAAGCTCTTTGAGGGCAGCAATTTTTTAAAATTCTCTTTGGCTCCATCCCCAGCATCAGAGTGCCTTGCTGGCCCCCTTTCTCCACTTGGTGAGTTCCTTCTGGAGCCTCCATTTTGGAGATGGGCTTAGACTGGTTCTGCTTTGTTCCCCTCAGTCGTGCTTTTGAATCTGGACTTTGCCACCATCCCCAGTAAGGGATACCTTCCCTTCACCCCATCTGACCCCTTGCTCCTTGAGGGCAGGGACTTTTTGTTTGTATTTGTATCATCACCAGCACTTACAATACCTGACACATAGTAAGTAAGCCTTAACAAAGGCTTCTTGCCAGCCTGCCTTGCACATAGTAGGTATTTTATAAATGCCCACTGGGTTGAATAGGACTTATTGTGTAACCTTGGACAAGACTCACCCCTCCTGGGGTTTCATTTATTTATTTATTGGACTGCACAGACCGGATCTCCCAGGGAAGAACTTCTACCAGTGAGAATCAGTGCCTCCTTAGAAACAATGGGGGTCAATAGGTTAAAACAGGTCAGCTGGTGGCACCGTAGATAGAGCGCTGGGCCTGGAGTCAGGAAGACTCATCTTCCCAAGTTCAAATCTGGCTTTGACTAGCTGTGTGACCCTGGGCAAATCACTTAACCCTTTCTGCCTCAGTTTCCTCATCTGTAAAAATGGCAAACCACTCCAGTATCTCTGCCAAGAAAACCCCAAATGGGGTCACAAAGAGTTGGACATGACGGAAATGACTGGACAACAGAAGGTTGAATTAGTTGCTGAGGGTCATACAGCTGTAATCTAGTCAGAGGTGAAACCCTGAGGGAGAGACAAGGAAAGAGACTGCATGCGTCTGGCAGTTCAGATCATCGCTACAGCCTTAATTATCATTTCCCCTCAGACTTCAATGGACCCAGCCCAGGACCCTGAGTCCCAGAACCTGGAGAATGACTGCCCCTCAGACCACCAGATCTACTTCCAGCAAAGCCATTGTTGAGGGGTGAAATCAGTGTGTAGAGAGGGCTCATCTTCCTCATGACTAGGGATAGTTGTGAGTCAACTGCCACCAAGACTCAGATAGGGACAAAGCCCTAGGAGTGGCACCACCTCCTAGACTACCTCTAGCCCAGCCCCAGTAGCCATCATCCAAGGAGGCCATTCCTATGGGGAAGGGGCCAGTCAACTCTCCCAAGTGCCACACAGAAGGCAGGCACACCAGTCTAGCTGAAGCAACAAAACTTCTTTAGGGAGACACAAGAGACACCATCGGCCACCATCACTATCTTGACCACCATCTCCACTCAGACTCTGAATCCAAGAAACTTGGAAATAGCAAGTCTTCCAGTCCAGTGCCCAAAGCCATTATTATCCTGAGAAGATGCAGCCTTGGTCACTGTTTCTGCAGGGGCTTCAGCCACAGCTACTGAAGCTGGAGAAAAGAAATCTTGCTGTTAAAGTCCTTGGCAATGTCAAACAGTTCTACATCAGAAATAGATAAGGTTTTTGTCAGTGGAAATGACATTTAAAAAGAGTCATTACCATCTGCTTTGCTGCTGCCCCCTAAGGACCATGGGACCTTTCCATCTGAATTGCAGCTGAAACCTTCCACAGGTGTTGTCTTCGCCGTTAGAAAGTGAGCTCCTTTAGGGCAGGGACTGTTTAACTTTTTAATTTGCATTCCCAGCACTTAGCACAGTGCTTTGAATGAAGTAAGCACTTAAATTCATTCATTCATTCATTCATTATGTGTCACTTGCACTCAGGTCTTAGTGGTCCTAAGGCTAGCTCTCTTATCTATTATGCCATAATGCCTAAGACCCATTTTTAGGCATGTATTTTCCTATATGTCTATTGTTTGTGGAGGGTAGGGGTGGGAGTGGGCTATGGAGGTATCATTCGTGACTACACTACATATGGGAAGTAATTGAGCTCCCTCAAGGAAGATGTGGGTTCTAGGAATGGATTTAGTCACTCTAGGAATGAATCATAAGGTTTGGGGTTTGAAGGGACTTTTGATTTAGTAAAACATTTATTTAAAGCCCACCATGTGCACAGTGCTGGGGCACAGAGGCTGGAACAAAATAACTCCTGCTCTCAAAGAACTCACAGTCTAATATGGGAGACCACACACCCAAACAACTAAAAACAAGCAAGATATATACAAAATGAATCAGAGATAGCCATCAGAGGGAAGGCATTAGCATTGAGGAGGATTGGGAAGGTCTTCCTTCTTTCAGGAAGTGGAATTTTGACTAAGATTTAAAGAAAGCCAAGGAAGGTTCTTGGAACATAGAAATGTCAGAGCTGGAAGGGACCCTAGAGACCGGCAAGACCTAACCATTTTTATGTCATGGACCCCTTTGGCAGTATGGTGAAGCCTATGAACCCTTTTTCAGAAGAACGTTTTAAGTGCATAAAATAAAACAATGGGATTACAAAGGAAACCAATTATATTGCAATAAAGATGTAATCCCCCCATATAAGTTTTTGGACCCGTTGAAATGTATTCACAGGCGCCATAGGTGTCTGTGAATTTCAGGCTAAGAATCCCTGATATAGATGTTCAACTATACAATTTTATAGAGGAAGAAACGGAAGTCCAGGTGGGGCAGGAGATTTGTAGCCATCTTGGCTACATCTTGGACCAGGACTCCAAGGCAATCAGTCCCGAAGACCTCTCCTCTAGCTTTGGAAGCTTTGTTTCCCACTTTGGGGAAGGAGCTGCCTCCTCCCTGGAAGCTTTTTCAATGGACTGATAGTAGCACCTCTTCCTCAAGGACTCCTCTTTCTCTTGGGTGCTGGCCAAGGTGCTGATAATGGTCCCTATCTGACCTGGCTGAGCCAAAGGCATGCCAATATGTCCTCAGGGAACTTAGTCTCCCCTTGGGTACAGGCTGATCACAACGGCCAAGGAGCCCAAAAGGCAGGCGATGGTGGAATCCCTCCTGCCCATTGAGCAAAGAAGGCAAGTAATGACCATGTACAGTATTTCAATAGTAGAGCTACTTAGATTTATTTAATTTGTCAGTCAAGCTTAGATCCCATGAAAGTGACACAGCAGCAGCCTCTAGAGTTAACATGACTCTTCAAAGGGATGCAGAGAAACACAGGGTATTCTTTTCATTCTCATTATAATTGGCCTGGAGCATGGTGAGGTGATTATAGAGCCCACCTTCAAGTCTGGATGGTCTGAGTTCGAATCTTGCCTCTGACACATTCAAGTTAGGTGATCTTAAAGAGTTGCCTAAGTTATTGAATGTTTAAGTGACAAGGCACTTGGAGAACCAGGAAACTCTCTGAGGCAGGAGTTACAGAAAAATTGATGACTCACTTTGATGGAAGCAGTTTCCAAACGAGGCGCTCTCCCATACTGATAACATCATAGGTCTGGACCCCTCAAAAGTTGCATTTGCAGGAAAGGGATACTGTGCCCAAAGTCTGCAAATTAGTTTGAATGAAATTCAGTCATCAATTAATAAGCATTTATTAAGCACTTCCTGTGTGCCAGACACTATGCTAGGCCCTGGGAATTGTTGTTGTTTAGTTGTTTTAGTTGTGTCTTACTCTTCATGACCCCCTTTAGGGCTTTCTAGGGCTTGGTTTCCTTCTCCAGCTCACTTTACAGATGAGGAAACTGAGGCAAACAGGGTTAAGTGACTTGCCCAGGGTCACACAGTTAGTAAGGGTCTGAGGCCAAATTTGAACTTGGGAAGATGAGTGCTCCTGACTCCAGGTCCAACACTTTATCCACTGAATCACCTAGCTGCTCTGAACAAAGTACAAAGTACTTTGGGTACAAAGACAAAAAGAAAAAAAAGGCCCAACCCTCAGGGAAGCTGACATCTGATTGGTAGACAAAATGTATACATGTAGACGTAAATGCAAATACAGATATAAAAACAATTTCAAGGGAGAGGCACCAGCCATTGAGAGGAAGGACCTCATGTAGGAGTTAGCATCTGAGTTAAGGTCTGAAGGAAGCTAGGGCTTCTGATCCATGGTAAGTGAGGAGAAAGTGTATACTACTGTCCTCTATCTATCTATCTATCTATCTATCTATCTATCTATCTATCTATCTATCTATCTATCTATCTATCCGTCGTTTGTCTATCTACACTATAGTATATATGTGTGTGTGTGTGTGTGTGTGTGTGTGTGTGTGTGTGTGTGTGTGTGTATACATATATTAGAGAGAGTATATGGAGGACAGGCTGTGCCAAAGTCTGGTGACATGAGATGGTGTGTTGTGTGTGAGAAACAGCAATAAGGCCGGATTGGCTAGACCATAGACTGTGTGAAAAGGACTAATGGTGGTAGGTAATGGCATTTCCCACCTCTTCCCCACATGGGTGGGGTGACAATTCATCCTATCTAGCCAGCCTAACCCTCTAGCTCTCTTCCTGTCAACTGACCCATGATCCACTGCCCTTTCACTGACCATATCTTTGACTTCGTATCTTTCCCCAGCTGCCGCTTCCCTGTATGCTCTCTCTTCCCCCTTTAGAATGAAAGTTCCTTGAGAGCAGACACTGACCATCTTACTTTTTGCATTTGTATATCCAAGTTTAGCACAATATTTGACACATAGTAAGCATTTAATGCTTTCTCATTCAATAAGCTAGAAAGATTATAGCAGATTGTAGAGGACATTGAATGTCCAACAGGAGTTTGTATCTTATCTCAGATGTTGTAGGAAGCTATTGTAGTTTATTGAGGAAGGGAAGTAACTTGGTCAGCTTTGTGCTTTAGAAAGTTTGGCACCCACTTTGTCTGGGTGTGGCGGTGCGATGTGTAACCCTTGCTATAGAGGAAGCTCAGGCTGGTGGATCTCTTGAGTGCAAGAGTTCTGAGCAGCACTGGGCTAATCCAATTGGGTGTCCACCCTGGGTTGGGTATTAAAATGGCAAGCCCACGAGCACCTTGTTGTTGAAGAAGGGACAACCAAAACCAGCTTCCTTTTACGGAAAGAGGAGTGGGTCAAAGCTTCCATGGCGAGTCCCTGCACTTCCAACCAGGGTGAAATAGGGACATCCAGTCTTTAAAAGAAGTGATAAATGAATAGCACTTTGGCAGCTGTGTGGAGGATGGATTAGGCAGGTAAATTTAATGGACTTTAATGATTATCTATGGTGTTTATTGAATGTTGACTCTGTATAGAACCCAGGCTCCATGCTAGAGGCTTAAAAAGAAAAAATAACATAGACCTTGCCCTTAAGGATGGCACCCACTCCACCCACCTCCCATTTCTTTTTTACCTTTCTTTTTATCTCTAACGGTAGTATAGCACGTGCTTAATAAATGCTTGTTGACTGACTGATTTCTTTAGCACTATTAGGTTTATGAAGCCCTACCTTCCCAATACCCCAGGAAAGGGCTGTGTGCCATTGTTTTCATTTCAGAGTCAGAAGAGACTTGGGTTTGGACTTAGGCTCTGACATTTACAAGCTGAGTGATCTCTTTCACCAGGCCTCAGGACCCAGGCTCTAGTTCCTGATAAAGTCAATCCACTCAGTTTTGGAGCTGCCGTGATCTGGGACTGAGTTAATGCAAACTTATTCCCTGCTCTGACTCCCCTGATCACTCCTGTCTCCTCATCTGTAACATGGCAGGCTTGGACTAGATGACCTTTAAGGGTGTCTTTGAGCTTTAAATCCTACCTAGGCAGTATGATGTCACAGAGTGGGTACTGGACTGGAGTCTGGAAGATGAGGGTTCAAATCCAACCACCTACTCTTACTAGGTATCAAATGCCTTACCTTCTCTACAGTGTTTTTATCTATTAAGCTGGGTTAATACCATCTGATAGAATTGTTGTGAGGCCAAAATGAAAGCGCTTTGTAATACAAATTTCAAAGTGATGGGTAAATGTCCTTCTATCTATCCAGTCTCGTCCTTCTTCTATGCCCGAGACCCCAGGGCAGATGATACAGGGAATGAAAGGAGATCTCCTCTGGACAGGGAGGCTTAGGAGGTCAGATCTGGAGGTTGAAGCTGTTTGGGTCTGGACCTCTGTAGTAGGAAGGCTGAATTTATGATCTCAAATATAATCATATATATATTTGAATGGTTCGAAACTGCAAGGTATGAGGGATTCTCTAAGTAGAAAGCATCAAAACATTTATTTAGGCCCCACAGCAACAGATTTGCAAACCAGCCTCCCCATTCAGATATCTTGACCAAAAAACCTCCGGCCCAATAAGCCCGCCTCACAAGAGTAACCAGGAGGCCACATAAAAACAAGATGTTATTTAACCAATTCATATTTACTGGCCTCAAGTCCTTGCTCGCACTCCTGGGTTCACACAGGTCAGCTCTGCTTCCACAGCTCCTGCCTCGGCTTCTTTCAGCTTCACCTGTAGTTGTCTCTTGGCTCACCTCTACCCGCAGCCAAGCCTCTGACATCCTCAAGCCCTGCTTCAACGAACAGAGACCATTGGTTCCTGAGTTGGCCTCTCTTAAGTCATTAATCTACACCCACACAGGTTTCACACCTGATAGGGCTTTGGGCCTGGGGCTTAGCACTTAACAGCTGAAAGTACTTTCACTGAAAGTAAATAAAAGGCAAACGCCTGAAGTGCTAAGGAGCCCATTTTCCCTTACTGACACAACCTTTCCCATGGTGTCTCTGCTACTAGCTTCCAGAGGGGCAGCAGGGACCTTCTACTAGAATCTGGACCCAGCCACCCCCATCAGGAAGGCGAATAGGAAGAGGGGAAGCTGTCTCTGCCACCTCTAGCAACCTGCTATGTTTGAAGCCAAGTATAACAACCTGCCTTACCTCTTTGGGAGAGACCCAGAGAACCCCAGAATATCAGAGTTAGGAACAACTTTGGGAATTAGAGTATTCATCCTTTTCCACACCCCCCATACATTTTTCAAATGGGGAAACAGGCCAAAAGAGGAGAAAGGACTGCCCAGCGTCACATAGAGCAAGCGGTAGGGCCAAGAATTGAGCCTAGACATCAGGACTTCAAACCCAAGTTCACAATACTGGGTTCTTCCAGTTTCCTTCCTTGGCAGGTTCTTTTCATTCCATAGCCTGGTCTGTCCACTTGGGCTGAAGCATTAGGAGCACCAGAGGGTAGAAGTGCAGGGGTAGGGAGAGATACCTCAGGCTGTATCCCAGTATGGAGGGCAGGCTCCTTCCTGTGTCAGGAGGTTCTAGTCCATTCTAATCTGCTCTAGTCTATTCTAATCTATTCTTGTCTATTCTAATCTGTTCTAGTCTAGTCTATTCTAGTCCAATCTGTTCTGTTCCATTCTATTCTAATTTGTCTAGTCTGGTCTATTCTAATCTGTTCTATTTTAATCTAATTTATTTCATTCTATTCTTCTCTTTAGTCTAGTCTATTCTCTTCTAGTCAACTAGCATTTATTAAATACTAAATTTATTAAAAACTGTGTGCTAGGGATGCAATGGCAGAAATGGAAAAACAATCCCTGCCCTCAGGGAGCTGACATTTCTTTGGGGGACATAAGGGGAAAAAAGCCACAAAGCAGTTTGGGAGGGGGACAGGGAGAGAAGAAGGAAGAGGGAAGGAGAGAAAGAGAACTAACAGAGAGAAAAAGCTTATTGGGAGAAGGAGATGGCACTTGAGCCAAATCTAGGCCCCAACTAAACCAGGAACTTGGATAGTGCAGAGCACTTGGCACGTTCTTGGGTACTGGTTCTGAAGCCTTTAGGACATAGCAGTTTTGTTCTGCTGTTGGATATTAATGGAAGTGCAGGGTGGTAGCAAGGATTTGAACCCAGGTCCTAGGAGGACATCTTTGATTTGCACCAGGTCCTGAGAAAGGCCCAATTGCTGGCAGGCCTTCCCCTTCAACATGTCAGAAGATGCCACTGTGTATGTAGCATCTGGAATTCTTGCTCCTCCCATCCCCACCTCTAACCTCAGTGGGCTGATTCTGGCTACCAAGGCCCATTCCCAGGGCTCCAGAGCCTGGGAAAGAATTTGGAAGCCATTGTAAGGTCTCAGAATGGGGCCTTTCCTGAATCTCTTTTTAGGGAAGGACTTCAGCAAAACCAAGCTTGGCCTTTCAGTCATTCAAATAGGGTCCAGGCCCTCCTCCCTCCCCCTAGCATCTGGCACTACCACTATTCAGGGACTCATCCTAGGAAAAGAAAGGAAAGAGGAGGGGCTGGGAAGGGGGCGTAGCAGTGGGGAGATGGGAACTGGGCCAGAGAGAGGCAGGAAGATGAAGCCTGGCAGGCTACCCAGATAGCTCATGTGTTCTGGGGGAGGGGGAGAGGAGAGGGGGCTGTGATCAGTGATGTCACAATGAAGGGCCAGAGGGATTCTAGATTCATTCACCTCCCCCAGCAGACAGGGCCCCCAAGGGGTAGGGGGAGAGACTGAGAATTACCTGGCATTAGTAGGCAGCCAGTGGATGCAAAGGAGGGCATTCAGAAGATGGGATGCTCCCTCACCTGAGTGCCCAGGGGTTAGTGACTCTTGTGTGAGGCTGCTCACTCTCTCTTGCCTCCAGGCTTTGCTCATCTTCCTGGGAGGCCCCCCCTCTCCTAAGGCCCTCTGTCCCGGTTATGGCCCCCCAGACACTGTGGCCCCACTCAGATCTAGCCGACTGAGGCTCCTGCCAATGAACAGGGGATGTAAGTATCTCTCCAGAATTCTAGCCACCCACTGACAAGAACCTGGGCCCCCACTCAAGCCCTACCACTCCACACGGGAGCACTAAGTGTGATTCAGCAAGGGGAGAGTGAGGCCCCATTCATCACCCTGGCCATCCCCCGCTGGAGTGGAACCCCTCCACGACACAGCCCCCCAGCCACGGGGGCGGTGAGGACGTGGGGTATGGCCTTCCACTTCCTTAGGCCTGTGGTATTCCTTTTTCTGCTCCTGGAACTGCCAGCTGGCAAGGCCCTGGTCCGGGCAGTGGCCAATGACAGTGCCAGCACTGTGGACTTCAGCGATGCACCTGCCCTGTTCGGGGCTCCTTTGTCCGAGGATGGTGTTCGAGGGTACCTGATTGAGGCCCGGCCACCCAATGCCTGCCAGCCCATTGAGGGTCCAATGATATCCAACCACTCCCTTGGCTCTATTGCTCTGGTCCGCCGCTTCGATTGCACCTTTGACCTCAAGGTCCTCCATGCCCAGCAGGCTGGCTACCAGGCAGTCATTGTGCACAATGTCCACTCGAATGACCTGGTCAACATGGTGCATGTATACGATGACATCCGGCAACAGATTGAGATCCCATCGGTCTTTGTCAGCGAGGCCACATCAAAGGACCTCCGGGGTATCCTGTGTGGCAACAAGGATGCCCATGTCCTCCTCTTACCCAACCATCATCACTACTCTGAGCTTGACTGCCACCCTGTCCTGTCTATCTCTTGGGTGCTGGGGCGCATGGTGACCCTGCTGATATCCACACTGCTCATCATCAGGAAGGTCTGGCTGTACTGGTGGCAGTGGCGGGAGCGGGGCACTGTGGCCAAGACCCCCAGCCGGAAGAAGACGCACGCGTGTTCCTTCACCCGCCAAAATGACGTCTGTGCCATCTGCTTGGATGAGTACGAAGAAGGGGATCAGCTGAAGGTCCTCCCATGTACTCACATCTACCATTGCAAATGCATTGACCCATGGTTCTCCCAGACCCTCCGCAGGACCTGCCCTGTCTGCAAGCAACCTGTGGTCAGTGCTGAGGAAGGCTCTGACTCCAACCCAGAGAGCCTCAGTGAGGACGAGTCGGCCAGATCACGACTGGACCACTGGACAACAGAAGTGCTGACCCTAGCTCGTCAAGTGCCCTCCCACACAGATAGCTCCAGTCACAGGACTGAAGACTCAGAGACTGAGGAGGAAGCTCGGAGGGACTCCTCCCTACCCTGAGAAGCACTCCTCTCAGGCCTCCCTACCCCAGGCTTTGCTCTTCCCTTCCTCCTTCCCCACACCCCCATTTGCTTTTCCCAGCCAGCCGGCTGTGTTGGCTCCTCCCTAGAACCTGGCTGAATATCACCATGTACTTATGTCTGTCATAGCTTGGCTTGCCTTGGTAGAGAAGCCCAGATGCTGCAGTACCTGTTTGGAAATGCAAAACTTTATAGGCTGCAGACAATAAAATGCCTTTGGAATCATGCAAGTTCTCTGGACATGTAGTCAAAACCCTGCCTAGGCAGGTTTTCTTTGACTCTATCTTTCCCCATGGTTTTTGTTGAACCTCTAGCTGCACAAGTAGCAGAGACTGGTACCCTCATAGCATTATAGAATCTAGAACTGGGAGTGGCTTTCCAACCCAGTCCAACCCTTTCATTTTACAGATGGGTAAACTAAGGCCTAGAGCCAGAGAACGACTCAACTAAGGCTACACAAGTAGTGAGCAACCAAAGAGTATTCAACCCAAGGTCATCTGACTCCCCATCGTTGCTGCTCACCCACTGCACCATGTGCTGTACAATGAATTCCTCCAAAGGTATTGGATATCTCTTCTGGAGATACCATTTGATGCATAAGAGCAATGGCTGGAAGATGCAAAGGTGTGTGTAGGTGGGGGGGGGCGGTCATCAAACCAAACTTGATGTCAGGAAAAGCTTCCTCCAAGTAGGATGGGTTCCTTTTGTGGGGGGGGGAGGAGCTCTGAATGACCACTCGTCAAGTATGCTAAAAAGGGATTGTTTTCAAGCATATGTTAGACTATTTGGCCAATGAAATCCTTTCCAACCCTTAAATTCGATGACTCTGAGATGGAGGGAGCTGGCCCTTTCAGGTGATTTGAAGGGGTAACAAGCAAGGCCTTCTGTCAAGGATTTCCTTATTGATGGTGGGCTCAGTGAACAAGCTGGGGGTGGAGGGGGAGTAGTTCCCAGATGGCTTTCCCAGTGGTTTATGGGTCATGGAATGCAGTTCTGGAGAGGAAGGCACAGATCAGACCCAGTATTTGAAGCCCTTTCTCTGACACCATATCCAGCATTCTGTGATGCCTCATTCCAAGGGCCTTTCCTCTTCTGTTGAATGAGACCTAGGGGCACCCCATAATCTAAGGTCCCTCTGAATTCTACATGCTGCCCCTCATTCCAATAGAGAAGGAGGTAAGTATATTAAACAGGAGACTGATAAGCTTACAAAGTCTTAGAAACTAAGGCGTCTACCACACCGGATCACCCTGTTCATTACAGCTACCCAGCCCCATATGTCTCACACCCACAAGCCAAAGAACACCCTGGGGGTGAGGGATGTGAGCTGCTGCTTGTGCTCTTGCCACAACCCAGCCCAGGAGAGAGCCCTGACCCCAGCACACACTTCAATAAGAGTTTGCTGAATATCAGTGAATTACTACACTTGCATTCTGTCATAGAGTGTAGAATGTCAGAGGTAGGAAGGAGCTTAGAACAGAGATTATTAGAGCTGGGAGGGGGTGAACCTTAAAAAACAGAATATCAGAACTGGGGTGATCTTAGAACATGAAATGTCAGAGCTGGGAAGGTACTTAGAACAGAGACTACCAGAGCTGGGAAAGGGAGAACCTTAGAACATAGAATATCAGAAATGGAGTGATCTTAGAACCCAGAATGTCAGATCTAGGAAGGTGCTTAGAACCCAGGATGTCAGAGCTGAGGGCAGGGAAACCTTAAAACACACATGTCTGAGTTGAAGGGACCTTAGGATACACAATATCAGAGCTGGAGGGATCTTAAAATAGAATGTCAAAGCTATGAGAGGTCATTGAACAAAGATGTCAGAGCAAAGAAAACCCTTAGAACATAGGACGTCAGAACCGGGAAGGGGGTGGGAGATCTGAATGCTCAAAATCTCAAAGCTATGGGGACCTTAGAACACACAATGTCAACTAACTTTAGACCATAGAATGTCTACTGGGAGGGGTTTCAGAACATGGAATGTCAGGGATAGAAGATTTCTTAGAACAAAGGAACAAAGAACTCCAGGACCCAAAAGAACTGTAGAATACAGAATGCTAAATGTCAGTCTGAAAAATAGGATATGCAATGTCAGGGCAGTAAGGGGCCTTAGAAACCTCATAGTCTAACATATAGGTCATGACTAGTGACTTGGAGCTCTTTTCTAGCTCTGAGATTCTGAGACCCAGAGAGGAGGACAAGGTCACAAAAAGCAAGACTGGCAGAGGCTCTGAGCCCAGTTCTCTTTGCTAGGTAACAAGGTCATCTCTAAGGTCCAGCTCATTCCCTGCCCCACCTCTCCCTCCAAAGAGCAGAGCAAGGGAAAAGGAGCATTGACGGGGAGGGAGCTTCACCACTTGAATCACAACAGAAGCATTCTCAATGCCAGGCAAGGCCAGTTCTGTTTGGGCACTGATATGCTCGTACACCCAAGGAATAGATTTGCATTCTCTCAGGCCTTCTGGAGACACAATGGCCTTAGTCATAGGAACAGCCCTTCCATGGGGACTTAGCAATAGGCTGGTGGATCTCAGGCTGGGAGTCAGGAGACCTGGGTTCTAGTCTTGACTCTAATGCCAATGTGCATGAGCATTACTTGTGACCTCCAAGTCCCTTCCCCAATCGGGACCTCAGTTTCCCCATCTATAAAATGAGAGAGGTAGTAGACTGGATGATCTCAAAAGGCCAGTCTTAGTCTGAAATTCTATTCCTCATTCTAAGGCCCCTCCCGGCTCTGATATGCTATGTGCTAAGGTCACCCTAGCTCTGACATCCCTTGTTCTAAGGCCCCTCCTAGCTCTGACATCCTTTGTTGTAAGGCCCCTCCTAGCTCTGACATCCTTTGTTGTAAGGCCCCTCCTAGCTCTGACATCCCTTGTTCTAAGGCCCCTCCTAGCTCTAACATTCTATGTTCTAAGGTCACCCCAGCTCTGACATCCCTTGTTCTAAGGCCCCTCCTAGCTCTGACATTCTGTGTTCTAAGGTCTCCTCAGCTCTGACAACCTCAGCTGTGACAGTGCATTCTAAAGTTCCATCCAGCTCTGCCACTCTGTACTTCTCTGCGAGGCCCTAAGTCCAGCTATCTTACCTAGTGTGTCTGCCCCAGCTGCGCCCTGCCCCCCCCACTCCAGGCTCCTGTGTTCCCTACCCTCTTTCTTCGAGCCCAGCAAATCTCAAGTCTTCCCAAGCAGCAGCTGAATGTTTGTGGAGCCCATTAGCTCTGCAGCCCCTTTCCATTAAGTCTGTTTATCTGATAGCTAATTGTAATTCTGGGATTCTCCTTGGGACCTACCAGAAGGAACAAGCCAACAAGAGCTTCAGGCTCTAATCCCACCTAATTCCAGCCTTGGCCCCATGGCAACAGTGGAGGGCTGGAAGGGGGTGTTTGAGGGGTGGAGGAGGGAGGGAAGGTTCACCAAGTCCTCTGGGCCCTGGATGGGCCTCTTTTCTCACCTCCCTAGCAGCTCCTCTCTGCCAGTGCAGAGCCTTTAAAGCTCAGAGGCCCCCAGCTTTCAGCAGGAAAAAGTCTGTGCCCAGCCCAGCCCAGCAGGGGTGGGCTCTCTCCCCTCTTCCGAGATGCTTTTACAATTCACACTGATAGCTGTGCTTTTCAGGACAACACAAGGAAGCCTAAGAGGTAGATTGTGCTATTGGCCTTATTTCCATTTTACAATTGAGGAAAGTGAGGCTCAGAAAGACTAGACAGTTTTGTCCTGGGTCTCAGAGCTGGTAAGTATCAGAGCTGAGATTCCTGTTTAGGTCTCCAGAGCCTGATTCCAATGCTCTCACCATTGAACCTCCCTGCCCTCTGAACCCTCTGCCCTCCAGAGCCCTCCCAGCTCTCCTCCCTCTCTGCCCTCCCCCTACTCTCTCTTGCCTCCCACTATCTAGGCCTTTTAATTTTTAAGACCGGTACCCTTTCCACTAGAACAATTTCTGCATATGTTCCCATTTCCTTGTGTCTCCCCCCAGAACCTTAGGCAGCTGGGTGGCTCAGTGCATGGGGTTCTGGACTGGGAATCATGAAGCTCTCAGGTCGAATCTTGCTTTGGACACACATTAGCTGTTTGACCCTGGGAAAGTCTCTGGGCTGCACTTTGCTCACATGTGAAATGGGGATGATAACAGTGCCCACCTCCCAGTGTTTTATGAGGAACACACACATGTATGTGCATATATACATACATGTATACACATACATGCGCATACATGTAGACACAGATACAACCATGTAGATATGTGTATATATACACACATACATATACATATATATGTATTGCTTTTCAAACTTCAATGTGCTACATAAATGCTAGCTTATTCATTGCTCCAGTGCCCATCCCCTCACTCTTGCTTTTCCAGCCTCTTCTTTACCACCATTGCCTTTCCATCTGCCTCCATACATGCCTCCATCTCTATAATCTTAAAAGAGCCTTCCCTTGGATCTTCCCCCCCAACCCAGACACCTCATTTCTTTGTTCCCCTCTTTGCTAAATGATGGGAAAAAACTACCTTCTACCCAAGGCCTGTGAGCTCTGAGGGCTGGAAAGGTTCTGCAATGTCTCCCTACCACTACCACTCTACTGAAGTTGTACTCTCCAAAGCTATCAGAGATCTTCTTCAAATTATTAGAAACCAAAGGGCTTTTCTAGTCCTCATCTTCCTTCATCTCTGTGAAGATTTTTGACACTTTTGACTGACCTCCCTAGGTGGCCCAGTAGATAGAGCGCAGGGCTGGGGTCAGGAAGATTTATTTTCATGAGTTCAAATGTGGCCTTAGACACTTACCAGTTGTGTGACCAGGGGTCACTTAACCCTGTTGGCCTCAGTTTCTTCATCTGTAAAATGAACTGGAGAAGGAAATGGCAAACTGTTCCAGTATCATTGCCAATAAAACCCCAAATGGGGTCGTGAAGAATTGGACATGACCGAAAAAAAACAACAACAAACCCAAAATGTCTTCTCCTGGATGTGCTCTTCTCTCTCAGCTTCAGGCACACATCCTCTTCCTGGCTTTTCATCTATCTTTCTGACCGCTCCTCTGTCTCATCTACTGGCTCTTCATTTTCTCAAGAGAATGAAACAGAAGTTTCCCCAGATCTTAGCAAAGCATCTGGCAAAGTCTTTTGTGCTATTCATGTGGAAAAAGATAGACACATGAGCTAGCCAACAGGATGACTAGGTAGATCTGGGACAGGTTGAATGACTAGACCCAAAGAGTGGTCATTAATAGTTCGATGTTAGTTTGGAAAGAAGTCTCCAGTGGAGTACACCAGGGCTTTGGTACACCTATATATAGGTGTTTATAGGAGTACACCTATGCTGTTAAACATTTTTATCAGTGACTTAGATTAAGGCATGGATAGCATAGGTAGCCAATTTGTGGAGAACACAGAGTTGAGAAAGATGGCTAGCACACTGGATGGCAGTCAAGATCCAATGCAATCTTGATAAGCTAGAACTTTTTGCTGACTAGAGTAGGATGAAATTCAGTAAAAAAAAAAAGTAAATGTAAATTCTTACACTTAGATTCAAGCAATCAATGTCCCAAGTTACAAAATAGAAGAGATATAGCTATATAGCAGTTCATGTTTTAAAAAGAAAGATCTGGAAGTTTCAGTGGAAGGTGAATATGAGTCAGCTGTGAAATATTATAGATGATAAATCTAATATAGTCTTGGGCTCCATTAAATGCTTGATGTTTAGGTCTAGGGAGGGAATAGTCCTTCTGCACTGTACCCTGGTCAAAGCATATACAGAGTATTGTGTTCAGTTTGGGGTGCCACATTATTGATAAACTGGAGAGTATCAAGAGGAGGGGCAGTTGAATGGTGCAGTGGATAAAGCACTGGGCTTGGAATCATGAACATATATCTTTATGAGTTTAAATCTGGCCTCAGATGCTTACTAGCTGTGTGACTATGGGCAAGTCACTTAACCCTGTTTGCTTTAGTTTCCTTATCCTTAAAATGAATCGAAGAAGGAAAAATGGCAAAACCACTCAGCTATCTTTACCAAGAAAATCCAAAATGAGGTCACAAAGAGTTGGACAGCACTAAAATGACTGAACAACAGCTATAACAAGTTCAAAGGAAGGCAATCATGATGGCAAAGAGCCTTGAGTCCATGTCATCTGCGGACTAGTTAAGGGAACTTGGGGTATCTAGCTTAGAGAGAAGAAGACATGATAGCTATCTTTAAATGCTTGAAAAACTATAACACAGGAGAAGGAACTGACTTGTTCTGCTTAGTCCCAGAAGAAAGAACTAGGGGCAATGGGGAAGTTGGAGAGAAATAGAATTTGGCTTGAGTTATAGACGGTGTTTTTTTTTTTTTTTTTGCAATTAGATTTACCCAGAAGGGGAATGGGCTGCCTCAAATGTTCCTCTTCACTGGAGGGCTACAAGCAAAAGTTTGATGACCTTCTGCTAAACATGTTGTAAAGAAGATGATATTTATAAAGTACTTAGCACAGTATCTGGCACATAGTTGTTGTGGAGGGGAGGGGAGGGGAGGGGAGGGGAGAGGAAGGGAGAGGAAGGGAGGGGAGGGGAGGGGAGGACTACTCGATCAGGACAACTGAGAACTTAATTTATTCCCTTCCCTTTCCTTTTTTCCCTTCCTTTCACCTACTAATGGGACTGGATGCTTTCTGGAATCCCTTCCAACTCTGAGCAACCATGATTCTCTCCCTTAATGTGATGCTTCCCCAAGGGTCTTCTTGTTATAAACTCTCTCCCTTGGCAATCTTATCCCTTCCCATTTCTTTAATTAACATCTCAAGCAGAGTACTCTAAACCTGTATCTCTAGTCCTGCCCTCCCTCGGAGCTCCGAGGCCACACTTCCAACTGACTGACTCTGTGTGGATATCCCAGTGGCATCCACAAGTCAACATGTCTGAAATTGAGCTTATTTCCTCTCTACCTCTGATCTTCCTTCCAATTTCCCTCCTGACTGACTCCTCCTCACCTTATTCTCCCATGTTGATAACCTTACTGTTATTTTTGACTCTGCTCCTTCCCTATGCAGCCAGTTGCCAAATCACATCAATTCCATCTCTAATCACCTTCTCTATTCCCATCTACCAGCCTGCCAAGACCTGCATGAACTGAGATTATAGGCTCATAGAGCCAGAGCTAGAGGAATCCTTACAGGTGATCTCTAAACCTCATCTCTAAAATGGGGCCCAGAGAAGGAAAGGAAATTGACCAAAGTCACACAGGTGGTATACTACAGAGTCGAGATTCGAATCTAGTTCCTTCACCTGCAAACCCAATGCTTTTTTTTTTTAACCCTGTAGCTACTTGCATATCTTCCTGCCAACCTTCTCTCTTTCCTCCAATGACTGCCACATAATGGTTAGGTGACACAGTGGATAGAGTGCTGGATCTGGAGTCAGGAAGAACTGAGTTCAAATCTCACCTCAGACACCTACCAATCACGTGACCCTGGGCAATCGCCTGCCTCAGTTTTCTCATTTGTAAAGTGAGAGTAATAATGGCGCCTACCTGCCAGGGTTGTCATAAGGATCCAGTGAAATAATATTTGGAAAGTACTTCACGAACCCTCCAGTGCC
The DNA here is from genome assembly GCA_028646595.1 of Phalanger gymnotis. Lineage (NCBI taxonomy): Eukaryota > Metazoa > Chordata > Mammalia > Diprotodontia > Phalangeridae > Phalanger > Phalanger gymnotis. Next base: position 62,055,003 of record CM053622.1, on the reverse strand, counting down.
ATAGAAATGCTAGCTATGATGGTGACCATGGTGGTGGTGGTGGTGATGAAGATGATGATGATGATGATGTCGGAATCTTTCTTATGCATGGAGATGGTTACATGACTTACTGCTAAAAAATCTTCCATGGCTCCTTAGTAACTCAAGTTTGAACTCCTCTGCTGGCATTCAATAGACTCCCCAATCTGCTAGGACCCCCACCTTCCCAGCTTTATTTCAGTATACTCCAAGTGCCCTTGACAAACCAACCCAATTGGAGTACTCCTTCTCTCCCCTCTGCAAATGCTCCATATTCTCCCACCACCACCATTTTTCTGCTCAGGATACTTTTCTATGCCTAGAATAGTCTCCCTTCTCTCTTTTTATTGAATTTCTAGGCCACTTTTAAAATACAATTCAAATTGTACCTCCTCCAGGAAGCCTTACTTGATAACTTTAGTCTATGTAGCCTTTCCTCCTCAAACCTCCCAAAGCACTTAATCTCTCAGATGTAAAGTGTGTTTTATGTCATTTGCACTTTTTAATCTTCTGACTAAACTATGAACTCTATGGAGGCAGGGGATCATATAATCATAGGATCATAGAGCTAAAAGTGCCATTACATGCAATTGAGGCCCAAGAAACTGAGTCACAAAAAGATTAGGTGACTTGCCTAGGGTCACATAACTAAGAAGTGTCTGAAGTAGGATTTGAACCTTAGTATTCTTATAGAGCCCTGGGCCTGGAGTCAGGAAGACCTGAGTTTAAACCTGACCTCAGACACTAGCTGTGTGACCTTGGAAAGGCCACTTAGCCTCTTTGCCTCAATCAACTACAGAAGAAAATGGCAAACCACTGAAGTATCTTTCCCAAGAAAGCTCCACAGACAACATGGGCATGGTATATGGTCCACAGGGTCACGAAGAGTCGGACACGACTGAACAACCACAACTCTTCACTCCAAGTCCAAAGCTTTATTCCCTACTTCCAAACACCTCTCCATTGAGAATGTGTCTCAGCTAAAATTTCTCTTCCAATTCCAGAATGGAACTGCATCCTCTGCATACAGAAGGAGACCAATGAATGCAGCTGTTGTATTTATTGTCATGAGAACACTGCTTTTGTAAATTAACATTTGATTGATTCCCATCATTTTCCTTCAGCAACACAGTAATGAGAAAAGGCCTGAACTGGGAGCCAGGAAAACATGAGCTGGTTCCTTCCTTTGGCCCCTGACAACCTCCTAAAATTCTGGGCGATTGGGCAAACGTAGGTCACTTAATCTCTCTATGCCTAAGTTTTCTCATCTGTGAAATGAGGGAGAGGAAATCAATGGCCTCGAAGGTCCTTCCGGGCTCTAAATCTATGACAATGATCCTATGAAATCACTTCTCCTGTGGGCCTCTTCTCATCTGTGTTATGGGAGCATTAATATATAATATTCCTTCTGGCTCTTAGAATGGAACGGACTGATGTGAGAGGTGGGAGCTCCCCGTCACTGCAGGTATTTGGGTTGAGGCTGAATGATGGAGGGAGCAATTCTTGGACTGGACAGATTTAAAAGGTCTCAGAAGAGTTCTCTGAACTTTCTATGGCCCTCCCTTCCTTCCTGTCCTTCCCTCCATTTCTGGTTCTCATTATAATTTTTCTAATTTTCTTCGTCTTCTTTTCTTTTTTTGTTCTTTGGTTTTAGCCCCTCACTTTGTCTCCTGTCCTTTCTCTCTCTCTCTCTCTCTCTCTCTCTCTCTCTCTCTCTCTCTCTCTCTCTCTCTCTCTGACTCTTTCACCTCACTCCTCATTTTCTTTCCCATTCTTTCTCCCCGCTGTCTTCTCACGTTCTTTCTTTAAATGACCAGTTTTCCAAATTGATCATTGAAACAGATCATGGGTGAGCAGAACCAAGAGAACATCGTATACAGCAACAGCAACATTGTGTGATGACCAACTTTGATGGCCTTGGCTCTTTTCAGCAATGCAATGATCTAAGACAAGTCCTAAAGACTCACAATGAAAAATGCTATCCACATCTATAGAAACAGCTATGGAGTCTGAATGCAGACCAAAGCAGACTGTTTTCTTTTTTTCTTTCTTGTGGTTTTCCCTTTTGTTCTGACTCTTCTTTCACAACACAACTAATGTGGAAATAAGTTTAATATGATTGCACATGTGTACCCTATATCAGATTGCGTGCTGTCTTGGGAGGGAGGGGAAAATTTAGAACTGAAAATCTTACAAAAGTAAATGTTGAAAACTAAAAATAAAAAGTAAATAGAACAGATCATGAGGCCTGTGGTGTCAGGAGGGTGGAGAGAGGAAAGAACTGGCCCTGTGTCTGGGAGACAGCAGACCTGAGTTTGGGGTGTAGCTCCACTACTGATTTGCTATGTGACTTTGGGCAAGTCATCTGGCATCTCTGGGACTCACCTTCACAATCATAGTATCTCAGAACTGGAAGTAACTTCAGAGGTATTCAACTATCATCTGAGCCAGAATCCCCTCCACAACATTCCCAGCAAGGGGTCAGGAAGACTTTACTTGAAGACCCCAAGGATTGGGGAACTCACTGCTTGCTACCCCAGACACCCCATTCCACTTTTGGAAAAACCTAATGGTTGGGAAGTTTTCTTTACAAAGATCTTAAACATTTACAAGGATCCTAAACCAAATTGCACTCATTACTTCTGGGACTGAACAGAATAAATCTTAATGTATATAAGAATGATACTTCAACACACCCCTAAGTCTTCTCTTCTCAAGACTAAACATTCCCAGTTCCTTCCATTAGTAATATGGTGCAGGTCTCTCAGAATCACGGTCACCACTCCTAGCCACCTCACCTCTGACCCACTGTGTTTTGTCAATATTCTTCCTAAAACATGGCACCTGGAACTGACCACCACATTCCAGATATGGACTGACTAGGACAGAAGACAGGGTCGATGGCTCTCAACTCCCTCTTTCTGGATGCTCTGCTTCTGTTACTGCAGCCTAGCACCAGGCTACCTTTAGAGCTGCCATATGGTTTAGTGAATCCCCTAAATATCTCATTTTTTCTTTTTCCTATCTTTAAAAATATTTTTATTGTTATTTATTGTTTTTTCCATTATTTCTATTTCCAAAGATATCCCTCTCCCCTCCCCAGCAAGCCATCTTTTTAACAAAGAATAAAAGAGACAAAAAGGAGCTCATAGAACTAACTAACTCTTCAAATGAGTCTGGCCATGTATGCACAGTCCCATTCCCCATCTCTGCAAGGGAGGGAATGAAATGCATTTACTCTTCTTCTTGGACATTATATTTCCTTCCTTCCTTCCTTCCTTCCTTCCTTCCTTCCTTCCTTCCTTCCTTCCTTCCTTCCTTCCTTCCTTCCTTCCTTCCTTCCTTCCTTCCTTCCTTCCTTCCTTCCTTTCTTCCTTCCTTCCTTCCTTCCTTCCTTCCTTCCTTCATGTTTCTTTCTTTCAATTGGGTCAAGTGTCTTGCCCAGGGTCACACAGCTACCGTCTGAGGCCAGATTCTGTCCATTGCACCACCCAGCTGTCTTGTATTTTCAAAATATTCAGGTTTGGGGCTAGTCTGGTTTTTCAGCTGTCCATTTACATTGTTGCATCTATCCACATACATCATTATGTAACTTGCTCTCCTGGTTCTACTTTGTGTCACTCTAACCTTCCCAAGAACTGCTAAGCCTACACCTCCCCCCATGGAGGGCCCCTCTGCAGTCTCCCCATCTAGAACACAGGAAGGGGTTACTAGGGGGTCTCTAAGGGCCCTTGCAGCTCTAGAATTCTATGTTCTAAGCCTGCCAGGTCCAACAATCAAGAGGCTCAGGGCCTTGGAGATAAGAACCAGCCAGAATGGCGGAACTGAGCAGAATTAGTGAGCATCAGTCCTCAGCCCCAGCCTGAGCTTCCTGTCCCCTTCAATGCAGCCTAAGGTGCAGCTCGGAAGAGGTCAGAGGCCTCCAAGGAAAGTCCTGGCTGCAGGCAGGAGCAGAGACGTGGGGATCATCTCACAACCCTTTTCCTACTGTCCCATCCCCGCCCTGCCTCCAAACAACCTTTTAAGCCATATTTTGCTTAAACTTTGTGGGTTTTTTGTGTAAGTTTGTATGGGCATACATTGCTTCTTTGTATAGATCATAAGGTCCCTGAGGGCAGGGGCTGCTTCACTTATGTCTTTGTAACCCCAGTGCCCAGCCCAGTGCCTGGCACTTAACGGAGGCTTGATTAGTGAGTGCTGGTCGCAGCCAGACTGGCCTGCTCTCAGTAGGCTCCAATCTATCCCTACCCAGTCCTGCTTCTGGGCATCACATTATAAGATCTTCTCTATGCCTAGGGAAAACACTCTCTTGTCTTCTTTGCTAACTGACCTCTTCCAGTCCAACCCTGGCTCAGGCATTCTTCGTCCATGAAGCCTACACTCATCCTACCTGGCTCAAAGTGCTTCTCCCATCCTAGAACAATTTTGTCTGGGTCTCTTCTTGGTGTGATGGGGTGGAAAAAAGATTGGATTGGGGAGGGTGGGGTGGGTCAAAGGGGCCACGGATTCATATTCTTGCTCTGTAGCGAATATGCTGTGTGATTCCAGGCAAGTCACTTAACTCCTCTGCCCTCAGATTCCTCACCTGTAAAGTAAAAGAGGGTTGAACTCATTGACCTCTAAGCCTCTTTCAGCTCTAAATCTGTGGTCCACCTTGAGGACAGGGGCTGCTTTTGTTTGGTTTTTGCCTAGCACAGCGCTTGGCATATAATGGGACCCTGATAAGCATTTGTTGCATTGAATCTCCAAGGTTCTGTTCAGTCCTGATATCCTACGGCTCTTTGATCTGTCATACTTGGCATGGGGCTGCAACCCCCTCTTTGGAATCCAAACTCCATGAGGCCAGGTACCATGGTACTTTTCATCACTGCAACTGTTCCAGTGCCAAGTACAGTGCCTTGCCCATAGCAAGTACTTTAAAAATATATGTTGAGTTGAATTGAAAATCTGTTTATAGTACATAGCAGAAAGAACACCAGCCCAGAAGCCAGGATAGCCAGGAAGCCTTAGATAGTCTTGGTTAGGTTTCTATGTGACTTTGGGCAAGTTGCTTGCCTGCTCTGGGCCTCGGTTTCTCCTACCATAGAATGGGGGGGTGGGGTGGACAAGATGACATCTCAGGGACCTTTCATCTCTAATGCTCTGCAACCCTATTGCTTTATCTTTTTTTCCTGCCCTCATGGAGGGCTAGGCTGAGAGAAATTTTCGTGAGTTGGCAAAGTTTCAAGGCAATCCAGATCTCCAAGGGGCTGTCCCTAATACACACAAATCCTGCTGCAGAAGCAAATTTTGCCCTCATCACAACAAATTAGGCAGCTTTTGATGGGTACCATTAATTCCTGTCCATCTCTATTTGCGGCATTTAGCGGGTGAAGGCATCCAGGGCCGGGCAGGGCCTGAGAGGGACTGAAAGAGCCTCTCCAGCCGAGGTTATTAAGGAAGAGGGGACTGGAGGCTGTGGCAGCTCTGGCTGCATTGGGCTTTTGGGAGCAGCTTCATTAAAAGAAGGAAGGCTCTTTCCTGAGGCCACATCCTTTCTGGCCGACCCCAGGCCACTTGGAGGCAGATTAAGAGGCCTCATTCAGGGCCCTTCTCCAAGCCTTAGAGAGGACTGGGTTTTCTGGTAATTTCCTCCCCTCTTTGGTCCAATATGAAAAAGAGTGGGGGGAGGGGGAAAGGAGACGGGAAGAAGCAGAAGAAACTTTAAAATGTCTATGCCCACCCAAATCTTTGCAGCATCAAGAAGATTGTTCAGCTCTGAAAGCTGTGTGACCTAGGGAAAATCTCACTTCCCTGGGGCTCAAATTTCTTCACCTGTAAAATAAAGAGGTTAATGTCTAAGACAGGAGTTCCTAGCCTGGGCTCCATGAACTTGGTTTTTATAATGATTATTTTGATAAGCATAGTTCAGCATGTGGGTTTCTTTTATAATACTATATAATTTATTTTATGATCTAAGCATATGCTTTTGAGAAGGGGTTCCTAGGTTTCACCAGACTGATGGCCAAATTCCAAAACACAGAGTTAAGAATTCCTGCTCTTGGAGGTCTTCCAACTCTGATCTTTTATAAAAATGAAGAGGGGCCCGAAGAAGATGCAGCCTTCCCCCTTACCCCACCTCTAATAGAACAAAAGGGATGGGGAAAAGAGGGGCGGCTCAGCCAGTGTGTGGGAAAGGGGAAAGAGCCCTGCTTCAGAAGACAGGAAAGCTGCCAATGACTGCCTGCGTGACCTTGGGCTAGTCACTTCCACTCCTTTGGCTTCAGTTTCCTCATTTGTCAAAAGATCGATAGGATAGGTAGGAGAAAAACACTGCAAACTGTCAAATGCTGGGTGATTTCTATCTGGAAAGAACCTTAGAGATCATTTAGTCCCAACTCATCTTCTGTCAGAGGATGAAGTCTAGGCCCAGAAAGGAGACTCACAAACCTTAAGGCTCTCTATGAATAATAATTATAGTTTGACTTACCCAAGGTCATGCAGGTAGTAAAGAACAGATTGTTGTTCAGTCATCTTCCAGTTGTGTTCAACTCTTTCTGACCCCATTTATGGGGTTTTCTTGGCAGAGATACTGGAGCAGTTTACTGTTTCCTTCTCTGGCTCATTTTACAGATGAAGAAACTGAGACAGACAGGGTTAAGTGACTTGCCCAAGGTCACGCAGCTAGTAAGTGTCAGAGGTCAGACTCCAGGCCTGGCACTCTATCCACTGTACCACCTAGCTGCTCTAAAGAGCAAAACTAGGATTCAAACTAAGATTCTCTGACTCTAATATTTCACGTAGCAAGTAGTTACGTAGCACTCTTGAGGTTTGCAAAGAGTTTCAAATATTATCTCATTTTATTCTCATATCAATCCTAGTGATATTATTCTAATTTTACAAATGGGGAAACTGAGGCAAGCAGGGGTTAAGTGACTTGCCCAGGATCACACCACTAGGTAATGTCTTAGGTAATTTCCCTCCCTGCTGCACACCTTTGGAGGTCTCCATCACATACTCCCATCAGATACCTTACCTTTCTCCCAAACTTCTTCATTTTTATCTTCCTCTTGTATGTTCCTTCCCTCATTAGACCGTAAGCTTCTTAAGGACAGAGACTGTCTTTCCCTTTCACATTTATATCCCCAGGATTTAGCATGGTACCTGGCACATGCTAGGTGCTTAATAAATGTTTATTGACTGACCAGTTGTGAACAAAGATCTTCCTGACTCTAAGACCAGGGCTCTGGTCACCACACCACTCAGCTGCTTCCAAAGCCAACACTCTTTCCATCAGACTAGTCTTCCTTTATGCCTGTGAGCTATCGCGTTATTGATATCTAATAAGGCTATGAAATTGTCTTGGGGCAAGACCTCCCAGTCCTCATCATCTCCCTGAGGAATAAGGAGAAGTTAAGTCTAGAGAGAGAGGGAGAGAGGGAGGGAGAAAAGGGGAGAGAGAGAGAGAGAGAGAGAGAGAGAGAGAGAGAGAGAGAGAGAGAGAGAGAGAGGAGAGGAGAGAGGGGGAGAGGAGAGGAGAGGGAGACAGAGAGTGATCAGGGCCCCAAATACTAGGGTCAAGAGTCTAGACTTCCTCCCATAGGCTGGGGGGGGGCGGGGCAGCTAGGAAGTGCCTCAATTGGGAGAATCATAGTGCAAGCATGTTTGATCAGAAGAATATGGCAGCCTGGGTACAAGTAATGGCCTAGGTGGGAACACCCAGAGAGGGCATAATTTTAACAGGCAGTGTGTGTCCCATCCAGTCTCTTTCTGCAGTTAGAGGGCTTGGGGGAGTTTTTCACAAAAGAATCTGATAGACCAGTAATAATTATGGCAGTAGGCCTTTACTGCAGCATGTTTTAACTCACACAAGGGTAAGTCGAAGGATGAACATGAGCTCCGCAGAGGTGGGAGCCTGAGAGCAGGGACAACCGAGGAAGGCTGTAACCAAAGAGGCTTTGGAAACCTCAGCATGACAATATTGAGGCCATGGAAGGAGTAGAAAAGGGCAGGGCGGGGGTGGGGGGGGCTCAAGGTCAACCATGGTCCCTTGGGGAGACTTGCACAGCCAGCTTCAGGATCTCTCCACTGCTCTTCCTAAAAGATACGGGTAATGGCATCTCTTTCTGCACAGGTGAAATCCATTGGTTTTATGGGAAAGTGGGGTTGAAGGAGCAGGAAGTCAGTTTCTCACAAACTGGCTGGCAAGATCCTGGTTATACAAACGTCAAACAAGGATGCTTCTTGCACATGGTATGGAAATTTTGGGAAATTTCCAGAAAGAGGGCAGGAAGAGGAGACTTTAGGCAAGGGGGGAATGGAACCACAATAAAGGTAACCTGCCAGAGTAAAGGAGGCCAGCCCTCCCTCCAACCCCAAACCAGAGAGGTGTTTTAGACTATCATTGTGTGGTATGGCATTATTATGGTAGATTTAGAGGAGCTGAGTTCAAATCCTAGCTCTGTGACTTTCTAGCTGTGGAATCTTGTGCAAGTGACACAATTTAAATCATTCTGGGCCTCAGCTTCTTTACCCAAAGAATAAGTGGGTCAGACTAGCTTACCTTGCAGGTCCCTTCTAACTCCGATGACTACTACCTATTGGCCTTTTCCCTCATTCTTTGATGAACTCATCTCCAGGTAGAATGTGGCCATCCACACAATCTGGCATCTGAGGCCAGGTCTAGGACTCCTGGGGGAGGCCATGGGGGCGTCAAGACCCGAATGGGCAGAGAAGTGGAACGAGGCCATTCCTTAGGAAAAGCAGCAGGGGGGCCACTGCAGGTGTCCCAGTAATCCTGAGAAGTCAACGGCTCTTAATTGGAGCAGGTGTTCAGTGTCTATGGCATGAAGATTGTCTAGACATTGATTCTAGCCCGGATCTTGGGGGGGCCAGCTGGTCTGGTGGTCTCTGTCTTAGATGGAGCCAGAGGATACTGGGACAAGGTAGAGTGGAAAGGGAAGGCAGGTGATACTGGAGAAGAGAATGCAAAAGTAAAAGGCCTTGAGCCAGGCAAAAGTATCCGCTGAGCTGCTGCTCGATAGTCAGAGAATCACAGAATCTTAGAGCTGGAAGAAAACTCAGAGGGCATCTGGGACCGGATTCTCTCTCTAAGAGCAACATAACAATAGTTAGCATTTATGGCACTTGAATGTTTGCAAAGCACTTGACATATATTTAATTCATTTGATCCTCACAATAACCCCAGGAGGTGGGTGTTATTCCCATTCGACGGATAAGGAAATTGAGGCACAGGGAGATAAGTGACTATCCCAGAGCCACCCAGCTAGTAAGCATCTGAGGTAGATTTTCTGACTCCAGATCCAGCATTCTATTCACTAACTCTGCCTAGGTGCTTAGAGATGAAAGTCCTGGCAAAGTGGCCTGCCTGAAACCTCCCAGGTTGGGGAAAGGAGTCCTTCCCAAGGCAATCCATTCCCCTTCCACAAGCAGCTCTCCTTGTTAGGAAGCTTTTCCTGACATTGAACCCCAATCTACAAGACTTCGGGCCCACCCAGTACTCTGGCTCCTGTCCTCTGGAATTCTTAACTTATTGGGATTTGACCATCCCTAGGTGAAACCTAGGGAGCCCTTCTCAAAAGCATATGCTTAGATCATCAAATAATGAGAATAAGCCTCATCCTCCTTCCCAGTTACGAAGCTAGATCACAGATTTTCAGTGCCTACCTAACCCAAGCCCCTTGTTTTACAGAAGAAGAAACCGAGGCCCAGGGAGGTTAAGGGACTTAGCCAACATCATATGGCCAGTGTCAGAGGCAAGATTTGAAAGTAGGTCCTTCCACCCCCAAGCTGGTGCTCTTTCCACTGAACCAAGATGGCCCCTTAATGGAGGGTAAGCTTCCTCTGTGGAGTGTTAGCTCCGGGTGGGCAGGGATGTTTTCAATTGTGTCTTTGTATCCTAGCACCTAGGACAGCGCCTTACACACTGGTAGGTGCCTAATACACACTTGTCGAATGAAAGAATGGTCTAAATAATGTGAATAAAATTGTTATAGATGTAAATATCAGTGATGATAATTGTATCACCTCCCCTCAGGATGGTCACGAAGAAAGCTTTTTGCAGCCTTTAAAATGAGAGAAATAAAAGTTACTATTAACACTTCTACTCATTAGCTCCAGGGCTGTGCCCCCACAGTGCTCTCTCTTCTGGTAACTCCCTTGGGTCAATCAGGGAGAAATGATGGCCTCAAAGGAACCATGTTAAGTGTAAAATGTCCCACACCTTACATTTTCTCTGCTTTGATAATGGCTCTTCATTTTATCTTACTGTGAAGCTTATGAAACAATTTCTTCCCAACCTGCCCCCACCCCATCTACACACCATGGGGGTGACAAGGAAAGGATTATACTCTCCATTGACAGCTGAAGAAACTGAGGCTCAGAGATAGTCAGTGACTTACCCAAGGTCACCAAGCAAGGACAGGATTCCAGTGCTCTTGCTACCATCAAATGCCACTCTAGCCACAAACTGTGGGGGCCAGGCTTTCCTGGGCTTCAATCACAGACCCCTTGTCAAATCAGCTGAGCTGAGAGAAAGAACAGAGGGGAGGGGCTCAGGGTGGGCCTGGCTAGGCCTGGAAACCCTTCCCCCACCACCCTTTGCCTCTTACTCCTTTGTCTCCCCTCCCCAGCCCTGGCATTGATGAGTGACCTGGCATTCCCGAGGTGCCGGGAAAGCATTCAAAAACAATACGAAATCAATCCTCTAAAAAGCCTTTTATCTCTATTGGCCGGGTGCTCCTGCGGGGTCAGGCACTGGGTACCTCGGCCCATTTAATCAGCTGCTTCCAGCAGAGCCGCTCCTCCTTGGAGAAGGCAGCTCAGGAACCTTCCCCTCCTGCGCATTAGAGAGAGAAAAGCTGAGCACTGCGGGCCTGACATCATCTCCCCAGCACAGGCCCTGTCATCCCCACCTGCCCCCTCCATGGCAGAGGCTCACAAGATGGAGAGCTGAAAGGATCCAGAGACCCCTACCAACCTAGCCACCTAACCTTACAGAGGGGGAAACTGAGGCATTATGTTCTCTTTGCTCAAGGTCACAAAGGGGAATTAATGGCCCAGCTGGGATTTGAAGATTGGGCAGAGAAGCTTTCTTTCCACTGCACTGCAGCTGCAATTTAGAATGGCTCCTTTAATTGTACAAATAGGGAAATCAAGGCCCAGAGCAGGAAAAAGGACTTAAAAGAGTAGAATTTCAGAACCAAGAAACCCCATAGAAATTACTTCATCTAAGCCCCTCATTTTACAGTGGAGGGAATTGGAGCTGAGGGTTGGCACTTTATAGGATCCCAAAGTTTAAGGGACCTCAGAGATATCTGATCCAACCTATACCTGAGCAAGCATCCTCTTTACTATATCCCCCAAATAGTGGCCACATCAGTAGTGTGCTGTATGCAGAGGAAAGAAGATCCAGCTGGTTTCAGTCAGAAGACCTGGATTCAAACTGCAGGTGGGACTTACCACCCAAGTGACCTTGAATGGGGAGGGAGTGTGTTGAGTTTTTTTGGCCTCTCTGGGCTTCATTTTCCTTATACATAAAATGAGAGGGCTGGCCATTGTGAGGAATTTTCCCTAATATATCCACAATAAAGTTGCCCTTCTGCAGCATCCCTTCTCCCTCTTCTTCCATGGCTTCTAGTTCTGTCCTTTGGGGCCAAGTCCAAAGTCTCTTCCACAGGACAGACCTTCAAATACTTAAAGACAGTTCAAGGTCACACAGCTGGTAAATGAAAGGGCCAATGTTCAAACCTTGGGTCCTCTGTCTCCAAATTCAGTAACCTTTTACTTATACCTTCATCTGCTCAGGCTCTCATTCCATCCCTCTGGATGACTTTGGGCCTTGGCTTCAGATCTCAAGAGTCCCGATTACCTAGGACAGAAGGAGGATAGTGGGAGACTTCCACTCACCCACCAAAGTCCAGACACTAGAAATTCTTGAATTTTCTGTCCTCCCTCCAGTTCCAGAGCTAGTGGCAATGGGATGGCAAGGCAGTGTTGGCTTTCAAAGCTAAGACTCCTGCCTCCAAGTTCAGTCCCCTTTTCTATTACATGGCAGCTGCCTTAAGACCTTCTACAATGGAGACAAGGAAGAATCCTGGAACTATGAGAGCCAAGCAGGGTCAGAGGGTCAAGAGTCAGGAGGAGATAGGCAGGAGTCAAAGAGTACACAGATACTGGAAGTCAGGGAAAGCTAGGCTTATTGGATTTAGAGCTGGAAGGGCCCTTGGAAGCCATATAGTCCAATGTGGAAATATGTTTAATATATTATATGTATATAAGCTATATCAGATTGCATGCTGTCTTGGGGAGGGAGGAAGGGAGGGAAAGAGAAAAATATTATGAACTCAAAATCTTATAAAAGTGAATGTTGAAAACTAAAAGAAAGTGAAAGAAAGAAAGAGAGGGAGAGAGGGAGGAATGGAGAGGGAGAGAGGGAGGGAGGGAGGGAGGAAGGAAAGGAGGGAAGAAAGGAGGGAGGGAGGGAGGGAGGAAGGAAGGAAGGAAGGAAGGAAGGAAAGAAGGAAGAAAGAAAGAAGCCAGCTAGTCCAACCCTCTCGTTATGCAGATGAAAAAACTGAGGCCCAGCTGTGGGAAGGGATTTGCTCAAGGTCACCCAGATCAGGACCTGCACAGACAGGTAGGAATCTGAGAATCCTGGTGCTAAAGAGCAGAGCAAGAGTCTGTTGGCCTAGAAGGTCATTAGAGGTCCAGAAGTTATACTGGAGTGAAGACTACAGAGCTATAATTATTGTACCAACAGCTCAAAGAGGCATTGCTCCCATTTCTATAAGTGCTTTGCAGTTTGCAAAACACTCCCCACCCCCACCCCCCAGCATCTTTGGGAAATAATGCAAGCATTATTAGCCCCATCTTACAGATGAGAAGACTGTGTCTTAGAGAGGTGCCCAAAGTTATCTGAGGCCCAAAACCAGCTTTTCTAGTTTCAGGCTCAGTGCCCATTCTATCACATCCCACTGTTGCCCATTACTAGAAGTCAGGTGCACCAGGAGGGTCAGGAACCCAGGCAAACAGAGGTTGGAGGGAATAGCTGAAAGGGGTGGAGGAGGAAGGCTGGAGAATAGGGACCAATTCTTCTCTCCACCTCCCCCACTCTGTACTTCCTATGGAGAACCTACTGCTCAAGTTACTCCCAATCCTTCCTGCCCCAAAGGGACAGATACTTCCCTAGCTAGAGGTCAATTTCATATCTGGCCTCCCATCTTCCAGCTACGCTAGAACTCCTCCCACACATTACTTAGTCCTCTAGCCATAATCTTCCCCACCCCCAGCCTCCTCGGTCTTCCATCCTTCTCCCACCCCCACTACCCCAGCTTCCTTGTCTCCTTGCGGTAGCTGAACTCTGTATCAGAGTCAGGCAATCTCTTTTAGGGCCACGTCTCCTGAAGGCACTTCTTCTGCTGATGGCCATTTGTTTAATTAATGTTCTCTTTTGCCAGGATCCTACCCACCTTCCTGGCAGGCCATTGCTTGGCTGGGAGATGGCTAATTAATGAATCCTTCTTGTTCCATTCTGCAGCATAGATCCCCATATGTATTTGTTTAAGACTCACTGTGGCATGCAGAGTTGTGATTGTATGTATGAATGCATGCGTGCTTGTGTGTGTGTGTGTGTGTATACACTTAGTCCTGCGCTATAGGATCATAGATAGTAGTTTTGAAGGTATATTAAATTTTAATAATCATGTGCATTTGATTAAGGCCTCATACTTTCTGAAGAGGTAATGGAATTGGAAGGCAAGAACCCTGGATTTAAATTCAAGAGATTTGGGTTCAAATCCCAGTTTTGCAGGTGAACTATATTAGGCATATGCAATTCTTTTACACGTCCCCCCATCAAAAATATACATGATAAAAGCATACATGTTCAAATTGTATACTGATAAGTTGAAATGAATGGGTCTAGAGGGCAGCCAGGATGGGTAGGGGACTCCAAACTATGTAATATAAAGAATAGTTGAAAAAAACTATTATCACTCTTTTCAAATCTCCAAAAGATTGTCATGTGCAAGAGGGATTAGATTTTTTTCTGTTCTAGGCAGCTAGGTGAAACTAGTGGATAGAGTGGAGTCAGGAAGACCTAAGTTCAAATATGGGCATAGGTGCTTACTAGCTATGTGACCCTAGGCAAGTAACTTAACCCATTTGCCTCAGTTTTCTCAAATGCATAATGTGGATAATAGCAGCATCTACCTTAAAGGGTTGTTGTAAAAATCAAATAAGGTAGAGCATTTAGCACAGTGCCTGGCATATCGTAGGCACTAGAGAAATGTTTATTCCCTTCCCCTTCCACCCTACCCCCTTTTTCTGTTGGGTTGGCCCCAGAGGACAAAGCCAGAGCCTGTGCGTGGAAATGAAAGAGAGGTAGGTTTGGGCTCAGAATAAGAGAGCCCTCGCCAATGATTAGAGCTGTCCAGTACTGAAATGGGACGCTTTGGGGAAATGGGGTCTTCCTCATCACTGGAGGTGTTGACTAGGCAAATTGCTTAGGTTAGAAGATGGGCTGGACAATCTCTTACAGCCCTTCTGCTTTGTGGTTATATGGATAATACTGGACCTGTGACTTCATTAATATAGGGACCCCCTGCATGAAGAAATTCCCTCCATCTGTACAGGTAGGAACCTTCTCTATAATTTAGAAGCTTAGCAAGTCCCTTAGATAAGTGACTTGCCCAGGGTGACACAGGCTATATATCTCAATCAGGCTTTGAACTCAAGTCTTCCTAGTTCAGAGGCTGGCTTTCTATAGATTCATCACACTGCCTATTAATTATACTCTGAGATGACACCATTAGCAACATTGAGAAAGTTGATGCTATTCCATGACTGGAACAATTCTTGACCATCTCTCAAAAGAGTTTACTGGATTGGGTCATTTATTAGCCTTCAGTAGAAATGGCAATCTAAGAGTAACACCGTACATGTCATGGGAGCTAGAGGAGGACAGTGGAAAGAACGTGGCTTTTGTGTCAGAGGACCTGGGTTCAAATCCCACCTTAGCATATTACCTATGTGAGTATGATCTACATCATAGAACCTTCCTAAGCCTCAGTTTCTCCATCTGTAAAATTATGACGTTAGGCTAGAAGGCCTTTGAGGACCCTACCAGCTCTGGCGCCATGGTCCTATGTTCCTAAGTCCTTTCCCTTCTCTGGCTTCCAGGTTCCTGAGCTATGAAAGGAAGGGGCAGGACTAGATGATCCCTAAAAGTCCTTTCCAGCTCCAAATCCTACATTCCTTCTGGCCCATTTGAGTCTTCTGGGAATGAAAAAGCTCCCATATGCATTAGGGACTGTCAGGGTCCCTAAAAAGAGAGGGCTGAAAGAGTTGAAAAGGGCCTCCTGGAGGAGGTGGGGCTTGAGCAGAGCCTTGAAGGATGACTAAGATTTAGAGAGGAGAGGAGGGGGCAGGACACGAGCAAGGTGTGTTATAGAGACAGCAGGGAGAGAGGCCGCAGGAGCCAGAAGGAGGCAGTGTCAAAAAAAGACGGAATAAGGGAGGAGGGTTAAGGAGTAAGGAGGAGGGATGGGACAGAGAGCTGGGACAGAGGAGGAGGGGTAAGATAGTGGAAGATGGGACAGGAAGCTAAAAAAGAAAAGGGATAGGGGTAGAAAGGAAGGATAGGACAGGGGCCTGGGGGTGGGAAAGGATAGAATGTGGGGAGAAAGATGGGTCAGGTATATGGGACAGGGGAGGAGGGATGAGCCAAGGGACTGGGATGAAGGAAGAAGGATGGAAATAGGGGACTGAGGTGGGGGAAGGGGGATAGGGAATGGGACAGAGGAAGAGGAATGCGCGAGAGGCTGGAGTGGTGTAGGATGGATGGAATATGGGTCTAGGACAAGGGCCATTCATGGAGAGAAATTAAATTCTCTGCAAAAGTCTGCTCAATTGTAAAGAGAAAACATTGGGATTACATACAGGGAGCTACAGAGCTGAGCCCGGGCACAGAGCCAGTGTTTGGGGGAAATAGGTCTGCCAGCCATCATAGCCCACATAACAAACAGACCCAACCCTCACAGAATTAGTGGGGAGGGGGATATGTGCAGATACTCTGCCTCCTCCCCTAGCTTTCCTCAAAATAACATCTCCTGCAGGCATTACCTGGAACTCTCTTCCACCCCCAATACACGGGCACGTACAATTGTGACATATGCTGCCGGCCTGGATGCAGCATGGTACAAGGGATAGAGTCCAGGAGAGAAATTCAGGAGAGCTAGGAGTGTATCCTAACTCTGACACTAGCTTTCTGTGTGACCCGGGGCGAGTCACTGCCTCTCAATCTTCCCTTCTGTCAATCAGTCAATAAAGAAACATGTTAACCATGCTTACTATGTGCCAGGCACTGTGCTTGGCCTTGGAGATAGAAGGACAAAAATGAAATGACCACTCCACGACCACCTCAAGGAGCTTTTTCTATAGGTAAGAAAGGAAACATACATTTATTAAGCACCTACGGACTATGCTGACTAATTTATAAATATTATCTCATCTGATCCTCATAACAACCCTAGGAGTAAGTACCATGAATAATTCCCATTTGACAGATGAGAAAATGAGCTGAGAGAGATAAAGTGACTTGCAGTTTTAGCAAGCACCCTGGCACACCCAGGATGGCCTGTTAGCACCGGTTGTTAGATCTGCTTTTACAAAAATGCTTTAATTAAACAATGCAGACTTTATTCTAGCTAACCTTCTCACAAGGGTTGCTGAACACCAACTCCTATAGCATTCCCTAATCACCCTTCTTGAAGGGTGGGGCAACTTCCCCTATGTCTCTGGAGTCAGTCGAGACAGGCACAACTTGTGCATTCCCCTAAATCCCCTCAAGCCCCAATGGGGGCCAGTTGAGGCAAACTCAGATTCCCCCGAAGCCTTGACGGGGGCCGGTTAAGGCACACACCGAGTCCTAGCTTGTGCATTTCAACCCTAAAGGTTCCCCACTCACTGACCAGTGCCCAGACCTGCTTTATGCTTACACTCCACCCCTCCAGGGTCCTGACCTTTGCAATCTAAACAGCTGACATCTGGCCCTTACAATCTGCGTGGGTCATGGTGGAGATGTTTTGAATCATAGAACTCATATCCAACACCTGGGAACAAGAGATTGTTATGGCCATGGATCGGGAAAACCAAACTCCGTATGCTTACACTTGCCTACGGTCACACAGCTAGTAAGTGTCTGAAGCTGGATTTGAACTCAGGTATTCCTGATTTCAGGACCGGTGCTCTAGCTAGCTGTCACGTGATGTACATGAAGGTTATAAACCTACACTAGCGGGACACCCTCAGCTGGAAGAATCAGAAAAGGCTTCATGGAGAAGATGTGCTTGAGTAGAGATCTGAAGGAAAGGAGGGATCCCCAAGATCTCTCTGAGATGGGATGAGAGAATCAGGCATGAGGAATGGCCAGTACAAAAGTTTGGAGGTGGGAAATGGAGTATTGTGTGTGACGAACAACAAGGGGACCAGTTCGGCTGGGGAGCAGAATGCGGGAAGGAGAATAATGCAAAATAAAGTTGGAAAGGAAGGAAAGGTGGGGCCAAGTTGTGAGGAGGAGCTTAATAAATGCTTATTGGATGGTATTTGACCCTAGAGGCGACAGGGAACCTCTGAGACTTGATGTGTGGGCGAGTGACATAACAGACCTGCACTTTACGAAGATCGCTTTGGCACCTGTGGAGGGTGGGCTGGAGACAAGAAAGGCTTGGCGCAAGATCAATGAGTACTCTATGCAATAGCCCAGGTGAGAGATGGGACTGCATCAGTTAATCTCTGAAGCCTTGTTCAACTCTGAAGGCTCTGTATTTGAAGGCCCTTCCCACTGCAGATACTCTGTGTGCAAAGATCCCTCCTAGGTCTGATCTTCTCAGCTCTAAGGGCCCTCCCAGCTCAGACACTCTGGCTTCTAAGGGCCCTCCCAGATCTCACATTCCATGTTTTAAGATCCTTCCCATCTCTGACCCTCTGGCTTCTAAGGCCCCTCCAAGCTCTGACGTTCTATGCTCCAGAGTCTCCGGGTCTCATCCTGGGACAGTGCAAGAACACCGAGTCAGTCACAGTAGCTGTCTGTGGATCCCAGCCCTGGTTCTTGCTGCCTTGCTGTCTTGAGCAAGTCTCTTTTCTCTTGGGGCCTCAGCTCCCTCCTCCATAAAACAAAGGGTTTGAACTAGATAATGTCTAGGTACCTTCCAGTTATGGAAGCTATGAACCCCAAATTGTTCTTGTCTCCACCTCCCAAGTAACCTAGTGCCTTTAACCTCTGTGGAAGCGCACTTTCCAGAAGACTCTTGGCCCTAACTGGGGAATCTGGAGACCTGGTTAGTAGGTGGTGGTGTCATCCCTTAGAATCAGAAGAGGGAAAGAAGGGCAGAGGAGACCATTGAGAAAGGGTTGTGGGGTGGGAGAGGAAGGAAAAAAAGAGCAGGACGAGGCTGTGCCTGAACTTTCCAAGTAGCAGCAAATACTCTATCTTTGAATCATGTGAATGGCCCCTGAGCAGATTCAGAAAATTTGACAAGCCAACAATAAGATAGAACACAAATCTCAATAACTGTTCCTTTTAGGGGGTTTTGCTCCTTGGGGTTAAGCCGGGAGGTATTTGATTAAGAATTCCTGATTCCCCAGGGTTTACAGAATGGGGCATGTGTCCCACTTTAGAGTTAGCTAGGTGGTATAATGGAGAAAGCACTGGGCCTGGAGTCAGGAAGATGAGTTCAAATCCAACCTTGGATATTCGCTAGCTGTGTGACCTTGGTCAAGTCACTTAACCTCTGCCTGCCTCAATTTCCTTAACTGAAAATGGGGATAATAATAGCACCTACCTCCCAGGGTTGTTTGGATCCTATAATATCTACAAAGCTCTTAGCACAATTCCTGGCACATAGTAGGTTGTTTCCTTCCTTCCAGTGTAGAGGAGACATATGGTCAGCAAGTCAGGCCAACAGTCCCCTATGCTACTTAAAAAAATAGATAGGCACAAACCTGAACTCGATTATCATCTTCGTCACCATCAATTGATCCACAGTGATCCTTACATATGGTTTAGTGGCCTCTAGTTTCTATATGAGTTTGACACCACTGTTCTAAGGACCTTCCCATGTGAGCTCCTTGAGGGCAAATTAATCAAAAAGCATTTATTAAGCACCTGCTGTGTGCCAGGCACTGGGCTTTGACAACCTATCTCGTTAAAAAGTGTACAGTGCTTCACAAAGCTGCTTATTTTACAGAGCCTTTTTTTGATCTACAAAGCTTTCTTCCCTCTCTCTCCAAGGCATCGTCTGGTCTATTAAGCTCTGACAGCGTTGGGCAGGGGAGAGGATTCTGTGTCTGTGGTCATGAAGAACCAGGTTCCAATTCCACCTTCCATCCTGTGTGTGACACTGGGGAAGCTTCTCTGTGCCTCAGTGTCCTCATCTGCAAAAGTAAGGGGCCTGGACTTTCTGGCCTTCGAGGTCCCTTCCCAATTTAAATCTACAGGTCCCATGAGCCACACAGTACGTTATTGTCCATCAGGCACTTTTATGATCTACGAAGGAGTTTCCTATCTACAAAACATCTTAAAATCTATAAAGAACTTTCACCTTTATCTTCTTTGATCATTATGCATGAATCTGGTCATGTAGTGCCTCAGCTCAGAATTCTGCAGCGGATCCCTGTCGCCATCATGATCAACTTCAAACTTCCACACTTGGTGTCCAAAGCTTCCTCCCCCAAGAGAGAGATCAGTACATGGACACACGGCATCTGATGTCCCCCTCTCTGTCTAGCTTTATTTCCTATTTCTCCGCTCTGTACATTCTGATCACTGGCCAGACTGGAGGATAACTCTGCCCCTACCCCACCCCAAACTTGTCCGTCATTTACATGTCATCTCTCCTGTTAGATTGTGAGCTCTTTGAGGGCAAGAATTGTCTTTTACCTTTCTCTCTCTCTTTTTTTTTGGAGGGGGGAAGGCAAGACATCTGGGGTTAAGTGGCTTGCCCAAGGTCCCATAGATAGTAAGTGTCAAGTGTCTGAGGCCAGATTTGAACTCAGGTCCTCCTGACTCCAGGGCCAGTGCTCTATTCAATGTGCCACCTAGCTGCCCCTTTTGCCTCTCTTTGTATCCCCAGCCCTTAGCACAGTGCCTGGCATAGAGTGGGTGCTTAATAAATATTTATTACCTGCCTGATTGACCTCCAAGAGATTTTGTTCTCACTTTTCACTCTCCTAGAATGCCCTCCTTCCTCCTTCCTCCAACCTCTTCACATGTTGAATTTCTACCCATTGAATTTCCACTAGTCCTTTAAAATCTGATGGAAATGTCATCTCCTTCAGTAAGCCTTTCTGGCCCCAGCCGGTAATGACCTTCTCCTCCTCTCCTCTGATTTCACAAAGTATTTTGTTCTGCATCTCTCTAATTTTGCTATCATGTAATAGTGTGAATAGTAGTCATTTGGGTTTGGTGGGTTTTTTAGACTAGAAGTTAGCCTCCTAGGGATGTGTCTGATTATTTAAATTTCATCCTGCTCTTCATGTGTTGTGGTTGTTGAATCATTTCAGCCATGTCCAACCCTTTCATGGGACCCCATTTGAGGTTTTCTTGGCAAAAATACTGGAGTGGTTTGCCATTTCCTTCTCCAGCTCATTTTACAGATGAGAAAACTGAGGCAAACAGGGTTAAGTGACTTGCCCAGAGTCACACAGCTAGTAAGTGTCTGAGGCTGGATTTGAACTCAAATCTTCCTGCACCACCTAGCTGCTTAACAAAATATTTTTTGAATTGATTCTCACAATACCCTTAGGAGGTCAGCAGGGTACAAATTACTATCCCCATTTTACAGATAGGGAAAGTAAGGCCAGGAAAGTAGAAAGGACTAGCCCAAGGTCCATAGGGAGTCTGAAGCAAAAGCATGACTCACACTCAGGTCTCCTGGGTTCTCTCTACTTCGTGCCACTGCCTTTCTTTCAAACCACCTCTCTGCTAGGAGACAAGACTGATATCACTACCAAATTCTTCATTTTGCCAAAGGAATCGCCACAGGGATTCATCAGACAGCCTGTTCCCTTGGTGCAATTAAGCATTTGTTTACAGAGCATTTATGAGACTCATCTCACCATGGAATGTCAAAACTGGAAGGGACCCTAGAGGCCTTTCCAGTCCTCCATTTTACAGACATGGAAATTGTGGACCAAGGGGGTGAGAGATGGGGGTGCGGATGGGGGAAAAGAAGACCAAGCTAGGGAATAGCAGAGCCTGAATTCCCACCCAGGTCTCCAGACTCCTAATAAGTTTTGTTTCTGCTACATTATTGCTCCCTGCTGGACACTTCCTTCCATTTCCAGACCATGGCAACAAGGGGAGATTGAATTTCATGGGAGGTTATTCCGATTACCCCTGGTCCTGGGAGATTTCACCTTCAGATTTAAGGCCCTTAGAGATCATCTAATACAGCTTCTTTTTTTGTTTGTTTTTATTTTTTTGGAGGGGGGAAAGCAGGGCAATTGGGGTTAAGTGACTTGCCCAAGGTCACACAGCTAGTAAGTGTGTCAAGTATCTGAGGCGGAATTTGAACTCAGGTCCTCCCGACTCCAGGGCCGGTGCTCTACTCACTGCAACACCTCACCGCCCCGAATATAGAGTTTCTTAAACTTTTTGGGACTGGGGACTGCTCTGGCAATCCATCTGGTGAAGCCCAAGGGACAAGAGCAGGGGTGGGGAACCTATGGCCTCGAGGCCACCTGTGGCCCTCTAGGTCCTCAAGTGTGTCCCCTTGACTGAATCCAAACTTCACAGAACAAATCCCCTTAATAAATGGATTTGTTCTGTAAAACTGGGATTCAGTCAAAAGGCCTCACTCACCCAAGGACCTAGAAAGGCCACAGGTGGCCTCAAAGCCTCAGGTTCCCCACCCCTGGACAAGAGGAATGTTTTTGAGTACATAAAATAAAATATGGATGATAACCAAGGAAACCCATCCCCCTGAAATAGTTTTCAAAAAATGGGGAGTGGGGCACAGCTAGGTGGTGCAGTGAGTAGAGCACAGGCCCTGGAGTCAAGAGGAACTGAGTTCAAATCTAGCCACAGACACTTGACACATTTACTAGCTGTGTGACCTTGGGCAAGTCACTTAACCCCCATTGCCCTGCCTTCCCTCCACTAAAAAAAAACAAAACAAAACAATTTTTTCCCCTAAAAGACAAGAACTCCTGTTTCCAGCCCAATCTTCTCATTTTGCAGATGAAGAAGCTGGGACTCATCCAAGGTCACATACACAGGAAGTGAGTGAGACAGCTGCAGTTGGAATCTTGACTGTGTAAGGGGAAGAGGAGGGTGGCTGCCAGCACTGATTTCTGAAGGGAAGATAGTCAGAGAAGCAGAATTCAGAGACTTGGGTTTGCGCCTTGTCCTTGTCACTTACTCACTGCATCACCATGAGCCAATCCATTGCCTCCCCACTCTGGGACTCAGTTTCCTCCCGTACACAATGAAGGGGTCGGGACTCAGGGATCTCTTCCAGTTCTGACATGGACGATTAGGACTTCCTGCCTCGTTCTATCCAAAGTCTCCTCCTTCTTAACTTCTTCCTCCTCCCCCGGGGCCTTCTCCACACCCACCGCAGTTACCACCTCAGAAGCCAAACTATTAGGGCCAAAATGGGGAGGGGGAGGGAAGCGGTTTTTAAGCACAGATGGCCCTACTCTGGTATTGCAACACTTTGCCAGTTAATTAATGCTAGCTGTAATTAAACTTTACACAAATTAGCTGTCAGCTCTGCTAAAGGGAGCTATTTCTCTCCAATGCCACCTTGAATTGCTGAGTTGGAAGACCTGGCCACGGTGTAATTAAAGGGAAGGGAGGAGTCTTAATTTGTAGTGTGAAAGGCCAAGACTGAGGCTAAAACTGGTTGGAAGGTTGTGTCCTGTACCCAAGTGGCCTTATGCATAGGCTAAATAGGGGGTTGCCTATATAATATAGCTAGACTTAGCTTCCTCATTCTTGGCACTTGTGATTGTGCCCTTCTGCTCAAGAGCCTTCCATGGCTCCCTATTGCTTCCCAAGTCAAGTTGAGATTCTTTCCCCTGGAATTTAAGCTTTTCACAATGGAATATCAATCTGCTTTTCTAAACCCAGCTCATATTCCTCCTTTCCATGTACCCATGCTGATGAATTCCCTTTCCTTCTGAACATGCCATGCAGTGTCTGCCCCCCTCCCCTACCTCGTGGTTTTACTCAGGCTATTGTCTAAGCCTAAAATCCCCTCCATTCCTTTCATAGAATGCTGAAAGACTAGCTAGCCAACTCTCACACTAGCTATGGAACAGTGGGAAGAGCCCTGGATTTGAAATCAGAGGACTTGAGTTCAAATCAGAGTTCTCGGACAAGTCTGTGGCTGGCCTCTACCATCTCAGACACCCCTAAATCTATGGTCTCAGCTCCTTCACAGAGGTGAGGGGACCACCAGTGTAGAACACTGCTTATACAGGGCATGTCAAAAATATTAGAAAAGTTTTAAGCTACTAATGTGACTGGTCTTGCTGAGTTTTTCTTCTTATTCCTCCTTTTTCTTAAATTTTTTTTTGTAATAAGAGATGGCTCACTGGACTGGGAGAGAGGAAGGGACATGGGAGAGTTAATCAATCCAGAAGCATTTCTTAGGTACTTACTATGCAATAGTCTCTATGCTAAGCATTAGGGATACAAACACAGATGATAAGAAAGACAGTCCCTGTCCTCAAGAAGCTTATGCTCTAACAGGGAAGACGACACAT
Source organism: Phalanger gymnotis (assembly GCA_028646595.1). Taxonomy (NCBI): domain Eukaryota; kingdom Metazoa; phylum Chordata; class Mammalia; order Diprotodontia; family Phalangeridae; genus Phalanger; species Phalanger gymnotis. Next base: position 62,031,213 of record CM053622.1, on the reverse strand, counting down.
AAATGAGGAGCCGAGGTCACTGAGTCCGGAGACTAGGCTGGCTCAGGCCCTTCCCTAAATTGGAGGTTCCAGGGAGAACTCACCAAAAAAATCAAGAGAAAGAAAAACAAGGATATCAATAAAAATGTAAATGAAAATAAATATTTGTTGAATGAATGAATGAACATGATTCCACTGGGTATAGTGTTTCCTAACATTTATTAGGTTGGGACGTACTAACAAAAGGACCAGCTCACCTCTCCAGCCTCTTCAATCTAAACACCCACCAGTTCAGATGATGAGGCAGAGGGTGATGGGGCTTTTCTCCATCCCCACTGTCTCCCAAAGCCAGAACAGCAGGGTCAGAAAAGGGTGAACAATCCACCTGGCACTATGTGCCAGACACTGCTCTGTCGAGGAAACAAAGAAAGGCAAAAGCAAAGTCCCTGTCTTCAGGAGGTCGCATTCTAATGACAGAGACTACATTAAAATAACTATGCACATAGTGGTTTTTGCGTTTAGTTTGTGGTTTAGTTGTGTCCAACTCTTCACGAACCCATGAATCATACTGTTGGTGGGGTTTTCTTGGCAAAGATGCTGGAGTGATTTGTCCTTCTCAAGTGGATTAAGGCAAACAGAAGTCAAGTGACTTGCCCAAGGTCACACAGATAGCAAGTGCCTGAGGCTGGATTTGAACTCAGGTCTTCCTGACTCTAGGCCCACTGTTCTATCCATCGAGCCACCTAGTGCCTCCAATACAAGATATTAGACAACGTAAATGGGAGGTATTTAAGACACCAATGCTAGGACTCAATCTCCAGTGTCCCACCTGCTCTGTGACCTCATCTCAAGGATGTCTCCTCCATCAATGCAGGGCACAACCCATTAGATGATTCAGTGGTAAGAACACTCTTCCTTTTATGGAATCTCCCATCTCATAGGGTTTCTGCCTGCTAGGGCCCTGAGAGATCATTTAATCTGGCCCCCTTATTTTATTGAGGAGGAAATAAAAACCTGGGAAAGTAAAGCTAAGGGACCGGCCTGAAGTGACCCAGGTAATAAAAAGTAGCATCAGGATTAGAACCCAAGTCCTCTTGATCTCACACCCAACGTTCTTTCCACTGGGAATGTTGAACTGGGAAGAAAGATGCCTTGTAAGGGACATGATTGCATCTGATTGAAAGTCAGCAGATCTGAGTTCTAATTGTGCCTCGGCTACTTACTAGATATGTAACCTTGGGTAAATCATTCTCTCTCTGGGCCTGTTTCCCCCTCTGCAAAGTAAGGATGGTGGTCCACAAGTTCTCTTCCAGTTCAGACATTCTCTGATTCTCTCTTGTCCTGGACAGAGAATCAAAAGCTTTGGAGTCTCTCCGGCCCTCCTGGCTTCCCTCACTCCCTTTCCCCAAGCCTGATCCCCTGAGCCCCTGCTCATTTAAGCAGCAACAGCATGTCTCCAGCTCCAGCTTCCCTTGTTCCAGGCTGATTCCACCTGTCTGTGTCAAAATGAGTCCTCACACATAGCAGGCTGCCCAGTAACATGCAACCAGATGCCCGTAGCATGGCGCCCGCCAACCCAAAGCCTCCTCCTAATCACTCTGGCGTTCTGATGTGCAGAACATGGCTCACAGCAACGTAAGATTAAAGATGGAAGAAAACTCAGCTATTGCTTGATTCAACTCCTTGGTTTACAGATAAGGAAACTGAGGCCTCTATGGCTAGTCCATGACCTGGCTAGTGACAGGCCCTCTGGCCCCAGAACCAGAACAATTGCAGTCATACCACTGTCTCAGCACTCCCCCTCTGCACAGGTTATTGCCAAGCCTGGCTTCGAGGCTCTACTGCCTCCAGAAAGTCTTACTTGACTAACCAGACCCTGTACCAATGTTTTTTTCCTGAGGCTGATGAGTGAGGCAGTGATGAGCCACTGATGAGTGGCTTGGCCCTAGACTAGGGCCTCTGCGTCCAAATCTCACCTCAGATGCTCACTAGCTCTACGAACTGGTGCAGAGCCTTTCTATGCCTCAGCATCCTCATCTGAAAGACTGAGGGGAGGGACCCGATGGCCCCCTACAGACGGCTTCTTCTATTCTGGGCAGAAAAGCTGGGACTGGACAAAGAGCTGCCCTCTGTCCAATCAGTTCCGATTGTGCTCTCTCTCCAGCATTCTTAGTCTGGCTTTAATGAATAGAACAATGGTAGATCATAGATTTAGAGCTCAGAGAGGCCTCAGCAATCATTTGGTTAGTGGCTAATGTTTATATAGCAATTTAAGTACTATAGATGGAGGCACTTTAGCAGAGAACATATATATATATATGCATTAATATGAGTGCATACATATATATGTATATATAATCTCATTTGATCCTCATAACAACACTTGCCTGAAAGGTTGTTCCCATTATTATCCCCATTTGACAGGTGAGGAAACAGAGACAGAGGTTAAGTGATTTGCCTAGGATCACACATCTAGTGTCTGTGGCAGAATTTGAACTCAGGTCCTCCTAACTCCAAGCTCTATTCACTGTGCCACCAAAACGAATGGGAAAAATGAGGTCCAGAGAGATTTTAACTTGTCCAAGGTCACAATGTGATGACATATATAGTCATTAGATAGTAACAATGATTCGTACTTCTTTATTCTTTTAAGATTTCCTCATTGACTCTGTAGCAAAGGTTATAGCAGTGTCCCGTGCAAAAAAAGGCGCTTAATAAATATCTGTTGGTTTGAGCAGAATCACTGAATGCCCAAGCTCTGAAAGCACCAGAAAACAGTCAGTTCAACCCTGCCCCCCATTTTCCAGACTGAGAAACAGGCCTAGAGAAGGGTCCCAAGCTGACCCAAGTTCACACAGCTGGTATGCACTAAAACTGGGCTTCTACTCCAGGTCCTCTGACTCCCTATTCTGCCCTTAACTCAGCTCAGCTCAACTGGGTCATGTGAAATTACCCCTTCTGATCTCAGGCTGACTAGATCATGCTCAGATCTGAGTCACTATCGTCCCAAGAGACAATACAGGTACCTGTTCAGAATCTCTGAGGTTTGATTAGGGCTGGAGGGAGGGGCCTCAGGCTTAGAGCCAGGAGAGGTGGGTTCCAGTCCAGGCTCTGCTACTGCCTTGCTATGTGACCTTAGTCCATTCCCTTCCTCTCTCTAGGCCTCCGTTTCTTTCTTCTTTTGTGACATAAGGACTATAAGGGTCCTTCCAGTTCCAACGGTCTATGTTCATAAGTCGACAGGAGGGCGATGAAATTCTCTTTAGAAGTCACAAAACAGAGAATGTCAAAACAGAATGTCAGAGCTGGAAGGGCCCTTAGAACATGGAATATCAGAGCTTAGAATATACATAGAGCGTTAAAGCTGGAAGAGACCTTTCAGGCCATTTGGTTCAACCTCTTCATTTTATAGATGAAGAAACTGAGGCTCAGACAAAAGAAGGGGTTTGCATTAGGTCACATAATGAATGAGAGGCTTTGCCTTCCCTCTCTTTCTTCTCTCTTCTCCTTTTCTTCCCCTTTTCTCTGCTCTTCTTGCCACCCCTCCTCCACTCTGCCTCCTTTGCCCATTTGCCGTCCTGGCCCAGGCTGATGCTGTCAGAGCCAACCTACCCCCCACTTGGGAGCTGCTTTACTGCCAGAAGACTGCAGAGATTCTGTCTCCCACCTCTCACCATCACTCATCCCAAGCTGGAACAGACCTAGCAATAACTAGTGAGAAAGGGGTGGGGAGGAATGGAAGGGGAAGCAGAAGCCCGAGGGTCTGGTCCTGGCACCACTCACTGACTTGCTGTGTGACCTTGAGTGAGTTACTGAACCTCTCTGGTCCTTGGCTTCACCCTCTTAGAAATTATGAGAAGATATATAAGGTTTCTGTGCCTGAAAGTGCCCTGGAGAATGTAAACTTTTCCTTATGCTTCATTCTGAGATTAAAACTATTAGCCAAAACAACACTTTGTAGGGTATGTGCAGACTCAAATTGTCTCATCACTTGAGACCTCCTCTGATCCTTACAATGCTCCCAAGAGGAGTGCAGGCAGGGGTTGTTACTTCCATTTGGAAAACAGAAATGGGGTCAAAGAGGAGAAGAGACTTGTACAAAATCACACCAAGACATCCAAGAGCAGAGATGGAGCTTAGGACCCAGATTTTCTGATGCCTGGCTGCTGTACTTCTCACGAAGCCAAGCCTCTGGTTCCTCTCAATACTGAGGTGTGCTGCCCAACAGCCAATTCCTCCCCTGGTCCTGGTGGTGGGTCCTGTTGGCTGCACACATTTCTGCCTCCAAGAGACCCTCTCCAAAGTACTGATGAAGCGGCATCATATAGTGGAAAAAACATTGAATCTGGAATAATCAGAGGATATAGGTTGGAATCCTGGCTCTACCACTGTCACTGAACTTTTAACTCTAGAATTCTGTGATTCTCTGAGCCTCAGTTGCACTGTCTATCATACGAAAGCTTTGGCAGGTTATGTGCAAGGTCCTGTGATGCTGGGGTGTTCTATCCTGGGCACCACATTAAAGTGAGGACATTGATGAGTTGGTGTGAAGCCGGAGGGGGATGGCCGGGATAACAGGGGAACTGAAGACCATTCTAGGACCAGCTACAGGAGCTGGAGTTATTTAGCCTTAGGAAGACTTAGGAAGCAAAGACATCTGTATTCAAGTATGTAAAGGGTTGCCATGTGGACTCCACAGCATCACAGAATTTTAGAGCTAGAAGGGATTTCAGTGGTCATCTAATCCATACATGAAAAACAACCCCCACCAGGAGCAGTGGGGGGAAACCTGAGAAAGGGAGATTTCAGCTCAATATAAGGGAAAAATCTTCCTAACAATGAAAAAAACCCAGGCTGCCTGGAGTCGGAAGGAAAATGGATGAGAAAAGGTAGTGAAGGGCCAGCTAGATGGTGCAGTGGACTGAGCACTGGTCCTGGGGTCAGGAGGACCTGAGTTCAAATCTGATCTCAAACACTTGACAGTTACTAGCTGTGTGACCCTAGGCAAGTCATTTAACCCATATTGCCTCCTCCACCCCTACCGCCAAAAGGTAGTGGGTTACCCATCAATGCAGTTCTTTAAATTAAAGGCTGGATGAACACTGACAAGATGAAAAAGAGGAGATTCCTGTTCAGATATATGGACCAGATGCCCTCCGCAGGAATTCTCTGATGCCAGTGTTTGGTGGGGGAGGGTCTGGAGGGGGAAGAGAGCAAGAGGGAAGGAGAGAACAGGGAGTCCAGCTGTTTCCAGCAGCTCAGCTCCCTGGTCCGAGGCTGCTGGCAGAAGGTGAGAGGGTCCCTGTTGGGAGAATATCAGTGAGGGAGGAGTGTTGGGGAGATGGTTGGGGCTCGTCTGACTGAAGTGGGGCTCTGGTCACGATGTCTCCCATCTGAGGATCATAGATTTAGAGTAGAGACCTTATAAATTATCTAGTCCAATTGATTTATTTTACAGGTGAGATGGAAAGGTTGAATGACTTTGCCTGAAGTCACAAAGGTCAATGGTAAAGCCAAGATTCAAACCCAGGTCCTCTGACTTCAAATTCAATTCAGCAGACATTTATTGGGCACTCACTAAATGCACTGGGCACTGTGCTTGGACATTGGGGATAGTAACGATAATAGCTAATATTTCTTTAGTGCTTACCATCTGCCAGGTGCTGGGGGGGCGGGGTTTGTTGTTTTACAAATATTAACTCGTTTGATCCTTACAATGCTGGTAGGTAGATGCTCGTATTATCACCCCCATTTTATAGGTGAGGAAATTGAGGCAACCAGTGTTTACAAAGACAAAAATAAAACAAAACATTCTTTCCATTATACATGGCCTTACTTTCAAATGTAAGAGATTGATTTCTATGATTACATCAGCTACAGGTGGGGGAACCAAATTGCTTCCTTCCTCACTCATAAAACCATAGAATATCAGAAGTGGAAAGGGATTTAGAGCACAGAACGAAAAGCCTGGAAGGGACCTTAGATCATAGGACGTTAGAAATGGGAGGAGCCTTAGAGGCTAATTATGAAGGGCATTTTTGGTGTCCTGGGAACCCTTTGGCAGTCTGGTGAAGCCTGTGGCCTCCTTCTCAGAATAATGTTTTTTAAATAATTGAAGGAAATTCTAAATTTCAGTTAAATTTTACCCAAGTTCATTGAACCCCTAAAATAGATAATATATTTAAAGTGCTTTGCATACCTCAAATTACTCTATAAACTGGCCCTTTGGGGCTCAGTGGATCCCAGGTAAAGAACCCCTGATCTACTCTATTTTACAGATGGGGAAACTGAGGCTCACGGAGAAGTGACTTGTTCAAGGTCGCAGCCAGTAACAGATCCCGGAGTAGTGTCCAGATATCCTGATTCCAAATCCAGGGCTCTCCCCATTTCTCAGAAGCTAGGATGAAGGCTAATGAACAAGAGGGCAGTTGCTGGGATCCTTGGTCTGGGGAGACCTGAAAGCGGGGGTCGAGCAAGGAGGTGCTGAGCTAGGATTGGGATTCCCTGCTCCCCCGCCCCTCTCTGTCATGCTAAAAGCTGGGACCTGGGAGCAAAAAACCAGATCGACAATCTACTCGGCCAATGACTACGTGAAGCGAGATGCATTACCTCATCGTTTTAGGTTCCCATTGGTCAGTGGACTCTAGTGGGCGAGAACCCATCCCTTGATCCGGTTTCCAGGGAGAGTTGTGGTACCCTGGCTCAGAGACTCGGACTGCCCATCAGGCGTTTGTGTGTGTGTGTGTGTGTGTGTGTGTGTGGGTGTGGGTGTGTGCGCCAACCCCCGACCCACCACAGCTAGCTGGTCAGGCCGAATCTCAGCTCCGGGTGACAGCGGGGTAGGAGGGGCAACCCCTATGGTTGGATGAGAATCAGCCCCTCCTACTCTAGATCTCTGGGGTTCCCTTCCTGGTCACAGTTAGTAAGCGGGGTACATAGGAGCAGTCAAGAGCTACTGTCACAGTACTAACTTTTGGGACCTTTAGTAAGTCATTACCCCTTTCTCAGACTTAGTTTCCTCTTCTATGAAGATTTGGAATCGAAGATCTCTAAGATTCCTCCCCTCTCTGACATTGTGTTCTAAGAGTCCTCCCAGTTCTGATATTCTGAGTTCTAAAGGCCTTCCCAACTCTGACATTGAAGTTCTAAAGATCCTCCCAGCTCTGACCTTCTATGACTATGAGCCCTAAGAGCATTGGTTTGAGGCAGCTGGTTTATGAGCCCTCTTGTTTAAAACTAAAAGAAGGAAATTTTCTGCCTATCCCAGAAAAGTCAGAAATTCCCTTTTTCCCAGACCTGAGATCAAGTGGTTCATCTCAGGCAAAATTAAATCCAATTTAACATTTATTAAGCCCTTACTGTGCTGGAGATGGATAAAAATGAGACCATCCCGCCTTCTAGGAGTTTTCACTTCACATAAAAACTATATGCACGCACTTTATATTTGAAGATCCAAGTCTACCCACAATTCTCCCAGAAGAGTCCTCCCTACCCTGTAGGCTTAGTTTGGTTAAAAGTCTTTGGTCCATCTCCTGATCAGTGTGGCCCCAGGATTGAACCATTCTTTCCTTCCTCTTGCTGCCCCTCCCAGTTTCCCTTGTCTGGCACTGCTCTCATTCTCCCTGCTTGCCAAATTGCTACCCTGGAGCATTCCTCTCTTCATTGGGGATGCCATCTTGGGAAGAACCCCAGCTATTCTTCACCATCATTCTTCCCTCAACTCTCGTGAACTTCAGCTTCTTTTCCTTGCCTGCTGCAATCACCCCCTTCCTTAGCTTTTTAGGACCCACAATATGTTGTCTTCCTTCATTAGAATATATGCTCCTAGAGGGCAGGAGCTGTCTTGCTTGCCAGAATTTGCATTCCCTGTGCAATTAGATAACTCTTTTATCTAACCATCCATCCTAGAGATCCCAGATTACAATTTCAGACTATTCCCCAATACTATGTCACCAGAAGGCTTTACAGAGGAGGTGGAGTCTGGGCTGGGCCAAATACACTGGCACATAGGCTATAGAGTTGGGAAAGCCCTTTGACGTGATCTAGTCCAACTACATCATTTTACAAAAATAAAAATGAAATAGAGGCCTAGAAAGGGTAAGCAACTTAACCAAGGTCACACAGACAAGTTTTGTGGGAGGCCATGGAATGCAAAGGGAGCTGGCAGGACTGGCCAAGCTCACTGTCTCCTGGCCACCACCATCAGGAACTCTGGGAGTCACCTCTGATGGGCAACTTCAGCCAGCTTCAGACCCAGCAGCAACCTGTCTCTTGACACCTGGGATAGATCTGACCAATCACTCCTGGGAGAACTGCCAGGTACCCATTAGCCGAACCACATGTGAGACACAATGCGTTTTGGGATCTGGCTTTCAACTCAGCCTCTTCCACCCTCAAATGGAGCAGGAGCCAAAACCAGCTGTGAAATACTATTTAATTTAAAGGTCAGCCTTGCTGCACCTTGAGGGAGAGGTTCTAAAGAGTCAGATTAATGGAATGGGGCTGTTTAAGGAAGGGTTTCACACCTGCCTCACTATCACTGAGTTTGGAAAAAGAGCCCTGGGCTGGGAATCAGGAAACAAATTCTACAGTAGCCTGGAGCACAGATACGCTGTGTGATTTGGGGCAAATCAACTATCCTCTCTGGGCCTCAGTTACCCAATCTGTAAAATGAGGAGGTTGGAGCATATTGGATCCTCCAACTCTTATATTCTCCATTCCAAGATTTTTCATCTCTGATGTTCTATGGACAATGTGCCTTCTCAGCTCTGATATTTCATATTCTTGAGCTCTCAAGCTCTCTCCCTTCTGAAATGACTTTAGTTTACTTATCCACGTGTATGTTGTCCCCCTCCCATTTCCAGCCCCAATAGAATGGAATTGCCTTACAGATTCGTAAAGGCAGAAATGACTTGGGTTTTGTCTTTGTATTCCTAGACCTAAGCAAAGTGCCTTAATCATAGCAGGTATTTAAATGTTGGCTGAACTACATTGAATTGAATTGAAATGATTTAAGGTATGTCTCAGTTCTAGAATTCTATGTTCTATTTGCTATAACAGTTTTTTTTCCTGCTTCCTCCCTCTCTACACCACAAGGCAAAATCTTGTCCATTCTATCTCCCTGACATCTCTAACATCTGTTCTGGTCTTTAGTTCAGGCCCTCGTCATCTTTCTTGGATGACTACAACAGTCTTCTAACCCGATGCCAGTTGTCTCGACTCTCTAATCTATTCTCTACACAAATGCCAAAAGAATCTTCTGAAAGTATAGGTCTGATCATGTCACTCCATGCTTGGAAAGCTTCAATAATTCCCTATTGCATTGGGGACCAAATACAATCTTGGCGGCCGGGCATTAAAGGGGTCTCTATAGTCTGACTCCAACCTATCTTTCCAGCCTCATTTGACCTCACTGCCCTTCACATCCTCTGAATTCCAGCTCAAATGATCTGCCAGCTCTTCTGTTCTGCACTCCATTTCTTACCTCCATGCATTTGCACAAGCCATCCCCTACCACTGGCATGAACTCTCCTCATCTCTTGGAATCCTTGTCTTCCTTCCAGTCTCAGCTCAGCAACCATCTCTTCTAGAAAGCCTTCCTTGGTTTCTCTCCCCGCCAGGACTGCTTTCTCATTTCTCAGATTATTTTGTACTTATTTGTCAAGGTGCATGTTATACCCCAAGTGGATTATAAGTTCTTTGAGGATAGGTATTATCTTGTTTCTGTCTTTGTATCCCCAGTGCTTCATGGGAAATTGATATTTATTAAATTGGATTGGTGCCTTTTGGTTTTCCACTTCCAACCCCAGGTGTTGGATAGAATGTCAAAGTCCCATATCTAACCAGAGAATCTGGGGAAGAACCCAGGCCCGGCAGAATCTACATGCAAAACAAATGGATGGAGCTCTGGGTTCGGGTCTCCCCATATCAACCCCTTAACATTCAGAAAGGAAAGAACATAGAGAATCAGGATCCCAAAGGGCAAGGTCACAGATATAAGCAGTAGCAAAAGAGAAGGTGTCATTTCCTGACAGATAGCAACTTTTGACCTAATATGGTCCCAGTATTTAATAATAAAGTTTACAAAGTCCTTTACACACATTATCTCACATGATCCTTGTCACAGTCTTGTGAGGTAGGTACATCAGATATTACTTTCTCTTTACTTTTTTTTACCGATGAGGAAACTGAGGCCCAGAGAACTGACCTATCCATAGTCACACAGCCTGGGTCTCTCCTCACTCCCAGTATAACGGTCTTCCCACAGTACCATGTTACTTGCCGGAGTCACCTGGAGGAAGCTCTTTTGAGTCTCTAAGAGCTTGAACGGCCCTCAGAGACCATCTTGTCTACTAATCCCCCAAGCTACGTGGGGGGAAACTGAAACCCAGAGAGAGGAGAAGAGGTTTGCCCGAAATCATAATACAAGTTAGTTGGAGTCACTGACACTTGAATTCAGGGTTCCTGGCTCCCTGCACAAGCTGCAAATCACCTACTCCAACACACACACACACACACACACACACACACACACACACACACACACACACACACACACACACACTCTGAGCCCCAAGGCTGAAAGTTACTGAGTGAATCACCCATATTTTTTGGAAAACCTGGCTGAGATGGGGAGAAGGGTGAAAAAAAGCAGGGGTGGCATTACCATGATTAGGGCAAAATTCTCTTTTAATCCCCTAATACATCCTTCCCCTTCTCAGGGGCAGGTGTTCAGTAAAGTGCTTGAGCAAACATTCCCTTATGTTTCTTTCTCTCACTAAATATTTTAAACCTGATTCAAACAGCTCCCTCTTAGAAAACTTTAGCTCTTGACCTCCTCTGACTGCTGCTCCTGAAGCAGCCTTTCAGTTTAGAATTTCTCACCAGCCTTTTCTGGGGTCTCTGTAACATCCTCCTCAACATTCTTTCTTGCTGGCCCTTCAGTGAATGATTCTGCCCCTGGGATCTTAGGTGGCTTTTAGCCAGGGCTTCCTCTCAGACTTAGTCCTGGTCCCCTGCTGAATTCAATTCATTAAATCAAACATTTGTTAAGTACCTGATATGTATGAGCAAATCCCTGTTTTGGGCACTGAGGAAACAGTGACCCCCAAAATGACACTACCCTCAAATAGCTTACAGTTTAGGGTACTGGAGAGGAGAGTATAGGACAAGTTCACAGAAGTATGAGACAAGATATTATATCATAGGGACAAAATAGATTCAGACAAAGGCCTCCGAGAAAATCTGAGGATCCAGAGATCATGGAGATTTGACACCAGAGGACTGAGTTTTGATCTTGGTTCTGACTCTTACTACCTGCCTAACCTTCCTGAAGTTACTTTGGGAAGGCCCTCTCTGGGCCTCAGTTTCCTCAGCTGTAATATCAGAGCATTGGACTAGATGACCTCTAAGGTCCCCTAACAGTCGTGGGTCACTGACGCACCCCATGGTTCCACTCACAATCCCTATGACTGCCTAAGACAGGGGTTCTTCACCTGGGACATCTAGATTTCAGGAGTTCTTGAAAATGAATGGGAAAAAAATAATTGTTATTTTCACTAATCTGTAACTGAAAGTATTTCCAACATTATTGGGAGAGGGAGTCCATCTGCCAGAAGGATCCTTGACACGCAGAAAAAGGTTGAGAACCCCTGTCTTCTGCCAGGGCAAAACTCCCTTCCCAGTATGAGTTGTATTCTCTAGGTAGTCCCCTAAGGTCGGGGACCGGCTAGCTTTTATATTTGTATCCCTCGTGCTGACAGGGCACCAGGCTTAGAACAGAGTAGGCAAAATGCTTGTCAACGGAGGGAGTATTATTAGCCTCATTTTACAGACGAGTAAAGCAGACTTCAGAGAGGCCAAACGACTTTCTCTGCTCACGCAGCAGAGATAGGATTCGAACCCACGCCTTCTTGCCCTCGAAGCACCACGTAAAGAATAGAGAGGCCACCGGCCCCACCGCCCAGGAGGAGCTTCCAGCAGGCTGACGTCCTCCAAGCGGGAACCCCAGCTCAGAGCTCCCCGAGGGCATCATTAGCTTAAAAAATGGTTCGTCTGATCTCACCCTCCAGCCGTCCTTGCGTGCCCCACGCAAGGAAAATGCCTGTTCTCCTTTGAAGCCTGATTGACTAACAACGTGGAGATTAATGGGTGATTCTGGGCCGCCTGCACTTCCGCCCCATCGACAAAGCCGAGCGTTCTCGGGCAATCGCAATTAACCACATGTTCGTGGGCGACCGGTTCGCCCCGCCGGCCGGCCTCCCTCCCTCCCTGCCTGCCTGGCTGCTTCCGCGGCCGCTCTCCCTCCTCCCGCCTCCTCTCCCCAGACACTGCCTTTTCCTCAAGCTAACAAAGTGCTCATCGATTTTCTCCTTTTTTTCTCCTCCCCCTCCCTGTCTAACACAGCTCAGATGGGCTTCAAGGGGGAAAAAAAATCTCAGCTCAGAGGAGTAGAGCCGGGGGATTTGTTTCTCCTGGGAAGTTGAGTCACTTCGGGAGGCAGCCTGCAATTATCGAAAGGGTTCTAGGTTTGGCGTCAGAACACCTAGGTTCAAATCCTGGCGTTACTCCTTACTTCATTCCTAAAAGGAGAATTGGACTCCCAGACCTGTAAGAAGTCTTTTCAGCTATGTGTGTGTGTGTGTGTGTACACATACATACATATGTGTGTATGTGTATGTATATGTACATATATATATACACATATATACATATATACACATACACACGTAAGTGGCCTTTGCTGTCTTTGTAACTGTCTCCTCCATAAGACACTTAGCTACCTGAAAAGTCAGTGGGAGCCCGGGGCTCTCATATCCCAAGCTGGCATACTGAAGGTCCTGAAATTTTCATTGGAGAATAGATCTCTGAATCTGAAGTCCTTGATTCACTATGGGACTTTTGGGGGCAAACCATTTTCCTTGTGTGGATCTGTTTCCTCATCTGTAAAACGAAAGGGTCAGACTTGACCATCTCTAAGGTTCCTTCTAGCTCTCACATTCATTTTGTGACCCTTTGATTCAGGGATGTATCCCTTTGGGGTGGGGAGATGTGCATCCCTCCAATAAAATGTTGGGGAATCACTGAACTGAATGAGTTTTAGAGGTCATCAGAGTCCAACCCTTCATTTTACAGGAGGGAAACCAGAACACAGATAGGCCCAAGTCACCAGACAGGGATGAGCCCACACACCAGCACCCGATTGATTGGTGGAGCAAAGCGTGAGTTAGAATGGAGAATCACAGCTGGTGGTAGGAGACGTTGCTGGTGCTTTTAATACCAACATCGTGATAAGGCGAGCAATGTCTTTAACTCAGCATTTTATCAGTCGGCCACCAGCAAAGCCTGGCCACCCAGTCTACCACACTCTAGCCCTCAATTGGCCAAGACCTGTTTGGGTCTCATTTGTAGGACTAAACCAGGAGTTCAGATATCTCATTTTTCAATCCTAGGGCTTTCATCATGGTCCTCTGGGTCCCTGGGGAGAAAAAGCCACTTAAATTGTCAGCTTCAATTGTAGGTACGGAAGATAGACTCCTCATTACAAAAACCTGGCTGGAGCTGGGAGGGAGCTGTCCCTACTCAGCCTCTCTGGCTGTCCATTTGCCAGCCCATGGGAATACTAGAGTCATTGGCCTTTGGTTGGTGGAGTAGTCTCTTAGTCCCAAATCGATTTGGGGGCAGGGCCCAGGATCAGGCCTTTGAGGACCATACAAATTAGAGCAATAAAGAAAGATATGAGGTCACCTAGTTCAGGAGTTCTTAACCTAGGTCTATGAACTTATTTTAGAAAACATTTTGATAACTATATTTCAACATAATCGACTTCCCTTGTAATTCTATGTATTTTATTTCATGCATTTAAAAACATGATTCTGAGAAGGGGGTCCAATAGGCCAAAGGAGTCAAGGAAACCCAAAACCTTAAGAACCCTTGATCTAGTTCAATTTCATTTTTTCTAATGAGATACTGAAGACCCAGAGAGATGGAACCATTTGCCCAAGGTCACACAGCTAGTATATAGCAGAGTTAGGAGTCCAACCCAGGTCCCTCGATCCCACATCTAGTGTTCTTTCCCTAACACCACATTTATCTTATCAGACTGGGCCTGAGTAACAGCAAAGATAGACATTAGATATTTCTGTTGTTTGTTATTCTATTATTTCAGTCATGTGTGACTCTTCTCGACCCCATTTGGGGTTTTCTTGGCAGAGATACTGAGGTGGTTTGCCATTTCCTTCTCTAGCTCATTTTACAGATGAGAAAACTGAGGCAAACAGGATTAAGTGACTTGTCCAGGGTCACATAGCTAGTAAATGTCAGAGGCCAGATTTGAACTCAGGTCTTCCTGACTCCAGGTCTGGTGCCTGGATTATATATATATATATGTGTGTGTGTGTATGTAATATTATATTATATTACATTATGTTAGATTATATTACATCATATTACATTACATTATGTTAGATTATGTTGTATATTTTATATTACATGTACATTATATTATATGTACATCTGATATACATTAGATGGACTCCCCATTTGTTCTTCTGGGTCTTTTTTTTGGCAGAATCTGGGGTGATACCTCTGGGAGCCTGGGCTACTCTGTTCAGGCCAAGCATTCTCATTGCAGATGGTGGTTGGGGGAGGGACTCTTTCCCTTAGGCAATCGAATGATCATTGAGCTGAAGGCACCCAGTTTTTGCCGAGGGTTTTGAAGAAACTGCAGCAGGTCAGGGATGGTCTATTTGCTCCCTGTGGGATAGTGCAGAGTACAACATGGCACTCCATGATGGGGCAACCTTGCTGAAGAGAGGGAAGGCAGATTCCAGAGGGGAGGCAGACTCTAGATACCATAGCTCAGATACAAGGGCACAAGGCTCTTTCCCCAGCTTTGCAGATGAGCAAAGAACACTTACCAAGCAGACTGACTTATCTTCGCTAAGAAAGAACAGGCATACATATTTTTTGGCTCATGGAGGAAGGGACAAAGGGGATTTCTGCAATACTCAACTCCATCCCATTCCCCTTGCTCATCTCTACATCATCAAATCTTACCAGCCCAGCCCATCTACCACTAGCAGAATGTTGTTTTAATCCATTGTTTAAAATTCTGAGCTTAACAAAATCAATGAAAATGAGCCCATCCATGTACGCAATCAGAATAAAAATAGAGGATTATATGTGAAACCGCACATCTCTATTATTCACAGCTCACTTTTCTTTTTAATTATACAGGAAATTCAGCCTTTCTTACTTTCAGAGCTGACCTGCTTGTCTGTTCTCTCCTCTGTTCTCTCATGTGCATTTCTAAAACATTTTTCAATAATCCTCTTTTCTTTTTTTGGCAATTTTGTCACTAGCTCCCCTCTTCTCACTTTCTCCTCCACGGAGAAAAAAATAAAAACCAAATCACTGCAATACATATATATATATATACACTTATATATGTATATATATGCATATATATATACACTTATATATGTATATATATGCGTATATATATATATATACGTATATATATATGTGTAATCAAGCAAAACAAATTCCCACATTGGCTGTGTCCAAAAAATGCGACAGAGAAGGTTAGAAGGTGCTTCGGGGACCATGTAGTCTAACCCCTCATTTTACCAAGCGAATTTAGTTCTAGAGAAGAAATGGGACTTGTTCGTAGTGGGTGTGGTCTATGATTAAAACCTAATTCTCCTGATGCCTAGTCCAGGACTTTCTGCATTACCACATAAGGAGATGTGCTTTTCATGAATTTCCTCAGTATTCCCAACTTTTAGTGTCTCTGGGCCTAAAGTCAAGAGTCCTGGATTCTGGTTCAAGCTTCACCACTAACTCACTGTGTGATCTTTGGCATGTTGGCCCTCCTCTCTGGGCCTCAGTTTCCTCGTCTCTAAAATGGGAGTGATGTAGGGAGGGAGAATCATCTGCATGGTTTCTAATCCTTTCTGTTCTAATATTCTAGGTTCCGTGCTTGAAGATCCCTCTTAGCCCTACTATTCTATATTCTATCTTGTCCCCATCCTGGTTCCCCATTGCTCTAAGCCTGAGGGCTCAAAAAATAAATAAATAATACCAGAAGGCAGCATGATACAATGGTTAGAGTCCTGCACTTAGACTCTGAAAGGTTCAGGTTTAAATCTTATTAGCTTTGTGACCCTGGGCATGTCACTTAATTTCTCCCAGCCTCAGTTTCCTTATCTGTTAAATGAGGATAATATAATAGCACCTATTTCACAAGTTTGTTGTGACAGTCTAATGAGATATTTATGTAAAGTGCTTTGCAGACCTTAAAGGAGGGGAACTGGACTTGCAGCTTCATAGACAGACAGTTGGGAACTCCCATACGAGGGCTGGGCCATCTCCAGTTGTCTTGACTTATGTCTTGCCACTGGACTCTGATGGCTCTGAAGGAGAGAATGGGGCTGGTGATTTTGCACAGCCCTGCCTCACTTATATCCACTTCACTCCCAAGACAAGACATCCCCCTCATAATGTCATTGGTTCTCTTGAGAAGGAAGGACGAACAACTGCCCAAATGAAACTCCGTCCACCAAAGCAGGCTAGCACCTTCTCTACAACTTACAGTTAGTCTTGGAGAGTTGCCAAGAGCAACGAGAGCTTAAGGGATTTGTTTGGGGTCACACAGCCAGTAGATACCAAAGGTGAGACGACGACCTGAATATTTTTCTCTCTAAGTCCAACCCCACTATATGCTACACTTTGGGAGCCATCTCCAGTTGTTCTGATCCATATCTGTCCACTGGACTCTGACAGCTCCTGAGGAGAGAGTGAGGCTGGTGACTTTGCACAGCCCTCCCTCACTTAAATCCAGTTCACTTGCATGCCATGGCATCACCTCCCTGATTCATGGTCCTCTTCGAGAACAAAGAACAAACAACACCATACCTTAAAGTTCTATGTAATGATGATGAGTGTCCCGTGACTTCCCATCTCCTCCCAGGGGACCAGAGTTGGACAAAATGATTTCTGCAGTCTCTAACAGACTCTGAAAACAGAGCTGGCCACCACTCACCCTCCCTCCCCATCTGCCTAATTCCTGCGCTCCCAGAAGCAGAGCTGCTTGAACTCTCCAGACAGTGATTGCCAGAGGGCAACAGTCATCCAATAGGAGCGGCAGCCATGGTGGCTGGGAGGTTCCTAAACACGGAGCTGTCCACAGAGATGTTCTCTTTTAGTTAAAATGCTTACGACTCAGACTGACTGCAGCCTTGAGTCTTGAAAGGATTTCTACTGCTGGAAGGGAGTGGGGGTGGGGCACAGGGGGGAGATGCTGGGGAAAGGGGAAGAGAATACCTAGAGAAGGGTCCTTAATAACTTCTTTGGAGGCAGTATTGACCTAACTCCCCACCCCCCAAGAATTCTCACAGACTCCAGCACAGCAAGTCGCATGACAGAAAGGAGTCTTCCTTTTGGCCCCTCAGATGACTTCTCCCCATTTCTCTGAGAGGAGAAATTGAGGTCCAGGAAAAGACCAACAGTTCTATGTAATGAATGAGAACAATAGTTCTCCAAAAAAGTCATAGTACAACAAAGGAAACCAATTATTTTGAAAAACAATTATCCATTTTCTAAAGTTTATAGAACACCCACCTGGGTTAAGTGTCTTGCTTATGTTTGTCATATTTGATTCCTCACAGGGTCCCTCGTCAGTCTCCCTGTCTCCTCGTGTTCCAATACACTCAGAGACATGACCCTTGAGGAAATTGTTTTCTGGCCCTGCTTTCCCCTCATGCCCTGTCCTAACTCAAGCTGTTTCCTTCCCAAAAGAGAGAGGCAACCGTTGCACCAACCATTGCATCAAATCTCTCCCTTTACAATAGCTCCAAACCAGGGTTTCCCACCTAACAAGCTATAGACCGATAATGGTCTGCAAAATGTTGGCTGCTGAAAGCCTGGGCCACTAGGTGGCGCACAGTGCATAGAGCGCTTGCCCTGGCATCAGGAAGACTCATCTTCCTGAGTTCAAATCTGACCTCAGACTTTTACTAGCTGTAAGACCCCGGGCAAGTCACTTAACCCCATTGGCCTCAGTTTTCTCATCTGTAAAATGAATTGGAGAAGGAAATGACAAACCACTCAAGTATCTCTGCCAAGAATACCCTAAATGGGGTCACAAAGAGTTGGACACAACTGAACAAAACCAAAAGTCTTAAAACCCCAAAATGAAAACCTCTGTTCTTCTTCTGTGGTAGAACTTTGTCAAGGTTAGGGTTAATGATAACTGGAATTTCTCTAACTTTAAAGTTTGCAGAACATTTTTTGCATTCTTGTCCTTTTGGATCTTACCAATAACCCTCTGCAATAACTGGTTACCACAGGCTTCACTTTATCTTCACTTTACAGATGAGGAAACAGGCTCAGGGAGATTAAATATCTTGCTGGGGGCCCCACACTCAGTCAGTCAGTCCGTCAGACAATAATCATTTATGGAGCACTGACTCTGTGCCAGGCACAGTGCACTGAGGATACAAAGAAAGGCAAAGGACAATCCTTGCCCCCAAGCAGCTCACAGTCAAACACGGGAGACAATGTGAAAACAATTATGTACCGACAAGTTCTGTGTAAGCTCTATCTGCTCTGCCACTCTTTCTTCCCATCCATAAAGTGCCTAGGCACCTGGTTTGCTTTCACTTGTATTCCATTAAGTTTCATTCATTTCATTTCATTTGAGATTCATCCCAGGGCCCTTCTCAATGACAAAATTTCCCTGATATCATGGTCCTCTTCAAAAAGGAAGGAAAAACGCAACAACCGTAAGGATGGTGTCCTGACTTCTCACTTTAGTGCCCTTTCTTTCTTGACGTTGGCACAATCTGAGTCACGCAAATTTTTGAACCAGAGGGACCCTTAGAGGCCACTTAGGCCAAACCTCTCATTTTACAGATGAGGAAACAGAGGCCCAAGGTCACAAGGTAGTAGAGCCAGGATTTGAACCCATGTCCTTTGACTTCTAACCCATCAACCTTTCCATTGTATCAAGCAGCCTTAGGGTATTACCACTTTCTAGGACTTTTGTGCTTCCTGCCTCCCCCTCGCCCCTCAACTACACCAAGTATATAAAACTTTCCAGCAGCAGAAAATGATGGGTCCTTCAGAGTGCAAGTGTCCTGCCACTTCACAACCACCTTGTAAGGTATTATTATTCCCATTCTGTAGATGGGGGAATTGAGGCTAAGGGAGGTTAAATGAAGTGTTATAGGTCACACATTTTAAAAATCTGAGGCAGATTTGAACTCTGGTCTTCCTGACTCCAAAGCCAGCACCTAGCTGCTGCTCATCCCTGCTCAGCACTTGATAAATATATCATAAAATGATCTTATTAACCATAATGGCATCAGGAATCTTCCTGTACAGAAAACCCTGGAAAGAATTTGCTAATGCTTGTCCAGCTTAGTAGAGGACTAGGTCATCACTCCCTCTTCCTCCTCTCCTTATCCTTCTAGCCCCAGCTCCTGCCTTCGCACTGGCACCAGTCTCCTACCTCCTGAGTTCTGAGGATTGCTACACAGAGGCTATGGAAGGGAGAGCAAGCATCTCTCAAAAAAAATAGGAAAAGTTTTGGAAAGACTTTTAAGAAATAATATAAAATAACCAAAAGGACAACTGGAAGACTGAAGGACAAAGTAACTATGACAGGAGAGAAAAGAAAGGAAGGAAGGAAGGAAGGAAGGAAGGAAGGAAGGAAGGAAGGAAGGAAGGAAGGAAGGAAGGAAAGGAAGGGAGGAAGGAAAGAAGAAAGGAAGGAAGGAAGGAAGGAAGGAAGGAAGGAAGGAAGGAAGGAAGGAAGGAAGGAAGGAAGGAAGGAAGGAAGGAGGGAAAGAAGGAATAAAGGAAGGAAAGAAAGGAAGGAAGAAAGGAAGGAAGGAAGGAAAGAAGAAAGAAAGGAAGGAAGGAGAAAGGGAGAGAGATAGAGGAAAGAAGGAAGGATGGAGGGAGGAACAGAAGGAGGGAGGGAAAGAAGAGTAGAAGGAAGGAAGGGAGGGAGGGAAAGAGGGAGGAAGGAAGGGAAGAAGGAAAGAAGGAGGGAGGGACAGAAGGAGGG
Organism: Phalanger gymnotis; assembly: GCA_028646595.1. Taxonomy (NCBI): domain Eukaryota; kingdom Metazoa; phylum Chordata; class Mammalia; order Diprotodontia; family Phalangeridae; genus Phalanger; species Phalanger gymnotis. Next base: position 62,011,160 of record CM053622.1, on the reverse strand, counting down.
AAGGAAAGAAGAATAGAAGGAAGGGAGGGAGGGAAAGAGGGAGGAAGGAAGGGAAGAAGGAAAGAAGGAGGGAGGGACAGAAGGAGGGATGGAAGGAAGGAAGGAAAGATGGAGGTAGGGAAGGAAAGAGGGAGAGAAGAAAAGAAGAAAAGCAAAGAAAATAGAATGAGAGTGAGGGAAGAAAGGAGGAAGGTAGGAAAGAGAAAGGAGAAGGAGGGAGGGAGGAAAGGAGGAAGGAAAGAGAGGAACAAAGGGAGGAAGGAAGGACACATTAAGTGTCCTTCTATGTACTAAGCACTTTATAAATAATATCTCACTTAATCCTCACAACAACTCTGCAGGTGGGTGCTATTATTATCTCCATATTACAGTTGAAGAAACAGGCAGAGGTTGAATGAACGGGAATGAATGGACAAAATAAGAACATCTTATATTCATATAGTGCATCAAGATTTGCAAACACTGTACACACATTGTCTCATTTGAGTCTTACAACAACCCTGGGAAGTAGGCACTGTTGTTATTCCCATTTTCCAGGTGAGAACACTGAGGTTGACAAGTTGAGTGACTTGCTCATACAGCTTGTTAAGTATCCAAGGCAAGACTCAAAGCCAGGTCTTTTGGGTGTTGAAATCCAGTGTTTTATCAAGTTATGGAATGCTATACCTCAAAATCATTTATCTAAATATAACATACATATATATTTAAATATAAGTAAGGTCATAGATAAGATCAGTCCAACTGTCTCATCTTACAGATGAGGAAACTGAGGCCCAAGGAAGGTGTGACTTGACCAATTTCAAGTTGATAGCAAACTTCAGAGACAGGATTTGAACCCAGACCCTCTCTCTACAGAGGCAGCAATCTTTTCAGTGTGTCATGTTGCCTCCTCAGTTGCAAAGCGAGTTTAACTGTGTATGTTGATAGTAAGTTCATAAAATCATTTAGAGTAATTTCAGTATTTTACACTGGAGTATAGGTTGGGTTGGGAAACCAGTTCTAAACCATTTCCAGACCTGGTAACAACATACTCTCCCCACTATTTTCCAGCATTGACATGATATTTATTTCCTTCTTTAATTTAAAAAATAAAATCACCTTAAGAGTACCCAACAAAAGAGACCTGCTCAAGCACTCCTCTAGTCATTCTGCTGGTCACAAACCTTCAATGGTTCCCCATTGCTTCCTACAAGATGAAACTCTTCTGCCTATCTTTCAACGGCAATCTACTTCCCCCTTATCTGTCCTTCTCCTCATCCTTAATGCATGCCCTCTATACTAGCACAGTGCAGTACTTAACAAATTCTTGATTCCTTCCTCCTGCTTTCTAATAGGGCCATCTCTTTGTTTCACTCTCATTCCATCTTTTCTAGGAAGCTTCCCCTATCATCCTACACTATAGAATCAGCCTGCTCCTCTCCCCCCGCCTCCCTCTCTGTCTTTTTCTCTGTCTCTCTGTCTCTGTCTCTCTCTGTCTCTTTCTCTCTCTGTCTCTCTTGCCCCGCTCTGTCTCCGTCTCTCTCCTCTCCCTATCTCCTCTCTCTCTGTTTCTGTCTTTCTCTGTCTCCCTTTCCCCTTTCCCCCCTCTTTGTCTCTCTCTCCCATTCTGTCTGTCTCTTTCTGTGTATGTGTGCGTGTGTGTGTGTGTGTGTGTGTGTGTGTCTGCCTCTGACTCTCTCTATATATGTGTTATTTCTTCTGGTAAAGGAAGACTGGAACTCATTTGAAGCTTAGATTTTTAGAGAGTTACTTGGAATGTTAAGAAGTTCAATGACTTACCCACAGTCACAGAGCCAGTGTAGGTCAAAAGCAGAATTGTTTTGCTGACTCCAAGGCCAATCCTCTGTAGGCCTTAGGGTCTCATGTTGTTCTCTAATTGTGTTTCTCTCCCTCTGATGAAAAGAGAAACTTCTCAAGGTCCACTCCTTCTCTGTCCCCCAGAATGGGTACTCCCTGAGAGTTGCGGCCAAGTCTGTATCTTGTCTATCTTCCCCAGAACCAGGAGTTCCCTGAGGGCAGGCACGGGTTGGGGGGTGAGGGGTGCCGTTTCGGGAGGGGAGGGAGTGGGTCTGTGTCACCTTAATCCTGACCAAAGCAGGAGCTTTCTGAAAGGACGGTCTGGATCTGTTCCTCCTCTATCTTCTCCCACCCCACCACCAGCAGAACTAAGCTCAGGACAGAGAAGAGGGTGAGCTCCCGGTGTGTCTCGCTGGATGTATTTTTTGGCATCTGCCCTCACTCCACAATGTCTCTGTGCATCCATCCTCAGAGCCTGGGGTTTCCTCTCCGGCCTTGGAAAATCCTCCTTTGACTGTCATGGATTCTCAACACCTCTGATATATTGCAAGAATTAAAACACATTTAGGAGGAAATCTCAAAATCGGGCCCTGCTTTTCCCCTCTGCATTAAAGAACAGCAGTGACTGTTTCAAGCTGTGGCCAAGCCGGAGAGGAGCAACAGGCTAAGGCCGAGTTAATTGAATTTAAAAGCTCTAAGCTCGAGCATTTGGAGAAATCACTTTGGTGAGCAAGTTCTCCAGCCTGCCTCCTGCTTAATCTTCCTCCACAGAAAGCAGAATTAACCCTGCACTAAGACCTCATTAGGGAAACCCAAGGCGATTACCTGTCAGGGACCACGTCGGCTAACAAAGGACATTCGTGCCAGCAGCCTAAGGTGAGAGGGAACAAGCCCCTGCCCTAAGCCCAGCTCTCAGCCCTATGGTCTAATGGTGTCATGAGAAGACCTGACTCAGGCTCTGGTTTTGAAACCCACCACCTGTGTGACCTTGCCAAGCCCCTTCAGTCCTGGGCCTCAGTCTTTCCATTAAATACCATCTCATTTGAGCCTTAAAATCCTGGGAGGCAGGTGTTATTTTTATCTTCATTTTACAGTTGAGGACCTGAGGGAAACAGAGGTTAAAAGACTTAACCAGGGTCACACACAGCTACTGAGTATCCGAAGCTGGATTTGGACTCAGGTCTTTCTGACTCCAAGCCCCAAATTCTATCTACTGCATTATCTTGCTATCTCCATAGATGATTTCTGGGTTTCCTTCCTGCCTTAGATCTATGATCTTTTTAGAGATCAGCTAGTCCATCTGACAGATGAGAATCTGAGGCTCAGAGAGGTCAAGGGATTAGAATAACACCTAGGGCAGGGAGTGGAGACTGGGGTCCTTCAAGGACTTTTAGAGGTCATCCAGTCAAATCCCCCTATTTTTCAAGATGGGGAAATTGAGGCCCAGAGAGGAGAAAGGACTTGAGAATCATTATGGTGAAGTGGATAGAGCACAAGACAAAGAATCTGGAAGAGCTGGGGTCAGATCCCACTGCTGATAATAGTTGTATGCCCATGAGCAAGTCAATTCACTGCTCTGAGACTCAGTTTCCTCATTTGTAAAATGAATACTTTTAATCAATAAGCATTTATTAAGCCCCTACAATGTGCCAGGCACTGTGCTAAGTGCCAGGGATACAAAAAAAAAGCAAAAGACAATCCCTGCACTCAAGGAGATGACATTGTAACAGGGGAGATACTATGTATATACACGGACACATACAGCTTGTATAAAAGAAGCTAGAAGCTAACCTTAGAAGGGAGATAGTAACTGTCAACTTACTTCACAGGGTCCTTTAAAGACTCAAGTTAAACAGCATATGGAAAACGCTTGGCGAACTTGATAAATGTCTTTTATTATCACAGCTCAAGGTCAGCGCAGCAGGATGGTAGAGTCATTCCATTCAAGGAGCATTTATGAATCCCCTACTGAATTTGGTGCTAGATATACACAGACAAGAATGAGGAAGCCCTGCCTTCCAGGACTTTCAGTCAATCAGTAAGGAAACATTCAATGATTAGCTCTGATGTGCCAGACACTGTACTAAGCTCTAAGAATACAAGTACAGAGAACAACACAGGCCTACTCCTAAGGAGCTATGTTCGAATGGGGGAGATAATAAGCACATATATTTGTCTCTGTGTGTATATACGTACATATATATTCATATGCACATATATGTAAATATAAACAGAATAAATGTAAAGAGAATAAGCACAACATATCCAAGGAGGGAAAACACTCATTGTTAAAGGGATCAGGAAAACCTTCAAATAGAAGATGGTTTTTTTAATAATAGCTGACTTTTATCGTTTAGCCATTTTTCAGTCATGCTTTTGTGACCTCATTTGGAGTTTTCTTGGCAAAGATACCGGAGTAGTTTGCTGTTTCCTTCTCCAGCTCATTTTACATATGAAGAAACTGAGGCAAAGAGGGTTAAGTGACTGACTCAGGGTCACACAGCTAGGAAGTGTCTGAGGCTGGATTTGAACTCAGAGAGATGAAGCTTCCTGACTTCTGGCTCACTCCACTACCTAGCTGCTAGCTAACATTTATATGGCACTTAGTATGTGCCAGGCACTGGCCTCTTTGTACCTCGCTTTCTTTATCTATCAAACGAAGAGCATGGGCTTGTTCTCTAAGAGCCCATCCAGTTCTAGAGTCTATGATCTTGAGTCATGCACCTGGGCCTTAAAGTAGACTTTCAGCTCTAACCTTCTATAAGCAGTGGAATGTCATCTAATGTCAAGTTCTCAGCCCCCTACTTTCCTCCCTCTACACTCTATCTTGGTGACCTCATCACTACCTACCAGTTTAGTTGTAGTCACTACATCAGTAACTCCCAGGTCTGGATCTCCGGTCTTTATCCTGAGCTTCAACTCCACATTACCAGCTGCCTATTGGACAGGCCTCAAACCAGATGGATGCACCATTGGCACCTTTAATTCAACATGACTAAAACAGAACTCATTATTTTCCCCACCCCAAGCCTCCTCCTATTCCGGACTTCCCTATTACTCTCAAAGGCTCTGCCATTTTTGCAGTCTCCCAGGTTCATAACCTTGGTACTATCTTCTACTCCTCACCATCTTTTGCTCTACCTATCTCATCAGGTGCCAATTCTTGCCATTTCCTACTTCCAAAACATCTCTCACAACTGACCCCTTCTCTCTACCTGCACAGATACCACCTTGATTCAGGTTCTTCCTACTGCTCCCCCAGATTATTGCAATCACCTCCTAACTGGTCTCCTTGATTCGTTTGTCTCCACTTCAGTACATGCTCCATGCTGCTGCCAAACCAATGTTCCTTAACTGATGATCTGACCATGTCACTCTTCAACTCTAATGACTTACTATTGCCCTCTGGGATCAAATATAAATATAAACAACTCCTCCTCCTTCTACTTCTCCTCCTCCTCCTCCTCCTCTTCTTCCTCCTCCTCCTCCTTCTTCTTCTTCTTCTTCTTCTTCTTCTCTTCCTCCTCCTCCTCTTCCTCCTCCTCCTCCTTCTTCTTCTTCTTCTTCTTCTTCTTCTTCTCCTCCTCCTCCTCCTCCTCCTCCTCCTCCTCCTTCTTCTTCTTCTTCTTCTTCTTCTTCTTCTTCTTCTTCTTCTTCTTCTTCTTCTTCTTCTTCTTCTTCTTCTTCATGTTCCTTTTCTTCTTGTTTCTAAAATCCTTCACAGCCCAGTCCCAACCTATATTTCCAACTTCATTGGACATTTTCAGGATATTGAACTGAGCATCAAAAGACGTCAATTCTCATCCCAGTTGAGCCACAAACTTTCTTTGTGGCTTTGAGAAGTCACTGCCCTCTCCAGGCCTCAGTTTCCCCAATTGTAAAATAAAAGGGCTAGACCACATGATCTCAAAGATCTCTTCCATTTCTATGGTCCTAGCAAGGTAACACAGGGTAAGGGAGTGGGCACTGGAACTGCCTTACTAGCTGTGTGGCCTTGGGCAAATCACAACCTCTTTAAACTTTAGTTTCCTGCCCATAAAATCGGTGTCAGAAATTAGAAGGCAATTGGAAGAAAAGGGACCCTTCCAGTGTCACTCAGTGAGTCAAGGGCAAAGGCCCTTTAGTCCCAACCTCTTGGCCTTTCCCTTAAAGGTTTGGACTCCCTCTCAGAAGGAAAAGGAACTTGGAGTTGCTAGGGGGAAGTATCTTTTTCTATCACCCACCCAATATCCAAAAAAACCCTCAAGGAGTATTGGAGGGAAAAGTCGAGTTTGGGGCCTCTTGCCTTCTAAGTTCAGGGTACTTTGAGTGAGTTTCTCTGGGATCATCCAGAGAGGGTAGCCCCAAGAAGGCCCAGGCATGAAGGTAACTCAGCTTTAGCTTTCTTGTATCTTTTATCCTTAAACAAACCAGGTGATGTGAAATTGTAACTCATGTCTGTAGCTAGGAAGAGAACCAAATCAATACATTAGTTTTAATCCTTGGCAGCAGAAACACATCCGTGGTGTCTGGGGGCATTATGCAGCTGGCAAATATTCTATTAATTCATCAGGCTAGAGATTTCACCTGCAAAGATATCTGCCTCTGAATCAAAAGCACTTTAAGGAGGCAACATGATACAAAGGGAAGAATAATAGATTCAGAGTTGGGAATCCTGGGTTCAAATTCCTCTGACACTATTTAGCTGTAGGAATCTGAGCAAAGCCTTTACCTCTCTGAGCCTGTGTCTTCATTTGTAAAATAAGGATGATAATAATATCTAGGAATATTATATTTATGATATTTTGTCTTAATATTGTCTCTGTCAGTGTCTTTCTGTCTGTCTGTCCAGTTTATAAATATATATATTTATAAATATAAAATAGATAATATCTATTAGATAATAATTTCTATAAATAAATATGATCTATGATTATTCTTATTATTGTGTAACCAGGGTTCAGGATCAGTAAGTTTGAACAAGGCTCTTATCATTGGTTGAGATGAAATATTTCACTCCCGGTGGGAGACCCCCTTCACTCTGTATTGAATTCTATGCTCTAATCTTTATGAGGTGTATGGAGTGTATGGTATATTCTAGTCTTCATAGGGTGTATGGAATGTTAAGGAGGACTAGCACCTCTGGTGTCAGGGCTGCTCATCCACCTTTGGTGTCTACCTGATTCACCCAACTCTGACCTGTGGCTTCAAGAAGCTGTAGCATGCTCAGCAGCCATACCCCAGTAAACCAGGTAGGGGGATGTCTACCCACAAGCATGTGAAGACATTTCCCAGCAGAATGAGTAGATGATAACAATTTGTTCCAATGGCCATGAAAGTCGATGAAGCAGGTGTTGTGAAGCATTTAGAGCCTGGTCAGACATCAAAGATGCCAAGGTCATCCATTGTATCCTAGACCATCACCAGTCATCCTGACTTTTGTCTTGCCACTGGACTTCAATGACTCTGGAAGAGGGAGTCAGGCTGATGACTGTGCAATTCTGCCTCATTTCAATCCAGTTCACACACAAGTCAAGATATCATCTGTGATGTGATTGGTCTTCTTCAAAAACGAAGGACAAACAACAATCTTTATAACTTCTTTCATTTTTGTTTACTATTTGCTTGAGGAAATGGGTTTACCCACTATTTCTAATGGTCTTGTATAACTAGCATTTGGTGGGATAGAAGTGAAGCCTTCTGATATAGTTTGGGGTACTTCTTCCCTGTTAAAGATAGTGATCAGGAAATTGGCTTGTATCTAAAAATGAAATAAATTCCTCTAGACTCGCAATATGTAGGAGGGAAGATAGATATAATTCTATAATTCTCCCTCTCTGAGGAGACCAAAGTGGCCATCCTTGTGGCCATAATCTTGTGCTCCCCTCCAAGTAGAGATCAAAAGTCTTCATGCCCCTTTGCAAGCTGTATTTAGACAAACTCATGTGAAATACATATAATCTACTTGGGAAACATATAATTCCCAAATTTTTAGTAGTAATAGCAGTGGCGGCAGCAGTGGCAGCAGCAGCAGCGGTGGTGGTGGTGGTGGTGGTAGCAGCAGCAGTAGTAGTAGTAGTAGTAGTAGTAGGAGGAGGAGGAGGAGGAGGAGGAGGAGGAGGAGGAAGAGGAGGAGGAGGAGGAAGAGGAGGAGAAGGAGAAACTTTTTTTTTTGAAAATAGGGAAGCATCTTGTTCCTGAAAAATACAATGACATGATTCCTGAGTAGGGTGGCAGCTTGGAGATGGTGGATCAGTATGTGAGCAGCTCACTAAGACACTAAGTCCCAGGCTATGAATGATTGAATAATTTGAAGGAAGGGAGAGAGAGAGAGAGAGAGAGAGAGAGAGAGAGAGAGAGAGAGAGAGAGAGAGAGGAGAATTTAAATATTTACTATTAATATGTGAAGCACTACATTGAATTCTGGGGAGAGAAATACAAAAGCAATGACAATCCTACCTTTAAGGACCCTACATCCCAATGAGGGAGACAATACACAAAAAGGAGAGGGCTTGTCTAGGGAGTTACTATACAGCTAATATGTATCTCTAAAAGGAGAAAGTTGGCCTAGTTGACCTCTTACAAACATAATGGTTAGCCTGGGTTCAAATCCGGCCTCTGATCCTTGCTAGATGTGTGAGCATGGGCAGGTCAGAAAAGTCTGAGCTGGGAGAGATCAGAGATATATCACTGAAGCTCAGAGGTGTTGTGGTGTGTCCATAGCCACAGAGCCAAAAAATGTCAGAGGTGAGATTTGAAACCAAGTGTCCTAACTCCAAGTCTAATGTGTTCTCCGCTATGTCAAAATAGTTTTCTCATCTGTATGTCCCCTGTGGCCTAGCACCCTCAAGTTCTGGGCTCCCACAGACTGTCCAGTCTTGGGGCTGCTCCTTGAACAATTTCCTCATTTGCTCATTGGGGCAGCAAGTGGTAAGTAGAGGAGGATGGGAGGGCAAAGTCCAAACTTTGCCTTTCTATTACATGGCCTATTTCCTTTTCTGCTGCCTCAATTCTGGGGCTGCCTATTCAATTCTTTTCTGTCCAAGAGGCTGACTTTGTCCAGCCCCTCCTTCTTCCTTCTCTGGAATGCCGGGTCCCAGATCTCTCAAGAATTCAATATTTGTCAAGAAAATTAAAAAAAAACCAACAACCAACAGCAGCACAACCTTTCCCTCTCCAGGAGACTGGGTCACTTGGCACCATTCTTGCATAGGGTCATGTCATTTAGGAACCCTGCCATTGCCTCCTGTGGACACTTCATAGGCTGCTTGGGTGAGAGCCTGGGTGACAGAGTGCAACATGCAGCTGCCCCCGCCTGTCTGCTGTCATGCAAATAAAGAGATTTTTCCCCTTCCTACTCCCCTCCCAGCGCAGGACGCTAGGCTGAGTGACTGCTATCGTTCTCTCTCAGTTCCCATGTTGTGTTCTTCTACTCTGCCTCAGCCCCACTCCACCCCACCTGACACTGAAGACTCCATTTTTAAAGCCTAAAATCAAACAAATGTTTTTGATATACAGCAAAGCAAGTCAGCATCCTGGTAGAGTGGAAAGAAGGCCAGATTTGGGTTTGAACATGGGCTCTTCTGCTTACCCCAAATGACTAACCAAGTCCTTCAACCCCGATTAGGCTCAGTTTTCTTCTTCATGTGTAAAATAAGGGGGTAGGATTAGATAGCCTCTGAGATAGTGACATATTGGTAAAAGTTTAACAAAACTCTCTCTCTCTCTCTCTCTCTCTCTCTCTCTCCCTGTGTATATATATATAAGAAAACACTTAAATTTAAACTTTTTAGTTGACATTTTCCCCATCCCTATCTTCTTGCAATCAGGGTTAAGTGACTTGCCCAGAGTCACACAGCTAGTAAGTGTCTGAAGTCCCATCATTTTTAAAAGTCTATTCAATCAACAAGACAATAAATCAAGCCTTGATTTGTGGCACTTGCTGCTTTCCAAAGTGTAAATGTTCGCACTAAAAATTTAACTACCAGTTCTCCCAAGTCTGCTCGAACTGGCTCCAGCCTGCCCATGCTCTCAAGTTCCTTCTGGCTCTGAATCTATGACCTTACGATCCACAATGAGGTGTAACCGATCAACATGTCCCTAGGCTGAGGAGATGTCCTTAACCCTTTTATGGAGGTGACAATGAACACGTCCATCCCCGGCACTGCAAAGGGAAGTAACATTCAGGCTCCCCCACCAGCCCTCAGCATCTGAAATAAGGAGGGTACACCAGCTGAGCTCTAAGGACCCTTCAGCTCAAAACCCTACATTCTTATAGTAATTACTCACATTGGTATAGTATTTTACAGCTAATGAAGAGCTGAAGTAGTCCTGTGAAGTAAAGAGTTCTATCTGTTTCACAGAGGAGGTCCTTGGAAGGGAGCGAGTTATCCAAGGTCATACAAAGTCAGCAGCAGAACTAAGGCTCGAAGCTATATCTCCTGACTGCTCATAGTGGGAAGCACGCAACCCCTTGATGCCGGGAAGTGCCTTAAAGGAGCTGGTCTCATGAGGTGGAATAGATGAGATTTTTATAAAATATCAGGCAGCACAGGAAGTTGCAGAGGTCATCACTTTTCAGGGGCAAAGGAAGTTCCCAGGCTCCCCCACAGGGAGGGCAGTGGGAGGAGGAGGGAGGAAGACCTGGCCCCTGCCAATGGGCTGTCCCCTCTTCTTTGCTTGGCCTCCCAGCTGGGGATGTTGGGTTTTCCCTAGATGACATTTGGAATCTTTTCATAGTTGTCACATTTGCATACATTTGCATAACTTATGGTAATCACATTATTGTTGTGTTTTTTTTTTAAAAAAACACTTTGACTTGGCAGTGGAGCCTTTTAACAGGCAGGTCCCAAAGTCTGTTTCCCTAAACCTAGGCCTCAAGACCACCCACGTAGGAAATCAATCAACAAACCTTAACTGAACATTTACTATGCACTAAGTATTGCCCTGGACACTGGCGAGACAGAAATAGAAGAGCCATGGGCCCCATATCCATTGGTCATATTCAGAAAATTATAGAATTATAGAACCATAGAATGCCTGAACTGAGAGGGAATACACAATATAGAATGCCAAAACTGAGAAGGTCCTTAGAACACAGGGTGTCAGAGCTGGTAGAGGCTTTAGAACCCAGAATGTTAGAGCTGGGAGGTCTCTTAGAACATGGAATGTCAGAGCTGGGAGAGGCCTTAGAACATAGAAAACAGAATGCCAAAGCTGGGAAGATTCTTAGAACACAGACTGTCAGAACTGGGAGGACCCTTAGAACATAGAACGTAAAAGCTGGGAAAACCCTTAGAACCCTTAGAATGCCAGAGCTGGGAGGACCCTTAGAATACAGAATTTCAGAGCCAAGAGAGTCTTTAGAATCCAGAATGTCAAAGATGAGCCTTAGAGATTACTTAGCCCAATCATCTAATTGTACAGATGAAGAAACCTAAGCTGCACAAAATCTAGGAAAAGGATCAGACACAGAAATGATTCCTATTCAAAGGAGAAACAAGTCATTCTGTCATCACTGTAGCCTGGGGCATTCACAGCAGTCTTTTTAGAAGATGTGGGAGCTCGAGCTGGACTTTGAGGAGTAGAAGAGAAGTGAAGAAAGGGGAAGGGAGAAGAAAGTGCCCATACAGTGGAAGAGAGGTGGGAATAACAACGGTATGTCAGAAGAGGAAGAGATGGGCCATGCTGAAGGGAATGGAGCAGAAGGGAGCACCTCATTGTGGAAAGACTCCAAGGTCTGGTCAATGAGTTAGTGCTTGCCCATAGACCATCGAGTGCTATGGAAAATCCTTGAGTTACAGGACTAGAGTGGAGAAGATGGGCCTGGGGGCCCATGAGGAAAGGATGCAAGGTAGACAGATTAGAAAATGGGTGACTACATTCTCTTTCAATTACTGCCTCTTTCTCAGATCCTTCCTTTGTCTTAATCTTGTCTCTGTCAATGTGTTTCTGTCTGTCCATCTGTTTCTCTTCCTTTCTTTCTCTGCTCGTTTCTCTGGACCTTCTTTGTCCTTCCCTCTCTTCCTCTCATATGTCCGGTGTCACTTTCTGGGGGTCCTCCCTGTCTGTCTCTCTGCTTTATGAGCCTTTTCCCCCACCATGTTTTCATTTCTATGTCTCTGGCTCTGTCGGTCTCTCTCTGGGTCCTCCCTATCCTTTTTCTTTCTCCCTTCCTATCCTTCTGTGTCTCTCTCTGTCTCTGTCTGTCTCTCTGTGGGCCCTCACTATCCTTCTCTCTGCTCCCCTCCTATCCTTCTGTGTCTCTCTGTGTCTCTCTATCTCTGTCTCTTTTTCTGGGCCTTCTTTATCCTTCTCTCTGCTCTCCTCCTCTCCTTCTCTTGCCTCTGTATATCTCTGCCTCTCTCTAGATCTTTAGATGTTTCTCTAAGGCACGTATGAGGGCTGCTTATATGTGTGAGATCAGCTAAGGGTGGGGGGCCTGAGGAAGGGGTCTCTGCAGCAATGCTCACATTGAGACCAGAAGACTCACCAGAAAGATGAGGATCCCTGAATGGTCCTGTGACCCCTCCAGCACAGCTGGTCCCTCTTGTCCTTCTCAAAGACTTACAATCAGCCCATGGCTGTGACATTTGTGAGACATTCGATTTAAACATTCCCAATAAAGAAAAACGATCCCTTCTGACTTATTGAATCATAAAATTTTAGAGTTGACAAGGACCTTAGAACATAGAGCATTAGAAAGGACCTTAGGACAAAGCTGAGCTGAACAGGAAGGGCCCTGAGAGGCCATTTAGCCCAGACCCCTTTATTTTACAAATGAAGAAACTGAGGCTGAGAGAAGGAAAGAGAGTTGCTGAGACCACACATGTAACCAGTGAGTAGCAGTCAGAATTTGAACCCAGCACCCTCCAACTATAGTTCAGTCCTATTTTCTTTCTGCCTTGCTTTATGATTCATATCACTGGCAGCTGAGGGAGATGAACCATTAAGAGGCTGTAGGCAGCCTGAGTGCAGGTTAGGCAAATGCATTACCCTAATAATATAGGGAGACAGGCCACACTCCTAAAAAGGGCAAGATAAATATCGTACCAGGACACTGCGGAATAGACGGTTTGATCACCTAGAATTGCTGGGTGCCTATTTACTTTCAATTTAGATTTCCGGAAAGCGACACTTGCCACTTTTTATGTATGAAAGAGAATGATTTGAATTGGAAAAATGACCTTATTTCTCCATCAGGTAGGGAAGGAGCCACAATTTCCCTGGGAAATGATCACCAATCTGTGTCCCATCAAGGCCCACTTGTGCTCTGTCTATTCCTCTAGAAGAGGGTGGGGGGCAAATAGGCCCCCACTCTATTACTGAGGGCCTGGAGTCCTGCCAGCTTCTCCAGTCTGGAGGGGTCCCAGCCTCTGGCAGAGCTGAGATTTCAGGCCCCAGGGAAGGTGGAGACCAAACCTTCTCCTGCCAAGAGGCCTGCAGTGGGTCCTTGTCCCCTTCCTTCCTGCTCACAGGCCCTTCCTCCTATCAGTCAATATCACAAACGATGCCAGACTTCCCTTGTCTCCACCAAGGAAGATTGGGGCCCTCCAGGCCCTAGAGAGCTGGATTCACACTTCCCTGGGCTGGTCCTAAGATCACACACACACACACACACACACACACACACACTCACACACACACACACGATACATGCATGCATACACATACTCTCACATACATGCACATGCACACACACACATGCACATACAAAGTTCCCTGCCAGGGCTGTACTCAAAAGTTTTTCCAACTTGGTAGGACTAACTAGGTCTCAGACTCCCACCAGGCATAGCCTTCAGGAAGTCAGGGTCACCTCCATGTCCTCAGGAGGACATTAGCAGAGAGCCTGCCCCAGGGAGCTTCCTCAAACTGAGCTTTTGACCTTTTTATTATGAACTTAGGCAAAAACTTTGTAATATGCAAAAAAGCCCCCAAAAGGATTACATATGGACCCATGAACTTCTATGACATAAAATTTGGTTTTTTTAAAAAAGTATGCTAAATTGAAGAAATAAATAATCATAATAATAATAACAGATAACATTTCTACAGCACTTAAAAGTTTGCAAAACGCTTTACGTATGTTGTGTCATTTGGCCCCTACAATAGCCCTGTGAGGTAGGTACTATTACTAGCCCCATTTTACAGATGAGGAAACTGACGTTTACATAGGGTTAAATGACTTGTCCATGTCCATAGGGCTAGTAAGTGGCAAGATTTGAACTGAGATCCGTCTGATTTCCATTCCAGTGCTCAATTAATTATATCATCTGCTACCTGTAACAGAAATTGTTCTGTTTGTAAGCCCTTGTGAACTTTATATTTTCTTTGGTGTATTTTTTTTTAAATCACTACTCTTTTTTAACATCTCTTTTACATCCGGCTAATTTATGCAGCGGCATGCTGCTAAATGTTTAACAACCAGCTCTCTGGGGGAGGAAGGAATGTGCTCACAACACATTTTTAAGTTTAATAGGCATTATTAACATTCTCTCCACCATTTTCTTCGGATTAGACAATCAACAAAACAGTAACTCAAGCCCTGATTTGTGGCAGTCGCTGATTTGCAACTGATTTTCATACTGAAAATTTGACAATCGATTCTCACAAGACAATATGAGCTGCCTCCATCGCCCCCCTGAATTTATTTATTTATTTATTCGCTCTGCAAATAAAAGCCCTCCCTTATGAAAAATAACCATGGCCAAACAAAGCAGATCAGTGCATGGACATGTCTGGGAATGTAGATTCCAGCCTGTACCTTGAGTCCATTCCCTCTCTGCTAAGAGGTAAGAGGCATCCTCCATTATCAGTTTTCTTATCATTGGTCACTGACTAGGATCATGGGATTAAAGCTAAAAGGGAGCTTAGAGAAAATCCTCACTTTGGAAGTGAAAACCAGATCCAAGGAAAGGAAATGATTGGCCCAAGGTCATACAGGCAGGAAGTGGCAGAGTTGGGATTCAAACCCAGGTTCTCAATGCTCTCTCCACTATGTTCTTTATGAGTATATTTCACTACAGTGTGGGGTGTATGCAGTGTTCAAAGAGAACTAGCTCCTCTGATGTGAGGGCCATTCTCAGGGCTGCCCATCTACCTTTGGTATCTACCTGACACTCAATTCTCACCTGTGGCTCCAAGAAACTGCAGCATGTGCAGCAGCTAAACCCTAGTAAACCATCTCAGGAGATGGGCTAAGCCAGGTTGAGGGTAACTGACAGACCTCAAACTCATTAATGATTTAGGCAGGTGTCTACTCCAAACAGGCAAAGACTTTCCCCAGTGGCACAAGTGGATGAGAATAATTTGTTCCAAAGCCATGAAGGTAGCCGAAGCAGGTGCTGTGGAGTGCTTAGAGCTTGGTCAGACATCAAAGACACCAAGATGATCCACTGCATCCCAAGCCACTGCCAGTTGTCTTGACTTTTGTCTTGTCCCTGGTCCTCAATGGTTCTGGAAGAGAGAGTAAAGCCAAGAAATTTGCGCAACTCTGTCTCACTTAAATCCACTTCTCATGAGTCAAAACATCACCCATGATGCCACTGATACTCTTCAAAAATGAAGGACAAACAACTACGGTATATACTATGTATGTGTCCATTCTCCCTACTGATGCTATGTATGTTTGTGGGTCAGTTTATGGATTGAATTTTGAGGCTACTGTTCTTCTGTCTTAGCAAATTCACTGAGCGAACTGAATAAATTGCTTTGAGATCACTGTGCATACTGGCTTTGCAATATAAACACAATGGTGGGGGTTCTTGAACTATGTATAGTTTTAGGAGTGAGGACCCACACTTGGTAACTGGGGTAGTAGTCACTTCACAAAGTAATTGTGGGATTTGGGGATGGAGGGCACTAGGATTCAGAAGAATAAGGAAAGACTTCACATACAAAGTGATGCTTCAATTGAATATCAAAGGAAAAAAGAATTGTGAGAGACAGATGTGATGAGAGAGGGCATTGCAGGCATGGAAGATAACCAGTGAAAATGTTTGGAGATGAGAAAAGGAGTATTGTAGATAAAACACAACAAGGCCGGTATGACTAGGCCATAGAATGAGGGAAGGGGAGTAATATACAATGAGGCTAGAAAAGTAGGTTGGGGCCAGTTTGAAATAGGCTTTAAATCCAAAACAGAAGAGTCTTTATTTTACCCTGGAGACAATAAGGAGTCACTGGAGTTTATTGAGTAGAAGAGTGATACGATCAGACTCGTGACATTTCTAAGTAATCTTGGCAGCTATGTCAAGAGGTGAGAGATTGGAGGTATGGAGATCAGTTAGGAGGCTACTGCAATTGTCCGGTCAAGAGGTGATAAAGATCTGAGTAAAGTCAGTGACCATGTGGAAAGGGTTTGAGTACAAGAGAAGCTTTGAAGGAAAAAACAGCATTTGGCAACCAATCTGGGTATGTGAGGTGAATGAGAGTGAACAGTTGAGCATAAAGCCAAGGTTGTAAGCCTGGGGACTGGAGGGTTTGTGGTACCTTAGACAGAAATGGGAAAGTTCAGAGAAGGAGTGAGTTTGGGGAGAAAGACAATGAGCTCTGTATTAGACATGTTGAGGTTGAGACATCTCTAGGATATCATTTGAAATGTCCAATAGGCAGTTGCTAGTGTGATTTGGGAATCATCAGCACAGAAATGACAATTAAACCCATCGGCACTGGTGAAGTCATCAAGTGAGAGAATATCAGAGAGAAAAGAGTGGAGAACCAGCCCACGGTTAGGGGAAGTGATATAGGTAATTGACCTGCAAAAGAGACTAAGAAAGATTGGTCTGACAGTGACTGTAGGAGGAAAACCGAGAGACAGAGTATCATGAAAATCCAGCGAAGGAAGTATTGAGGAGGAGAAGGTGATTAACAATGTCAAACACCACAACGAAGTCAAGAAGGATGAGGAGCAAGAAAAGGCCATCGGATCTGGCAATTAAGAGATCATTAGTAACTGACAGGAGTCAGTTACTCTCCTCAGAGCTGACATTGATAGGGGGAAAGTAGAAGGGTCACTGAGAGAAAAAGGAAGTACCTGGAGTAAGAAATAGACCCAGGAAAAAAAGGTTGGGGGAGCCATAGACCAACTGCACCAACATATTGTAGTTTCAAGAAAGGGCAGCACCAACACTACTATCAAATATTTGATATCTCTGGGAAGGTTCTGAAGGCTCCATATCTGGGTGAGTTTCCCAAGACCAGTTTCTCCAGGACCCTTGTACCTTGCCTTTCCATGTTTCCCTGAATCAACTGAAGACACTAAGCCCCAAACCTGCTGGGTCCTTTGAGTTTAGACACAATATTTCTCCTCCCTAAGCAACATTCTCTTTATTTACTCTCTTTCCCCTTCCTCCACTTTTTGGTTATGATTTCATCTCCGGTGGCAACTCTGGGTGTGAAAATTCCTTCCACCAATACACATCAATAACTGATCTGCCAGCAGCTAGGTGGCGCTGCAGTAGATAGAGCACCAGCTTGGAGTCAGGAAGAATCTTCTTCCTGAGTTCAAATCTGGCCTCAGGCACTTAGTTGTGTGACCCTGGGCAAATCACTTAACCCTGCTTCTCTCAGTTTGCTCATCTATAAAATGAGCTGAAGAAGGAAATGGCAAATCACTCCAGTATCTTTGCCAAGAAAGGCCCAGATAGGGTCACGGAGAGCTAGACATGACTGAAAAATGATTCAATGACAGCATGGTCACCCAGCTAGTATACGTCAGAGGCACAATTCACACCTGGGTCTTCTTGACTCTATCAACACAGAGCCTCTCAAATTTCCTT
This sequence comes from Phalanger gymnotis, assembly GCA_028646595.1. Taxonomy (NCBI): domain Eukaryota; kingdom Metazoa; phylum Chordata; class Mammalia; order Diprotodontia; family Phalangeridae; genus Phalanger; species Phalanger gymnotis. The sequence continues at coordinate 61,993,605 of CM053622.1, read as the reverse complement.
TATTCTATTACTATTCTTAATTATCATCTCCCACTTGTTAGTGCTCCCTCCATCCCCCCGAAATACTTTGCGCTGATTTTGTATTTATTATACTTGCATAGTGACTACAGCAAACTTGGAATCAGGAAAACTTTAATTTGAATCTTACTAGTTGAGTGACTCTGGGCAAGTCACTTAAGCTCTCTCAGACTCAGTTTCCGCATCTGTAAAATATAACAATAATAGCACCTATGTTACAGGGTTGTGGTTAGGCTCAAATAAGATAATATATTAGCTATTATTAGCCAGCTTTCAATCCACTATGCCATGCTGCCTCACTATTATTATTATTATTATTATTATTGCATATATACATATCTTTCCTCACTGCCAGCTTCTTGAGATCAAGGACTAGCTCATTTATGTCTTTGTAGCCCCAGCACCCAGCTCAGGCCCTAGTGTGTCATAGAAGCTTAATAAAAGCTTATGGGATTGAACAGAACAGAACTGAATTGAAATATTCTTATAGGAATCAGATAAATTGGTATTTGCTCCTCCAGAGCCCAATAGGTCTGCCCAACTCCCACTCTTTAAAATCTGTAAGCATGACCAGGACCAAAAAGCTTCTGTTTGGGGGCTGGCCACGCCCAGAAGAATGACTGGTCTTTTGGGGTCATAGAAAGAGACGACAGAAGGGCAAAGGCAGGCATTGAGAGGGACCCCAGGGAGCCCTTGGGAAAGGGCAAGGGGGAGGGGAAAATCCATCAGACGGAACAGTCTGAGAACTGCTAAATCGAATATCCCACCATCATCGCTTCCCAACTCGGCTCGTGTTTCTTCCCCACCACAACTACTTTGGCAAGCTCTCTGCAAGCAACCTCAGGCCCTTTACCCTTGACAAAAGATCCCTTTCATCTGAAGGTTTGGGAGCACTGAAAGGCTGAGCAGCCCAACTGCTTCCTTGTAAGGAGCGTGTCTGAACAGAGCATCGTCCTGTCAAGCTACCTTCTGAGTAGCACCCCCAGGCGTGGATAGCTCCTTTCCTTTGGAGTTTCAAAGGGCCTGGGGAACTCAAGGAGAACCCTCATTCACGTCAGAGCTGCTGAGGAAAAAAATGAAAAAACATAAAGATTTCAGAGGAATATGGAAAGATCCAGGGGAAGCAAAGCCAAGTTAAATCAGGCCAAACCAGGACAGTAGAGATAATGACAACAACTATGTGTGAAAAGAAAAGGAAAAAAAAAAGCCAAAGGGAGCAGATTTCCTGTTAACTCAGAAAGGACACAGAGCAAACATATTTTTGTTTGTTGCCTTTTAATATGCTTGGTTCTACTTTGTTAAATTCTAAGGGATTATGTAAGATTGTATGCCCTCCTTTGTGTGTTTATTTGATTGTTTTTGTTAATAGTTATTACGTTTATTAAATTTAGCAAATGGTTGAGAAGCAGCCTGGCATAGTGGATAGAGAGATGGCCTTGACGTCAGGAAGATCTGGGTTCAAGTTATGCTTTTGATACCTGTTGATTATGTGACCCTGGGTAAGACATAGCCTCTCAGCCATCTCTAAGACTATACATTGCAGAGAATGGGCAGACCTGCATTGATAGAGAAAATTTCCTCACCAGGGAGTTCTGTATGGCAATGATTTCCTTCCTTCCTTCCTTCCTTCCTTCCTTCCTTCCTTCCTTCCTTCCTTCCTTCCTTCCTTCCTTCCTTCCTTCCTTCTTTTCTCCCTTCATTCTTTTCTTCTTTCCGTTTTTCTTCCTCCCTTCTTTCTTTCCTTTATCCCAGGTGGAAAAGGGGTTTGCTAGGTATGGGGTGTTCAGGGTCTCATATAAAACTGGCTGTGACATAAAATGCTAGACCTGAATTCAAATCCTGCCTCGGACACTTACTAGCTTTGTGACACTGGGCAAGTCACTTATCTTCCACTTGCCTTAGTTTCCATAACTGTAAAATGTAGCTAATAATAGAACCTACTTTCCAGGGTTGTTGTGAGGATCAGATGAGATAATAGTTGTGAAATGCTTAACATAGTGCTTGGCATATAGTAGGTGTTTAATAAATGCTTGTTCCCTTATTTATACTATTAAATGATTATTGGGATATGGATAGGGACTGGACCTGTAGCTTCATGAGTATGGGGAAATCCTAGTGAGGAAACTCCCCCTACCAATATAGGTCGGGACTTTCTCTGCAACTTATAGTCTTAAGAGTTTTCTAGGGCATTGACACAACTTGTGTAGGGTCACACAGTCAGTTTATCCAAAGGCAAGACTTTAACCCAGTTCCTCCCAGCTTTGAGGTCAGTTTTGCTCAATATCAATCAATCAATAAACATTTATTAAGAACCTATTATGTGCCAGGTACTATGCTGAGTGCCCAGACACTGGGCTAATCTATCGGTTTTCTAGGTCAATTGCTTTTAATGGTATGTAGCTTAAACTTTCTTCTGTTTTATTCAATATTTTGATTTTTTAAATACTTATTATGGTATCAGGGAATTGTAGTTTTCTGTTTATCCCATTCTACTTTTCAAGAATTCGATTCCTATAGGAGGAAGGTGGTTGCACTGATGTGGGGACAGAAAAGTGAGGAAGGCAATTGGGAGGCTACTGCTATAATCACCACCTAAAACATTTGATAAGAGCCTATGCCCTCATACATTTATCAAGTGAGAACATACCACTACATGAACAAACTTCACTGAGTAAACAAAACCTGGATACCTCCCTAGATTTAACAGGAAGGCTATTCTGATTGGATAAAACATGAGAGCTTATTGGAATTGAAGGTTCACATGCCTGGCAGTGGAGAGGAGGGAGCATACCAGTTCAACTCCCGATCCCCCCAGCTTCCTCTACCCTCTCCACTTTGCCTAGAGGAGTACCCTACAAATTTCAAAGAATGTATAGGATTTTCACCTTCTCATCCTCTCATCAGCATCCTGGCAAGTGTTCCCAGGATAACAGTCACTGGCAACAGGGAGCCAAGGATAAATCAGATGTAATGATGAAAGAGCCCAGCAGAAACCCCCCACCATACCTAGGAAAACATTTTGAGGATTCTGGGAAAAGGACTTCCAGGAACCATGTTACCCCTTTGCCTCATGTACTCTCTAAGCTTGAGCCCACTTTATCCTAGACTTTCAGTATACTTGTAAGGAGAGTATATCACAGACTTTTGGGACATGTTTTGTGCCAATGGATCTTACTATACCACCTCAGTAAACATCCCTTTCCACAAGCTAATTAAATTCGCTGTCTGTCTGACTAATTGATATCACTAATAATCATGATAAGAAACACCTTAGTGGGGGCTCGTGACAGTAGAAAGACAACCTCTATTCTCTCAAAACTACCCCCACACTTTGAGGGAACAAGTAACTGAGCTCTGAGGACCTGACTTGCCAGTATGAGTGAGGGTTGGGATAGTAGCTCCAAAGTCTATATGGGGTTGCTGCTATTCAGTCATGTCCAACTCTATGTGACCCCATGGACTTATCCATGGGGTCTTCTTGACAAAAATATTTGCCATTTCCTTCTCCAATCTGCTCCCATTTTATATACAGATGAGGAACTGGGCTGCACTTAGGTAAAGTTTCCACCACATGCCCTAAAGTGTTAATTATCTTTACCATTGTTTCCACTATAGCTGTCATTTACTTTAACATATTTTTTTATCTCTCATTTCATCTCTTCTAGGTACTCTTGTAGTCTTTGTAGCCAGGGCATTCTTTTCTCTGAGGCTCTACTTGGACTCATGGGATGGTAGGGTGACTCTTTTCTTTTGGGTTTATCTGTTGGACTTCTCTCAGTCAATAATATTTCTTTATTGTTTCTGGAACTTTCTTCTGTTTACTCATATCTCCACCCTAAGTTTCTAGATTGGGGATTTGGCTTGGTTGAGACTCTGCTCCTTCTCATTCTCTGGGATGGTGCTAAGCCCCCACTTTCTGTAGTAGTTCTTGGATTTTGCCTCTTTCTCCAAAGCTTAGGTTCGAGGTTTGGCTCCTATCTCTGTCTCCTTCTCCTTGGACAGTTCCAAACCCATAGTTGGCACCATCCCTTGCTGTGAGCCTGATAGGCCCCAGCCAGATGCTGTGGATTGTGCTGGCTGTAGGCCTCCTGTAATACTTCTGTGCTTTGCTTCCCAGGCACCCATGTTCCTGCTATGGCTCAGACATGGGCTGCCTGGGTTTTGTACTATCTTAGTCTGGGCATTACACCGGCCGGGCGCTGGTCAGTCCTATCCCCTACTGAGCTTCAGGTGAGGTTGACTAGGACCCAAGTGGCCTAGCACTGTCTCATGGGCTAAGCACTGGTTTGACCATGCCTCGTTCCCTGGGTCTGTGATGCATGCATGCTTTGCCTTTCAACCTGTCCTGGCTTGTCTCCACTCAGAGCTTACATGGGATTCTGGCAATCTTTTTTGTGCAGTCCTGGACTGGATGGAGGAGTTTATAGCTGTTTCTCTTTGGTTGTCTTTATCATTATTCCTTCTGGTGCATTTTTAGAGCTTTGCCAGGGTGTTTGCAGGGACTCTGTATCCTCTGTGTCCTAAAATGCTGCCATCTTCCCATAATTTGCCAGCTCTATCTGCCATGAATTTATTAGATTAAATTTGTAATTTAAAAAAAATAAGTATCATAGCTGGACATTTAAACTCTTTAGGTTTCAGTTTCCTGATCTATAAAATGAGGGGCTGGACAAAATGGCCTCTTAGGACCCTTCTATCTTGCAATCTATAGTGCTATACTAGCTTCCAATTTGAAGTCTGGAAGCTGCTTGCTGTAGCCATCACCATTCTGCAGACCCAGAGCTAGGAATATTTTCACCAGCAGCAAGAATTATTAGGGTTGCGATGTGGTGCAGCAGGAGGACAATCTGAACACAAGGGCAGTCAATGAAGGAGAGAGGGTGGTCCTAAAGAGGTCAGAGAAACAGGAAGGCACCATGAGAAAGATGCTGAGCTAACGGGACCCGGGGGGTGGGGTGGGGAGGAGCAGCTGTGGGGCAACAAGAGAAGGATTTCAACTTGAATTGGGGAGATTGCCATCATCCTGGAAAAGAAGTACACCCTCCCACAGAGGAAGTGTGCTCCCCCACCCCCACCCTGCCACCAGCAGCCATGTCAGTGCCCCTTAGACACAGCCCCATTTTGCCTTATGCTAAGTAAGTCAAGTTAACAAGCATTTTTAAGTGTTTATTATGTGCTAGGCACTATGCTAAGATCTAGGGGTAAAAGAAAGGCAAAACACAGTCTCTGTCCTCAAGGAACTTGCAATCTAATGTAAGAGACCACATACAAACAGCTATGTACATATATGATATATATTATATAAATAGGGAGTAATCTCAGATGGAAGGCACTAGGAATTCGGCAGGGAGGGGTGAGGGAGACCAAAAAAGTCCTTCCCTGCAGAATGTGGGATTCTAACCAAGTTCTGAAGGAAGCCAGAGAAGCCAGGAGGTGGAGATGTGGAAGGAGAGAATGCAAAGGATGGTGGACAGTCAGAAGGGGGGAAAAGGCACATGGTCAGGAGATGGAATGTTACATGTGATGAACAGCAAGGTCAGTGTCCCTTGATTGCAGAGTACGGATTAAAGTGTAAGAAGATTGGGAAGGTGGGAAGGGGCCAGGTTGTGAAGGGCTTTAATAGCTAAGCAAGGATTTCAGATTTGCTCCTGGAGGTTATAGGCAGTCACTGCAGCTTAGGACTCTGCCACATTGGTCTCAAAGTGAGAAGACCTGAGATTGAATCTTGACTCCAAACTTACTAGCTATCTCCCTGGGCAAGTCACTTAGCCCCTTCGAGCTTCAACTTCTTTCTCTGTAAAACAGGGAAGGTAATTCTTGCACTGTCCACTGGACAGGAATATTCTGAGGAAAGTACTTTGTCAATCTAAAACTCTAGAGAGGCTGGAAAGATAGATCCAAGCCAATTTCAGAAGGTACAGAGCTGTGCTCCACACCACTAAGTCCTAAGCCTGAAGAGCTCACCCTTCCAGGCACTCTGGCAAGGACTCCGATAAGATGCGTCACACACCAGGCATAAGTCAGGTCATATACTGAGACCTGAATGGACAACTCAGCTGGAGAAATGGGAATTCTGGGAATGCAAGAGTGGCAATCTGAGGCAGCCAGTCACCCGAATTAACATGATACTAAAGACATCAGCCTTGTTTAAGGGTGCCTGGAGATGCCCTGCTCCCTCTGCTAAGGAGCTCTTCAGGTCTTTGCTCTTCCATTCCAGGTTGTGATAAAGGAGGAGTTAGCCCAACGGCAGCAGTCCCTCTACTGGGCTAGACAAGTCCAGAGAGGGACAGAGAGCTCAGCTATTGTGGTGCGGTGGAAAAATCATGACTCTGGACTCAGAAGACCTAGATTCAAACCTCACCATTGACATCATTTGTGTGTCCTTGGTCAAATCTTCTCAGATCCTAGTTTTCTCTTTTGTAAAATAAGGGCTTCGAATTCAATGGCCTTGGAGACCCCTTCCAATCTTAGATCTCTGATCCTATCATAAGGCTGACTGGAATCCCGTGTATATAGAAACCCTAAGTGGGCAGAGCCCAGATTGGAGTTGGGGCTGCCTCTCTCCTGGGGCTCATAGCTTCCTCATATATAAAATGAAGATGGTTCTGTCTACAGCCATTGTGAAGACTAAGGAAGTCACTGTATGCAAAGCAATTTGCAGACATTAACGCTCTGTATAAAGTCAGCTACGATTATTTTAATGTGAAATATCAAACCTGGGATGAGCTAGCCTGCTGTGGCATGTGGGAGGAGGCCGCGACTGGAGCCCATGGAAACCTTAGTTGCTTAGTAAAAGCTCTCCACTTAGGATGAGTCAGCCCAGGGGCCAGACAGGGTGAACAGGAGGAGAGGAACCTGAGAAGATGCAAAGATGGATTGGAGAGCACCGATAACTCATAAAACCATTGGCCACAGGGTGAAGTCTATATTTTTCCTGCACTTGGTGCTGGAGGCCACAACATGGTTGCATCCCACTGCTTCCAGATGCATCCTCTGCTCCACCCTCAGGTCAGCTCTTGGCTCCCTGGCACACACCACACTCCTTTCCCACCTCCCCATTATTGGTACACTTGACTGGAACATTAACTTCTTCCTCTCTGCCTCTCCATATAGAGACTGTAGGACTTGGAGTCAAGAGACACAGATTGAAATCCAGGTTCTATCATTTAAAAGTGAGTGGACCTGAGAAAGTCATTTTAACCTCTATATGCCTCAGTTTCTCCATCTGTGAAATAGGGATAATGATGCTTGTACTACCTGACTCACAGGGATAACGTACTTTGTAAAAAGAGAATGTTATAGACATGAGAGTTATTGTTGTTACTAACAGTTCCATTTCACCCCTCCAGAAAACCATCTCTGCCTCCTCCCTCTTCCCTCCAGGCCCCAATGATCTTTCTTTTCCTGGAGCTCCTCCAGCCTTTAGAAACCATCCCAATCATTTTGACTTTGAATTATATGCTACAATGGACTCATTATTTATTCATTCCCTGGACATGAGGCTTGTCTCTCTGGGATTCTCAGCTCCCCTGGGCAATCATGTTGTGTCTTCTCTTCCTCTTCTTCTCTCTCTTCCTTGACACCTTGAACAAGCATTCACACACAATTAAAGGTGTGTTGAATGGTTGGATAGCTATGCAGTCAGACAGGCAGTAAGACCAAGATTCTAATACCTGCTCTGCCCTTTCCTGTGTGACCTTGGGCAAGTCACTCTCCTTTTATGATTTTCTGTTTCTGTATGGAAAATAACAGGATATTGGGGGACTGTTTGCTAAGGGTCCTCCCAGCTCTGAAATTTTATTTTCCCAGGCAATCAAAATAAGGAAGCTGAGCCAAGGCAGCCTGGGATATTGGAGAGAGTGAAGACCTGGGTTTAAGTCCTATTTATGTTACCTACTAGCTATTTGACTTGGGGTACATCATTGATCCCCTCTGGGCCCCAGTTCCTGTGTAAGATGGGGACATTGAACTATGCAATTGCCAAGGTCCCCTCCAGATCTGGCCTTCTATGTTCTATGTTCTAAGAGCTCTCCTAGCCCTAATAATTCTGTATCGTAAGAGTCTTCCCAGTTCTGACATTTCTGGGTTTTTTGTTCAAAGGATCTTCCCAGCTCTGATCTTCTGTGAATTGTGCCCCCAGAGCACTGCATGGGGGGTGGGGTGGGGGCAGGGAGAATCTTCAATTCCAGAACCATTGACACCTTGTCTCTTTCACCTCTTCTGTGGGTAAGAGGGATTTACCCAGGCTTCACCCAGTGTAGGAAATTCTTCCTCAAAAGACTTTGCTCAGGTATCTTAGCCTAACCATGGCTCTCCAGAGGCAAGTAGCAGCAGTTGGCTTATTAAACAAGATTTTAGAGGGCACATATTAAATTAAAGTATCTTGTTTGCTGCTTCCAAACTTAACTACACATAAACAGCTAAAAAAAACACCAGAGCAGTCTCATTACAACCATTTATAAAATATTAAAAAGACTTACACAATAAATTATTCACAGGCGCCTAATGTTACGGTGGCAGTTGACTTAGGATAAGAAGATAGAGGGGAAGTGAGCACCTGGAGATTGGGAACATAGAACAGAGAACATTAGAGCTAGAAAGGATCTTAGAACATAGAATAGCAGAATTGTAGGGACATTAGAACACAATTGTAGGGATAGTAGAACATAGAATTGTAGGGACATTAGAATGTAGCATATCAAAGCTGAGAGGGACCTTAGAAGAATAATAGTTCACATTTATTCAGTTAGGTGGCAAGTGAGGCAGCTGGGTGGCCCAGTGGATAGAGTATGGGACTTGGACTCAGAGTACCTGAGTTCAAATCCTTCCATACTTACTAGCTGTGGGACCCTGAGCAAAACACTTAACTCTCTGTTTCTCAGTTTTCTGACCTGTAAAATGGGAATAATAAGGAGACAAAGGAAAAGAAGGACACACATTTTTGTAACATTGATCGTTTATAAAATGCTTTCCCCACAAAATGATCCTTCAAGTATCATCCTCATTCTACACGTGAGGAAATTGAGTCTCGGGTGTAATGGTTTGCCCTGGGAACACAACTAATTAATGATGGATCCTGGATTCAAACTCCTGTCTGGTTGCTCCAAATCCGGCACTCTTTTCATTATGCCATGCTGCTTCTAGAACACAGAACATCAAAGCTGGAAGGGACCTCAGAGACCATCTTTGATCTCTGAAAGCCATGTGGCACATTTCAACATCTTCATAAAGCTTAACGCACTGAGCACCAGAGAGAGGAAATCCGGCTTGCCCCAGCTCCTTGCAAGTCTGGAGCAGAACCAGAACGAGGTCCCGACTCTTCTGCCTCTGAGCCCACTCCCCCATATCCCCATCCCCCACATCTAGCACCAAGAGAGTTTTCTCCAGACACACCATTCTTGTTGGAGCTGCCGAGCGGGCCACAGTTCTTGGGCACCGATGGCCTCGGCCATTGCTTTGACAGGAGCCCCACGGTGCTGCTCTGTGGATTCTGACGTGAAGAGAATGAGAATCACAAGATTAAGCAGGGTGCTTATCCTTAGGCTTGTGCACAAGCAGCTTGGGGGACAGGACTCTGAAGGGAAGGTGGCCAGGGGAGCCTTGGGATTGAGCTGGCAGAGGCGAGAGGGGGTGGCAGCCTCATCGTAAATGTCATTTCTGTAATTACTCCAACAATTATTGTCATCCAGCAGCAGCAGCTGATCTGTCAGAGCACCAGAGGAACAATTAGCCCCAGGGCATGTGGCGGGGCTTGTTCCAAACTCTAAATGGGATGAATATCATAGAAATCAACTTGTCAGGCAGAGAAGATCTTCTGCATGGAGTGCTGGATAGAACCCTGGATTTGGACTCAGCTAGATACTACCTGCGTGACCTTGCATAGGTCCCTTCCCTTCTCTTGGCCTCCATTTCCTCATCCTTGTCTGAGGGGAAAACTATATTATCTCTGATTCATTCCAGATCTAAATACTGTGATTCTGTTGATGCTGTGGATAGAGCGCTGGGCTTGCAATCAGGAAGACTTATCTTCATGAATTCAAATCCAGCCTCAGACACTTAGTAGCTGTGTGACCCTGGGCAAGTCATTGAACCCTGTTTGCCTCAGTTTCCTTATCTGTAAAATGAGCTGGAGAAGGAAATGGCAGATTACTCCAGTATCTTTGCCACAAAAACCCTAAGAGGGTCATGAAGAGTCAGACACTACTGAAATAACTGAACAGAACAATATGGTCCAAATATACTTACTCAAAGCAAACCTTTCAGCACCATGGACAAAGGACACAACACCCACCCTCACCTCCGACAACTCAATAAAACTCCACTGAAATCCCAGAACTTTATAATAATAGAAGAGCCCTTAGATCATAGAACACAAACCTGGAGGGAATCTTAGGACACAGAAAGGGAAAGAACAAAACATAGAACATAGAATGTTAGAATTATGAGGTTTCTTAGAACACAGGTTGTTAAATCTGGGAGATGCCTTAGATGCCTCCTTGGGTCCAGCCTTTTGACCGAGTGCAAGTTTTACAGAACAAATCCTTTTATTAAGGTAATCTGTTCTGTGAAGTTTGGATTTAGTCAAAGGGCTGCACTTGAGGACCTAGAAGGCCACATGTGGCCTTGAGGCAGCAGGTTCCCCATCCCTGCTTTAGTGCGTAGGATATAGCATCTTCGAGCTGGAAGAGACTGATAACAGAATGTTAGAGTTGAATGGGCCCTTAAAAAATAGAACATAGATTTTCCAAGCTGAGAGGCATAAGAGATAATCTAATTCAATTTCCTCTTTTTCAGTTATAGAAACTGAGTCTGAAGGAAGAGAAGTGATCTGTGGGAATGATACAGAAATGGCTATTATAACCTAGCTGCTATTCTCTAGGGGAGCTTTGAATAAGTGTCTTCCTCTCCATAGACCTTGATCTTTGGGGCTCAGGGATGGGGTGAGAGGATAATGAATGAGAGGGTAGCAAACTAGACCCTTCAGCTGGGGGCAGCTTACAGAGACAGGCCAGGAAGCCTGAATCAGGGGAAGCTAAGACAATGCTAGAAATGACAGGTTAAGTCTAGAGGCAGGACTGGACTGGACTTGGGGTGTGTCTAGAGGCTGAGAAAGGGCTCAAAAAATTAGCAAGCATGGTATAGTGGGGAGAGCTTTGGAGGTGGAGCCAGAGGATCTAGGTTCAAATCCCGGCCTGGCTCCTTCCTACATGCATGACTTTTTTTTCAGTTACTCAGTCTTTCTATACCTTATATTCTTTAGCTATAAAGTAAGGTGGTTGGACCTAACCTGATGATTTTAAAGCTATCCCTTCTAGTTCTAAATCCACACCCTGAAGTGAAAGGGGTTCCTAAAGTAGGTCACCACATACGGACATAGGATCACAGCTTTAGGGCTGAAAGGTTCCTTAGACAGTCTCTGGTTCTTTCCTTTCACAAATGAGGAAACTGAGGCCTGATGAGATGAAATGGCTTACCCAAGGCTACTCCAGTAGGAAGCAGAAGAGCAGGAGGATTCACACTCTCTTCCTTTCACCCCAAACCCAAGGCTTATTTTCTTCACTCTGTTAAGTAACCTCTAGGGTCCTTTGTAACACTAAGATTCTTTTTATATTTCTGTTCCCTGGTCACCAGCATCAGGGAGAGCTTGAAACTGAGACAATCTGGGCCCTGCTACTTTCTAGCTTTATATTCTTAGGCAAGCCTTTTTCGTTCTCTGGGCCTTAGTTACTTTATCTGTAAAATGAAAGGTTGGACCAGGTGATATACAGCTTCCCTTCCCTTTCCTTCCCTTGCCTCACCTTTCCTTGCCTTGATTTTCCTTCCTTCCCCTTCCCTTCCACCATTCTGTGCTCTATATCCTGAAACCCTTTTCAGCCCTGATATCTATGTCCTATGTTCTATGTCCATCTCTGACATTCTATGTTCTAAGGACCCTTCCACCTCTGACATTCTATGTTCTAAGGACTTTTCCACCTCTGACATTCTATATCCTAGAGTCTCTTCCATCTCTTCCATTCTATGTTCTAAGGTCCTTGCCAACCCTGTTATCCTGTGTTCTCAGACTTCCTAGTCCTGACAATGTCTTCTAAGATCCCTCCTGGCTCTGACATACCCTGCTTCTGTGTTTCTAGGAATCACCCAGCACAATTCCCAAGGAAACCAACAAGCAGGAATGTGGCTTCCAGATCTCCCCTCTCCTCAAATCTGCTTACTGGAGGAATGGAGGATTTATGAATACATTTGACAGCAGCTCTGAGACAAAGAGCTACCAATGAGCAAAAAGGGTTCCTAGCCTCTTTAAAACAAAACAAAACAAAACAAAACAAAACAAAACCCAGTTACCACTGCAGTGAGGAGGTTAGAGTTGCTATTAGCAGGTTTGAAGCATCTCCTGAGAGTTGCTATTTCTTGGGCTGTGAGTCCTGTGTTTCTCTATAGCATCACACTGAGACACACTCACACATGGAACTACCTACACACACACACGCACGCACACGCACACACACACACACACACACACATGAAAAGAAAAGAAAAAAAGAAAACAAAAGAAAAAGAAAAAGCATCTTCCTTTGTTGTCCCTTGGGCCTGGACTCTCCAAGTCACTCTACAACCTTACCATGTATGCAAATGTGACCCCCAGTCCCCTACACATATACACTTCTCTACCCCTTCACATCAACATACACTGACAATCCCGAAAACAGACACCGAAAGAGAAAAACATACAACACAGCCTCTCCTTGCAATGTCAATCAGGCCCAGGCAGCTGAGCCCTCTCCTGATTATGTAAAGGGCGTCACTGTCAGAATAGCGAGCGTACCTACAGAAAAAAGATGAAGAGGAAGCAGAAAGCTTCGTGGCAGGTTCCGACATCTTCATAAGGCCCAGCTCATGCAGAGACAAAGGAGAGCCATCTGAAAGTTTCCTGCAGGAGGTGGGGAAGGGAGAAGATGAGCAGGCCTGGCCAGAAGCAGTTGTCCCGTCTCCTCTCCCTGCCGTCACCATTAACAGTGGCCAGGACATTACTAAGGCTGCCAAGTGCTGGAGGGGAACCCGTTCTGTCAATGATTATTTGCCAAACAGTTCATGCTAGTACTGTGTCTCTCAGGATTCAGGGCTGGGGATGAGAGGATGGGGAGACTGAGTAAAAGGAAAAGGAGGAAGACCACCCCAGCCCCTTGGAGCAAAGTTGAGTGTTCGAAAGGTTAAACCATTAGGTCAGAACCTGGAGTCAGCAAGATCCAGGTTCAAATCTAACATCAGACCCTTTCTAGCTGTCTAGCCAACGCTGGGCAAGCCACTTAACCAGTGCCTGCCTCAATTTCTTCATCTGTCAAATGAGGATAATAATAACCTTAACTCCCAGGGTTGTTGTGAGGATTAAATGAGATCATATTTTTAAAACATTGTGCAAACCTCAAAACCCTATGTAAATGCTAGCCATTGGTGAGGGTGAGGATGAGGAGGAAGATGCAGAGAAGGTGCTAGCCTATATTGCAAGAGGGAATTCATCCAACTCTAGAGCCAGCATTCTTATTTGAACCTCAAAGCAGTAGAGCAAGGATTATACTCCAATTTTACGTGTGAAGAAATTGAGGTTTAGAGAAATCATCTGCTGACCAGCATGACTAGGAAATGTCTGATCTCGGATAGCTTGCGTTTCTGGAGCCCTTTCAGTCTCATTAAATGCTTCACTTACAACAACCTCGTGAGGCATGAAATGACAAGGTTATTGTCCCCATTACACAGATGAAGAAACTGAGGTCCAGAGAAGTTCATTAAGTAATTTGTCCCCATTGTGCACTAGAAAATGTCAAAGGTGAGACTTGAAAACACAGCTTCCAACTCTCAGTCTGACTATGTCATGCTGCCCGGCTCTAAGGAAACCTGGGTTCTAGATCAGGGATTTCTAACACTGGAGGGACTCCTACTGGGGAGGTCAGTGGCAAGGTCTGTGGCCAGATTTCAGGAGGTCCTGAACTTGTATGGAGAAAAGATTTATTGTTTTCACTCACCTCTAGCTAAAATTTGGCATCTACTTCACATATGAATGTTAAAAACCACTGCTCTAAGAAGAGGTGCATAGCCTTCATCATACTGCCAAAGAGTTCCATGACACACAAAAAGCTCCTTAAGAGTTCCTATTCTAGGGGCAGCTAGGTGGTCCAGTGAGTAGAGCAGCAGTCCTGGAGTCAGGAGGACCCAAGTTCAAATCCAGCCTCAGACACTTGACGCACTTACTAGCCGTGTGACCTTGGGCAAGTCACTTAACCCCAATTGCCCTGCCTTCCCCCCTCAAAAAAACAGTTCATATTCTAGATTCTGCCATTGTGTGCCTTTGGGTGAGTCACTTAACCTGGCTCTTAATAAATGCTTTCAACTCAACCTTTCTCTGTGCCTCAGTTTCTCAATCTGTAAAATGAGGAGGTTAGATTAGATGAAGCCCTTTCCATCTCCAAATCCTATGAGACGATGAGCTCACAAGTCCCCTTGTGTCCCATAGTTCTTGGGAGTGGGGTCTGTCAGGTAACGTGAGCCCTGACTGTCATAATCATGCTTCCAACATGACAGCCTTCACTTTCATCCTTGATCTGAATTAGCAATCAACTTCTGGTGTTTCATACATTAAAAAAAACCCAGACATCACCTCATGGGTGTCTCATCAGGTTCAGCGTTGGTCCCCCTGATTCATGCTGATGAGTTGTTCCTGTGATGGAAATAGGAAAGAAGGGACTGGTGGGTGCAGGGATGATCTGTGGGGACTTTGGTAGCTTTGATAGCTACAAGAGAGAATTGCTGTTATTTATCTGAAGGACTGTCTCTTGGAAGGTGGATTGAATGCAGAGGGTAGATCCAGGAGCAACAGGGGAAAATCACAAGGAAGTAGATTTCTCATGATAAGGAATACCTTCCCAACAGTTAGAACTGTCTCACGGTGAAATAGGCAGCCTAGGGAGGTAATGAATTCCCCATCAGAGGGGCAGTTAAGCAGCACAGTGGAAACAGCACTGAACCTAGGGTCAGAAAAGACCTGGGTTCAAATCTAGCTCCAGACACCTAATAGCTGGGTGACCTTAGGCAGGTACACTTAACTTCTGTCTGTCTCATTTCCTCAACTTTGAAATGAGACTATTAATAGATGTTATCTCCATTAATAGCACCTCCTTCCCAGGGCTGTTGTGAGAATCAAAGAAGGTAATATATGTAAAGTACTTAATATAATGCTCATCAAAAGTAGGCACTTAATAAATGCTTGTTTCCTTCCTTCTGTCACTACAGGTGAGGAAACTGAGTGATCCCTTGCCAAAGATATTGGAAGGGGGGCTTACTTAGGAGTGAGCTGGACTAGATGACCTCTGAGGTACCTTCCAGGTCCAGAGGGATTGTTGAAGTGGTCCCCATACTGGATGGAAAATGAAAAACTGTTTTAGGCAATGTTACTACCACAGAAAACATGAAGTGCATTTAAAAGCATTAGAGGGGAGGGTTTTAAGATGTTCCATTTGTTTCCTCTAACTTTTCCAGAAAAAAAATGGAATAAGCATCATTCACTCATCTCTTTATAGATTGCCCACTTCTGTCAGGATATTGGGATTTATGACCTAGTCCCATCCAAGACAATAGAGCAGGACTCAGAAAGAGCTACAAAGAACCCTGCTATTGTTCATTTTGTGACAGAATGATCGTCATTCAGTCCTTTAGTGTTCTCTGTGCCTGAGACCTCAGGCAGCTCACAACACAGCCAATCTTAGGAGATTTCCTCAGGTACACCCCATAGCCCCATCTCTACCCCACACTCTCACACACTGCCTTCCCCACCACAACCACCAAGAATAGACACAAGGAAAGAATCCCAGGAACAGCAGACCACAGAGCAACACTCCTTGGCCGTGAAGAGATATCATCTGGCTCATTCTCCCTCTTTCCTCCCATCCTCTGTTCCCTCCTTCACTCTTTTCCTCCTTTTTGCTCCCTTCATCCTTCCCTCTCTTATCTCTTTATATGAAACAGTAAAATGGCCCTGCCTAAAATGGCATCCCAGCAGTCCTGGTTCTTCCTGCCTCAAACATGGGCAAAACATCTGGGCTCTTCTCAGGGATATTCAGTTTTCTACTCTTATGGCTCAGTTGCCCTGGCTTCCTCAGCACAGTAATAGCCCAGCCCTTTGCTGGGCTTATTAAATGCTTACTGTGTATCAGGTGTTGTGTGAGGTGTTGGGGATACAATGACAAAAGTGACAGTCTCTGTCTATAAGGGACATACACTCTTCCAGGGCACACAGACATATATGCATAAGGGATAGAAAAAAATACAAGGTCATATGTTGCAGGGCATGCACTAGTAACCGAGGAGACCAGGGAAAGCCTCATGGAGCATATGTTGCTTGAGCCAAATCTTAGAGGAAGCCAGGGATTTGGGGAGTTGGATGAGGAAGGGATTGATGTATAGGCAGGAGGGACAACAGTGCAAAAGCATAGAGATGAGAGGTATGGGAGGAAAGGCAGTATCATTGGACCATAGAATGAAGGAAAGTAATATGGAATAAGACTGGAGAGGTAAGACCAGGTTGTGAAGCAATTAACACACATTTATTAAGTGCCTATATGTGACAGGCACTGTGCCAAGTATTGGGGTCACAAAGACAAAAACTAAAATCATTCTTCTTCTCAAGGAGTTTATATTCTATAATTTGAGAGCTTTGAACACAAATTTACAATCCATAAATTGAAGAGCTTTGACTGACAAATAGGGGTTTGTTTTTGGTCCTAGAGAAGATAGGAAGCCACTGGAGTATCTTCTAAAACACCGTTCCTGCCCTTGGAGAGTGTCCAGTTTGGTTGGGCATTCTGATATGCAAAAAAACCTCATAATCTCTATTCAAGTGTACTACAGATAGTAAGTGTTACCAGAGGTCAGAGGAAGGAGAGGGGGTGTGGGGCTAAGGGAATCAAAGGGGGGTTCTTAAAGTGTCTAGAAGACCTAGAAGAATGAGCAGGAGATGGACATTTAGTGAGGAGGGGGCAGAGAATGTCAGTTGGAAAGAACGCCATGAGCAAGGATGTGGGAATGAGTCCCATGGCTGTGCATGTTTCAGTGTTGAGGGGCAGCTAGGTGGCACAGTGGGTAGAGCACCGGCCCTGGAGTCAGGAGGACCTCAGTTCAAATACAGCCTCAGACATTTGACACACTTACTAGCTGTGTGACCTTGGGCAAGTCACTTAACCCCAATTGCCCTGCCTTCCCCCCTCCAAAAAAAAGTGTTGAGGAGATAGGGCAGAGAGGGTGAGCACACAGAAAGCCAGATCCCTCCATGGGCCAAGGGAAGCCTTAGGCAAAATGGACCTTCTTATTCTTTATCTGGGCTCAGTTCTACAATCAGAACTCCCTAACAAAAGGAGAAGCTGGGTGTGGGTAATGTGGAGTGCCAATGGGATAGAACAGCAGGTGCGCTACAATTGGAGTGAAGGGACCTGAGCTCCATTCCTGGCTCTGATGTCTTTACTATGAGTGAGTCATATGATCGTGGGGTTAAGATCTGCTGAGGCCCTTTGATATCACCTTGTCCAACCTTCTCATGAGAAGGATAGAGTAGGAAAGTGAAGCTCCCAAGATCACAGAGAGCACCAGCAGCTGAGCCAGAATTCAGACACTTTGAGCTCTTATCCACTGTACCACACTGGCTGCCTGGTCAATCAAGAGGATCTTCTAACTCTGAATTCAGACAGACCTAACACACACCCCTATCCCTGTTCTGGCCCCAACCAGATGAAACAATAGAAAGTCCTTCGTATGGCAGCTAAGTGGCACCACAGACTGAGGGCTAGCCCTAGAGTCAGAAAGTTCTGAGTTCAAATCCTACCTCGAACACTTACTGGCTGTGACCTTGGGCAAGTCTCTTAATGTCTCTGTGCCTCACTTTCCTCATCTGTAAGATGAAGATGATAATAATAGCACCTACCTTCCAGGGTTGTTTTGAGGATCAAATGACATCACATTTGTAAGGCACTTAGCAAACTTTAGAGTACTACATAGATGTTTGCTACTATGTTGAATTATAAGACACTCCTGGTCCAGGTCCCCAAAAGCTGGAAACTAGATAGAAAAGGGAAGCAAAAAAAGCAGTCCACAGTGCCTGAGCAAGTTTGGGCAGATTAGGCTTCTGAGGGAGCTTAGGAAGCGTCTGCAACTTCACGCTTCACATCCTCCTAAGCATTTGCCATGAATAGGGTCTCCTTTTCATCATAATTAATGATGTCTGTCTTCTAGCAAATGCAGTGGACTCAGGGAGCCGTCAAGAGTGCCAGCTCCATCCCAGCTCAGGCCCAGCTCTCAGCAAAGTTGGAGCCTGGCCCAGCCAGGAAATGGCCTTTCCAACCTACCTGGTCTTTAGAGCCCAGTTCAAACGCCACCTCCTCCAAAAAGCCTGCCCTGATCAATGACCCCCTCTTCTTTCACTAGTAGACTTCCCACTCCTCTCCACCGTTAAGAATCAGAGTAATTATCACATTATATCAAGTGGCTATAGCATTTTAAAGATTGTAAAGGAAACTTTGATAAGAAGGACAAGAATGTGTTTGCCCAGAGTCTTGACAATCTAATTAAAAGGCCTTTAAAATGAAAAGGGGAAGGAGAAAATTGCTTAATTATGATCACTCAGAAAAAAGAATAATAGTAGAAGAGGTGCCTAGTGGTTTTCAGACAACAAAATCCAAGAAAGGAGCCAGAAGTAAAACCCACGGCCTCAGATTTTAAGACACAAATGCCTAAAAGATGGGTAAAAAGAAGGGTGAGCTAGAGTTTTTAACCCAAGAAGGGCCTCTAACCCAAGGATTGGCCAAGAAGGCCAATTTGACCTCGGCGGTATCCCTGAGACCCATCATTGGCACATGGCTTTAGAAGGCTCTGTTTTATTCAAAAGAACCAGGGTAAGTTAAATGAAAATGGGGGAAGAGACACAATAGTTTTGTATGTTAAGAAGATTCATCAGGTATATGCAATTATATGGCCTGATTCCACCTCATGTGAGAAAATCCAGGGACTAGAGAGGGCAGCCAGCTATATCCTTGTTTATATCCCACGGTTACTTATGTATGAATATGTTATACTCCCCTGACAGAATGTTAGCCTCTTGAGGGGAAGGACTATCTCACTTTTTTAACTATCCCCAGCACTAAGCACAGGGTTTGGCACACAGTAGAAGCTTAATAAAGGCTTGCTTTGATTAAGTTGGAGCTTAATAAATGATTAACAATCAGTTGGTTGTGAATTATATAAATAAATAATTGATGGTGAAGAGCATTTGTGTAAAGATCAACATGGGGGGCAGGGAAGAGGAGGGATAAAAGAATCATTGTGGTAGATTACAGCCCACCTAGACAGAAGGAGGATATAGGTGAGGAGTTCTGGAAACAGGTACCAAATTTTGGAAACATGTCACAAGCGTAGCACAGAGGCATTTTACAGTAGTGATGAAGGACTTCAATGATCAAATACTTACTAGATAACTCTTTCTCTCTCTCCCCCCTTTCCCTTCTCCTCCAAAAAGAATAACTAGGAATTTATTTACTTGCCTAAATGATAATTTCATCTTTCAAAAAGTAGAGAAACCAATAAAAGGAGATTCTATTCTGGAATGGCTAACTCTCACTGATCGGGGGAACTAATTGCTGGAAGTCAAATGGCAGGAAACTTAGTTTGTGGGGCTTCTGGAGAAGGGAGGGGAAGTGGTCTTTGCATCTTAGAATCTGTGATACGAGAGCGAAATCTAGGATAGTCTCACACACATCCTAGACTTGAGGAGAAAAAGAATAGGTAGAATTCTTCAGACTATGAAAGAAAGGACAAGTCAGCACAGGAAAGATGGGAAGCTGTTGAAAGTGAATCTCTGAAGATACAATGAAAAAAATTTTGACAAGAAGGAAAGGGGGAAGTGGAGTTGATCTCCTTCTCAAGAGATCAATGTGGATATAGTCATAGTAGTGATGATCTAGAAAAGGAAATGATGATCAGAAAGAGCTGTATCAAGGGTAGGTCATGTCAAGCTGACCTCATTTCCTTTTTTTGATGGGTTAGTAGACTGACAGATCAGGGGATTGCTGTAGCTATAGCTTACATTGATTTTTGCTGAGAATTTGACAAAGTCTTTCATGCTATTCTTGCCAACGAGATAGAGGGATATGGGCCAGATGATCGAAAAGTCAAATGGATTCCAAACTACTTGAGTGACTAACCACAAAGAGGAGTCATTAATGGTTCAACGTCGGCTTAGAAGGCAATTGCCAGTAGGGCACCTCAGGAATTGGTGGTCCTGGTTAACATTTCTATCAGTGACTTAGATAAAGGCATATATGACATGCTCATCAAGTTTGCAGAGGTCACAAAGCTGGGGAGGATGGCTAACCCACTGGATGGCAGATCCAGAATCCAAAAAGAGTCAGCTCTAGCTACATTAGGGAGAGCTATTAAGAGGAAATTTAATAGGAATAATTGTGAAGTCTAATCCAATCCAACAACCATTGGCATTTCCAAGATTTCGAGTTAGCAAAAACCAACTTCAAAAATGACAAAAATCATATGAATATATTAATAGATGCGGAAAAGGCCTTTGACCAAATGGAACACCTATCCCTATTAAAAACATTAGAAAGCATAGGTAGGAATCAATAGAACTTTTTTCAAATGGTAAGTAGTATCTATCTAAAACCAAGAACAAGGATTATCTGGAATAGGAATAAACTTGAAGTCTTCTGCATAAGACCAGAAGTGAAGCAAGGATGTCCGTTATCATCACTATTATTCAATATTGTATTAGAAATGCTAGCTATAGCAATAAGATAAGGAAAAGAAATTGAAAGAATAAAAACAGGTAATGAGGAAACAAAAATATCGCTCTTTGCAGATGATATGGTGATATAGTTAGAGAACTCTAAAGAATCAGCTGAAAAACTAGTTGAAGTGATCAACAGCTTCAGCAGAGTTGCAGGATATAAAATAAGCCCATATAAATCATCAGCATTTCTGTATACTACCAACAAAACCCAACAGAAAGAGATAGAAAGAGAAATTTCATTTAAAATAACTGCAGATAATATTAAATACTTGGGAGTCTACCTGCCAAGATAATGAACACAATTACAAAACACTCCACACAAATAAAATAATTGGAGAAATATTAATTGGTCATGGGTAGGCAGAGCCAATTCAATAAAAATGATAATTCTATCTAAGTTGATTTACTCATTCAGTGCCATACCAATCGAGTTATCAAAGAATTATTTTACAGAGACAGAAAAAATAGTAATAAAATACATCTGAAAAAATGTCAAGAATGTCAAGGGAATCATTGGGAAAAAATGTGAAGAAAGGCAGCTTAGAAAGAAGCTGACATTGAACCAGATTTCAAACTCTATTATAAAGCAATAATTATCAAAATGATCTAGTACTGTCTAAGAAATAGAGCAGTGGATCAGTAGACTAGATTAGGTACATAATACACAGTAGTAAATGATCATAGTAATCTAGTGTTTGATACATCCAAAGACCCAGGCTTTGGGGGTAAGAACTCAGCATGTGATAAAAATTGCTTGGAAAACTGGAAAGCAGTTTGGCAGAAAGAAGGCATAGACCAACATCACACATTACATACCAAGGTAAGTTCAAAATGAATAAATGATATAGACATAAAGAGTGGTATGATAAATAAATTAGGGGTGCATAGAAAAGTATCCAGTGAGATCTATGGGGAAGGGAAGAGTTTATGACCAAATAAGAGAGCATCACAGAATGTAAAATGTACAGTTTTGAATACATGCAGTTAAAAAAGCTTTGGCACAAATAAAGCTAACGCAGCAAAAATTAGGAGGAAAAAGTAAACTGGGGGAGGGGGAAAATTACACCAAACTTCTTTAAGGCCTCATTTTTCAAATATATAGGGAACTGAGCCAAATTTATAAAAATAAGAGCAATTCTTCAGTTGATATAATCAAGGATATAAACAGGCAATTTTCAGAAGAAATCAAAGCTATCAATAATCACAGAAAAATGTTCTAAATCACTACTGATCAGAGAAATACAAATTAAAACAATTTTGAGATATCACTTCACATTCATCACATTAGCTAACATGACCGAAAAGAAAAATGACAGATGGTAGAGGGGATGTAGAAAACCGGGACTCTAAGTTACTGGTAGTGAAGCTGTGAACTAATCCAGCCATTTTGGAGAACAATATGAATACCCTTTGAACCAGCAATACCACTACTAGGTCTATATCCAAAAGAGATCAAAGAAAAGGGGAAAGAATCTGTTTTTACAAAAATATTTATAGGAGATTTTTTTTGTGGTGGCAAAGAATTAGAGATTAAGGGCATACCCATCAATTGAGGAAGAACTGAACAAGTTGTCTATATGATTGTGATGGAATACTATTGTGTTATGAGAAATAATGAGTAAGATGGTTTGAGAAAAACCTGGGAAGACTTATATAAACTGATGCAGAGTGAAGTAAGCAGAACCAGGAGAGTATTGTACACACTAACAGCAATATTGTAAGAATGATCAACTATAAAAACCTTAGCTACTCCGATCAAGACAATGACCCAAGACAATTCCAAAGGAGCCATGATGAAAAAGTCCTATACACCTCTAGAGAGAGAACTGGTGAATTTTGAAAGCAGAATAAAGCATACATTAAAATAACTATTTTTCTTGTGGGTTTTTTCTTTGGTCTGTGTGTTTTCTTTTGCAGCATGATTAATATGAAAATATGTTTTGCATGACTTCACATGTACAATTGATATCAAATTGCTTGCCTTCTCAAGTAGGGGAGAGGGACAGGAGAGAGGGAGAGAATTTGAAACTCAAAAAATCTTAAAGTGGTTGTTAAAAATTTTTACATGCAAATGGAAAATATTTAATGAAATAAATAAAAATAACTTTCAAAAAATGAGCTTTGGGGGTGGAGCCAAGATGGCAGCTGGAAAGCAGGGACTAACACTAGCTCCCTGCCAAGTCCCTCCAAAAAAATATTAAAAATGGCTTTGAACCAGTTCTAGAACTTCAGAACCCACAGGGTAGCAGAGGGAGGCAGGGCTCTAGCCCAGGACAGCCTGGATAGTCTCTGGGTAAGGTCTATCCTGCACGGAGCTGGGAGCAGAGGGGAGCAGAGGTGAGCGGAGCAGAGCCCAGCATGGGTGGCGCGGACCAACCAGACCAGGAGCCGGGCGGCACCAGGGTGACTTAGAGCTCTGAATCAGTGAGCTGCAGCAGTTACCATTCTTCTCAACCCACAAACACCAAGGACAACAGAGTAGGTTAGTGGGAGAAGCTGCTGGGGACTGTGATAGAGTTTGCAGTATGGCTACTGCCCCGGGGGAAGTGGAGGTGGGGCAGCTTTAGAACTACAGCTGCAGTTGCTTCTGGCCCC
>CM053622.1:61954053-61969659 GCA_028646595.1 Phalanger gymnotis | reverse complement strand
GGGGGGGGGGGAGGAAATGGGGAGAAAATTTGTAATTCAAACGCCTGTGAAAATCAATGCTGAAAACCAAACATGTCAAAAATAAATTTAAAAAAAAAAAAAAGATTCTGCAATTTAGGAATTGCAAGAATTACCAGAAGAACAGGCTGGTTTTCAAAGAGGCAAAGGAACTAGAGACCAAATTGCCAATATTCGCTAATAGTGGAGAAAACAAGGCAGTTCCAGAAAAACGTCTACTTCTTCATTGATTACATCATAGCCTTTGACTGTGTGGATCACAACAAAATGTGGCAAGTCCTCAAAGAGATGGGAGTACCAGCTTATCTTTCTTGTCTCCTGAGGAACCTGTATGGGGACTAAGAAGCAACAGTTAGAACTGAACATGAGACAACTGATTGATTTAAAATTGGAAAAGGAGAATGACAAGGCTGTATATTGTCACCTTACTTATTTAATTTATATGCAGAGTACATCATGCAAAATGCCAGGCTGGATGAGTCAAAAGCTGGAAGAAATACCGGAGAAATACCAATGATCTCAGATATGCAGATGATACCCCTTTGATGGCAGAAAGTGAAGAGGAATTAAAAAGTCTCTTGATATGGGTTAAAGAGGAGAGTATAAAAGCTGGATTGAAGCTTAACATAAAAAAACTAAGATCTTAGCAATTGGTCTCATCACCTTCTGGCAAATAGAGAGAGTATTGGGCTCAAAGATCACTGTAGATAGTGACTACAGCCATGAAATTAAACAAGGTCATTGGAAGGAAAACTATGGCAAAACTGGACTGCATACTAAAGAGCAGAGACATCACCTTGCCCACAAAAGTCTGTATAGTCAAAGCTATGGTTATCCCAGTAGCAATGTATGACTGAGACAGTTGGACTATAAGGAAAGCTGAGTGTCACAGAATCAATGCTTTTGAATTATGGTGCTGGAGAAGACTTCGAAGAGTCCCTGAGACAGCAAGGAGATCAAATTAGTCAATACTTAAAGAGATTAATTCAGGCTGTTAAATACTAAAGCTGAAGCTTAAATACTTTGGCTACATAATAAGAAGATGGAACTCACTGGAAAAGACCGTGATGTTGGGAAAGATTGGAGGCAAAAGGAAAAGCGGACAGCCTATGAGGAGATGGTATCACGTAAACAACAAACATGAACTTGGACAGACTTTGAGAAATAATGGAGGGTAGAAGGGCCTGGTGTGCTATGATCCACAGGATTCACCAAGAGTCAGACATGACTTAGTGACAGAACAACAACAATCCCCTTATTTTGTATAGATGAGACAGCAGAGCTCTGGGAGTCCGCCTGATAGGACCCTTCAGATTCTGGCCACTTGCTGGGCCAAGGACCCTGGGAAAGGGATGGTATGTGTATGAGTGTGTGTGTGTGTGTGTGTGTGTGTGTGTGTGTGTGTGTGAGAGAGAGAGAGAGAGAGAGAGAGAGAGAGAGAGAGAGAGAGAGAGGGAAAGCATCAGGGTACACTTGGTGAGCCTCAAACAAATTGTGTATCTAGGGAAATACTGAACATAGTTTTCCTTGCAGTGATGTGAGAGCACTTCAAGAGCCTCACTAAATCATGAGAGGCCAGCTGGTATTCTACACACACACATACACACACACACACACACACACACACTCACATTGGAACAGGGGAGATCAAGAGGGAGGGGAGGCAAAGAAGGAGAGAAAGGGGGAGAGAGAGAGAGAAGAGATGAGAAATGTAATAGGAATAATCCAGATGTCATTGTAAACAGCAGGGTGAAGTGTTATTTCTATGTTGTGCACTTGTTAAAAATCAATGAAAACGCTATCACCAAACAGATCCCTTTAGGAGAGCTGTTTGACCAAAAAAAACTCTCCAGCTTAGTATCAAGAGCCCTAAATTCTAGTTCTGGTTCTTTTGCTGATTTGCTATGTGGTCTAAGATATATGACTTCATCTCTGGGCCTCAGTTTCCCCTTGTGAATTTTTAAAGTTCTTTCTGGACAAACAAACATTTATTAATGACCTAAAATATACGAGTTACTGTGCTCAGTACTAGAGATATAAAGACAAAAAAATGACCCAATTTCTTAAAGAGGATACATTGGTTGGAGGTGTATATGTAAAAATGCTTACTCTGGCCTCTATTGATTGAAGGCCAGATCTATTACAATTCCCTTCTCCCCTGGGGTTCTCTGGTACCCTTAAGGGGTTAGTTGAAGCACGCATCTAGTCTCACACCATTCGCACATTAGTAGTGTTCCTTCAACTGTAAAGGGTCCCCAGCCCTTCAGGTTCATTTAACCACTTAACAGTCAGATGAGCTCTTACACCAAAATATTTACTTCAAAGGTGTAACAAATCTTTCCCTCCCCCCGCAACTGGGGGGGGTCATACTTTACCCTACCCCCATACCACCTCAGACTCTGGGGAAGGGAGGGAGATTAGGATTCATACTTAACTCTGTTCCTGCCTAGCATCCTTCCCACCAAGTTCCAAGCCCAAGTGCCCTGCACACTGGCTTCTCAGGGCTTCCCAACAACATCCAGCTTGGAGTCCTATCTCTGAGGTCACCATGGTTCAAGCTTCCAGGTCTGGGACTCTACTCCCCACACCAAGAACAGAAAAAGACAAACAAAAAAAGAAAGTCCCCCCCAACTCCTACCCCTACCCACCCCCCAAGCCTACTTCCCAGGGTCACAGGGCCTAAGGGGAAGGTAAGTCTTCCCACCACTCAGTTTAATATATGGTGCCCATTCTGTGGATGAACTTTCTCCCTTAGACCCCCCCCCCAAGGAATAGAGAATGACTGTGTCTCAGTCAGATGGTTTTAACGATGCAGCTAGTCCTGGCTACGCAGTCAATTGAAAGAGGCTGCTCCCATCCCATATGGTAGAGGAACACAAAATGACCTCCCAGAAGCAGATCCCTGGCACCTTTCATCTCACTGCTTCCATCTTAGATGACCTGGGTTACGTGTAAAATTTCTGATTTACATCCGCATCTACACATAAATACATATGTGTGTATATATGTATGTATCCATACACATAAATAATTTTGAAGCCAAGGGAGGAGAGACTATCCAGTAGGAGAGGGTAGTAATAGTGTGGGGACAAAGAAATGGTTGATATAAAGTGCTCCAGAAAATTTGAGAAGGGAAAAATACATGAAGCTGGAGAGATTAGCAAGGCTTCATGGAGGAGGCGTTTTTGAGCTGAGCCTTGAAGGAAGAGGAGGTGTGAGTGCATGGAGGCTGTAGATCACATTTAAAATTGAGGAAACAGCTTGTAGTCTAATTTGACCAAAGGTGAAAGGGAATTTAGGGTCAGAGTTGGGACTACTGTGTGCCAGGCACTGTGCTAAGCTCCTTTTTACAAACATTATCTCATTTGATCCTCAAAGCAACACTTAGAGGCAGATGCTGTTATTATCTTCATTTTACAGGTGAGGAAACTGAGGCAAATAGAAACTGAGTGATTTGTCCAGGCTCACGCTGCTAGGTTGGATTTGAACTCAGGTCTTCCTGACATAGTGCTCTGTGCACTATGGCGCCACCTAGCAGCCTCTGAGCACAGTGAGTAGGAGTAATCTTAAATCAGGATGGTCTGCTAGAAAGCTCATTTTTAGAATCAGAGGACCTGAGTTTGAATCTTGCCTCAGTTTCTCCATATGTAAAATGAGTGAGTTGGACTAAATGACTAACTCTAAAGCTATGATCCTATGAACTTCTAGGCTACATATTTGCATTTTGTCCCACAAGGACTAAGGCAGGTGTGGGGAACCTTCGGCCTCGAGGCCGCATCAGTGTGGCCCTTTGACTGAATCCAAACTTCACAGAACAAATCCCCTTAATAAAAGGAGTTGTTCTGTAAAACAAAAGGCTGCACCCGAGGACCTAGAAGGCCACATGTAGCCTTGAGGTTGCAGGTTGCTTATCCCTGGACTAGGGAATTACAAATTTTTGAGCAAGGGGGTGACATGGTCAGAGCTGTGCCTCAGGGAGATTATTTTGGCAGCCACAGGAAGGCTCTAGACCACTACAAAATCCGCCTCCAGTACCTCCTCATGTCATGGCAGTGACTATGAATTCCCAAAGGCTATTCCCACAGAGCATGCAATCTGGCAGGTTCTTCCATCCTGCAATGGCTTCAAGGACAGAGCCAGCCATAGACTGTGTTTGCCTTCTGAGGACCAGCCTAGCTAAGTACAGAGAGGCTTGTTCCCAGCAAGCCAGCAACCTGCAAATGAATGCTTTGGCCATTGCAACCCACAAAAGAAAAACACACACATACACACAAGGTACAGACTGGTCCTCAGTCCTGCTCAGTCCCTGTCTGCTCCCAGAGTGCCTGGGGCAGAAGCACGTGACTTTTAAACCATCTATAAACGTGAACTCAGCTGCAGCATTCTAAATATAAGATCCTTATCCAGTGACCAATGAATGGGCATGTTGCTGGAGGAACTGAGTCATAGTCATCCTGACTTCCTCACTATAAATGAAAGAAAAAGACAAAAAGACGCTGCAGCTGGAACAGCTTGAAGGAGCCTGAGGTCAAGGAGGTGGATTCTGTGCATTGCTCCACGGGCTCACATATGCAGTGAGATTATAACAGTTATATATAATAACAGATTATAACAGTTATAACAATATAACAGATTACAACAGTGAGATTATATGCAGCTGCATATAATCCTTCCATTCTTCAGGAACTGCAGTTTCCAAAGATTTGGAGCCAGGAAGATCTGAGTTCAAATCCTGTCTCAGACACTTCTTGGCTATATGATCCCAGATGAGTTGTTTAAACTCTCAACCTCAGTTTTCTCATCTGTCAAATGGAAATAATAATAGAACCTACCTCTCAGGGTTGTGAGGATCAAATGCAATAATATATTTAAAGTCTTTTGCAAAGCTTAAAGTACTGTATCAATGCTAACTATTGCTGTTGTTGTTAGTATCATTTTCTCAGAGTGGAGGCCTCAGTGTCACTTGATACTCTTTACTACAATCTGCCTTCACCTTCCTGTGAATTTTTCCCATAGAATGTGTGGATTCTCAGGGTGCAAATGAATGTCACAGAACAATGAGAATTCAGTTGTCACTGCCCATCAACTGTCCACCCCAGAAGGACACTTGACATCCTTTTTTATTTAATTAATTTTTTTTCACTTAACAAAAATTCATTTTCTCTCCCTCTCACCTCTTTCTCCCCCATTGGGGAAAAAAAGAAAGAAAAAGAAAACCAAGTTCCTTGTTACAAATATACATAGTCAGACACAAATTCCCATATTGGTCACATCTAGAAAATGTCTCATTCTGTACCCTGAGTCCATCCCCTCTCTGTGAAGAGGTGAATAGCAAGTTTCATCCTTAGCCCTCTGGAATGGTGATTAGTCATTGATCAGAAGTCCGAAGTCTTTCAAAGTTGTTTATTTTTACAATGCTGTTGTTTTTATTGAAGTTGTTTTCCTGGTTCTGCTCACTTCACTCTGCATCAGTTCATATAAGTCTTCCCAGGATTCTCTGAAATGCTTCCCTTCATTATTTCTTATAGCCCAATAGTATTCTATTACATTCACATGTGAAAACTTGTTCAGCCATTCCCCAGTTGCTGAGCAAACTCCTTAATTTCCAGATCTAGTTATTTGCTGCTACAAAAAGAGCTGCTATAAATATTTGTGTACATCTCGGTCATTTTCTTCTTTCTCTGTCCCTTTGTGGTACAGGCCCAGTGACACTTGGCATCTTTAATCCTCACAGTAACTACTGTATGATACCATGTGGTATTTGGTCATTCGGTCATATCCAGCTCTTCGTGACCCCACGGACCATGGCACGCCAACATTGCCTGTGTAGTTTTCTTGGCAAAGCTACTAGAGTGGTTTGCCATTTCCTTCTCCAATAGATCAGGGCAAGCAGAGGTTGAAAGACTTGTCCAGGGTCATATCGCTAGTAAGCGTCTGAGGCCTGATTTGAACTCTGGTCTTCCTGATTCTAGATCCAGGGCCCTATCCACTGAGCCACCTAACTGCCATCCACACGGACGGTCCTAGGAACGACTCCTGGTACGCTTAAGTAAGTAATTCACACCACCCTCAGCACCACACGATGTACTTTCAACGTTCTTATCCTCAGTATTCATGGGCATTTTAAAAACTGGGAGTCTTTGGTGAGGCTCCAAGTACAAATATATTAACAAGTATTTATCAAATGCCTATTATGTGCCAGGCACTGTGCTAAGCACCCAGTGATACAAAGAGGCAAAAGACAGTCTCTGTTCTCAAAAAGCTCATGAGCTAAAGGGGAAGACAACAAGTAAACAAGTATATAAAACAAGAAATATACATACATACATTTATATATACATATATGTATATGTATATATATACAGAGTATGTGAGCCTACATATATAATATATATGATATATTAGAGATAGTCAACAGAGGGAAAGCACTAAGATTAAGGATGACTGGGAAAAGCTTCCTGCAGAAGGGGAAGATTTTAGCTGAAGCCTGAAGGAAGCCAGGGAACCAGAAGGTAGAAATAAGAAAGGAGAGAGTTCCAAGCATGGGGGACAGCCAGTAGAAATGCCCAAAAGTTGGGAGATGGGGAGTTCTGTCAAAGGAATGGCAAGGAGGCCATTGTCACTAGATCTCAGAGTAATGTGGAAAGGAGTCAGCTATAGGAAGACTGAAAAGGTAGGAAGGGGCCAGGTTACAAAGGGTTTTAAAAACCAAACAAATATTTGATCCTGGTGCTGATAGAGAGCCCCCTGAATAAATTGAGGGATATAGTCAGATCTATATTTTAGGAAGATTGATTTGACAGCTATGTAGGGCATGGACTACATTGCGGAGACAGTTGAGGCAGGGAAATCAACCAACAGGTTATTGCAATAGTCCAGGTACAAGGGGATAGGCAGCAAGGTGGCAGAGTGGTTAGAGCACTGGGCTTGGAGTCAGGAAGACTCATCTGCTCAAGTTCAAATCTGGCCTCAGATGCTCAGTGGCTATGTGACCCTGGACAAGTCACTTAGCCTTATTTGCCTCCATTTCCTCATCTATAAAATGAGCCGAAAAAGGAAATGGCAGACCATCCTAGTATCTTTGCCAAGAAAACCCCAACTGGGGTCACAAAGAGTCAGACATAACTGAAAAATGATTAGATTAAAAGGTGATGGGGGCTTGCACCAGGGTAGTGGTCGTGTCAGAGGAGCGAAGGGGCCAAATTGAAAAGATATCACAAAGGTGGACATTTCCCTATCTTTGATCTTCAGATGTCAGCCTCCCCACAAACAATCCTGTCATTCAATCTGCAGATAGCCCTTCTCTGCTCGAGAGGGTTTTGACCCTTTGTACATAGCTACTTTTCCTCAGTGGGAAGTCTCATTTTCAATTTCCAGATGTTCCCCTGAACTCTTATCTAGGGATGCTGGAATGAGTTGCTGCTTCAGCTAATTTACAGAACACAGACAGGCATAGGTTTGATTTCTGGCACTTAAGTAAGTAATTCACACCATCCTCAGCACCACACAATGTACCCTCAGCATCCTTGTCCTTAGCATCATTGGGCATTTTAAAAACTGGGAGTCCTTGGTTAGGCTCCAAGTACAAATCTGGAGTCCAGCCCTTTAATGATGGGGCATCAGCCTCCCTTGTCTTCTTCCTCGATTCATACCTAGCACCACAAAAAACACATGTACTCAATTATACAACTATGCGACAGTTATAAGCGATACCACCCAAAAGGAGTACAGCATTAAAGGCATTAACATTAACAATATAACACAGCTGCTCCTTCAGGAAGGGAGTTCCAATAGGAACAACAACTTTTGAGCTGTTAATTCAGTTTGAAAAAAAAATCCAACAAGCAAAAGGAGAAAAATTAAAAAAAAATAATTCCAGCCAAAAGGAAACATTCTCAAGCTTGGAACAATATAATACTCAAGCTCCCAAAGAAAACAGAATTTTAAAAATTCTTTTACCCAAATGACTTCACACATGTTGCCACCAGTGGGCACTGTGGAAATCAGCCAAGCCGCCTGTCCCTCTGAGGGCCTCTGGCTGTCAATCACCTGCCAGTTCCACCTACCCTGAACGTGGGTTCTGGCCTAGGTATAGATATATTTGTATTCCACCTGACAAATTACTCCGGTCATCCCTCTACTCATTCGCAGCCCCCTCCTCTCCTTCACAGCTATCAATCAAAAGTGTTTGTGCAAACTGCCATTGCCTGCATCGCCCCTGCCATCTGCATCTTCCATTCCTACTCATATGCTGTTCAGCTCTCCTAGAGGAAATTAAGCAACTGTGTCTCCTGGGTTCCCTATAAACCAATAACCACTAACATTTATATAGTGCTTTTTCTCAGGGGTGGGGCGGAAGGCAATCAGGATTCAATGATTTGCCCAGAGTCACACAGCTAGTAAGTGTGTGAGGCTGGATTTGAACTTGATCCCTTCTAACTCCAGAAGCAGTGCTCTAACCACTACATAACCTAACTGCCCACTACCACCACCACCACCGCCCCCATTATAATGCTTGCAAAGTGTATGCAAAGCACTTTACTTAGGTTATCTCATTTGATCCTTACAACTGGGAGCTAAGAGCTATTGTCATCTCTACTCTGTAGAACAGAAAACTGACAAACAGATGTTAAGTGACTTGCCCAGAGTCACACAGTTAAGTGGCCAAAGCAGCACTTGACCTCAGGTCTTCCCCACTCTAGGTCCAATGAGAATGAGTCACAGGTGAGAGTTGGGTGAAAAGTGCATGCCAAAGGTGGCTGAACAGCTCAGAGAAGGCTTGGCATGCCCTCAGGTGCTAGTCCTCCCTGAATACCCCATGCACTCATGGTGTCATTGGTCTTCTTCAAAAACGAAGGACAAACAACAACGACCCTACATTCACCACTGAGTGACATCCACATTGACTTGAGAATCCTTTATCCTACCCAGCTGACTTTCACACAGTGACTGTCAAGCCTTCACCTTTCTCCTCAGATGTACTATAACTTCTCTCCCTTCCCTCTTGGATGAGACCTTTACTTCCCACTTTACAGAGAAAATAGAGACCATCTGTTGCAATCACTCACTCCTTTCCCATTCCTTACCACAGAGTTCTTCATTGTCCCACAAATCCTTCCTCTTTTGTTCTGTGTTAGGTGCTGGGAATACAAGGACAAAAACACAAACATGAAACAATCCCTGCCCTCAGGGAGTTTACATTCTATTTGGGACAGATATAGGTATAGGCCAAATAACATATCTATATATGCATAAATGCAAAAGTGTCCCAAAAGTTTTAGTGCAGGTCAAAGCTTTAATAACTTCAGAAATGTAAATGCCACACACTTACAAAACACATTATTTGAAATCTTTATTATTGAAATTTCTTTTATTTTGTGAGTTTGGGATAATTACATTTTTAATTTTAACATGACCAAGTGTTCTGTCATTCATCATTTTTTCGTGTGTGCAACTGTTTCTGGATGACACTTTCTCAGACTGGTAGATCAGTAGAAGAAACAAGGTGATGTCTTGCTTGGCCACCTTGGTCCCTTGATCTATCTCCATTAGGCATTTTCTTGGAGTCATGTCAAAACTGTTACATAAGCATCAAAACCTCATTCTTCAGCTGATCTTAAAATGAGGGTTACAAGTACAATCCTTTTAATCACTGAGCAGCAACTGATGAAAATTTTTACAAAGAAAATCAACCAGAGTGATGTGGAATACAAGACGGTAGTGATGGTGAATTTTGATAAGAAACATATTAATATTTTAAATTTTTAAATAATTAACTTTTAAAAAATGTTTGTGGAAGTTGTACTTCCAAAGTTATTTAAGCTTAAAACTGCACTAAGACTTTTGGGATAGTCTGTATATACAAACAAAATAAAGAGAAGTTAATAAGGGGAGGGGGAGGGAGTGAGTGTGTATGCAGGAAAGAATTCATGCAGAAGATGGAGCTTGAGTGAGCTTTGAGGGAAATTAAAGATGGAGGTGAGAGGGGAGAGAATTCCAAGCTTGGGGAACAGCGAGTATGAAGGCACAGAAACGGAAGATGCAGTGTTTTAAGTGAGGAAAATTGGAAAGGCCATTTTGCTGGGCCTCAGAGGGCACGAAGGGAAGTAATGTGCAGTAAGGACAAACAGATTAGGTAGATAGATAGATAGACAGACAGACAGACAGATAGATAGGTAGATAGAAAAAAAAAGACAGGTAGACAGACAGATGATAGGTAGATAGACAGATAGACAGACAGACAGACAGAAAATATAGACAGACAGATAGATGAGAGAGAGAGAGAGAGAGAGAGAGAGAGAGAGAGAGAGAGAGAGAGAGAGAGAGAGAGAGAAGGTTATGAAGAGCTTTAGATTCCAAATAGAAGATTTTTATATTCGACACATATAGGCTCTAGTCTCTGACAAAGAAACAGGCTCACTTCTTGCTAAGATAAATCCATTCATTTGTGCTCTTGATCCCATGTTCTCCATCACCCCTGAGAGGGTGTGTATCCTCGGTCATTCCCTTCTTTCACACTCTCCTTATTCAAGCTCTCCTTATTCACTGGATCCTTTCCTGCTACCTAAAAACATGGCCATCTCTCCCTAAACCTTATAAAATTTTCACTCAACCCTACCATTCCCCCAAGATATTAATATATATCCTTTCTCTCTTTCACAGCCAAACTCCTAGAGGTGGTTGTCTATACTCATTGCTTCCATTTCCTCACCTCCCACTGATTTCTCAATCTCTTACAATCTGGCTTCCAACCCCACTACTCAGCCGAAACTGCTCTCTCCAACATTACAAATGATCCCTTAACTGCTAAATCCAACAGCCTTTTCTCAATCCTCATTTTACTTGATATCTCCGTAGTTTTTGATACTATTTGATGACACCCCCTGCCCCCCACCGTCCTTCTGGGTTCTTCTTCCTCCCTTGTTTTCCATGATGATAGTCTCTCTTGGTTCACCTCTTACGTTGCTGACCTTTCCGTTTCAGTCTCCTTTACTGCCTCGTCATTCTCCTAACCCCCTTTAAGCACCCCCTAAAGCTCTGTCTTAGGCCCCCTTTTATTCTCTCTCTATACTCCATCATTTGGTTATCTCATCAGTTCTTATGGATTAAATGATGGCCTCTATGCAGATAACTCTAAAATCTCCATATCTAACCCCCATTTCTCTTCTGAGCTTGAGTCCACATTATCATCTGCCTCCTATATTTCCCCATTTAGATTTCCCAGTAACACTTCCAACTCAATATAGCCCAAATTCATTTTATTCCACCCTAATCCCACCTCTCCTCCAAATTTTCCTATTTCTGTTGAAGACACCATCATTCTTACAAACACTCAGGTCTGTATTCTTGGTATAATCTTGGAGTCCTCCTTATCCCTCAAATTCTATATCCACTCAGTGACCAAGTCTTGTCAAACCTTATCTTTACAACATAACTCATAATAGTCCTCTTTCCCTTCCCACTGCCACACACTCTGGTTCAGAATCTTCTTATCTCTTGCCTGGGCTATTACAGTAGCTTCCTGATCAGTTTTCCCACCTCTGGTCTCTCCCATCTCCAATTATTCCAGCACAAAATTGCCAAATTAATATTCCTAAAACACAGATCTAATCGTGTTAACCTTCCACCCCCTCTCAAAAACCTTCAATGGTTCTCAGTTACCTCTAGGGTAAAGTGTAAACCTGGAAGCCTGGAAGCCTTCTACAATCTGGTTCCTAAAGCCTTGCCACACTCTGTTCTAGTTGGACTGGCCCACTCGCTGTTCCCTTTTACATTGCAATCTACCTCTTGCCTTTTTGTCTTTGTATAAATGGTCTCCTATGTCTGAAATGTACTTCCTCTTCATCTCCATTTTGTACAGTTGCTAGTTTCCATTAAAGTTCAGGTGCCACCTCCTACAGGAAGTCTTTCTAACCTCCCTATTTTATAGTTCTCTCTCCCATTCTACACTACTTTGGGTATACTACAACAAAAGGTCCATAAGATCAGAGATTGTTTCATGGTTGTCTTTGTATATTTAGTGGCTAGTACAGTGCCTTGCATAGGGCAGGTGCTTAATTAATATTTGTTGAGTTAAATTGAATTGATTCTTAGTAAATAGTTTAATTGGATTAGGTAAAAGGGTATTAAAAAGTAAACACAGGCACATATAGCTCAGAAGCAATAGTCATCTCAATTAGTCAGAACCCCAACTGGGACAGAACCTCATTTTTGTTGGACTTCACCTCTAGGTAGAAATAACCAGAACATTTGGTGGTTAAGTCATCTTCCTAACTCTTGCAAGTTCAGAGATAGAGTAGATTTGATTCAATTACATAGTCTGTTCTGCCGGGGAGGTCGGGGCTGAAATTATCACTTATCACCATGTTATCATCACCTAAAAATGGCAGAAAGCTAGATCTTACCCACTGTTTCTCCACGCTGTTACTTCATTGTTCAGGACCTTGCTTACTCTATTTATGCTTACAGAGGTCAACAAGGCATGGGAAGAACCTCTCCCAGTAGCCACCTTTCTTGGGATCCCATCCTTCAACTGTAACCATATTACCTCTGTACTCAGGAATATTTGTGCTTTGCACACAGGCTCCTGGGAAAACCTCCAGGATTCATAGTGTAGGATATGTAGTCCATAGGGAAAAGCAAGCCTTTCCCTCAGCTACAGGTCTGCTATCCAGCTAAATGGAAGGATGTGTGCTCACAAGTTATCTTTGAAGAGGCAAAAAATGGTAGTTGGTGGAGTTGATTTTATTGTATATCCAAAGGCAACAAGAAACATAATTTTCCTGAGAGATTTGATAGTGCTCAAGATAAACATTGACAAAAAGACATCTATGAAGATAATTGTAGTTTGTGTGCCCCTATTTATTGCAGAAGATGTGTAGGTTGAGAATTCTTCCACTAACATTACCAAGTTGCTACTGAGATTTATTGTCAGGAATTACCACAAGTCAGGAAGCACTGTGGTCAGATCTGCACTTTAGGAAAATCACTTTGGCTGCTGTATAGAAAATGGATTGGAACGAGGAAAGACTTGATGTTTATAGACTACAGAAACTGTACACCTATTTATCTGACAAATGCTTTCTCCAAGAAGAGATTTGGGAGGCACTGGACAAGGTAAGAAACAAAGGGTACCACACATCAAAAAAAAATGGATCTGATTATATCCTGACAGAAAATAACTGTTACAGATAGGGGAGTCATTTTTGAATCAGCAATCTGTGTCCAGGCAGACCACTGACTTAGTAAAGCAAAAATCAAAATCAATATTGAATTAGAAGAAAAAGCAAAAATGTGAAGATATGACATATA
Source organism: Phalanger gymnotis (assembly GCA_028646595.1). Taxonomy (NCBI): domain Eukaryota; kingdom Metazoa; phylum Chordata; class Mammalia; order Diprotodontia; family Phalangeridae; genus Phalanger; species Phalanger gymnotis. Next base: position 61,956,330 of record CM053622.1, on the reverse strand, counting down.
ATTGAGTCAACTCCAACCTGACCTTTCCAGACAAGCTATTAAAGATTTTTTAAAAGGGAAATGGATAAAAGAACAAACATTGACATAGACCATAATTATTTTCTAAAGAAATATAGCCAATATAAATCAAGAGTCTTGGAACTACCTCAGTCATCAGATATTTCATTTCTTTGTCAAACAATGAAAAATGGCAACCAAGAACATTGTTTTAGAATACAAAATAATTTATTACATTTTACAGAAGAGGATTTTGGAAGACTAAGTATTATCAATTCATAAACCAATGAGAAGCAGATGAACAGTCAATAAACACATACTAAGTGCCTACCATGTGACAGGCACTGTAATAAACACTGGAGATACAAAGAATGGTAAAAGGCAGTCCCTATTTTCAATGACTTCACAGTCTACTGTGACAACATGCAAACAACTATATAGAAATGAGATACATAAAGGATTAGTTGGGTTGTTGTTGTTTATCCTAAGTTCTTGAAGAGGACCATGACATCAGGGAGGTGATGCCATGACATGCAAGTTAATTGGATTTAAGTGAGGGAGGGCTGTGCCAAGTCACCAGCCTCACTTTCTCCTCTGGAGCCATCTGGATCCAGTGACTAGATATAGATCAGGACACCTGGAGAGGGCCCAGGATGCAACTAGGTAGTGCAGTGGATAGAGCACTGGCCCTGGAGTCAGGAGAACCTGAGTTAAATCTGGCCTCAGACACTTACTAGCTGTGTGACTCCAGGCAAGTCACTTAACCCCAATTGCCTATAAAAAAATTAGTTGAGCATAGTCAACAGAGGGAAGGCATTAGCATTAAAAGAGATTGGGAAAGGCTTCTTGTAGAAGGTGGGATTTTTATCTAGGACTTTAAGGGAGCTAGGGAAGCAGTAAAGGGGAAATAAGTTCATAGAAAGCATAATAAGTGACCCAACAAAGATAGATCATCTTGAAGGCATCCAAGGATGAAACTGGAAGTGGGACAATGAACTGATGAAAATGGAGAAAGCCTGGAAAGATTTATATGATAAACTCTTTTCCATCCATCAATGACTGTGGCACATCATGTTTCTGCTCTGGCATCACAGTCTCCAATATGTTACATAAGGATGTAGAAATGACACTAAAGAAAACAAAAATGGTCAGATCAGCTGAACCAGATCAAAGATACACAGAGTCAGTCCACGCTGGAAACCACACAATTTTGAGGAAACTGAGAGATTGATTCACATCTAAAAGAGAAAAGAACAACAACTACTTGGGAGAAAATCATGGACTTTATTATTACAAAAAAAGAGGTGGGCAACCCAAAATGTCAGTAACTACCGACCTATCTGCCTACTTTCTCATCTCCACAAAATATTTATGAGAATAATCACCTTTGTTTAGGGCATCTTTGATGAGGATATAAAAGAATAAGTAGGTTTTCACTAACAGAATGAGAAAGCAGACCACATCTTTACAGTCACACAATTGACTGAAAGGGATAGAGAACACAAGATCCCACTGCTTGTTATTTGTTAACTATAAAAATGTATTTGATTTGGCAAAACACCCTATTAAAGTTTATCCTCCAGGAAACTTGCTTATGCACATATAAAAATTATGAAAGAACTACATCTTGAAAGATGTAACCAGAGAGATAAATTTGTTGGACAGCTCTTTGACTATTAATATCATGATTCATGATAAGGAAGCAGAAAAAGATGGTTCTCTTACGAAAGGAGTTTAACACCAAAATAGAAGATGTCAGGGCAGAATCCTAATTGAAGATGTATTTCCTACAGAGATGAAGGCCTCCAAATGTTCCTATAGGCAGATTACATTGTATTGAATACACCAAACCCCAACAAGAAAATTCATAATCTTTCAGAGGAGGTCCAGCTAACTGTTGTCCATCCATTGTTTTTGAAGAAGACCAATGATAGCATAATGAGATGGATGATGTCTTGACTTGTGTGTGAATTTGATTTAAGTGACAAAAGTCAGGACTACTGGCAATGGCCAGGATTGCAGTGGATGACTTTGGCATCTTTTTAAAAATTATTTAATATATTTAGTTTTCAGCATTGATTTTCACAGGAGCTTGAATTGCAAATTTTCTCCGCATTTCTACCCTCCCCCCATTCCAAGATGGAGTATATTCTGGTTGTCCTGTTCCCCAGTCAGCCCTCCTTTCTGTCACCCCACTCTCCTCCCATCCCCTTTTCCCTTTCTTTCTTGTAGGGCAAGATAAATTTCTATGCCCCATTGGCTGTGTATCTTATTTTCTAG
>CM053622.1:61925342-61953553 GCA_028646595.1 Phalanger gymnotis | reverse complement strand
GGTCTCCTTTAGCAAGTCATTGACTTGTTTTTCATGGTTTTCTCTCATTCTTCTCATTTCTCTTCCCAATTTCTCCTCTACTTCTCTAACTTGCTTTTCCAAATCCTTTTTGAGCTCTTCCATGGCCTGAGACCAGTTCATGTTTTTCTTGGAGGCTTTTGTTGTAAGCTCTTTGACTTTGTTGACTTCTTCTGGCTGTGTGTTTTGGTCTTCTTTGTCACCAAAAAAGGATTCCAGAGTCAGAGACTGAATCTGGGTGCATTTTCGCTGCCTGGCCATGTTCCCAGCCAACTCACTTGACCCTTGAGTTTTTCAGTGGGGTATGACTGCTTGTAGACTAAAGAGTTCTATTTCCCAAACCTGGGGGGGATGCGCCAGCTCTGCCACACCAGCACTCCTCCTTCCCCAAGAACCCCCTACCTGGACTGGACTTAAATTTTTCAGCAGGCTCTTCACTCCTGCTCTGATCAGCCACTTAATTCCTCCCACCAGGTGGGCCTGGGGCCAGAAGCAACTGAAGCTGTAGTTCTGTAGCTGCCCCACCTCCGCTGCCCCCAGGGCAGTGGCACAAACTCTATCCCAGTCCCCAGAAGCTTCTCCCACTAACCTGTTCTGTTGTCCTTGATGTTTGTGGGTTGAGAAGTCTGGTAACTGCCACAGCTCACTGATTCAGGGCGCTAGGGCACGCTCCACCTGGCTCTCGGTCTGATCTGTCCACACTGCCCATGCTGGGCTCTGCTCCGCTTAGCTCCGCTCCCCTCTGCTCCCAGCTCCGTGCAGGATAGACCTTACCCAGAGACCATCCAGGCTGTCCTGGGCTAGAGCCCTGCTTCCCTATGCTATTTTGTGGGTTCTGCAGTTCTAGAATTGGTTCAGAGCCATTTTTATAGGTTTTTGGAGAGACTTGGTGGGGAGCTCACACTAGTCCCTGCTTTCCAGCTGCCATCTTGGCTCTGCCCCCTTTGGCATCTTTAATGTCTGACCAAGGTCTAAGAACTCCACAGTGCCTGCTTCAGCTACTTTTAGGGCCATTGGAACAAATGCTTCTCATCCTGTCATTCCACTGGGAGAAATCTTCACATGCTTGGGGTAGACATTCCCCTATCTCACTGGTAGGCCTATCAGTTACCTTTAATCTGGTTTAGCCCAACTGTTAAAATACTTTTACTGGGGTGTGCCCACTATGCATGTTACAGCTTCTTGATGTGAAGTGGGGTCACAGGTGGACACCAAAGATAGAAAAGCAGCTTTGAAAAGGGTTAGCAACCCCCACACCAGAGGCACTAGTCCTCCCTGAGCATCCTATACACCTCAGTCAAACTAACTATCCATTCAAGAAAAACCAAGTAGATAAAGCTATGTAGGTAGGTAGGTAGACAAAAAGATAGATATGAGAGAGAGAGAGAAAGAGAGAGAGACACAGAGAGAGAGACAGAGACAGAGAGACAGACACAGAGAGAAAGAGACAGAGAGAGAGAGAGAGAGAGAGAGAGAGAGGAGACAGAAAGAGAGAGACAGAGACACACAGAGAGACGACAGTTATTAAACCCTTAGGATATGACAGGCACTATGCTAAATGTTGAGTATACAAATGCAATAAACAAGATAGTTCTTGCCCTCAAGGAGCTTACATTTCAGGGGAAGATACACAAAGGAGAGCTGGAAAGGGGCTACAGTAAAGCTTGGTGGCATTGGTTTGGAGCTAGTGGCTGGGAAGTGAGGTGGAAGCCTGGATGCAGGTGAAATAGGATAAAAGATCACTTATCAGAGGCCAGGGTGGTTCCAGAGGTGGAATCCAAAGTTCCTGTAGGGGTTGGAGTTGAGGATGAGGGCCAGAAGGTACATGGCGTGTTTGAAGCTGGTAGCTGAGAAATACAGCTAGATAGACAACTGATAGAGCTAGTCCCCTAGTACACATATTGGATGGACACTACAAAAGAACAATGAATTAAGCCAAGAATTGAGTGGGAAGAGAATATTCTGGATTGCCTTTAGGAAAATTAACAGCATTTTTTTAATGAAAGCAAGTCTCTCTGCTAAACAAAGGACTATTTTTTCAAACATTGATATTCTTCTGGCGATGCTATACAGTTTTAAGTTATGGAATTCCACAGTTTCAAAAAAATAAAGCTGCTGTTTGGGGGCAATGGAGAGTCACATGTGGGTGTGATTACATTAAAGGGTATTATTAATGAAGAATTATGTGGGAGGAGCAGTGTTGATGATACAATCAAAGAGATGCATGACCAGAAAAAAGAGGTGGGCTGATTATGTAGTGAGAGTGAGAGATGAACTCCATTGGTATACATTCAGTGTTGAGAGACTAAATCTAATTCAACTTGCATTTATTAAACACCTATTTTGTTCATAATAATAACAGCTATCATTTATAGATTACTTTAAGGTTTGAGAAACACTTTATGATGCAGTGAATGGTTGGGATGACATGTAAGGGGAGTATCTTGGAGAGAGTGTGGAGCACATGTAGACATTTTATAACTAGTTCCAGCTAGTTTAGCCTGGAGAGTGGACATTAGGCATGAGAGCTGTGTTCAAGTGTCTGAAGGACTGAAGGGGGAGAGATTAGAGATGTTCCACTTGTTCCCAGAGGGCAAAATGAGGACCAATGGGTGGAAGTTGCAGAGGCCAAAATTGACTTGAAGTCAGGAAGAATTTTCTCCTGATTAAAGCTGTCCCAAAGTGGAACGGCTACCCCAAGAGATGAAGTGTTCTCTCTCCTTGGACATCTTCAAGCAGAGGCTGGGTGCCTACTTGTTGGGTATGCTGAGATGGTTGCTTTCATGTATAGGTTGACTTAGATGGTGGCTGAGGTCCCTTCCAACTCTCCAATGCTGTGACTAGGTGATTGGGACTCCAAGGTTTAGACTGGGAGGGTAACAGGATAAGCAGCAGAAACTGGGAGGTTTGGAGGAAGCAAATGTTCAATTTATTCAAATTGAGAAGCTTTTATTAGGATCCAACTGCATACCAGGCACTGTGCTAGAAGGTGGGCAAAGAAAGACAAAAAGAAAACAGTCTCTTTTGTCTAGGACCTTACGTTTAACTGATTTGGGTCTAACATGAAAGATGATGAGGTTAGTTTGGGACATGAAGTGCTAATATAAACATCCACGTGGTGATGTCTAAGGAACAGGGGAAGGTGTGTGGGGCTGGAATTGAGGGGAGAGATTGAGGTTTGAGGTGAAGAAGCATCATTTGCACAGAGATTATAACTGAACTTCTGAGGATACCTGAGATCACGAATTCAGTGCCATAAACATTAGGGGTCTACTATATGCAAGACACTGTGCTCAACAGAGATATAAAGATAAAAATGAAATAGTAACCACTCAGTGGGAGTTTACATTTTATCCAGGGAAACAATGTGAATACAGATAGATAAATGCAAACTAATTCAAGGACATAGAGAACAAATTAGAGGATCAGAAAAAGCTTCCTTTGCAAAGAGCGTGGCAAAGAAGCGAGGGAGCCTAAGAGACAGAAGGAGAGAGAACATTCTAGGGGTGGGGGTTGGCACATGCAAAGGCATTTCATGTACAAACTTGTAGTCTTTTTTGTCTATAACATAGGGTAGATGAAGGGAAACAATGTAAAATAAACCTATCAAGGTAGACCAGAGCTAGACTTTGAAGGATGTTAAATGCCTAGCTAAGGAATTTGTAATTTATTAAAACAGTGATAGAGAGTCACTGAATATTTTTGAGTAGGGGGGTAACATATTAAGATCTGTGGAAGAATATCAGTTTGGCAGATTTGTGAAGGATAAATTAGAGACGTGAGATAATAGAAAGAGAAAAAAACCAGAAGATTCTTAATAGTCCAAGTAAGAGGTGATGAAGGATTGAACTAGGGCAGGTGGATATGTGAGCGAAGAGAAGAGGACAGGTGAGGGAGATGATATGGAGAATCAAGACGCCTTGGTAACTGACTGGGTAAAAGAGCTGAGAGAAGGGGAAGATTTGAGCATAACTGCAAGCTTCCTGACCTTGGAGACTACAAAGATGATGATATCTTCAGCAGAAATTGAGAAATGTGGAGGAGGCATGAATTTAGGGTGGAATATAACAAGTTCGGAACATGCCCAGTTTGAGATCTTGGTCAGGTGAAGTTCTAGACCCAAGTTCCAGCACCCTAGCTCTCTTTCCTTTTTTAATTTTATCATATTTATTTAATATTTTAGTTTTCAACATTGATTTCCTCAAGTTTTGAGTTACAAATTTTCACCCCATTTCTACCCTCCCCCCATTCCAAGATGGCATATATTCTGATTGCCTCATTCCCCAGTCAGCCCTCTCTTCTTTCACCCCATTCCTCCCCCATCCCCTTTCCCCTTACTTTCCTGTAGGGCAGGATAGATTTTTATGCCCCATTTCCTATATATCTTGTTTCCCAGCTGTATGCAAAAAAACTTTTTTAAGCCATTTGCTTTTAAAACTTTGAGTTCCAAATTCTCTCCCCTCTTCCCTTCCCACCCACCCTCCCTAGGAAAGCAAGCAATTCAACATAGATCATACATGTATCATTATGTAAAACACTTCCACAATGCCCGTGTTGTGAAAGGCTAACTATATTTCCTTTCATCCTATCCTATCCTCCTTTATTCAATTTTCTCCCTTGACCCTGTCCCTTTGCAAAAGTGTTTGCTTTTGATTACCTCCTCTCCCATCTACCCTCCCTTCTATCATCCCCCCTTTTTTATCCCCTTCCCTTTACTTCCCTGTGGAGTAAGATACCTAATTTAGTGTGTATGTTATTCTCTCCTCAAGCTGAATCCGATGAGAGTAAGATTCACTCATTCCCCCTCACCTGCCCCCTCTTCCCTTCCAACATAACTGCTTTTTCTTGCCACTTTTATGTGAGATAATTTACCCCATTCTATCTCTTCCTTTCTCCTTCTCTCAATATATTCCTCTCTCATCCCTTAAATTTATTTCATTTTTTTAGATATCATCCCTTCATATTCAACTCGTCCTGTGACCTGTGTCTATATTCCCTTCAACTCCCCTAATACTGAGAAACATCTAATGAATTACACACATCATCTTTCCATGTAGGAATGTAAACAACACAGTTCAACTTTAGTAAATCCCTTGTGATTTCTCTTTCTTGTTTACCTTTTCATGCTTCTCTTGATTCTTGTATTTGAAAGTCAAATTTTCTATTCAGCTCTGGTCTTTTCATTGAGAAACCTTGGAAGTTCTCTATTTTATTGAAAATCCATATTTTGCCTTGGAGCATTATACTCAGTTTTGCTGGGCTGGTGATTCTTGGTTTTAGTCCTAGCTCCTTTGAGCTCCAGAATATCATATTCCAAGCCCTTTGATCCCTTAATGTAGAAGCTGCTAGATCTTGTGTTATTCTGATTGTGTTTCCACAATATTCAAATTGTTTCTTTCTGGCTGCTTGTATTATTTTCTCCTTGACCTGGAAACTCTGGAATTTGGCTAAAATATTCCTAGGAGTTTTCTTTTTGGGATCTTTTTCAAGAAGCGATCAGTGGATTCTTTCCATTTCTATTTTACCCTCTGGTTCTAGAATATCAGGGCAGTTTTCCTTGATAATTTCCTAAAAGATGATGTCTAGGCTCTTTTTTTGATCATGGCTTTCAGGTAGTCCAATAATTTTTAAATTATCTCTCCTGTATCTATTCTCCATGTCAGTGGTTTTTCCAATGAGATATTTCACATTGTCTTCCGTTTTTTCATTCCTTTGGTTCTGTTTTATAATATCTTGATTTCTCATCAAGTCACTAGCTTCTACTTGCTCCAATCTAATTTTAAGGTAGTATTTCCTTCAGTGGTCTTTTGGACCTCCTTTTCCATTTGGCTAATTCTGCCTTTCAAGGCATTCTTCTCCTCGTTGGCTTTTTGGAGCTCTTTTGACATTTGGGTTAGTCTGTAAGGTGTCATTTTCTTCAGTATTTTTGAGTCTCTTTTAGCAAGTCATTGGCTTGTTTTTCATGGTTTTCTTGCATCACTCTCATTTCTCTTCCCAGTTGTTCCTCTACTTCTCTTACTTGCTTTTCCAAATCCTTTTTTGAGCTTTTCCATGGCCTGAGACCAATTCATATTTTTCTTGGAGGCTTTCGATGTAGGCTCTTTGACTTTGTTGACTTCTTCTGGCCATATGTTTAGATCTTCTTTGGCACCAAAAAAAGGAATCTAGAGTTTGAGTTTGAGTCTGGGTTTGAGTCTGAATTCATTTTCACTGCCTGTTCATGTTCCCAACCAACTACTTGACCCTTGAGCTTTTTGTCAGGATATGACTGCCTGTAGAGTAGAGAGTACTTTGTCCCAAGCTTTATGGTCCAAGCACTGCTGTTTTCAGAGCTACTTCTACTCCACCATCACCCCAGGCTCTGTCACTGCAGCTCTCCTCCTCCCCCAAGAACTGCCAAACAGGACTGCAATACAGATGCAAGCAGGGCCCGGAAAGAGAACCTGCCTTTGTGCCCACAGAGCGCTCCTTGCGCTCCCACTCTGATCTGCTGCTAGAATCCTCCTGCCGTGTGAGCCGGGGACTCGGCAAACAGCTGATGTTGTAGATCTGGAAGCAGCCTCAGGAGTTTCATGCTGCTGGCACCGCCACCGCTGCACCGCTTGCTTCCGCCACCCCCAGGGCTGGTGATGGGACACTCTGAACTTGATTCCGCAGTTTCCCCCTACCCTGTCTTTGGCGTTTGTGGGTTGAGAAGTCTGGTAACTGCCACAGCTCTCTGTTTCATGGCCCCAAGGTCTGTTCCGGTGGACTGACTCCAGGTCTGGCCTGTCCTGGCCTGGCACACGCTGTGCCACCCTCTGCTCTCAGCACCACGTGATAGACGCTTCCTGGAGACCATCCAGGCTCTCCTGGGCTGGAGGCCTGTTTCCCTTTGCTATTTAGTGGGTTCTGCAGCTCTAGAATTTGTTCAGAGCCATTTTCTACCGGTGTTTGGAGGGATTTGGGGGAAGAGCTTACACAAGTCCCTGCTTTCTAGCCGCCATCTTGGCTCCACCCCACACTCCATGTACCCTAACTCTCTATGTGTCCTGGAGTTCAGGATAGAGGTGAGGGATAATAGAAATTAAATAATAGAGATAATAGAGATCTATGAAGATTATTTCTGCATAGAGATAATAATTGAACCCATGGGAACTGATTAGATCACTGAGAGAGAATATAGGAAAAGTAGAGAAGAGGGCCTAGGGGACACCCAGGTTTAGTGAGAGAGAGATGGGTAGTCATCTAGGAAAAGAAGACTAAAATGGAACAGTTAGGTAGGAGAAGCAGAAGAGAATTATGTCAAAAGAGAAAGTATACGGAGGAAACATTTGGTAGGTCAGAAGATGAATGTGAAGCAGTGAAGGAGATCCAGTGGAGTTGTCAGACAGACAGGTGAACCCAAACCCAAACCCAAACCCAAAGCAATGTCACAGAAAGAAGAAAAGAATATTCCATGGGACTGAATAGTCAACAGCATCCAAAACTAGGGGGAAAGTACCATCCTTCTCCCCCCATCCCCTACATTGCAGCTTCCTCTGGTGCGTTGTCTTCCCCAATTAGACTGTAATCTCCCTGAGGGCACAGAATTTCTTTTTTCTTGTATTTTTATCCCCAGTACTTAAAATAGTGCTTGGCATTTGTTGTTGTGTTTGTCCTTCATTTTCGAAGAGGACTATGACATCGGGAAAATGATGACATGACTTGCAGTTGACTTTGATTTCAGTGAGGGAGGGCTGTCCAAGGTTACCAGCCTCACTTCTCCAGTGCCATCTGGGTGCAGTGTCCTAATATTCATCAGGATGACTGGAGATGGCCAAGGATACATAGGGAGACCCTGGCCCTTTCAGGCTAAGGCCTTTTCAGGTTCTCACTTTGAGTGAGGTAATGCCTATTCAGTGAATAGGCCTCTTTAAGAAGTGAGTCAGGGGATGGCCCCTTTCATGAGAAAAAAGAGAAAAAAATCCAATTGGGAGGGGAAGACCCTCAGAGTTGCTAGTCAAAACAGAAACAGTTACCATTGGCATTCACTCTGAACCAGGTGGGCCCAAATTATAGCCATTAAGTGGAACTTGGGCAGGAAGGGAAGGAAGGAAGGAAGGAAGGAAGGAAGGAAGGAAGGAAGGAAGGAAGGAAGGAAGGAAGGAAGGAAGGAAGGAAGGAAGGAAGGAAGGAAGGAAGGAAAGGAAGGAAGGAAGGAAGGAAGGAAGAGAGAGAGAAAGAGAAAGAGAGGAAAGGAGGAAGGGGGAAGGAATCTAGCCAGTAAACCCCAAATTAGCTGGGGAGCTTACAGCCATCAAAATTTGGAGAGAAGGAAAGGAAGAGGTCGAGCTCAGTTATTCATCATGTTTGGAGAGAAGGTGAGGGAGATGTGGAGCTGGGTTACCCAACTGGGCGAGTCCCCATTCAGGCAGCTTGAACTACTTGCAGGCTGTGTTCATCCTTCATTTTCAAAGAGGACCATGACATGAGGGAGATGATGACGTGACTTGCAGTTGACTTTGATCTGAGCGAGGGAGGGCTGTGCAAGATCATCAGCCTCATTTTTCCTCCAGAGCCCTCTGGGTGCAGTGGCTTCATATTCATCAGGATGACTGGAGATAGCCCAGCCATTTAATAAATCCTTATTGCCTTGCCTTGCTGCCTTACACCAAGGGTAGGGAACCTGGCTCCTTGAGGCCACATGTGGCCCTCTAGATCCTCAAGTGTGGCCCTCTGACTGAATCCAATCTGCATGGAACAAATCCCCTTAATAAAAGGATTTGTTCTGTAAAACTTGGACTTAGTCAGAAGGCCACACTTGAGGACTTAGAAGGCCACATGTGGCCTCAAGGCTGCAGGTTCCCTACCCCTGCCTTTCACCATATACTGCAATAACACGAACAGAATATAAAAGGTCACACCATTAAAAAAAGGAGATAATGTTACATACCTTTGCACAGCTATGGAAAGAATTCTTTACCAAATGAGGAGTTGAAATGATTGCAAAAGATAAAGCGGATTATTTCAACCACATGAAATTAAAAAGCTTTTGCATGAACAAAATCAATGCAGCTATGATAGGAAAGGGAGCCATTAATTAGGAAAAATCTTTCCATCAAATTATTTCTGATAAAGATCTAATACACAAGCTATGTTGAGAATTAACTTAAATATATGACAAAAACCATTCTCCAATATGCAAATGGTTAAAAAAAACAACAAAAGTCAGTTATCAAAGAATTACTTATCACAACCACATATATGCAAGATTGTTCTGGATCATTACTAATAAGAAAGATGTGAATCAAATCAACTCCAAGGCTTTATCCCAAATCCCAAAAGATGGCAAAGATGACAAAAGATGGAAACAATCAATTTTGGAGAGATTACAGAAATGCAAGTACACTCACATATTATTGGAGGTGTCTTGAATTGATCTAGCCATTCTGAAAAGCCATTTGGAGTTCTGTTTGTTTTTTTAAGTGACTAACCAGGTGCGGTGGCACATGCTTCCAAGCAGGCTGAGGATAGTAGATCTCATGACCTGGGAAGTTCTGAGTTTCTGTGCACTATGCCAATTGGGTGTTCACACTAAAGTTTGGCATTATTTTGGTGAGTTACTAGAAGTAGGAAGCCACCAGGTTGCCTAAGGAAAGACAAACTTGTCCAAGTCAGAAATGGACCAGGTCAAAGTTCCCATGCTGGTCAATAGAGGGGTCAGGCCCAAGAATAGCCCCTTCACTTCCAGCCTGGGTAAGAGGACCAGAATTAGTCTTTTTTTAAGTAACTAAATATTAATACTCTTTGACCCAGAGATCCCATTTCTAAGCATATATTCTAAGGCAAAGACACCAAAAAGCACCAAAATATTCCATGCATCATTTTGTCGGTGGTAGCAAAGATGTAAAAGCAAAGCAGATGACCATCTACCATCAGAGAAATAGCTAAACAAATTATCGTGCATGAATGTAAGGGAATATTACTAAAGATAATGAAGATACGAATATAGTGTGAAGAATTTGGAGAAGCACAAGAAGACCACATCTTTCTGAAGCTCTTCTAGCATTGGCTTTTTCCATCTCCTGCCATTGTCAACAATTTGTTGGGTATGAGATGATGAAAAGTGGAGGAAACAGGACCAGGAAAAAGATACACAATGACTACAACAATGGAAATAAAAATCAGTCAGTCAATATGCATTTATTAAACACCTACTATATGCCAGGCAATATACTCAGCACTGGGGTTACAAAGAAAGGCAAAAAAACAGTCCCTGCTCTCAAGGAGCTCACAGTCCAATGCAGGAGACAATGTACAAGCAACTATGTCCATGTAAGATATCGACCAAATTAGAGGTAATATTGGAGAGAAGGCACTAGCATTAAGAAGGACAAGAAAGTCCATGTCCTATGAGGATCATTTGAAGGAACTGGGATATTTAGTCTGAAAAAGAGAAGACTCAAGGGGAATGTACGGCAACTGTGCTCAGTATTTGAAGGACTGCCTTGAGAAAGAGGAGATATGTTTGGCCCCAGAAAACAGAACCAGGAGCAATGGTTGGAAGGTGCAAAAAGGCTAATCTAACTCAGTGGCAGGAAAAGCTTTCTCTGCTGAGTGAGGGGAGCAGAACCAAGAAAACATTATACACGATTACAAACCCAGGGTATCTCTGATGACTAGCTCTGATAGGCTTGGCTCTTCTCAGCCATGCAGGGCTCTAAGACAGCTCCAAAAGACTCATGACGGAAAAAGCTGTGCACATCCAGAGAAAGAATTACGGAGTCTGAATGCAGATCTAGGCAAACTGCTTGCTCTCTTTTATGTTTGTTTTGTTTTGGTTTTGTTTCTGTCTTGTTTCTTCTTTCCCGTGGTTCGTTCCATTGGTTATAATTCTTCTTTACAACTTGACTATCGTGAAAATATATTTAGTGTGAAAGTATATGTAGAACCTATATCGGATTGCATGCCATCTTGGGTTGGGGAGGGGGAGGAGAGGGAAGAGGAGAAAATCTGAAACTCAAAAACTTGAAGAACTGAATGTTGTAAACTAAAGCTAAAAATTAATTAATGAATGAAAAAATAAAATATGCTCAATCTCTAGAGAAAGAACTGACAAAAAAAGAAAGAAAAGCTTTCTCAAAATTAGAGGTGTCCAAGAGTGACCCAGGCTGCCCCAGGAGCTAGCAAGTTCCCTCTCATTAGAGGTCTTCAAGCAGAGGCTAGACAAGCCCTTAAGAATGTTACATTAGAGATTCCTTTAAGGTCTGGGTTAGACTGAGAGGTTGCAAAGCTCCCTTCTAATTCTGCTGTTTTGTGACTTCCACTCTCTCCTCAATTTCTTCCCTCTTTTCTTTCTTCCTTTCAGGTCACAGAACATTAGAACTGGAAAGGTCCATACAACTCAGAACACAGAAAGTCAGAAATGGAAGGGCATTAAAATAGAGAACAGAAAATGTAGTAGCTGGGAAGGACCTTAGAGATTATCTCATTCAGCCTCCTTGTTTTATAGCAGAGGAAACTGAGATGCCAAGTGATCTGAGGTCATGTGGTAAGAGACTGGACTTAGACCCAGGTTGATGGCTCATGACCAGCCCAAATGATAGAGTCTGATTCTATCTCCCCTTTCTCCCTTAGAGTCATGGGACCCTTTCTTCTTCTCTCTGGCCAGGATTCAAGATCACTCCAGGAAGAGAAGGATTCCTAGATAGGAAGTCAAGGCTCAAGGCAAGGAAGTGACTCATGAAGACCTGCTTTGAACCCTAAGATCTGGTCTCCTAGATAGAGGTGAGGTGTGAGCTCCCTCAGGTACAGCCCCTCACTCTTCAGAAGAATAAAGGCTGTAATGGCAGGTACACTCATTTTGGATGGAGTTATTGTCACACTATCTCTCCTGTGGTTGTTACGGACCTTGGCCTCACCATAGATAGGAAGCATAGCCAATTTGGAGTCAAGACTTTGACCCAAGTTCTTCCTAGCTCACAACCTCCAAATTATCCTTGACTCTTCACTCACCCCATGTAGCCAAGCTGTTGCCAAATCTGATCATTTCTACCTTCCCAGCATTTCCCATGCACAAACTCTTCCCTCCTCTGCCATTGCCATCACCTCATGCCTGGAGTATTTCAAGAGGCCGCCGTTGGGTCTCCCTGCCTCGAATTTCTCCCCACTCCAGTCCGTCCTTCACTCAGCTGTCAAACTGATCTTCAAGAGTGGGTCTAACCACGTCGCCCCTCCACTCAGTAAACACCAGGGGCTCTCTATTACCTCCAGAATCAAATAAAAAATCCTGATTGTTATTCCAAGCCCTTCATGACCCGTGTGGCATTTGAAGCCCCTCTTACCTTGCCAGTCTTCTTACACTTCATCACCCTCCGTATTCTGATTCAGAGACAATGACCTTTTTGTTGTTCTTCTAATGCGACACTCCATTTCCTGGCTCTTTGCTGGATACTTCCCATGGCTGGAATGCTCTTTCTCCTCGTCTCTACCTCTGGGCTTCCTGGAGCTCAGCTTGACCCCCATCTTCTACCAGAAGCCTTTCCTGGTCCTCCCACTACTAGTGCCTTCCCTCTGAGATGGTATCTTGTATATACATAGTTGTTTGTCTGTTGTCTCCTCCATTAGACCATGAGTTCCTTGAGGACAAGGACTGTGTTTTTGCTTTTCTTACCACTAACACAGTACCTGGTACATGGTAATAAATGCTTATTGACTTACTGTATGACCCTAAGAAATTCATTTCCCTCTCAGGGAAATGTAAAATCCGTAAAATGAGGGGATGGCACTAGTTGGTGTCAAAGACCCCTTCCAGCTCTGATAGTCGCCGATCCAATAAGCCCAAAGCCTGCTGAGCCATTGACCTTTTCAGTGGCTGCTCTGAGCCTCCATAAAGGCCTGGCCCAGACCCCACCCTGCAGCTCTCCCACTCTCCCAGCATTGATCTGGCAAAGACTTCTCTGTGGGCAGCACTTCCTCATTTGGAACACACTGTGCTTGGCTGATCAGGAGAGAACCAGAGAGGGAGGAGGGGATCGATGGGAAGGAACAGCCCAGCAGAGGAAGACCCTCCACCCCCTTCTTCTTACTTCCCTTTCCCCTCTCCCTACACAGACACCCCTTCCTCTGACTGGCTGTGGTGAGAAGCAGGAGCAGGGAGGAAGCTTCCTTCAGAAAACCCAGGGAAGAGCAGAATGGGAGGAGGGCAAGGGCACAGTATCTGGGCATGGTGATCCCAGGGTTTTGCATATCACATCCTACGTGTGTATGGTGGGTGGTGCATTCATTGTATTCATGTATATAGTGGGTTTCTGCCTATTTCCTTTTTTTCTTTTAACCCCAAGTGCCTAGTACAGTGCTTACCACATAGTAGGAACTTCGTTTGTTGAATGAATGAACAAATGACGCAGAATCCTAGAGTCTATCTAGTCCAACCTGTACCTAACCAGGAATCCCACCTACAACTTCCCTCACAAGTGATTTATCGGCTTTCACTTGAAAAACTCCAGTAATGGGAAAACCATTCCCTCAGAAGCTAGTATGTTGCTTCACTATGGGAGCAGTGTATGGTGTAGTGGAAAATGAAAGGAATTTTAGAACCACGGGGTTTGAATTTCACTTCTTTGCTTCTTATGAGCCATATTACCTCAAACAAGTCAATGATGAAGATGAAGATAACTAACATTTATTTAGCACCAGGCATTTTGGCCAGGCACCCTTTACAATTTTCATTTCATTTGGTCCTCACAGCAGCCCTAGGAGGTAGGTGTTATCATTATCCCTGTTTTACAGATGAGGAAACTGAGGCAAGCAGAGGTTAAGTGACTTGCTCGGGGTCATGATGATGATGGCGATGATGATTACTAGTCTTTCTGTAGTGTTGTGATTAAGATTTGCAAAGCTCTTTAAATTCATCATCACATTCAAGGCTTGTAACAGTGCATATAGTAGGAATGGTGGGGGGTTATTATTCCTATCTTACAGTCTCTCTTTTTTTTTAAATCGTATCCATGGTCACACAGTTAGTATGACTCTAAGTCCAGAATTGTAGCCACTAGACCAGAGATTCTTAACCTAGTTTAGGTAATGGACCCTTCTCTGGCAGCCAGTCCAGTGAAGCCAATGGATCCTTTCTCAGAATCACAGTTTTAAATGCATAAAGCACATGGGATTACAAAGGAAACCAAACGTATTGAAAAATAGTTGTCAAAGAATGTTTAATGAGTTCATGGATCCCCAGGTTAAGAATCCTTGCACAAAACCATGCTGAGCCCTCTCTTTGGCCTCAGTTTCTGTATCTGTTGAATGAGGAAAGTGGGCTAGGTAATCTCCTTCCACATCTAAATTCTATGACCTGAAAGTTATGAGAAATTTATTTTCTGATATAAGGCTGAAATCTTTCTCACTACCACTTCTAGCCATTGCCGCTAGTCCAGCCTTCTAAGGACTGAGCAGGGTCCTTTTCCACACAATAACAACACGTGCTTCATACTCTAGAATCTGGAGCAACACTGAAGGAAGGGTGAAGGAGGGGAATGGCTCACACTCCTTGGGTTCTGTGGCCAGGTCATGGTTAGCACATGGTGTATGGCACAAAGAATGGCAGGTGAAGGGGAAGCTATGCCCAAGGAGCCCATTCTTGCCCCTCCCCAGCCCAGGCTGTTCTTGCTATTGGGGGCACTGAGTTGGGGAAAGGGGGCTGGTTAAAGCTCCATACTTGTGGGACCCAGGCTTTTCCTCCTGTTCCATAGATCCTCTTACACTAAAAATCCTAAGAGAGGCTAGGAATTAGATGAGATATTATCAGTGTTAAATATTTCATTCATACATATACACACAAACATATGTACATGTATAATTTTACAGATGGAGAAACTGAGGCCCAGAGAGGAAAGCAAGTATGCCCAGTCATACACAAGGAGGCAGTGGCAGAGCCCAGGCTCAAACCCAGGTCTTCTGACTCCTTACCGAGCCAAGTTGCCTCCTGGCAAACCCAGGCTGTTAAGCTAATTAATTCATTGAGCTACTTGAGTAATTGTGTCTATTAGCTCCTTCTTCCTCTCCCCAACAGCTGGAGTGGAGAGATATAGAGTTCCCTCTTGGCATCAGGCAGGGACGTCTGGACCTCCCAAGACTGACTCAGTGATAGGAGGGTTCCTAATGCAACCTATGTGGTAAGGAAGCAGGTTAGGGGCAACTGGTTTGTCCCTACCTTCCAGGACCACATACAAGAAGAAGAGATGTTGTCTGGGCCAAGGTTAGCCTCTTTGGATTAAATAATGAAAGAAGATAAGTTGTCAAGAATTAATAGAGAGGAAATGCATTTGAATAATCTAGCTGACTTTGGGTGGGTGGAGCCTTAAAAGACAAGTTTGGCTGGGGCTAACCTGAAGGTTATCCCTTCCCCTTCTCATCTCTCCTTGCTGCTCCCAGTCAACACCTACATTCTCACAGTATCAAAATATCAGAGCTAGAAGATACTTAGAGACAAGGCAAATAAAGAAAGTCTTAGAAATGTTATTTGCTCAGTCACATAGCTACTTGGTCACATAGGCAAAGTCAAGACAAACACAGGAGCCTTTCGGCTATGCTCTGCTCTTCTCCATCCATTTGGGTTCCAATTCTCACCTCAATAGGAAAAAGATGTGTGTGGGAAGGTGAGGTCACAGAATCACTGAATGTTCAGCTTGAAACTGAAAACTGGGTATCCATCCAACACCGGAGAAGAAACCCCAACCATAAGAGCTTTTCAAAGTACCTGGTCTACCTTTTCTTGGAGTCTGTTTTCCATACAGGTTTCATCTCTCATCTCCATGTATTTGCACTGGCTATCACCCATGTCTGGAATACATACCATCCTCACTTCTACCCCATAGAATCCCTAACTTCCTTCAAAGTAGAGCTTGGGTTCCAACTCCTACCTGAGGTTCTTTTTCCTGATTTCTGCCTCCACACTTCCCCCTCCCCCTATTTAGGATTTTCCCTCTTTTTGAAATTACTTTGCAATTACTTTGCATTTACTTACTTATAAACGTGTATCCCCTCTCTGCCCCAGGAAAATAAAAACTCCTTGAAGGCAGGGACTGTTTTGGTTTTGGCTTTCTATGTCCAGTACTTAGCATAGTGCCTGGCATGTTAAGTATACCCTAGGTGCTTAATAAATGTTTGATTAATTGAATTGACTCAAAGACCTCCAGAGACAGGCAATTGCCCCCTTCCCCACTTCAGGTAGCCCATTCCAAGTGTATAGTGGACAAGCACATCAAACTTGGAGTCAAATGACCTGGGTTCTGGTCCCAGCTCTTACATTTATTATCTCTGTGACTATGGACAAAAAAGGTCATCTCCATATGCTTCAGTTTCTTCATCTGTGGAATTTTGCTTGGTTCCTCCCAGAGGAAAGTATACTCTCCCTCCTCAAATTTCCCTAGAGCACCTTAGGATGACCTCTCCTTTGTCCCATCCCCATCCCCCACCCTGAAGTCTACTTCCATGGGTTCATGCCAAAGGATCATTTGTTGTTCAGTTGTGTCTGACTCTCCATGACCCAATTTGGGGTTTTCTTGACAAAGATCCTGGAGTGGTTTGCCATTTCCTCCTGCAGCTCATTTTACTGATGAGAAAACAGATGCAAACAAAGTTAGTGATTTGCCCAGGGTCACACAGCTAATAAGTGTCTGAGGCCAGATTTAAACTCAGGTCTTCCTGACTCTAGGCCCAGAGCTCTAGCCACTGCTCCATTTAGCTTCCCAAAGGATCATGGGACTGTAGAGAATTTCAAGATTGTCTAGTCCCACACCCTCATTTTACAAATAGAGGTTCAGGGTAGGAAAGGGACTTTCCCAAGACTGTACAACACACTCTCACTGTGTGCACATACAAGCACACAGCCAGAATTTAAGCTCCTTGAGGGTAGGGACTGTTCAGTCTTCCCTTAGAACAGTGTTGGGCACATAGTAAGGATTCGATCATCTTCTTCACCATCTTCATCATCATCACCATCTTTCTTCATCATAATAATCTTCTTCATCATCTTCTTTATCCTCCTCTTCATCTTTTTCCATCATCATCATCATCAAAATCTATGCCACCAGAGCTAGGAGGAAATCTGTTTGACATAAATGGGAGGGTTGAACAGAAAGCGTCCAATGGTTTCTCCAGCTCTGACATACTATGTCCTATTTTCTAAGGTTCCCTCCCTTTTCTTTTTTTTCCTGTTGTTTTTTGACCCTGTAACCAGACAGGACCAGACCTTCTTTGCCACCAGAGTACTTTCAAAGCTCCTTTCTGCAACTGGTTTCCCTGGAGGGTAGTCCAGCCCATCCCAGAGAGCATCATGGTACATTAAAATAAGTATTGGATTTGTGGGCAGAGAACCTGGATACAAATCTTGAATCTGACACTTTCTACATTTCATGACCTTGGACCAAACTACTTCCCTTCTCTGGACCTCAGTTGCCACATCTGTAAAACAAAAAGGCTGGAACCAATGACCTCTGTAATCCCTTCTAGCTCTATGAGCCTCTCTCTCCAGCCATAACTCAGAGTTGGGGGCCAAGCAGCATCCAATCCTTACAGTGCTCAAGCTCAGAAGTGACCTGTGGCCAGGTTTTGTTTTTCCCCTAACCATGAGCCTAGTATCTAAATTGTGTGTGGCTAATGTGCAAGCCGGGGAAGAGAAGTGCAGAGCAGTGCAAAGTACAGAGCTTCCGGGGGCGGGGGGGCCGCAATAGTGAAGGTGCCTCTCAATCCCACCCACTTAGGCAATTCCATTTAAGCACCATTGATATTCATCCTTAATAAACCCTGCTCCTTTTCTAACTGGCTCAGGCTCATTAGCTTGGCCTCCAAATGCAACAAAGCCAAAAGACATGCACGGCAGGTTCTAATGGAGGCCTATTCATTAACGTAGGCCCATCTCTCCAACCGTACAATAAAAGGTGTGAGCAGAGTGCAGGGGGTTATTATGGTGGTTGATGCATTTCTGACATGGGAGAGATTTGGCAGCTGTTTGAGGTAGGGAGCAGGGCCAGGGCTGGGAACTGCTGCTCTCTGTTAGTTAGATCTGCTTTGCCAGCTTACAGTCCCCTCCTTAGCAAGAACAAAAACTCCCTGGAACTCTAGTTGAGCAGTGCTAGGCACTGTGGGGTGAGTCTGCAGCCCTAGCCCCTGCCCATCGAATTCCAGAAACTCCTGGGCATCTAAGGCAGGATGCAGAAAGATGGGGGGTGGGGGGACTACAGGAAGAGACAGAACTCCAGCAGAAATCTTGGAAAACCAGAGCAGAGTCTTGGAAGGAGTGCCAGATAGGAGTAAGGAAATCTAGGTTCAGGTTCTGGCTCTTACTAGCTTGGTTTCAAGAAGAGACTCCTCTTCTGCTCTCTGGGTCTCAGTTTTCTTATTTGCTTTAATGAGGGATTTCCTCTCTAAGGGCCCTTTCCCATTCATATTTTATGCTTCTAAAGCCTTTCAACTTGGTGAGCTCAGTTTCTCCCTTTTGAAAAATGAAAGAGGCAGATACTATAGAGCGAAAAGAGCTTTGAACTTGGAGTCAGGAGACTCCTGGGTTTGAATCACAGCCTTGATATTTACTACTAGTGTGACCTTAGATAAATGGCTTTTCTTTCCTAGGCCTACCAGTTCTAAGCCACAGCTATGTATGTACAGAGTACAGATTGTCCTCTTTCCTGGCAATCAGAATGAGCTGTTCCTGGAAGGAGTGTTTCAACAGAGAAAACCAAGAGGAAAAAAAAATCCGAAATAGCAGAGAGGAGTTCTCTCCTATGTCGGGAAGATGGAGAGTAGAATATGACACGGAGAAGGAGGAAAAGAAGCAGAGAATCATCCCGGGGTCTCCAGATGGGCAGGACCATCGGAGGACGCCTGCCTCGTCCATGTCTCACCTGAACAAGAGTCCCCCTCACAAGATCCACACCTTATTGTCCTACGGGCTTTGTCCAAAAAACGCCAGCTGCTTCTGAAAGTAGCCCAGTCTACTCTGGGGTGGCACTACTCAGTGGTTATTATGGTTGTTGCTATCCAGTTGTGTCCAAGTCTTTGTGACCGCATTTGGGATTTTCTTGGCCAAGATACTAGAGTGCTTTTGCCATTTCTTTCTCCAGCTCATTGTACAGATAAGGAAACTGAGGCAACCAGGGTGAAGTGACTTGCCCAGAGTCACACAACCAGTAAGTCTCTGAGGCCAGATTTGAACTCATGAAGATGAGTCTTCCTGTCTCCAGGCCCAGCACTAATTGTTAGGAAGCTTTTTTTTTTCCCTGACATCCAGACCAAATTCTCTTCTTGGCAACTTCTATCCATTGCTCCTAATTCTACCCCCTAGAGTCAAATCTCAGTCCTCTTTCTCATGAAAGCCCTTCCTACACTTGAGACAGGTATCATCTCTTCTCTAGGATGTCTTTCAAATTTTTTTTCAATTAACAAGATTTATTTTCTCTCCCTCCCACCTACCCCCACAATGGGGGGTTGGGGAAGAGAAACACACCCAAATCCTTGGAATAAATATGTGTAGTCAAGCAAAATAGATCCCGGCATTGTCCATGTCTCAAAATGTGGGTGTCATTCTGTACCCATAGTCCATTACCTCACTGGCAGGAGGTGGCCAGTATGCTTCACCATCTGTCCCCTGGAATTGTGGATCACAGCATTGATCAGAATTTTTAAGTCTTCGCAAGTCATTTATCTTTACATTCTTGTTGTTATGGTATAAACTGTTTTCCTGGTTTTGCCCACTTCACTCTGTATCAGTTCCCACAAATCTTTCCTAGTTTCTCTGAAACCTTTCCTTTTGTCATTTCTTTTGGTATAGTAGCAGCAGTGGCAGCAGCAGCAGCAACAGTAGTAGTAGTAGTAGTGGTAGTAGTGGTGGTGGTGGTGGTGGTGGTAGTGGTAGTAGTAGTAGTGGTGGTGGTGGTGGTGATGGTGGTAGTGGTGGAAGTAGTAGTAGTAGTAGTGGTGGTGGTGGTAGTAGTAGTAGTGGCAGTGGTGGTGGTGGTAGTAGTTAACCTTTATATAATGCCTACCATGTGCCAAGTATTGTGCTTTATAAATATTATCTCCTTTGATCCTCACAACAATCCTGGGAGCTAGGTGCTATTATTATCCACATTTTACAATTAAGGAAACAGGCAAACAGAGGTTAAGTGACTTGTCCAAGGTCATATAGGTAGTAAGTGTTCTGAGACTAGTTTTGAACTCAGGTCTCCCTGACTGCAGATGTAGTATACTACCCACTGTGCCATATTCCTAATACCTAGTATTCCATATGCCTAATTTGTTCAGCTATTCCTCAGTGCATGGGTAGCACCTCCCCCACCCAGGTTAAATATTCTTATCTCCAGGGTAAACATTCCTAATTCCTTCAACTCATCCCCATATGGCAAGATCTTGAGGCCCTCTCCCATACCTGATTACCCACCTTGAGATGACCTTTTAGCCTTATGAGGACTCTGTCCAAAAAGTGGTACCTAACCCTGACCACACTGCACCAAATAAGGTCTGACCAAGGCAGAATCCAGTGGGGCACCATGATGATCTTTGCATGGAAAGAGTAGCTGGGCCCTCTCAAGAGGAAGCAGCTTCCTATTCCTATTAGCTGTCAAAATGGAACTCATTATCTTGACCCTCCCCCAAACCATCCATTCTTCCTAAGGTACCACCCTCCTCCCAGTCACCCCATCTTGGAAGCTCGGTGTCATCCTCAGCTTCTCCTTGTCTCTCACCCCCATAAACAATTAGTCACCACATCCTGCCATCTCCACCGTCGTAGCTTCTCTAGCATATGCCTCTTTCTCTCCTCTGACCCTGCCATAACCCTTGTGCAGGCCTTCATCCCCCCATACCTGAAGTGCCGCGGTAGCCAAACGGCCAACTCTTTGCCTCCCATCTATCCCTGTATCAATCCATCCTCTATGTAGCTGATCTTCCAGAAGTGAAGATATGACCCTGTAACTCCTCCTACCCCATAAGCTACAGTAGCTCCATGTCACCTCCAGGATCAAACAGAAAATCTTCTGATTGGCTTTAAGGCCCTTCATAACCTGGTCCTTTTCTATCTTTCCAATATTCTGACACCTTACTCCCCTCCACGGACTCTGTGATAGAGTGACACCGGCCTCCTGGCTGCATCTCAAACAAAACACTCCATCTCCCGCTTCTAGACATTTTTTTCCTGGCTGTCTCCCATGCCTGAACTGCTCTCTCTCCGCATCTCTGCCCCTAGGCAGAGTCCCAGCTAAAGTCTCCCCTTTCCTGATCCCTCTTAATGCTCTTGCCTTCCCTTTGCTACATAATCCCCAATTTAGCTTGTATATAACTTGTTTGTATATAATTGTTTGCATGCTATCTCCCCAGGTAAACTGTTAGCTCCCAGAGGGCAGGGATATAGTATTACTTCTGCCTTTGTATCCCCAGTGTCTAGCTTAGGTACTTAATGAATGTCTCTTGACGTGGTTCCAAGAAACAATGATGCAGATCATCAAAGGAGAAGTCATCCAGAAAGAAATGATGAGTAGCCATGGTACCATCTGTCGACCTGACACAAACTACCAAAAGGGCAGCTGTCTTCCTGGGACATGTATCCAGGCTTGACAGACTTGTCAAACCTGACAACCAACTGGTTTCAGGAACAGCTTGTAGGGACGTGTCTAGTGCTGCAGCCCAGGCCTCTGTCCTTGGCCATGTGCTATTTACCATTTTTATCAATGACTTGGATGAATGTAATCTTAGAAAATTTGCAGATAAATGAAGCTGGGAAGAGAGAGAAGGGAACAGGGACCTAACATATTTGATAACTGAGTCAGGATCCCAAAAGATCCTGCCAAATGATGGGGTAAATTTCATCTAACAAGATGAAATTTAATTGTAGTGCAGGTCAGCTTAGGTGAGTCTCACTGCCAATCACATTAACTTAAGAAAGGGAGGAATTTAGAACAAAGTTAGGTGAGGATGATACCTTATTGGGGCATGAAGGTTTTTGTTCCTTGATTTCTCTCGCATGCCAAAATTTACAGGATTTTGAGATGGAGGAAAATTGTAGCATCCTGCTCACACTGTTCTTGTGGGGTTTATTTGGTAAGTAGAGTCCCTCTAAAATGGTTTCCCCAGAAGGCAATTGATCAGAAGTCCCAATAACTGTAAATCATGTAGAATATTGGGATGAGGTTGTGGACCTTAGCAGGAGGAAGTAGAGTTCAAAAAATAGATCGAATCTTAGTGTTAGAGCACTATGACTGACTCTGACCTGTCAGCCCACCCTTATCAGGAATAGGCTTTCTAATTACTGCACTCAGTTAGAAAGAGCGAGGTGTTCTGAAGTTCTGAAGCCCAGACACTTGTGTTAGAAACTTCTACAGCAAAAAGACCAGCAGAGACACATGAGACCAAGTAACACTGCTCAACAGCATCCACGTGTGAGCAGAGGTCAATGCCTGGCAGAAACAACATGCCATGACCACAAACCCAGAAGTGACCATGGGTCTTTTAGAGACTGCATGTTTCATAAGGCCAATGGGAAGTAGGCCTGAACAGAGTGGATGCTATCACTGGGAGCCTTGGTTGTCCTGCACTACCAGGTTGTCCTGCACTACATGCCCCGGCCATATGTGGTTCCCTACCTATTTACCTCTTAATCTATGTCCCCCAGGTATATCCATTCTTCCCAGTCATGGTGGGTATTTGTAAAAAAGTGAAACCTAGATTTATGGGAAAAAATGTTCTATTACTAGTTTTCTTACTAAGTGATTTCATTCAATACCTTTTTAAAAAGTAACTGTGTCCTCTGGCTAACTAGTAAAAGTAAGTGCATCAATTGGGGCTCTCAAGCTTATCAACTTCTAAAAGGTTGTAGGCCCACAGAGTACCTAGAACTTGAGGTCACTTTTCCGAAAACTCCAAATGTGAGACAGAGTGCCTTGGATGCTACAATATAACCTATAACCTAAGTTCCTTGAAGGCAGAGATTGTTTTGTTTTTGTCTTTCTATCTTCAAGCCCTAGTACAATCCCTTGTAAACAGTAGGCACTTTATAAATGTCTGTTGGATTGAATTGAAATTAATAAAGATACATTTAAAGTCATAATTAGGTTCAAAAACTCAACTGCAGAGGTACAGTAGTGGGGAAATGAGGCTAGACAAATTCATATGAAAAAGATTGGAGGTCTAAATCAGGGCTTCTTCAATTTTTTCTACTCGAGACCTCTTTTTTTCGAGTTTCAGCATTGTGTGGCCTGAGGGCAAGCACAGTGCAAACTATGTATGCTTTGTGTTCAAAACCAAGGTTGCAATGAAGTTGTGTGATGCAACATGGGTAAGCACTGCCAGAAACACCTCAGAGTCATTACAAGTTTGATTTTTAATTTATTTTTGGTCATTGCGCATTCAGGAACCTTTTAGTTTTGCCAAATTTTTCACAATCCCATATGGGGTTGTGACCCACAATTTAGGAAGTGCTAGGCGAAATGGTCCACAAGCTCACTATCAATCAATGTGACAGCAAAAAAGCTAATGCAGCATTAGGCTACATTATAAGAGTCATAGTGTCCAGAATTTGGGAGGTAATAGGTCTGCTGTACTCTGCCTGACACATCATAGGTCCTTGATGAATGTTAGTTGACTGATTGGACACAGTGTTCAATTCAAGGGATCATATTTTAGGAAGGACATTGACAACCTGGGGCTCATCTGTTAGAGGAAGACAAGAATGGTAAATAAAACAAAAAAAAATCTGGTGATTAGGTCATATAAAGATCAGTTGAAGGAACTATGAATGTTTAGCTGAAGAGAAGATAGAGGAGTCTTCTGATTCTCTCCAAGTAATAGAAGGGCTTTGATGAAGTCCTGTTCTGCCTTGCCCCAGAGAATAGAACTAGGAACAATGAATGGAAGGCGCAAAGAGGAATATTTATGCTTGAGATCAAGAAAGACTTCCTCACAATCAGCTGCGCCAACTGGGGTGGGCTATCTTAGCATATAATAGATTCCTCTTCACTCAAGGTTTTCAAGAGAAGTCTGGATGACTTTGTTGGGAATTTTAGAGGGGATTCCTATTCAAAGTTGGGTTAGACTAAATGGCCTCAAAGAGGTCTTCCAGCTCTGAGATTCTGAGCTTAACATTTATCAAATACCTAGGTGCTTAGTCTCAATGTACCAGATGCTATGCTAGATTCTAAGCACACAAAGAGAGAAATTAGATAGTCCCTGCCCTCAAGGAGTTTACATTCTACATTTGAACATATAGGTAAATACAAGGAGGAAAAGAACATTAGTATAAGATGGGGATTGGGAAAGGTGGCATGTAGAAAGTGGAGCCTGAAATTGAGCCTTGGAAGAAAACTGAAGGTTTTAAGAGTTGGGGTAGGGGTGATGAGGGAGAGGGAACTGTAATAACAATTCGGATTTGAAGATCTTTTCCACCCATTAATAGGCCATGTGACCTACTTACATCACAGGAAGCCTAAGTCACATGTGTTGGGAGGAGTTTGCTGAGAGGAAAAGCAAAGTATGCCACAGGAAATGCTTAGTGAGTTAGATAGAGCAGGGGGAGTTAGTGCAAGGGGAAAGAGCAAACATGTGGTGGCTATGCTGTGAGTGATTGTTGGTGGCAAGGCCCCAGCAGGGGTCAGGAAGGTTATGGAATGGCTTGGCTTCCTGCTGTGATGTTGTGTTTTATATTCTTTGCTGTTATGATAAAGTGGATTTACTGGTTCTGGAATTTGTTTGCTGCTTGGATGGGTCTCTGGTTCTCTGGTGTCTGAATAAATGGTTTACTTCTTCTACCTTCTATATGGAGAGTCTCTTATATTTTGTGATACAGAACCTCACAGGCACTTTGACAGTTATCATCTATATTGTGATTATTGCCTTGCTAATACAGAAGCTTGAATGAATATGTGTATTTTTTAAAAACTATTTCTTACAAAGCCAACGCGACTAAGATTAGGAGGGAAGCAGAAAACTGGGAAAGAATTTTTACAACTAGTGTCTCTGATAAAGGCCTCATTTCTAAAATATATAGAGAACTGAGTCAAACTTACGAGAATACAAGCCATTCCCCAATTGATAAATGGTCAAAGGATATGAACAGACAGTTTTCAGAGGAAGAAATTAAAGTTATCTACAGTCATATGAAAAAATGCTCTCAATCACTATTGATTAGAGAAATGCAAATTGAAACAACTCTGAGGTACCATATCACACCTATCAAATTGGCTAACATGACAAAAATGATAGATGTTGGAGAAGATGTGGGAAAATTGGAACACTAATTCATTGTTGGTGGAGTTGTGAACTGATCCAACCATTCTAGGGAGCAATTTGGAACTATGCCCAAAAGGCTATAAAAATGTTCATACCTTTTGACCCAGCAATATCATTTCTAGAGCTGTATCCCAAAGAGATCATAAAAATGGGAAAAGGACCCACATGTATGAAAATAGTTATAGCACCTCTTTTTGTGGTGACCAAGAACTGGACATTGAGGGGATGCCCATCAATTTCTGAACAAGTTGTGGTAAATGAATATAATGGAATACTATTGTGCTATAAGAAATGATGAACAAGCAGACTTCAAAAAAATCTGGAAAGACTAGTATGAACTGATGTGAGAGAAGTGAGCAGAACCAGGAGAACATTGTATACAGTAACTGCCACAGTGTGCAATGACTGACTTGGATGGACTTAGCTCTTCTCAGCAATGCAAGGACCAAAAATAATTCCAAAAGACTCATGACAGAGAATGTCATCCACATCCAGAAAAAGAAATATGGAGTCTGAATGCAGATCAAAGCAGACTATTTTCTTTTTTCTGTTTTGTTTTGTTTTATGTTTTTCTTTCTCGTGGTTACTCCCGTTCATTCTAATTCTTCTACAACTTGACTAATGTGAAAATATGTTTAATAGGAATGTATATATAGAGAGAGCCTATATTGGATTTCATGGCATCTTGGGGAGCAGGAGGATAGAGAGGGGGAGAAAATTTAAAACTTATGGAAGTGAATGTTGAAAACCAAAAATAAG
This sequence comes from Phalanger gymnotis, assembly GCA_028646595.1. Lineage (NCBI taxonomy): Eukaryota > Metazoa > Chordata > Mammalia > Diprotodontia > Phalangeridae > Phalanger > Phalanger gymnotis. The sequence continues at coordinate 61,927,540 of CM053622.1, read as the reverse complement.
TAAATTAACTTTTCTTTTTAAAAAAAGGAAAAAAAAACTACTTCTTAGACTCTCTCCCTATGAAGGCTAAGGGTACAGGAGAGGCTCCTGTCTGTCTGGGGCAATATTTAGGGGCATGGAGGCCACTTGGGGATGGACTACATGATGTTTTTATATCTTTGTCATCATCATAATTAAATACAATAAATAATCCAATAAATTTATTAAGCACCTACAACATGCTAACATACTAACACTGTGCTAACTATTGCAGAGAAGAAGAAGAAGCAGAAGCAGAAGAAGGAGGAGAAGAAGAAGAAGAAAGTAGGAGGAGGAGGAGGAGGAGGAGGAGAAGAAGAAGAAGAAGAAGAAGAAGAAGAAGAAGAAGAAGAAGAAATGAGGAGGAGGAAGAGAAAGAGGAGGAAGAGGAAGAGGAAAGTTCTTGCCTTCTAGGAACTTAACACTCTAAAGGGGGATATGGCACATAAAAGGATGCAGGAAAGTAGGAAAGAGGGGGAGAGGGACACCAGAAGTTACCTGGCAAGGGGGGCATCTTGTTCCATGGAGCTGAAATCAGACAAGGCAGCAGATTTTACTCCACTTTACGTGGAGTGAGCCAAAAGTCCAATTTCTCCACTATATAAAGAAAGGCATTGGGAGGCATTTGATAGTCTACCCTCCAGTCCTCCCATCAGAGGGGAGAGGAAGCTGAGGGAGGTAGCATAAATCAAGGCTTGAGTTAGCAGCGTAGTAGTGAGTTTATAAGTGATAATCTTATTCTGGGAGGGACATCTTGTTCAATGGAGTTGAAACCAGGCAGAGTGGCAGATGTAAAATGGAGGCATCATCATCATCAATAGCATTTATATAGCCCTTCAAATTTGCAAAATAACTTATATGTGATCTCATTGGACCCTTACAGCAAACCTCTAGGAGGGTTGTTTTTTTAATCTCTATTATTTTTCTCAATTATATGTAAAAAAATTTAAGAGTTTTTTTTTTAAATTTTGAGTTCTAAATTCTCTACCTCCCTCCATTCTCCTCCTTTAGAAGGCAAGGAATTTGATATCCATTATATATGTGAAGTCATGCAAAACATATTTCCATATTAGCCATGATGCAAAAGAAGGTAGATGAAAAAACCCAAGAAAAATAAAGAAAGTAAAAAAGTATGCTTCAATCTGCATTCAGTCTCTATCAGTTCTTTCTCTGGAGGTGGATAGGATTTTTCATCACGGGTCCTTTGGAATTGTCATAGGTCATTGTGTGGATCAGAGTTGCTGAGTCTTTCACAATTAATCAGCCTTACAATATTGCTGTTGCTGTGTACACTGTTCTCCTGGTTCTGCTCACTTTACTTTGCATGAGTTTACATAAGTCTTACCAGGTTTTTCTCAAACCACCCTGCTTATCACTTTGTATAGCACAACAGTACTCCTTCATAATCATATACCACAACTTGTTCAGCTATTCCCCAACTCATATGCATCACCTGTATTTCTTAATTCTTTGCCACCACTAAAAGAGCTGCCATAAATATTTTTGTACACATAGGTCCTTTTCCTTTTCCTTTGATCTCTTTGGGGTGCAGACCTAGCAGTGCTATTTCTAAGTCAAAAGTACGCACAGTTTTATAGCACTTTGAGTATAGTTTTGCTCTCCAGAATGGTTGGATCAGTTCACAACTCCACCAAGAGTGCATTAGTGTCCCTATTTTACCACATTCCCCCCAGCATTTTTCATTTTCCTTTTCTGTCATATTAGCCAATCTATTAGGGATGAGGTAGTATGTTAGGGCTGTTTTAATTTGCTTTTCTCTAATAAACAATGATTTAGATCTTTTTTAATGTGACTATGGATGGTCTTGATTTCTTCATCTGAGAACTGCCTGTTTATATCATTGACCATTTATCAATTGGGGAATGACTCGTATTCTTATACATTTGACACAGTCCTTCATGTATTTGAGAAATGAGGCCTTAGATAATTTTGAAGTAAAAATTTTCCTCAGTTTCCTGTTTCCCTTCTAATCTTGACTATATTGGTTTTGTTTGTGCAAAAACTTTTAAATTTGGGGGCGGAGCCAAGATGGCAACTGGAAAGCAGTAACTGGCGTGAGCTCCCCTCCAAGTCCCTCCAAAAGCCTATGAAAAAATGGCTCTGAACCAATTCTAGAACTACAGAACCCACAAAGGGGCAGAGGGAAGCAGGACTCCAGC
>CM053622.1:61899134-61924842 GCA_028646595.1 Phalanger gymnotis | reverse complement strand
GGGGAGAAAAATCTGTAATTCAAACGCATGTCAAAATTAATGCTGAAAACTAAAGATGTTAATAAAAAAAAAGATAAGACTACAAAAAAAAGAAAATCAATGCTGAAAACTAAACATATTAAAAATAAATAAAAAAGCAAAAAAAAACTTTTAAATTTGATATAAAAAAATTATCTGTTTTATATCTCACAATGCTCTCTATCTTTCGTTGGTCATAAGTTCTTCCCTTACCCATAAATCTGACAGGTAAAATATTTCAAGCTCTCCTAATTTGCTTATAATATCACCTTTTATATGTAAGTCATGAACCCATATTTACCTTATCTTGGCATGTAGTGTGAGATGTTGTTCTATACCTAGTTTCTGCTCAATTGTTTTCAGTTTTACCAGAAATTTTTGTCAAATACTGATGTCTTGTCCCAAAGTCTGGGCTGTTTGGGTTTGTCAAACAGTAGGTTGCTAAGGTCATTTACTACTGTGTACTGTGTACCTAATTTATACCAGATTGTTTACTTGATTACCACTTTGTAATAGTTTGAGATCTGATACTGCTAAACCACTACCAGTCACATTTTTTCATTGATTCTCTTGACATTCTTGACATTTTTGTTCTTCCAGATGAATTTTATTATCATTTTTCCTAGCTCAAGGAAAATTTTTGATATCTTCATTAGTATGGCACTGAATAATTAAATTAATTTAGGTAGAATTGTCATTTTTATTGTATTGGCTTTGTGTAGCCATGAGCAATTCATATCTCTCCATTGTTTACATCTGACTTAATGTGCATTTATTTTTAGTATTTTATATTCCCCCACTTACATGTAAAATTTTTAACATTCATTTTTAAAACTTTCAGTTCCAAATTCTCTCTTTTCCTCCTCCCCAACCACCCTCGTTGAGAACGTAAGCGATTCAATATAGGTTATACATATGTAGTCATACAAAACTTTTTCATGTTAGTCATTTTGTGAAAGAAAATACAGACCAAAAAACTCAAGAAAAATAAAGTGAAAAAAGTACACTTCAATCTATATTCAGATACCATCAATTCTTTGAGGATAGATAGCATTTTTTTTAACATAAGTCCTTCCCAATTGTCTTGGATCACTGTATTGCTGAGAATTGCTAGTTGATCATCTTATGAGAATAGTTGATCATCTTATAATATTGCTGTCACTTTGTACACCATACATTTAACTTTGTAAAATCTCACGTAAGTCTTTCCAGGGTTTTTCTGAAAGCATCCTGCTCATAATTTTTTATAGCACAATAGTATTCCATCTCAATCATACAGGATGATTTGTCCAGCCATTGCCCTGTTGATGGGCATCCCCTCAATTTCCAATTCTTTGCCACCAAAAAAGAGATGCTATAAATATTTTTGCACATGCATGTCCTTTTCCTTCTTGTTTTTTATCTCTTTTGGGATACAGATAGGTCTGTATTACCAGGTCAAATGGTATGCATGGTTTTTTAGCCCTTTGGGCATAGTTCCAAATTGTTCTACAGAATGGTTGAATCAGTTCACAACTCCACTAGCAGTGCATTAATATCTCATTTTCCCCAGATCCCCTCTACCATTTGTCATTTTTTCCTATCCTGCTAGCCAATCTAATAGGTATGATATAGTACTTCAGAATTGTTTTTAATTTGCATTTCTCCAATCAATAATGAGTTCGAGCATTTTTTCATGTGGCTATAGATAGCTTTGATTACTTTATCTGATAACTGCTCATATCTTTTGATCAGTTATCAACTGGGGAATGGCTCTTATTTTTATGACTTTGACTCAGTTCTCTATATTTTTGAGAAACAAAGCCTTTATCAGAGAAACGTGCTTCAAATTTGTTTTCTTAGTTATTATTGCTAACTGTATTTCCCTCCATCCTATCCCCTATTATTCTATTCTCTCTCTCTTTTCACCCTGTACTTCCTCAAAAGTATTTTGCTTCTGACTACCCCCTCCCCGAGTCTGACCTCCCTTCTATCACCCACCCATTCTCTTGTCCCCTTCCCCTTCTACTTTCCTGTAGGATAAGATAGATTTCTATACCCAATTGAATGTGTATGTTATTCCCTCTCTGAGATAATTCTGATTAGAATAAGGTTCACTCACTCCCTCTCACCTCTCCCTTCTTCCCCTCCGTTGTAAAAGCTTTTTCTTTTTTCTTTCATGTAAGATAATTTACTCCATTTTCCCTTTCCCTTTCTTTAAATACATTCCTCTCTCACCCCTTAATTTTATTTTTTAGATATCATCATTTCACATTCAATTTACAACTGTGCCCTCTGTCTATATATACTCCTTCTAACTGTCCTAATAATGAAAAAGTTCTTATGCTTTACAAGTATCATCTTCCCATATAGGAATGTAAACAGTTTGACCTTATTAAGTCCCTTATAATTTCCCTTTCCTGTTTACTTTTTTATGTTTCTTTTGAGTCTTGTATTTGAAAGTCAAATTTTCTATTCAGCTGTGCTCTTTTCATCAAGAATGCTTGAAAGTCCTCTATTTCATTGAATATCCATTTTTCCACCTGGAGGATTATACCAGTTTTGCTGAGTAGGTGATTCTTGGTTGTAATCCTGGCTCCTTTGCCCTCTAGAATATTATATTTCAAGCCCTTCAATGCTTTAAAGTAGAAGCTGCTAAATCTCATGTTATCCTGACTGTGGCACCATGACACTTGAATTGTTTCTTTTTGGCTGCTTGCAATATTTCCTCCTTGACCTGGGAGCTCTGGAATTTAGCTATAATATTCCTGTGAGTTTTCATTTTGCAATTTCTTTCAGAAGGTGATCAGTGGATTCTTTCCATTTCTATTTTACTCTCTGGTTCTAGAATATGAGAACAGTTTTCTTTGATAATTTCTTGAAAGATGATATCTAGACTCTTTTTTTTATCATTGCTTTCAGGTAGTCCAATAATTTTTTAATATCTCTCCTGGATCATTTTCCAGGTTCCTTTAACATTCAGAATATCATATTCCAAGTCTTTTGATCCTTTAATGCAGAAGTTACTAAATCTTGTGATCCTGAGTGTGGCTCCATGGTATTTAAATTTTTTATTTCTGACTGCTAACAATATTTGTCCTTGACCTGGGAGCTCTAAAATTGGCTATAATATTCTTGGTAGTTTTCCTTTGGGGATCTTTTTCAGGAGGTGATCAGCGGATTTTTTCAATTTCTATTTTACCCTTGGATATCTGGGATATCAGAGCAGTTTTCCTTGATAATTTTTGAGATACGATGTCTAGGCCTTTTTTTTTAATCATGGCTTCCATGTTGTCCAATAATTCTTAATTTATCTCTCCTAGAGCTATTTTCCAAGTCATCCAAATATTCAAGTAGATATTTCACATTTTCTTCTATTTTTTTCATTCTTTTGACTTCATTTTATTGTTTATTGAGGTCTCATGGAGTCATTAGCTTCCATTTAGCCAATTCTAATTTTTAAGAAATTATTTTCTTCAGCAAGCCTTTGTGCCTCTTTTTCCATTGGGCCAACTCTACTTTTTTTGGAGGGGGGAAGGCAGGGCAATCGGGGTTAAGTGACTTGCCAGAAGTCACACAGCTAGTAAGTGTGTCAAGTCTCAGGCTGGATTTTAAACTCAGGTCCTCCTGACTCCAGGGCCTGTGTTCTACTCACTGCACCACCTAACTACCCTCAACTCTACTTTTTAAAGAAATTTTTTTTCTTCAGTGAATTTTTGTACTTTTTTTTACCACTTGACCAATTCTGGTTTGGTTTTTTTTAGTAATTAATTTATTTTTTAGTTTTCCACATTCACTTCCATAAGATTTTGAGTTTAAAAATTTTCCCCCTCCCTTCCTCCCCAAGGTAGCATTCAATCTGATATAGGCTCTACTTATACATTCATATTAAACATATTTTCACATTAGTAATGATGTAAATAAGAATTAGAATTAATGAGAGGAACCATAAGAAAAAAGAAACAAAACAAAACAACAAAAGAAAAGGAGAGCAAATAATATGCTTCCATCTGCATTCAGACTCCCAAGTTCTTTTTCTGGAAGTAGATAGCATTTTCCATCACAAGTCTTTTGGAGTTGTCTTAGATTCTTGCATGGCTGAGAAGAGCTATCAAAATCAGTCATCACACAATGTGGCTGTTACTGTGTACAACATTCTCCTGGTTCTGTTCATTTCACTCAGCATCAGTTCATATAAATCTTTCCAGGTTTTTCTGAAGTCCACCTGCTCATCATTTCTTATAGTACAATAGTATTCCACTACATTCATATACCACAATTTGTTCAGCCATTCCCCAATTGATAGGCATCCCCTCAATTTTCAGTTCTTGGCCACCACAAAAAGAGCACTATAAATATTTTTGTATATGTGGGTCGTTTTCCTGTTTTTGTGATCTCTTTGGGATATAGACCTAGAAGCAGTATTACTGGTTCAAAGGGTATGCACAGTTTTATAGCTCCCAATTCTTTTTTTAAGGTGTTATTTTCTTCTGTATTTTGGTGCCTTTTTTTACCAAGCTGTTGACTCTTTTTTTTAATAATGTAAAACATTTCCATATTAGTCATTTTGTACAAGAAGACTCAAATAAAAGAAAAAATGAAAAAAAGTGAAAAATAGCATGCTTCAGTCTATCTAATCAGTACCAGCTCTTTCTCTGGAGGTGGATAGTATGCTTCACCATTAGTCTTTTGGATTTTCTTGGATCGTTGTATTGCTGAGAATAGCCAGGTCATTCACAGTTCTTCATAAAACAATATTGTTGTTATTGTGTACAATGTTCTCCTGGTTCTGTTCACTTCACTATGCATCAGTTCATGTATTGACTTTCTTTTCATAATTTTCTTGTATCATTCTCATTTCTTTTCTAGATTTTCTCCTATCTCTCTTATTTGATTTTTAAAAAGCTGTTTTGAGCTTTTTGTTTTAGGAATTCTTGTTGTATTTGTGTCCAATTCACATTTTTACTTGAGGATTTGCTTGTAGCTATTTTGACATCATTGTTTTCTCCTGAGTTTGTTTCTTGATTTTTCCTATTACCATAGTAGCTTTTTATAGTCATGTTCTTTTTGTTGTTGTTTGCTCATTTTTCTAGTCTATTTATTGACTTTTAACTTTGTTTTCAAGTTGGGCTCTGCTCCCAGGAGCGGAGGGGAAAGGGGCACTGTCCCAAACGTCAGGTTTTCATGTTGCTGTTTTCAGAGCTAGATCTGGGGGTCCATAAGTTTTAGTGCTTCCTTGATCCAAGGAGAGGTGTGCTCTTTGCTCTCCTAGCCTGATTTCTCATCTTTACCCAGCAAAGGGCCTTGTTCCCCTGTAGCTGCAAGTGTTCATGCTCCTCTTGGCCCTGGGTCTGTGACCAGGGCCCTGCTCCCCTGCAGCCATGTGTGCTATTGCTCCTTTTGGCCCAGGGGCTATGACTCAGGTCCCTGCTCTCCTGTTGCTGCTCCTCTTTGCCCTTGAATTGCTACCTAGAACTGTGTATGGGCAATACAACAGGGTCCTTAACCCAGTGCCTGTAATTTCTTTTTGACCAATTGTCTGATCTCCTCACCATCTCTAGGCTGAGAGCTCCTGAAGCTGCTGCTGCCACTGTTGTAGCTGCAACCATAGCCTGCTGCTGGTGTTAGGAAGGCAGAGCTTTCACGTGCTTTTGGACTGACCTCCACCCTGGCTGGACAGACCTTTCCTACTAATTTCCTGAGTTGTGTTGGGCTGCAAAACTGTTTCACCCTAACTTTTTTGTTGTCTCTGCCACTCCAGAATTCTATTTGAGGCATTATTTCAAAGTTGTTTGGAGGGGAATTTGGGAGAGTTCAAGTGAGTTCCAGCTACTATTCTGCCATCTTGGCCCTGCTGATCTTAGGTCGCTGTTTTTTCTATCCCCATTTGGCAGACAAGGCAACTAAGTCTGAGAGAGATTAAGTAACTTGTCCAGGGTCACCCAGTCTGAGGTAGGATTCTAGACACAAATATGCCCATAACGGAGAACAGAAACATTTCTATACACATACAGCTGGTGCACACCCCTCAGACATACACAACCACAAATATGCTAAGCACAGACATACATGCAAACACACATACCCTACTTTCCTGGTTGGTGATTACCTGCCCAATTCACTGTTCCAAGAGGGATCTCATCAACGCTCCACTTCACTCCTGACTCCACTCCACTCTCTTGGCTTCTTTTCCTCTTAGGGAACTGCCTGGCAAGTACTCTTCTTCTCTTTCCCCTCCCCCTGTTTTCCAGCTCCCCTTTATGTGCTTTCCTTCTCCATTAGAATATAAGCTCCTTGAGGGCAGGCATTATCTCGCTTTCTTGTGTTTCTATTCTTATACTCAGAGCTTCACACAGCACCTAGTAGATAATAAGTGCTTAATAAAGATTTTATCTATCTGCACGAAGACATTTAATATACCTATAAACACATATAAAACCCATACACATACAGGAACACATATTTGTAGTCACATACATATATACACAAACATATAGACAGAAACATATAGATACTACACACTCACATATGCATTCACACACTAAATCACATGTGTAGAGGTAGACACACAGCTGAGCGCTGACATACATGTATGGTCTGGGGGGGAAGGCATGTAGGATCATGGGAGTAAGCCACCACATCCTGAATTACTCTCTTTGAGACCATAAATTCATTCTGTCCCTTTGCTGCCTCTCTACCACAACAATCTAAACTCTTGTGAAGCCACTATTTTTATCAGGGAAATTCAAATATAGATGCTGACCTTTAAAAATTTCGAGCTTCCCTCGTGGCTGGTCCGGGGTGCGAAATCATCTTTGGGAAGTTTCAGAAAATAAACTTCTTCGCCTTCAGAAATTCCAGGGGAGGAGGGAAGGAACTAGGGCAGGGAAGGCAGGGAAGATTCACTGCAAGCCAGGGAAGCCTAGTGGCTTAGACCAAAGCAAGAGAGATGATGGTGAGACCAGAGGAAGGACTTTTCTGGCCCAGGTTCAAAACCCCGCCTTGCTACTTATCGTTTGTGTCACCTGGGCTTCAGTACCCCCATCTGGAAGATGGAAAGTTTGGACAAGATGGCACGAAGGTTCCTTCCAGCTAAATCTGTCAGCCTATGATTCTCGTACCTTCTACACATAGTCTGAACTTGGCCACCCTCTCTGGGAGGCAGGTTATCTCCATTACACAAATGAGATTCATCATCTCCGTTATGCAAGTGAGGCCCAGAAAAGGGAAAAGACTTACTCAAGGTCACACAGTGAGTCCTTGCCCCTCCCCTTCCAGCAAGGGTGCCACCCAATTTCACTAGTGATTAAATAATAACTGTCCTGATCATAGCACTTTAAGCCCTTCAAAGTTTTTTCCTCACAACAAGCCTGTGAACAAGGCAACCCATTTCATAGATGAGAAAACTGAGGCTCAGAGGGATGAAGTAATCTCTTCCCAGTCACTCAGCTAGTGGGTGCTAGAGCTCAGATCCTGGGAAAGAGAAGGTTGAGTTGCAGGCAGTGGAAAGGGCTGGAAGAAACAGGGGGTCCTATGTTGGTGCCAGTGAGCTCTACTGCCACTCTTCTAGTCTGGCCCAGCCCAGGCCCAGAAGAATTGGGGTTTTCATTGGAAATAATGATTTTCCTCTCGGGTTGGGGACTCCAGCTTTGTAGGCCTCAGGAACAGGGCAGCCAGAGCCTGGGTTTTGAGCGTTGTGGGAATGGAAGAACAGCTCCTGAGTTTTACCGTGATCAACCAAGTGGAAAATAGACAAGGAGAACACAAAAGCCAGACCCGTCCGTCAGGCTAACATTATCTTAAATTAATCCTACCACCTCTTCAAGAGGATTGGGGAAGCCCCAACGGGGGGGGGGCACTCCATGCTGGGCTCTCTGACAAAGAATGTCAAAGCAAGGGCAACTCTGGGCCCAAAGCTCCAGCGAGAAAATCCCCAGGATCCCCAGGATCCCAGGGGAGGGACCCTCTTTGCCCTTTTGTATTCCCGTCCCAAGAAAGAATCAGAGTTGGGGAGTGGATGAAGTGAGAAAACTTGGGGCCAGTGGAGTAACAGATATGAAACTAGCTCCCACTCTCCTTCCCAGGCCTGTTACTCTACACACACACACACCCTAGGTGACAATGATAGCCTGTATTTGCCAAGGTTTTCTCCTCTTCCCAGCAGGCTGAGCAGGTGATAGATAATCTCCCCCATCTGACAGATAAGGAAAGAGAGGCCCTAGAAATGGAAGTGACTTAGCTAAGGTCACACAGTTAGTCTGTCCTGGTACTTGCAAAGTCACCCGACCCATGGTTTGATTCAGAGAGGGACTGTGGTTTACATGTGTCTGCATGTTCATGTATGTATATATGTGCGCAAATGGGTATGTTTAGGAGAAGATTATAGTGGTATACAGATATGGGGGAATATGGTTGGAGCAGATTTATGGGTATAGGGGAGAACATGGTGATGTGTGTACTTGCTTGTGCAGAGGACAAAAGCATTGGAGTGTAAGCTCAGAAGAGCGTGCTATGTGAGTGTATCATTTAAGAGGGGGCAGAATAGGGCAATGGTATTTTCCCATGTGTATGAATGTAGGGATGTGTAGAGACACTCAGAGAGGAATGTGATTGTAGGTAGAGATGTGTCTATGAGAAAAGATGGTAGCAGGTCAGTACAACTGCGAGTGCGCTTGTAAATACAGGAAAAAGGGTGCCGACATGTGAGGACGTGTGTGTGTGTGTGTGTGTGTGTGTGTGTGTGTGTGAGCGTGCACTTAAGGGCAGAATTTGGTGGTAGGTGAGGCATATGTCCATGAAATGATAGCATGTTGATGTGTGGGTACATGTAAAAATAGGGGCAACTAGATGGCTCAGTGGATAGAGCTCTGGGCCTAGAGTCAGATAGACCTGGGTTCAAATGCAGCCTCAAACACTTGCTAGCTGTGTGACCCTGGGCAAGTCACTTAACTTCTGCTTGCTTTGATCCACTGGACAAGGAAATGGCAAACCACTCCAGTATCTTTGCCAAGAAAACCCCATGGGCAGTATGACTCACAGGGTCACAAAGAGTCAGACATGATTGTCATGACCAAACAACAATATGTAAAAAATAAAGAAAGTAAGCAATGAAAGCATGAGTGTGTGTATGTGTATGTACTTAGGTGAGGAAGGAAGTGGCTCATAGAAGGAGATAGGGACCATGTGTGCTCACATGTATGTGCTAGGGAGGAATGAGGTAACATGTGGGCACATCTCTCTGCAGGGGAAGAATATGGCATGTGGGCACATCTCTGTGCTCTTGGAAGAAGGAGTTGGCATGGGTATATGTGTGTATACAGCAGAAGACTATGTGTGTGCCTGCCTGGATGAAGAATGAGCTGGCATATGGGAGTGGGTGTATATACGGGAGAAATGTGGCAACACGTGGGTACTTGGGTCTGTGGGAAAACATGGTGGCTGGAAGGTACACGTAGGCATGTGCTCAAGGAAGAAGGAGGTGGTACATGTGTATTTGTGTATGTATGCTCAGGCTTATGCATGCCTGTGTACCTAGAAGAAAAACGAGGTGACAGGCAGGGGGAGTGACAAGGTATTTTGTAGATATATATATATGTATGCTTGGAAAAGGAAGGTGTCTCTGTGTTTCTATGGGGTGCGTGTGTACACATATATGTGCATGCTCGGGGGAGGAATGAGTTGGCATGTGGGTGCGTGTGTGTGACGACGTGTGAAGGTTTTCTGGGAAAGCACTCGGCAGAGCTGTGTTTGTTTAGGGGGCAGTGTGGGAGGAGGAGACGTGAATTCCGCCGCAGGGGAACTGTCAGTCCTCTTTTTGAAGTCACTGTCCTTGACGGATTCTCTCTCTGTCTCTGCTCTCTTCCCTCTGTTCCCCTCCCGTCCTTCTCTGGGCATCCTCTCTACTCCCCCTCCCCATCTGCTTCCCTCCCTGTGAGACTCAGCCAAGAGTCTTCCCCACTGGCCAGGCAGCCCCATGAACTACTTCCCTGGGAAAGGAGGAAGCAAGGAAACCAAATCCTTACCCACCTGCCCTGAATTCTGAGCCCAAATGCAGAGCCTCCTACCTCATAGCTCACTGTGAGTCCAGCCTCAACCTCAGTGCTGGGGTGGAAGTTGTAGGGAAGACATGGAGAAGATTGGGACAGGCAGTGGAGGAGAGACACAGAGAAGGGGCCCAGTCTTTGCTCTCAGAGAGTTCTCAAGTGGTGTCATACAGTGGGACTTGGAATTAGCCTGGTGCAAGCCATTGTACTTCTTTGGGCCTCAGTTTCCTCCTCTATAGAAATAGGATAACAAGGGCTAGGCTTTTGTGCAAATCAAATAAGATAATGTCAGTTCAGAGTTTGGGGTCATGTGAGTAACAAGATAGAGAACTAGACTGATTCCCCAAGAGCTCTCAAAGCTCTCCAAAACAGAAATTAGATGTCAAAGATAAAGCAACTTCATCTGTTTCTAAGATACCCAGAATACAAAAAAAAGTTAAAAAACACGAACTGATGCTTACTGAACCTGAGCTCACTTAGCACCTCTGTCCCACCTCCAATGTGACTAGCAGCAAAGTTGCACTAGTAGACCCAAGGACCCAACCCATGGGCTAGGATGTGCAACAAAATCCACCTCTACATCCCAGCTCCCCTCCTCCTCTCCAGGGCTATGTAAACCTTGGCTCCAGGCTGCAGAAGTTTGCTTGGGTGGCAATAGACAACTAGAGCTGTGGGAGATGACCCCATAGCACCAGTGCTGCAAAGCTCTAAACTGCAAGCGTATTCTGTACCCACTAGAAAACATAGGTGGGATTGTAATAATGTCTCCCAAAGACCGAGATTGAGATGCAGCTCAGGGTGACCTACCCTGTAAATCTGAGCTTAATTATAATGAAAAAAGATAGTCATTCAACAATGAAGAAATGTTTTAAATATTTTTAGAAAGAAAACCAGAACTGAAGAGATTATTTGCTTCTTGAACACCACAGAGAACAGAATGTAGGAAGACTGACTGAATAAATACAGCAGCCAATGACAGCAACAGCAACAGCAAGAGAGTCATAGCATAAAGACCAGAAACTTCTTTCTAAATGTATACAAGGAGACATGTGAGAAGGCAGAAGGCTAGTGGAGGTTTCAGTAACGAGGCAGGCCTGGGGCATCGTGGACAGAATCTGGAGACACTCTGCATACAGGTAAATCAATGTTTGTATGTGTGGGGTGAAATTACATTATAACATGGGAGGGCACATGATAAAAGAGAGAGAGGAAGAGGACAGAGAGGAACATAGGATGTGCCAAGGTCAAATCAAAGGTTGACAATAAAGAGAGGGTGACCCCCGTGGTCTTGGAAAGAGAAAAGCCTATAGGATAGTGGGTGGTAAGGAAGAGGAAAGATTGAAAAAGGGAGAAAAGAAGAAGGTCTTGCTTTGATGGTGGGAAGAGGTTCCACTGATTAATGCTCTTATGAGTGAAGAGACATGGTCTGTGAAGAGAGATGAGGACCTCGTGCTAGGTATGGTCTGAGGGACTTGGTGCTTGGAAAGTCTCCTATTTCAGGAAGGGATTAGTTAGAACTCCTGGGAGCAATTGGCACCTGGGGGAGTGAGGGAACATGAAGGTAGGGAGGAGATTTTAAGGCTATGGAGGGGGGAGGAAAACAAGGGAAGATACAGATCAGTGGTAGACTGCATAATCAAAGACATTATGGGAGAGGGAGTTCTACAGTGAAGCAGTGTCTTCCCTGACACCTGAAATAATTGGCATTGTTCTGGAAATGAGATACAATAGAAAAGGAAAATCCACCATGCAAGTTCCACAAGGTTCTGGTAGAAACCACCTAGAGGGGAGAGCCTAGAATGGATACCTTGGAAGTTTTGATTGCACAAGGAATACAGAGAAGAGAGAAAGGTCAGATAATTATGGGGGTCATGAATTAGAGAATGAGGATCTAGATTAGACACAAAGAGAAGATGAATAGTGAAGAGAGTGAGAGAAATCTTTCTTGGAAAGGAATGTAAAATACGAAATTTTAAAAATCTAGTGAACAGGACTAGTTGAAGGGGAGGAGACAAAGGGAGAATCTATTTGATTGAGAGGGAAAAGGGTGGCGGAGAATTATGCAACCAGATAAAATCAGGAGAGAGAAAGGAACAAATAAGCAAAAGCCCAAAGGGGTTTTGAGAGGAGGGAATCAAAGGTGAGAGGGAGAGAGCAGAAACAGAGCTACCTTCAAAAAAGATTAAGGTGAATGAAGTAACTGAAGGAATATAGTATACTGAGTTAACAGAAGAAGAGGGGGATAATCATAACTTGAAAAAACTCAATATTAGATACAGATGGAGGGAAATATAAATCTCTCATAACTTTAAATGTGAAAGGATTAAACAATCCAATAAAAAAGAAAAAGTATCAGATTGGATGAGAAAATAAAAACATACAATCTATTGCTATAGACAAAATAAAATTGAGGGGATGGGAAAAAATTTTCCCATGCATCAAGTGAATCCAAAAAGGCAAGCATTGCAATCATGCTATCTGACAAAGCAAAAACAAGCATTCAAAAAACAAAATAAGATAAACAAGGAATTATACTGAAAGGAGCCATCGACAACAAACTAATATCGCTAATAAATTTATGTGTTCCAAATCCCTTAGCATCAAAATTCATAAAGGAATCATTATATGATCCACAAAAAGCCGTAGGTAGTAACACAGTAGTAACAGAAGACTTTACTATTCCTCTCTTGACTTTAGATAAGCCAAACAAAAAGATAAACAAAAGAGAAAATATTGAATCAAACAAATTTCTGGAGAAACTAGAGTTAAAAGAAAACAGTGTCTTCTGAATGGGACAGCAAAAGAATATACATATTTCTCAACACCACATGGAACCTCTACAAAAAGTGACCATGTACTAGGGCACAGAGACATAGCCAAAAGAATGCAAAAAGGCAGAAATAGTTAATACATCTTTTGTAGACCATAATGCATAATTGGTTCAGAAACCACAAACAAAAGATACAGATTGAAACGAAGACTTAACAATGAAATCTTAAGTAATGAGTGGGTGAAAGAATGAATTATAGAATCAATTAATAACTATGTAAAAGAAAATTATAATTATTCAACAACATATCAAAATTTCTGGAATACAACTAAATCAGTCCTCAGGGGAAAAATCGTATCCTTACAACATAACATTAACAAAAAAGAAAAAGAGAAAATTGATTAACTGAATATGCATTTTTTTAAAATTAGAACACCAAAAAATAAACAAACCTAAAATAAGCATAAAAGAGAAGATTCTAAAAATTAGAGGGGAATAGGTAAGTTGGAAACAAAAAAAAAACACATAGAAGATATGAATAAATCTAAAAGGTCATTTTTCGAAAAGACTAATAAAATTGACCAGCCCTTAACTAATCTGATTAAAAACAAGAGAGCCAAAAATCAAATCAATCAGTAAGCATTTGTTAAGCATTTAATTAGTATTAATGTGTTTCTTTACCTGTCCTGTGGGAGAGAATATCACCTAACCAGGTTGCCAGGTACTATGCTAGATGCTAGGAATACAAAGGCAAAAATTAAACAGTCTCTCCCATCAAGGAGCTTACAGTTTATCAAGGGAGACAATATACATACATATAAGTATATAAAATTAAATACAAGATAGTTTGTGGGGAAAACTAGCTTTGGAGGAGGGAGGGCAAGAGACTAGGAAAAGTCTCATGTAGAAGGTGGCCTATGAGCTAAGCTTTGGAGAAAAGGAGGAATTCCAAGAAGTAGAGAATATATTCCAGGCAAGGGGAGAAAGCCTTCAAAAAACATAAAGATAGGAGATTGATTTGATTGAATGAATGAATGAAAAAGCATTTATTAAACCATTTCTATGTGCTAAGCACTGGCAATGCAGACAAACAAAATAAGTAAGTTAATTCCTCCTTTCAAGGCGCTCACACTCTAGTTGGGGGAGGCAATTCATGAAAGTTCAGCAGATACAAAAAGCCAGAAGTGTTTAAGGATGCCCAGCATCAGGTGTATAACAGCTCCAGGGTTTTACTTACATTGCACAAGTAGGCAAGATGAGAACATCCAGGGGTCTGGAAGACACAGAGGCAGGATAGATAGTAAGGCCTGGAGGACTTCGCATTCAAGGCAGATGGGAAGTGTTGGTGGTCCTCCATCTCACTGGAAGGAAAAGAACTGGTGACTCTCATGTCATCCATGCGGCATGAACAGCCTAGCAGTCTAAATGGAGTCTGGACAGCCAGGGCCAGGGGGAGGCTCAAAAGAAACAAGGGAGAAGGGCACCCCCAGTGTTTCATATGGAAAGGAGAGCAAAAAGGTTGATTTAGCTAGAAAAGGAGCATGTAAAGGAAAAATGATGTGTGTTAAGCCAGGAAGGGTAGCATGAGAATGAATTTCTTCTATAATATGCTCGAGTAGCGGTCATCTAGCCTGCATGTAGAGATCTCCAGGCAAAGGGACATCATTCCTCTCGCTAGGAGAACCCATTGCACTCTAGCACAGTTCTCATCATTAAGAAACATTGCTTTATGTGTGGCCAGAGTCTGCCTCTCTCCAGCTTCCCTCCGCCATTTCTAGTTCTCTAGGGCCAAGCAGATCAAGTCTATTCCTTTCTCTCCAACAATCCTTCTAATACCTGAAGAGAGCTATCAGGTTTCCTTCCCTATTCTCTCTTTTCCATGCTAAACCTCCCCAGTTTCTTCAGCAGATCTTCTTATGGACTGGTCTATAATCTCCTCAGCCTCCTGGTTGTCCTTCTGGTCAATCTCCTTTGGATTTGCTACAGTTCGTCCCAATCCTCCCCAAAATGGAAAGAGAGCCTCCCCCCCCCCCCCCCCCCCCCCCCCCCCCGCACAGAGACCAGAACATGTGGCGAAAGTGAATTATATGCTTCCAAAGGAGGCCTGAATGGCAGTTGGAAGGGGACATGGTAGGGCTTTGTGGCATTGCTGCATACAGAGAGGCAGAGAGAAGAGTTCATTTCAAGGTCAGATTCAGCCAGGGTTCCTCTGGGAAAACAAGCAGAACTTTTCCCAAGAATGAATGGTGAGTGGAGGGGAGAGAGACAAAGGCATGAAAGTGAGCCAGGTTCCATGAGAAAGCCAAGATAAGAAGATTAAGATGATAGGGGCAGCTAGGTAATGCAGTGAATAGAGCACTGGCCCTGAAGTCAGGAGGACCTGAGTTCAAATTCAACCTCAGACACTTGACACTTATTAGCTGTAACTTTGGGCAAGTCACTTAACCCCAACTGCCTTGCCTCTACCTCCAAAAAAAAGATTAAAATGAAACAATTCATACCTTCTAAAAGCTTATATTCTGTTAGAGCAAGTGTGTGTATTTATACATATGTGTATATATTTGCATATGTATATGTGTGTATACACGTACACATATGAACATATACATATGCATATATACATATATAAATAAAACAGAATATGTAGAATGTTTATAGGATGCAGAATAACATGGTTTTTTTTTCTAGCCATGGTCAATGTAGGAATCTGTTTTGCTTGACTATGCATATTTGTTACAAGTGCAGGGGGAGGTAAAACACAATATTTACAAAATTTACAAAATAAATGCAAGGTCATCAGGGAGGGAAGGCCCTGGAAGTTATGGGGATCAGGAAAGGCTTCATTTAGAAAATGGTGCTTTGTTCTGAGTCCTGAAGGGAACCAGAGGTACCATTAGGTAGAGGTGAGGAGAGAGTGTAGAGGCATGAGGAACAGCCTGTACAAAAGTGCAGAGGTGGTAAATGGAAAGAAGTGTATGAGGAACAAGGTCATTTGAGCTAGACCGTAGGATAAAGGAAAGGGAGTGATGTATAAAGAGGCTGGGAAGGTAGGATGAGGCCACGTTGTGAAAGGCTTCAAAAGCCAAACAACTGAGTTCACAGTTTATCCCAAAATCAGTAGGGAGCCACTTGGAGTTTATTGAATAGGATAGTGTTATGGTCAGACCTATGCTTAAAGAAAAACCACTTTGGCAGCTGTATGGAGGGCAGGTGAGAGAAGGGAGGGACTTGGGGCAGGGAGGAGAATGAAAAGCCCAATGCAATATTTCAGGTGGGAGATGATGAGAATCTGAACCAGGGTGGTGGCCAAGAGAGTGATGAGAAAGGGAGCCGTGTGAGAGATGTTGTAGAGGTAAAAAGTGCAAAGTCTGTTCACTGATTGTATATATTGGTCAGAGAGGGAGAATTTGAGGATAATGCCAAAGTAGCAAACCTGGGAAACTAGCAAATGAACCAAGGCAGATTTAGCTGGAGGGGCAGGGGCTGAGCCCAAGGGCAGACCCTGGCTGTTGCATTGCTCACTGTGCTAGCTTGGACAAGCCCCTTTGGTGAGGCTACGTGGGGCAGTGGCTTGGGAATCAGTGGGCTTGGGCGCTGAGCCTAACTCTATTCCTCTTCAGCTTGGGCAAATTGCTTTTTCTTTCTGGGTCTCAGTTTCTCCATCTGCAAAATAAGAAGAATGAACTAGAAAAAGGAGTTCTAACCTGGAAGATCTCTGAATTTGGACAGGATATATATGTGTGTGTATATATATATATACATATATATACATATATGTGTATGTATGTATATATGTATGTATATATACTTTACGAATATCTACCAGAAATTTAGCATTTCTTTCAATTGCATCCCTTTGAGATCCATAGGTTTCATCAGATTCCCAAAGACTTCTATGGTGTAAAAAATCCTGGAATAGAAAATATCTGAGGTCTCTTTCTGCTCTGACAATACTTTGACTGGTTCCCTGGGTGTCTTCCACCATGGGAGATGCTTTCTGACCTTTTCTCACAACACACTTCAGGAGGTTGAGATTTTTTGGTTGTTCAGTCATTTTTCAGTCATATCCAATTCTTCATGACCCTATTTAGGTTTTCTTTTTCTTTTTTTAATAGTATTTTGGTTCTTTACCCCCAATTACTTGTCAAGACAATTTTTAGCGTTCATTTTACAAGATTTTTAATTTCACATTTTTTTCTCTCTCTCCTTCCCCTTCCCTTATCCAAAAATGATAGGCAAAAAAATTAATTTTTTGAAAATGGTAGGCAATTTGATATGGGTTATACATGTGCTAACATGTAAAACATATTTCTCTATTAGTCACAGTTGTGAAAGAAAAACCGGGTCAAAAGGAAAAAATAAGATGAAAAAGAATAACGTAAATGAAGAAGTGTGCTTTGATCTGCATTCAGAATCCATCAGTTCTTTATCTGGATGTGGATAGCATTTTCCTTCATGAGTCCTTTGTATTTGTCTTGGATCATTGTGTTGCTGAGAAGAGCTGAATCATTCATAGCTGATCATCACACAATGCTGTTGATGCTGTGTATGATGTTTTCCTGATTCTGCTCGTTCCACTTTGCATCAGTTCATGAAAGTCTTTCCAGATTTTTCTGAAATCTGCCTGTTCATCATTACTTATGGCACATGGTATTCCATTGCATTCATATACCACAGCTTGTTTAGCCATTCTCCAACTAATGGGTATCCCCTCAGTTTCCAATATTTTGCCACAACAAAAACAGCTGTTATAAATATTTTTGCACATGAAGATCCTTTTCTCTTTTTTAATGATCTCTTTGGGATACAGACCTGGTACTGATATTTATGGATCAAAAGGTATGTGCAGTTTGATTGCCCTTTGGACATAGTTCCAGATTACTCTCTAGAATGGTTGGATCAGTTCACAACTTCACCAACAGTTCATTAATGTCTCAATTTTTCACATCCTCTCCAATATTTATCATTTTCTTTTTTTTGTCATATTAGACAATTCAATAGGCATGAGGTGGTACCTCAGAGTTGTTTTAATTTGCATTTATCTAATCAAAAGTGATTAAGAGCATTTTTTCGAGTGCCTATAAACAGCTTTGATTTCTTCATCTGAAAACTGCCTATTCATATCCTTTGACCACTTATCAATTGGGGAATGGCTGGTATTCTTACAAATTTGACTCAGTTCTCTATATATTTGAGAAATTAGTCCTTTTTCAGAGACACTTGCTGTAAAGATTATTTTCCAGCTTTCTGCTTTTCATCTAATCTTGGTTGCATTGATTTTGTTCATGCAAAACCTTTTTAATTTAATATAATCAAAATTATCTATTTTACATTTTGTAATGCCAACTATCTCTTGTTTGGTCATGAATCTGTAACTCACTTACCTTCCTCTTTAAGAATTTGGATGCTATACCATTTGGTACATATATGTTTAGTATTGATATTACTTCATTGTCTCTGATACCTTTAAGCAAAATGTAGTTTCCTTCCTTATCTCTTTTAATTAGATCTATCTTTGCTTTTGCTTTGTCTGAGATCAGGATTGCTACCCCTGCTTTTTTTTTAACTTTGGCCGAAGCATAATAGATTCTGCTCCAGCCCCTTACCTTTCCTCTTTGTGTATCTCTCTGCTTCAAGTGTGTTTCGTGTAAACAACATATTGTAGGATTCTGGTTTTTGATTCACTCGCTATCTGCTTCCATTTTATGGGAGAATTCATCCTATTCACCTTCACCGTTATGATTACTAACTGCGTATTTCCCTCCATCCTATTTTTTCTCCTTTTTGTCCTCTCCCCTTTCACCCTTTCCCTCCTCAACAGTGTTTTCCCTCTGTCCACAACCTCCCCTAGACAGCCCTCTCTTCTGTCAGTCCTCCCTCCCCTTTACTTAATCTCTTCCTCTTCCTCTCCTACTTTATTGTTGGGTAAGATAGACTACTATATTCAACTGATTGTGTGTATTATTCCCTCTTTCAGTCAATACTGATGACAGTAAGGTTCAAGTGATGCCCATCACTCACCCTCCCATCTTTCCCTCCCCTGTAATAGTTTTTTATGCCTCTTCATGTGAAATAATTAACTCAATTCTACTTCTCCCTTCCTTCTGCACCCAGCATATTCCTCTTTCTCATTCCTTAATTATTTTTTATGTCACTCCCTCTAATTCATCTTCTGCCTGTACCCTCTGTCTGTGTATATTCCTTCTAGTGCTACTATTACTGTTATAATTTTTAAGACTTTGTACAGTGGCTAGAGTACCAGCCCTGGAGTCAGGAGGACCTGAGTTCAAATCTGACCTCAGATATTTGATATTTACTAACTCTGTGGCCCTAGACAAGTCATTAACCCCAATTACCTTGCCACCCCCCCCAAAAGAATTATAAGTATCTTCCCATGTGGAGATGCAAACAGTTCAATTCTTTTACCTTTTTAGGCTTCTCTTGGGTCTTGATATTGGAGATCAAATTTTTTGTTCAGTTCTGGTGTTCTTGCAAAAGCTCGAAATCTTTTTATATCATTGAATGGCCATTTCCCCCTTGAAGTATTAAGCTTAATTTTGCTGGGTAAGTGATTCTTGGTTGTAGTCCTAGCTCCTTTGCCTTCTGCCCATTTGGGGTTTTCTTGGGAAAGATACTAGAGTAGTTTGCTATTTCCTTTTCCAGTTCATTTTGTGGTTGAGGAAATTAAGACAAACAGGGTTAAGTGATTTGCCCAGGGTCACCCAGCTAGTGAGTGTCTGAGGCTGGATTTGAACTCAGAAAGAGTCTCATCCAGACTTCAGGCCTGGCTCTCTATCCACTCTGCTACCTAGCTGTCCAAGCTGAGATTACAAGGCTTATTGTCTGAATTTCACCAATGAGGAAACTGAGGCTCAAAGAGGTAAGACTTTACCAAGGCCATTCAGAAAGTAGGTGAAAGAGTTAGTTCTCCAATTCAAAGCAAACATTTACTAAGCATCTACCATGGGCAGGGCCCTAGAGATATAAAGCAAAAATGAAAAGTCGGTTCCTGTCCTCAAGGACAGGAAGAGCAGGATATTGATAGAAACAAGCGAATACAGCATAAATTCGAGGGAGAAGGATCTAGGAAGATTAGGAGAAGCTTCTGCAAGATGTGAGAAAACCCCTCCTCCCTCTCCCTTGCAGAAGTGGGGGAAGGGGGAAGAGGAGGGGGTCCACAGGTGTGGGAACAATGCATAGAAGAGTCAGGGGGTTTTATCTGCTTGTTTTTTGTTTTTGATTGACTGATTTCATTGGATATTTTTTTCTTCTCCCTCTTTCCTCTTTTGGAAAAATTTTCTGTTATAAGGGATGGTTTTTTGGGAGGGGGAGGGAAACAGGGAAAATCTAGGCCATGTGAAAACAAAAGCTATCAATAAAAATCTATTTCTTTTAAAGCAAAGACTTCTCCCAGAAGGTGGAAATTGAACTTGAATTATTCTAATTAGTGGAAGTCGGGGGAGGAGTACATTCCTAGCTTGAGGGACAGCCCATGCAAAGGAACAGGGCCAAATGCCAAGGTCAGGTTACCCCAAGTTCAGGGCTGCTTTGGCTGGAACATGGAGTATAGGAAGGAGAGGGAGAAAGAAGACTAGAAAGATTAGAGTGTGACCGGCTTTAAACAACAAGCTGACAGTGGGGTTTGCATTTTATCCTACTAGCAACAGGGAGCAACCAGAGTTTCTTGAGCAGGGCAGGGCCACGATCAGATTTATGCTTTAAAGAAGATGACTTTGGTAGCCATGTAGAAGACAGATTGGAGAGAAGAGAGACCAGAAGCAGAGCCAAATACAAGTCTCAAACGCTGGTTTTCTGCCTCCAAAATCATGCTCTCTGCTCCACCACTGCAGCTGCAGTTGGCAGAAGAAGTAGTGTGGAGGAGGGGTTTGAAGGACAGGGTGGAGGCAGCTCCCCCCAACATGCCACCTAGAGGGTAACAGGACATATGATATCTCATATTTATAGAGCACTTTAATTCCACGAGCAACTTTCCCCGGGCTACTTTGGTGCTGTGTTACCAACTGCCTCTTAACTGGGTGTCCCATAGGCATCTCACAACTCAAGATCAACACAACAGAACTATATCTTGCCCCTAAAAACACTCTCCTCATCTGAAGCCACCACCATCTTCCTGATCAGCCTGGTAGCTCAGTGGATAGAGTGCTGGGTCCAGAGTCAGAAAGACCTGAGTTCTAATCCTGTTTCAAGGCACTTACTCTAGAGTAAGATATGCATCATTTAACCTCTGTTTGTCTAGGTTTTCTCAACCATAAAATGTAGGAATTATAAAAATACCTGCCTCCCAGATTTGTTGTGAGGATTAAATGAGATAATATTTGTGAAGTACTTAGCGCAGTGCATAGCACATTTATTGTTTTACTCTTCAGTCCTTTCAGTTGTGTCCAACCCTTTGTAGCCCCATTTGGGGTTTTCTTGGAAAAGATACTGGAGTGATATGTCATTTCCTTCTCCAGTTCATTTTACAGATAAGGAAACTGAAGCAAACAAGGTTAAGTGACTTGCCCAGGGTCACACAGTTAGTAAGTGTCTGAGGCCAGATTTGAACTCAGGAAGATGAGTTTTCCTGACTCTAGGCCCAGCCCTCTGCCTGCCTAGCTGCCCATGGCACATAGTAGGAGTTACATAAATGCTTATTCCCTTCTGTTCCCCCTCCCCTTCCTCCTTCTCCCTACCCTCCCACTACTCCCATCCTAAACTCTGTGTCAATCTGAGAGAGAGAGATAGGAGGCAGCCTGTCCCAGGCAAGTCTAAACACCACAGCCAGCCCAACCATTTTCCCCTCAGTCTTCAATGAAGTTAAGTTCAGGACTTTGGGGTAAATGCGGCAGTACTTCCTTCCCCGCCCTTCCTAGACCCTGGGCCACTGGCCCTACTTCCAGCCTGAAACCCCAAAGTCATCAGTAATGTGAGAAATCTCTGTAGGAAAAAGGCACTTCTTCGCCAACACCAACTAGTGACCATTCCTCTCTGATAAATCCAAGAGCCTCCATACCCCACCAGACTGCTAATCCTCCTTCCATCCCAGCCCCTGCAGCCATCATCGGAGAAGCCATTCCTGTGGAGAAAGGGCCAGCTATTCCCACCAAACTGCTTACTACCTGCCTCCTATGGGGCAGGCAATTCCCTGAGGAAGAGACAGGAGGCAGAGTGTGCTGGACAAGTAAAATCATCACCACCACCTCAACCGCTATCTCCCCTCAAGCAATGATAGAGACAGCCCAGGACCCTGCACCTTGGTGAAAGCAATGCCTTCCGGACCACTGGCTCTTCTTCTAGCCCAATCCTCACAGGAATCATCCCGACAAAGCAACTCCAAGGGAGCTGCAGTTTGGCAATTACTTCTGCAGATGCTGCAGCCACAGCTCCAGAAGACCAGACAAGAAAGTTCTAGACACAAGAGTTCTTGGCACTGTCATTGCCAGAAACCGAGATGATATTATTAGTGGAAATGGCACTAAAGAAGAGGCATTACCATCTGCTTTGCGGCTGTACCCTGAGGACCACGGCACCTTCCATCTGACTTGGAGCTGAAACCTTCCACACGTGTCATCTCTCTCCCCGTCCCCCCAGAATGTGAGCTCCTTGGGGACAGGATATCTTCTCATCCCCCCTGTTTATCACAGTGCTTTTGCATGCAATAAGCACTTAGTAAAAATACTTTTTTCAATCATGCAATCATTCACCTTTGGCTCCTCCCGCTCACCCACACCATTGAGCCATTGCCGCATTTTGTCATTTTGACTTTCACGACGTCTCTCACATACATCTTCTTTCTTCTCTTCGCTCTCCCAGCCGCCTCCCTGGTACAGGTCTGCATGACTCCTTGCCAAGACTATTGCAATAGCCTCTTAATCCATATCCGGTGACCACCTACTCCAGCCCACTCTACAGTTTGATGCCAAAGGGATTTTCCTAAAGCATAGGTCTGCCTCTGTTACCCTTCTCCATTGATGAAATTCTAGTGGTTCCCTATTACTTCCAAAATCAAATATTGGCTTGGCATTTAAAGTGTTTTATAACCTAATTCCTTCCTACAGCCCACTTCTCACCCTGCTCCATATAGTCAATGATCCAGTTACTCTAATGGGCTTGCTGTTCCTCAAACTTCCCACTGCATTTCCCACATCCACACCTTTGCAGTGGCTATCCCCCTGGAATGCCCTCCCTCCTCACTTCTCTTTCCTAGCTTAGCTGACTCCCTTCAACTCTCAGCTCAAATCCCACTCTTTGCAAGAGGCCTTCATAACATCTTCCCCTTTGCGATTCCCTCCTGTATATTCTGAATGAATCTTGTCTGCGCCTCGTTATTAACATGCTGTCTCTCTCCTTGAGGGCGGGGTCTTGTCTTTGTATCCAAGGGCTTAGCCTGGTGCAAGGCACAAAGTACTTGAAGTAACTGTTTTTCCTTGACTGATTGATCATGATATATATGACTTTGGGGGGATTCATTTCACTTCTCTGAGGCCCAGTTTTTTTTTTATTTGTCAAATGAGGTTGTTGGACTAGATACCCTCTGGGGTCCCTTCTAGATCTATGACCTTATGGTCCCAATCTTACAGATGAGAAAACTGAGGCTCTGAAAAGCAAAGTGACTTGCCCATGGTCACATAACTACTCAGTATTTTAGGCAGGATTCAGACCCAGGTATCTTGGTTCCAAATTCACTGCTCTATCCATTAGGCAACACTGCCTGAAAAAGAATGCAGTTGTGGCACTGGTGGGGGAAGGTGTTGAGAAGAAAGGGGAAAAGATGTGGCTGGAGGAATGACTTTAATTTTCTTATCTGTTTGAGCAGTGGCTAGAGAGGAGGAAGCCAAAATTCACCTATTCCCAGAATCATAGAATCTCAGGTTTGAAGAAATGACACCTGAGTTGAGCTTTGGTAGAACTGATTTAGTGAAATTCAACAAATAAAGAAGAGGGAAGAAATACATTCTAGGCATCCAGATTTGCCTGGGCAAAAACAAGGCAGCCAGAAAGTGCCAGACATGTTTGGAGAATAGAGTTCTTTAAGGTAGGCTGAAGCATAGAGCATGGAGAAGAGATTCATATGAGATAGTTAAAAAGGTAGGTGTCAAATTATAGAGGACCTGGAAGGCCAAGCAAAAAGTTTGAACTTTATTCAGGAAGAGCTATGAGCTGGGGGTGGGGTGGAAAGAGGGTCAGATCTTGTGCATTTGGGTAGAAAGAGATGCAAGACCCAGATCTCCTTCTCTTTCTTCCTCTCTAACCATCTCATTTTTCCAGAGTTGAAACAGTGGTCACAAAGAGCCAATACAGCTCCATCAAGAACAGGTCAAACCAGACTAACCTCATTTCCTTTTTTTGACAGAGTTATTCCACTGGTAGATTGGGAGAATGTTGTGGATAGAGTTTACTATTATTTTAGAAAAATAAAGATTTTCAGGATAGCCTTGTGGACAAGAGAAAGGGACATGGGCTAAACAATAATACATCTAGGTAGATAACTGGCCAAATAACTGGACTCCATGAAATCATTGATGAGTCCGTGGTGTGTCCAAAATATCACTAAACTATGCATACCCTTTGACCCAGTGATCCAGTACTAAGTCTTTACCGCCCTAGCCAAAGAGATCAAAGAAAGACGAAAAGGAGTCAAATGTACAAAAAATGTTTATAGAAGCTCTTTTTTGTGGTAACAGAACTGCAAAGTAAGGGGGTGCCCATCAAGTGGGGAATGGCTGAACAAATTATAGTATAGGAATATAATGGAATGTTATTGTCCTGTAACAAAGGGTAAGCTGAAAAGTTTCAGAGAAACCTGTAAAGATTTGTATGAACTGATGAAAAGTGGAGTGAGCAGAACCAGATGAACCTATATAAAATAACAACATTGTAAAGAAAAATAAGTTTGAAAGATTTAAGGTCTCTGATCGATGTAGTGACAAACCACAATTCCAGAGAACGATTGATGAAACATGCTACCCACCTTGTGACAGAGGGGTGATTCAAGATAAAGAATGAGAAGAGTTTTTTATTTTGATATTAAAAAATGATATGGCCAGCATGAGAATGTGTTTTGCTTGACTATGCATATTGTTACAAGGTTTTGTTTTCTTTTTAATGGAGAGGGTAGAAGGAAGAGGGAGAGTTGGAAATAAGGTTCCCCACCCCATCCTCAATAAGAAGAAAACAGAAGGAAGACCAGAAGGAATCAAAAACCAAGCTGGACAGCTAAGAAATTGATATGTTGAATTTATTACATACGTAAAAGGAAAAGCAAGCTCTATATACTAGAGATTCACAGTTTCATGTACAATTCTCTCCATCTGTCCCATGATATGCATAAAATGTTCATTTTATTTTGTGTTTGTTAAGTTCAGGATTTTAAAAATTTAAGCCTAAAAAAATGAAGAACCTGTAGCATCTCTGAAAGAGGTCGAGTGCCTTGGGGGTCTGTGCTTGTCCCCCAGCTATTAGACATTTTTTTTCAATGACTTGGATGAAGACATAAAAGATGGATCTGTGACAACAAAAAGCTCAGGGGCATATCTAACACATTGGACAATAGATTCTGTATCGAGAAAGATCTCATCAGGTGAGAATGAAGTATTGAGTCTGAAGAGAAGAAGTGAACCAAGGATAAACATAAAGTCTTACACGATGGCTTGAAAAATTAATTCTGTGAGTATGGGATGGAGTGAAAGTGTAGACAACAGTTCTTACAAAGAAATCTGGAGTTTGGGGTGGGCCAAAGAGAATCAACATTGAGATAGGGAAGCCAAAAAAGTGAATGCAATCTTTAGTTTGATTGAGAGACAGTGTCCAGAACTAGGGAGATGAGTATCTTTATTTATACATGCATTCATTCATTCATTTATTTATATTCTATGGCATAGATATTCTAAAATATCTA
>CM053622.1:61861634-61896634 GCA_028646595.1 Phalanger gymnotis | reverse complement strand
GGATATATGTTTAATATGATTGTATGTGTATAGCCTATATCAGAGTGCATGTTATCTTGGGGAGTGGGGAGAGGAGGGAGGGGAAAAATTTTAGAACTCAAAATCTTACAAAAGTGAATGTGAAAAACTAAAAATTAATTAATTAATGTCGTTTTTTTAAAGGAAATCTGTGGTTCTATGACTGTGTGTGCAAAAGGGCGCACAGGTGACAAGGAGCAGAGCCTCGATTCAAATCCATACCAGCTGAAAGCAAACTCAGCACCCTTTTTGCTCCTAAGTGTTGCCAAGCTCAGCACTGTTCTCTCCTTTCCCTCCCAAGGGCAGAAGCAATGCCCAGAGCCTTCCCTACAGCCTTGATAGAAGGGCTGGGGGACCAAGAAAAACAGGAAATTGGGAAAAACCCAGGTTGGCCAGGGGACCTTGGGAATGGGGGGGGGGGAGGTTGTTGGTTGCCAAGGTAATGTTTCTTCTACCTTGCATCATCCTCTCCCAGAAACACCAGGCACAGCTCTCTCTCCCCAGAGCCTAGCACCAATTCTGGGAGGGGGGGCGGGCAGGGACACAGGGTGCCCAGAGACCCTGGAATATCATAATGAGCCATGTGTAAGAAGTACTAGGGATCCAGATGGAAGGAGTTGGAGCAGAGGGGTGGACAAGAGGGAAAGCAGATAGCTTGAAAAGGGATCTGATAAGATAGTCTATAATTAAGTGTTAAACTGAGCGCCGCTGAGGCTCTGGTCTAGCAGCACTCAGAGAAGAAAAGGGACTTAACACAGTCGGTGGGGGGAAGGGGAATCAGGAAATCCCTGGAGAAGGTAGGGCTGCAATTGTGGGCCTTGAAGGACAGTTAGGATTTGGGTAGGTTACTAGTAACCGCTCTTGGCAAAATTGTAACATTGTGGGTGAAGTTTGTCTTCAAAGCCCAAGCCACCACTTCCTATACCTTGATCCACATCAGACCCTTTGCTCTATCCCGTTTAGCCTTTATAGTGGAAAGAGCACTGGGTTTGGAGACTGAGGACGTGTATTCAAATCTCATTCTTGGGGATGCCCGAAGTGGCTAGGTGGAGCAGTTGAATGCTAGACTTGGGGTCAGGAAGATCTGAGTTCAAATCTAGCCACGGACGTTTACTAGCTGTGTCACCCTGGACAAGTCACTTAACCTCTGCCAACCTCAGTTTCCTCATCTGTAAAATGGGGATAATAATCACATCCACCTCCCAGGATTATTGCGAGGATTGACAGATAAAATATTTGTAAAGTACTTTGCCATTCTTAAAGTGCTGTATAAATGCTAGTTATCACCATCATCATCATCATTGCTATTCTTATTGTAATTTCACCCCTAAAGTCATTAGATTCTTAGCTGAAAAGTACTTTTGAGATCATCGAGTTCAACCATCTCGTTTTAAAACTGAGACACAGGGGGAACAAGCGTTTATTCAGCATGTACCATGTGTCAGACACTGTGCTAAGGCTTTACAATCTTTGGTGAGTTTAAAGTGACTCACCCAATATCGCACACAGTAGCAGAGCCAGGGGTCCAACCCAGGTCTAGAAGTTATGTAGTGAAAAGAAGGTTGGATGTGGAGTCAGGGGATGTGGGTTAGAATCCCAGCTCCAGCTCATTTTATAGGTGAGGAAACTGAGGCAGACAGGGCTAAGTGACTCACCCAGGGTCACACAGCTAGTAAGTATCTGAGGCCAGATTTGAACTCATGAACATTAACCTTCTTGATTCCTAGTCCAGTGCTCGAGTCACTGAACCACTGAGATACAGCTCTGCAAAGAGGGAATGGGCGGTCTCAAGGGTTTGGTGGGCTCCCCTTCCTTGGACATCGTCAAGTAGAAGACAAATGACTTCTTGTCAGGGGTGTTATAGTGCGGATTCCTTTCAAAATATGAGTTGGGCTGGATGGCCGCTAAGAACACTTCTAACTCAGAGCTTCTGCTGTCCTATGACCTCTAAACTTCCTTCCAGCACTAAATCTGTGAGCCACTCTCCCAGCACCCACTGGCCTTGTCAGGTCAAGTCTCAAGAGCTCAGCTGCTATGGCCTTCCTCAGGGTCTAAGGGTAGCCCTGAAGGGTTGGGGGTAACTTTCTGCTACTAGAGCTCATGAGCCCCCACTGACACGCTTTCTTCCCATGATTATCAGTTGACATCAATTATTCAGCTAGACTTAATTAGCTTTTAGAAATAAGTATTTAATACAGTAGTAGAGTTAGTACAAAATATCCCTCCAAACGGGGGGCATAACCTCCTGCAAATACATACAGAGTCCAGGGGAAAGTAGGCTCAAGCTTGGAATTCATGATGCTATGGCAAGGGGGCAGACATCCTTTTCTCTCCTTTATGAGGTACACTCATGAAATTCCCATTATGTGTGTTGCAGTTTTTGCTGGACTCCTTGCAGAGGCTCAAATCTGTCTTTCCTCGTTACATCCACTTTATCTTTGGCTCCCGTAGCAGATGATGGCATCAGCCCCTGCTGTCCCATGATCGCTGTTAAGAAGGCAACGAAAATATCAAAATCCTCTGGCCCTCTGATGTTTAAGAGGTTCTCCTCCAGATAAGGGCAGATGGGGATGGGGGAGGTGGAGGCAAGTGGGGGGAGCAAATCAACCTTGGCCTCAATCTCACTCTCCCCACTCCTAAGAAATTCACTCTCAGGTGTTTGGCTGGAGCACTCTCTCCTCGTTCATCCCTCCTTAGGACCTGAGCTGATTCACTATTTTATATATGACCCACAGGGTGTGGCCAAGCGTCCTTAACCAATCTGAACACACTCCCCATGCAGTATCAGTCCAATTGATAAAGGACTCTTTTTCCTGCAGTTAGTTGAAAGCCGATGATGGACTGATTCAATAGAGAATATTCCTCTCCTAGTTAAAGTATCAAGGCTCAGCATCTTGAAATTTACTTTAAATGGGGCAAGGTGATTTGATTGATTTACTCAATCAGCACCTACCTTTATACTGTAATCCCCAGACTCCAGATCCTGGGCTTTTCCCAGCATGCCTGCAGCCTTCCCCTCTCATAGTTCTCAGGAAGGACTATGAGCTCTGTTCATTTCCCTGGGTTTGAGGACATGCTCTGGGTTTTACCTTCCCATAGGAGCTGCATTCTAATACTACTCTCTGATGGCAGAGAGAGAAGCCACCAGGATGTCAGAGCCTGGAAGAGCAAATGGGGAAGGAGTGGTAGAGACTTCTCTGGCTCCTAAAGTCCCAAAACAGAGAATGGCTCTGGGCAGACAAGCAAGAATCCATCAAAGGCATTGACTTAGTACATATGTGTGCCTGGCACAAGGCAGAGTTGCATGCCATTTCCAGAAGGATGTACACACCTGGCTTAGGTGCTTCCACCTAAATCATCACTCATCGAAATTTGGAATTATGCCCAAAGGGCTATAAAACTGTACATACCTTTTGATCCAGCAAGACTAGGTCTGAATCTCAAGGAGAAAGAGAAAAAAGGAAAAGAACCCATTCATACAAAAATCCTTATAGCAGCTCTTTTTGTGGTGTCAAAGAATTAGAAATTGAGGGGATGCCCATCAACTGGGGAATGGCTGAACAAGTTGTGGTATATGAATGTAATGGAATACTATTGTGCTATAAGAAATGATGAGCAGGAGGAGTTCAGAAAAACCTGGCAAGATTTACATGAACTGATACCAAATGAAGTGAGCAGAACCAGAAGAGCGTTGTACACAGTAACAGCAACATTGTGCGATGACCAACTGTGAATTACAGCTGTTTTCTTTTTCTTTTTTTAAATTAAATTAATTCATTTTTAGTTTTCAACATTCACTTTTATAAGATTTTGAATTCTAAATTTTCCCACTCCCTCCCTTTCCCCCTTCCCAAGATGGCATGCAGTTTGATATAGGCTATACATGTACAATCATATTAAACATATTTCCACATTAACTCATGTTGTGAAAGAACAATCAGAACAAAAGGGGAAAACCACAAGAAAGAAAAAAAGAGAGAAAAAACAGTCTGCTTCAATCTGCATTCAGACTCCACAGTTCTTTCTCTGGATGTGGACAACATTTTCCATCATGGGTCTTTTGGAATTGTCTTACATCATTGCATTGCTGAGAAGAGCTAAGTCCATCAAAGTCGGTCATCACACAGTGTTGCTTTTACTGCGTACAATGTTCTCCTGGTTCTGCTCACTTCATTCAGCATCAATTCATGCAAGTCTTTCCAGGTTTTTCTGAAATCCACCTTCTCATCATTTCTTATGGAACGATACTATTCCATTACATTCATATACCACAACTAGCTCAGCTATTTCCCAATTGATGTGCATCCCCACAATTTCCAATTCTTTGCATCACAAAAAGCTTCTATAAATATTTTTGCACATGTGAATCCTTTTCCCTTTTTTATGATCTCTTTGAGATTCAGACCTAGTAGTGGTATTGCTGGATCAAAGGGTATGCAAGTTTTACAGCCCTTTGGGCGTAGATCCAAATTGCTCTCCAGAATGGTTGGATCAGTTCACAACTCCACCAACGATGCATTAGTGTTCCAATCTTCCCACGTCTTCTCCACATTTATCATTTTCCCATTTTGTCATGTTAGCCAAGCTGATACGTGTGATGTGGTCCCTCAGAATTGTTTTAATTTTCTTATCTCTAATCAGTAGTGATTTACAGCATTTTTTTCATGTAACTATAGATAATTTTAATTTCCTCATCCATAAACTGCCTATTTATATTCTTTGATCATTTATCAATTGGGAAATGACTTGTATTCTTATAAATTTAGCTCAGTTCTCTGTATATTTTAGAAATAAGGCCTTTAGCAGAGACACTAGGTATAAAAATTGTTTCCCAGCTTTCTACTTCCCTTCTAATCTTGGTTGCATTGGCTTTGTTTGTGCAAAACCTTTTAAATTTGATGTAATCAAAATTATCCATTTTGTATTTCATAATACTCTCTATCTCTTGTTTGATCATAAATTCTTCCCTACTCCATAGATCTGACAAGTACACTATTCCTTGCTCTCTTAATTTGCTTATAGTTTCACCCTTTATGTCTAAATCATGTACCCATTTTGACTTTATCTTGGTATATGGCGTAAGATGTTGATCTATGCCTAATTAAGCTATTTCCAACAATACAATGATCTAAAACAATCTCAAAGGACTCATGATGAAAAATGCTATCCATATCCAGAGAAAGAACTGATAGAGCTAAATGCAGATCGAAACATGCAATGCTTCACTTTATTTCGTGTGTGTGGTTTTGGTTTGGTTTTTTTTTTTGGTCTGTGTTTTCTTTCACAACATGACTAATGTGGAAATATGTTTTGCATGATTGCATGTGTATAACCTATATCAAATTGCTCACTGCTTCTCAGAGGGAGGACAGGAGGGAGGGAGAGAATTTGGAATTCCATTTTTAAAAATAAATGTTAAAAGTTGTTTTTACATGCAACTAGAAAAATAACATAATTTTTTTTAAAAATCACTCACTTCAACATGTTACACACACATGCACACACGCGCGCACACACACACACACTTTGACACAGGTGGGTGTATCTAATTTTCTGGGCTAATTAATGAGCAGAATTCTCAGTCACAGTCACTGAGGTAGCCTACAAGGCAAACTCTGGTCCCTGCGCAGAAAAAACTTCCCCCCACAGAAGCAGAAAATGACGATCTGTCAGGGAACCCCATTGGGAAATGCATCCTAGAAATGTGGGTACAGGGTGAGTGAGGTGTAAGAAGGATGAAAAAGGTGCAGGTCGTGAAGGTCCAAGGTCTATGCCAAACAGAAGATTTCAGCTTGATCCTGGATGTGATAGGAAGTCACTGGAGTTTATTGAGTAGGGGGATGACATGGTTAGACCTGAGCTTTAGAAGACCATTTTGACAGCTAGATGGAGGATCGGCTCAAGTGGAGAGAAACCTGAAGCAGGGAGACCAACCAGCAGGTTGTTGGAATAGTCCCGGTGTGAGGAAACCCTGGGGGCTATTAAGTTGCTATATTCCCCCAAACCCAACCCTCCTCCAAAATTCCTTATTTCTCCTAAAGGTACCCCAACTATCAGTCATTGAGCTGTGTAACCTTGAAATTATCTAAGATTGCCTTGGATGACTCTGTATTTCCCTCTGTTTCACCCCTCCATATGCAATCATTTACCAAGTCTTGTAGATTCTATCTACATGTTAGCTCTCATATTTTCAGACTCTTATCGCCTCTCACCTGAACTATTGAACTAATCTCCTAATTGGCCTCCTTGCCTCCAGCCTCTTCCCTTTCCAATCCATCCACCACACAGCTGTCCAACTGATATTTCTACAGAGCCAATGTCACTCTCCCGTTGAAGCTCCATTAACCACCACCCCTACCCATAACTCTCTCTGACATTTGAAGACCTTTACAATCCGGCTTTCCAACACTTCTTTCCATGTTGATCACACATTATTATGCCTCTATCTTCCAGCCTAATTGGCATATGTGCTATCATTTACCCATGACATTCCCTCCTTTGTACCTTTGCATAGGCTGTGCTCCATGCCTGGAACGCTCTCTCTCTCTCTTCATCTCTACCTTATAGAATCTCTGTCTTCTTTCTAAGCACAACTCAAGTTCCAACTCCTACAGGAGACCTCCTTTGATCCCCGAAGTGGTTTCATGATTTCTCTTCCCCTGGAAAATTATATTGAATTTCCTCTGTGTATATTTCGTATATATTTATCTATGTACGTATTGTTGCCCCTCCCCCACCTTGAGAGCATCTTGAGGATTGTGCCCTGTGTCTGGAACATAGTAGGTAACCATTGAATTGAATTGAATCCCTCAGATAAAATTCTCTCCCTAGGTGTTGAGGCTCTCAAGGTCCCTGGAGTAGGAATTAAGAGCCTGGCACTTGAGCCCAAATTCTGTCGCTAATTGACTGCATGACTTTGGGCAAGTCCTTTCTCATCTCTGTGGATTGGGCAAGATAGTCTCTAAGGTCTAACATTCTAAGTTTGACGCTACTTCCCAACCACTTCATGGCTCCCATTCTCACTCCTCTGGGAATTTGGAAGGGCCATGAGTGGAGGGGGCCATTAAGTTCAGAATATTATTTAGGTGGTGAGAAGGAGTTGAGAAACCATGGGGCATCCAGACTAAGATGGACGTGTCCTAACTTGGGAAGTCACATCACTACCTTTGAGCCTCAGTGTACTAATTAATCTATAAAACAGGGATAATACTTCTTGTAGGTCTATGGTAAGAAAACTTCTTCAAATTTTAAAATCTTATTACATTAAGATATGAACTATTTATCAAGCCTCTGCCCCTCTTTGGAATTCAATGTCTTCATTTGTGAAATGAGAATACTATCTCCCCTCAGGTTATGGTAAGAAAAGCATTCATCCAACAGCAGCTAGGTGGCGCCACGGTGCACAGCGTGCTAGATCTGAAGTCGGGAAGAGCTGAGTTCAAAAGTGGCTTCAGACACTTGCCAGCTGTGTGACCTGGGCTCATCACATAACCTCTGCTTGCCTTAGCTGTAAAATGGGGATAATAACAGCACATACCTCGCAGGATTATTGGAAGGATCACATGAGATAATATTTGTGAAAGGCTTAGCCCATTGCCTGGCACATAGCTATATAAAAGCTAATTCCCTTTCCCCTCTCACCTCCCCCAATCTTAAATAAAGTACATAGAAAGGAGCATTGTTGCTGTGGTTGTCGTTGTGGTGGTTGTTGTTGTTGGCATAGTTATTTCAGGGTGCAGAAGTCTGTTGTACGTAAGCACATGCTTGTTCACATCTGGGCTTCTCTCCACACATGGATAGTGGCTGGAGTACCTGGAGAAGGAGAAAGAGCTCTGTACTATTTCAGATACTCTCCCAGCGCCACCTACAATAAACACATTTCCAGGACATGTTTCCCAGTGGGGTTCCCTGGCAGGTCACCATTCTCTGCTTCCAGGGGAGGAAGTTTTTCTGCCCAGGGACCAAAGTGAACTTTGTGGGTTGCCTCAGTGCCTGTGATTGAGAATTCTGCTCATTAATTAGCCCCAGAAAATTAGAATTGGTCCTAAATATAGCTGCCCAATCAGGCTCCACTTCAGGAGGGAAGCCATCAGTCTGAACAGCTTTGTGCTCTCATACACCCACTCAGAGAAAGGGGCGGAGGAGAGAAGAGAGAGGGCAAAAGAGAGAGGAGAGAGGGAGGGGGAGAGAGAGAGAGACAGAGGAGAGAGAGAGCAGAAGAGGGAGAGAAAGATGGAGAGAGAGAGAGAGAAAGAGAGAGAGAGAGGAAAGAGAGGGAAAGAGGGGAAGAGAGAGATGGAGAGAGAGACACACAGAGAGACGCAGAGGGACAGAGAGAGAAGAAGAGAGAAAGAAGAGAGGGAGAGAAAGATGGAGAGAGGGGGAGGGAGGAAAGAGGGGGGAGGGAAGAAAGAGGGGGGAAGGAGGGAGAGAGAATGAGATAGCTGGATTGAGAGAAAGAGAGAGAGAGAAAGAGAGAAGAGGAAGATGGAGAGAAGGGGAGGGAGGAGAGGGAGGGAGAGAGAATGAGAAAGAGAGAGAGGAGAGGGGGAAGAGAGAGACACAGAGAGACAGAGAGAAGAGAGAGAAAGAAGAGAGGGAGAGATGGAAAGAGGGAGAGGGAAGGGAGAGAGGAGAGAGACAGAGACAGAGACAGAGACAGAGACAGAGACAGAGACGAATCTGATTCAGAAGTATGCTTTAGAAGTATGCTTTGCAGCTGGCAAGTGGGGACCTGGCCATCCCAAGGAGCCTTGGAGAGCCTTGTCAAGGCAAACAAGTGTGTTCTAGTTAGCTGTTCACTGCACTACCTTTTGCCCAGTTCAGATCAGCTAATGCTACATTAGGGCCTGCCTAATTAATAGGTCTAGGAAGAACATGTTACACTCTCTGGATCTCAGCTCCCCTCCCAGGCGTCTTTCCCATTACTCTCCTCATGCTCTCCATTCCAGCACACCCATCGAGTTGGCTGTTCCCATACATGGCATCCTCTGTGCCTTTGCACAACTCAGTTCTCTCTGCTTGGAATGCACTCCCTTTTCATCCTCACCTTGAATACTCCCTGGCTTCCTTCAAAGCCCTGTTCAGGTGCCACCTCTTACGTGAAGCCTTTCCTAATCCCCTTTATTATTAGCACTCTCTCCCTCTGGAAATTACTCTGTATTACTGCGAGTGTGTTTTGCATTAACTTGCATGTGTATACATTGTTAAACTGCTGCACCCCCACCCCCACCCCCCAAGTAGAATATAAGCCCTGTAAGGGCAGAGGCAGAGGGGATACAAATCCCCATGGAGACCCGCACATTGCCTGGCGTGGGGGAAGACATTAAAGAAATGCCTCCTGGATTAAACAATAGTATCAAATTCTATCATGCTTTAGTGGTTATTAAGCGCTTTTCTCACAACGCCGGGGGCCGGGTGAGAAGTGTGAATCTTCTTCCCATTTGATGGAGGAAGAAACTAAGGTTCAGAGATAGGGAATGCTTTGTCCATGAGAACACTACCAATGAGCCCCCTGTACCATGAGGCCTCCTTAGATGATTAGAGGAAGCAGAAAGAGCCCAGAAGATCTATAGAAAGAAATGAGGGATGGGAAAGCTAGGTGGTGCAGAGAATAGAGCACTGGCCCTGGAGTCAGGAGGACTTGAGTTCAAATCCAGACACTTGACATTTACTAGCCATGTGACCTTGGGCAAGTCACTTAACTCCAATTGCCTTGCCTTCGCCCCTCCAAAAAAAAAAAGAAATGGGATGGGGGAGATAAGCATTTATTAAGCACCTACTCTGTACCAGGCACTGTGCTAAACACGTACAAATATTGTATCACTTGATCCTCCCAGCAGCCCTGGGCAGTAGGTACTGTTATCATCCCCGTTTTAATAATAATTATAATAATAGCTCACATTAATAAAATGCTTACTGGCACATTGCCAGGAGCTGTGCTAAACACTTTACAAATATTATTTCATTTGACCCTTACAACAACCTTGGGAGCTAGGTGCTGTTGCCCTCCCCATTTTACAGAGGAGAAAACTGAGGCAGGCAGCCATTAAGTGACTTGCCCAGGGCCATATACCTAGTGACCAGTGACTGGATTTGATCTCAGGACACCCTGACTCCAGGCCCAGAGCTCTGTGCACTATGGCGCCACCTAACTGCCAAAATGAAGACTACTAGAATTATTTCCTGCGCTATTTGACATCTGGAACCATGTGTCCCCTAAACATCTTAAACCCAACATGTCCAAAACTGCCCTCCTCACCTTTCTTCCCCTCTCTCTTCCCTCTCCCTGATGTTCCTATTTCTGTTGAGGATGCCACCATTCTCCCAAGCTTGCAACCTCGGTGTCGTGATTGAATCCCCACTCTCTCACCCTGCAGGTCCAATTAGTCACCAAGCCCTGCCGGTTTTATCTTTGACATCTCCCACGTACCTCTTCCTCCGCTCTGACGCTGGGTAGTGCCCCAATCACCATGCGTCCAGATTATTGCAATACCCGGCTGGTTGACTTTCCTGCTTCAAGTCTCTCTCCCGCTCCAGTCCATCCACCCCTCAAATGTCAAAATAATCTTCCTGAACTGTAGGTTTGACTGTATCAGCCCCCTTTTCAATAAACTCCAGAGACTCCTTATCTTTTCCAGGATCAAATATGAAATTC
Organism: Phalanger gymnotis; assembly: GCA_028646595.1. NCBI lineage: Eukaryota > Metazoa > Chordata > Mammalia > Diprotodontia > Phalangeridae > Phalanger > Phalanger gymnotis. Next base: position 61,885,959 of record CM053622.1, on the reverse strand, counting down.
CCTGTTTGGTGTCCAGAATCTATCCCCTTCCTGCCTTTCTTTTCTTCCATCTTACTCCCCACCCTACTATGTGTTCTCTGGTCCAGTGACGCTGGCCCCCCTTTGCTATTCCTCAAACAAGACACTACACGGGCATTTTCACTGGCTGTCCCCCATGCCTGGAATGCTCTCGCTCCTGGCTTCCCTGGCTTCCTTAAAGGCTCAGACAAAATCCCGTCTTCTACAAGAAGCCTTTCTTCATCGCTCTTAATTCGAGGGTCTTTCTTCTTTTGATTATTTTCAATTTATTCTATCTATATCTTATTCATACATAATCGTTTTCATGTTGTCTCCTCCATCAGATATGAGGTCCTGGAAAGTGAAGATTGTGTTTTGCCTTTCTTTGAACTCCTGTGCTTAGTAAACACAGTACTAAAGTAAACAGTAGGTGCTTAATAAATGCTTCTTAACTTCATTCCTACATTTCCATTTTCTTTGGCTAAAAATTCAGAAGAGCAGCTGCTGTGGGTTCATAACATGCACACAGAGGCACATGTATACTCACTCACATGTACAGATTCACACATACATATGAACATACACACATATGTATAAGCACATCTACACAAGTTCCCATGCACTTATATGTAGGGATAGAATATGGAACAATGGAAAAAAAAACCCTGGTGCCCAAGTCAGAAGACCTGAATTTAAGTCCCGGCTTTGATACACTAAATGTGTGATCTTGGGCAAGTCATATGCCTTCCCAATTCGCAGTTTCCCCATGTGTAAAGTTGGACTTACGCCATTTACCTCATTGTTTGTGGCAATTGTTGTGAGGAAAGTATTTTCTAAGACTTAAAATACCATGTAAACTGGATTATAATGATGATCATTATACATGCTACATGTGTATGAATGCCATGCCAATTACACACACACACATATATATACAGACCCATGTGCAAGTGTATCTGTGTGTATACATGGATATGCACACATATGTAGGCAAACAAGAGTATTCACCCTAACCTGGATACACGCACATATATTTGTGTGTGTGTGCATATATATGTATATGCATATATATATGCATACATATACATGAAAATGCAAGCATATGTAATTTAACAATTTAATCCAATAAACATTTATTAAGCCCTTGATATGTATCAAGCGCTGTGATAGGTGCTGGGAATATAAAGACTAAACCCAAACAGGGCCTGCCCTCAAGGAGCTTGTATTCTACAGTAGGGTTACAAAAATATACCCAAGTAGAAACACCTATGCCCACACACATGTGTGGAGATACAACCATGTGTGTGTGTGTGGAAGCATACATCTCTACCAATGAACACAAATACACAAACATAATCACACATGAAAACACAGAGACCGTCATGCAGGCATGCAACCAAACATGAGTCCATATGCACATGTGGGTGCACGGCGTACCTCCCCTCCTTGGTTCAGTAACCTTGGTTTGTGTCTTTACCGTGATGTTACTGACACGACCCATTGCCCATTATGAGCCCATCCATCTCTGCTTCCCTCCCGGCCTTTCCTCGCATAGCAGGCGGTCGAGGACAGAGACAAGTCAGCCGTGGGTGAGTGACACCCATAAACACAGGCCTGTTAGCTCTGGGGCTCCAGGGACTGAGTGAGTGAGTGAGTGAGTGAGAGAGTCTGACATGAGGAAGTCAGGCCCCCAGGGGATGGGGACCCAGCTCACTGAGCAGTGGCTTACATACATCAATGCAGTTTGGTGAGGAGGTGACTAATAATTCATCCCACCCCATTCACTCTCTTCTCTCCTCTTCTGTTCTTTTAGGATTTGGTCACAGAGCTCTGACCCAAGCTTGGGTCATGGCTCGAGAGGGTGATCCAGGACACCAGAGGGAGCTCTGGTCCAGAAGTCACAAGGGCCCCCTGGCCAGAGGGCGCAGAAGGAGGAACGGTGACCAGAATCATTAACTTCCCTCCTCCTGGGAAGAAAGGAGCAGACCTGATCCCTGCCCTCAAATGAGAGATAAAGCAATTTTCCCAGGACAAGATGTGGGAGGCATGGCCAAATAGCAGCTATTCTGAAAAGGGTTTGGGGGCTTTACTGGACTGCAGCCTCAATATAGGTCAACAGGGTGATGTATGAACCAAAAATAACAGTCCAATCTTGGGCAGCAATAAGGGGGGCATGGCTCCCAGGAAGGAGGAGGTGACAATCTCACTGTGGAGTGCTTTGCATACAGAAAGAACTTAATACGTGCTTTTCCTTTTTTCATTCATTCAAGAAGAATCCACTACTTCAGGGAACCCTACTGAATATTAGATCTAGGCTAAGAAGCCATTACATAATATCTGGAGATACATAACAACTATGTATTACTTCCACAGAACCTAAATCTGCCCCTTTGCATCTAAAGCACAGCACAAAATAAACTTAATAAATGCTTGTTGATGACATGAAGTCTTTCCTTATGTAGACCTTAAGTCTGTCTCCTTGCAAAGAAGTGGATGCAATCACGCGCTGGTAAAATGTTTAATATGTCAAATGTAATACATTAGACACATTTTTAAGTATAATCTGCACTATTAACATTCCTTCCCTCCATTTATTAAATTAAATCTAGGTCAGGGGTAGGGAACCTGAGGCCTCAAGGCCACATATGGCCCTCTAGGTCCTCAAGGGCAGCCCTTTGACTAAATCCAAACTTCGTAGAACAGATCCCTTTAATAAAAGGATTTGTTCTCTAAAACTTGGACTCAGTCAAAAGGCTGCACCCAAGGACCTAGAACGCCACATGTGGCCTCAAGGCTGCAGGTTGCCCACGCCTGATAGGCAGTCAACAGAACAGTAAATCAAGCCCTAGTCTGCCAGTTTCCAAGTTGTTAATGCTTTTACTGGAAATTTAACAATCAGGTCTCTTGAACAGTCAGGTCTGGACACTATGAGTTTATCAATTCACCCTAAGTTCACATCAAGAGAAGGTGTGGATGGCATAAAGGCTGGAGAAGACCTGGCCATGGGCAAGTCACTGAAGCTGTCAGTTCCACCCCACCCCCTCACCTGCACACACAGCTCTCTAAGACTGTAAATTACTGATCGGCATTGATGAGAAACTTCGAATACTAAAGAAATAGAAGCTCTGGACTCCTCCCCACCTCCTTCCACAAGACCCCATTAGGGTTTTTTTTAGGCTGGTACCTCAATCTGGTGACTCCTCAATGAGCTTGTAGTCCACCAACTTGCAGAGCTGATTCTTGAACCAAAGAGTAGGACTTTACATTTAATTTTGTTAAAAATTCATCTCATTAAAAGTCAACGCATTGGTCTACCTGGTTCAGATCATTTTGGATCCTAACTCTATTCCAACATGTTAGTTTTTCCTTCCAACCTCATTTTGTCTGAAAGCTTGTTGTGGAGGGCATCCCATACTTTGGTACTTAGGGAGCTGTAATTTCTTCAGTTGGTATACTCTTTGCGCCAATCATGTGGAGTATGTAGCAATAACCTTCTTAGGATGTAGTCAATAGGCTTCAGGAGTTGTGTACCTAAAAAAATTCATCAGCCTTCAGTCAGCCTTGGTGATGAGGCTCTGTGAATTGAAGTGTCAAATAAGAGACATTTCCAAATCATTGATAAAAAAAATCTCTGAGGCACTCCACCAGAAACATCTCTTTAATTTAGCATTGACTCATCTATAATCAGTCTTTGGATATAGTTCTTCACCCTGTTCTGAATCTGTCTGACTGTACTATAATCTAGATTAGGTAACTCTATCTTTTTCTACAAGGATAACATGAGAGATTTCATCAAATACTTCACCGAATTCCAAGAATACTCTGTCCATAATATTTCCACGATCCACCAGGCTAGTGATCATTTCAAAAGAGACAAACATTAGTCTGACTGTGACCTGTTTTTGATGAAGCTGTGCTAACTTTGAGTGATAATTGATTCCTTTTTCTAAATGGTCACGAGGCACTGCTTCAAATGGTATAGTCAGGAACCAAGGTCAAGCTCACTGGCCTCTAGTTTTAGGTGCCTCTTCTCTTCTTCGGTTCTGAAGCATCTCTCTGATTCACCATGATTTTTCAAAGATCCCTGATGTGAATCAGCAATTACATTACACCCAAGAAGCATTCTGCAACCCTTAAAGAACAACCTCGATGTCAGCCATCATCATTATACAGTTAGCGGGGGAGACCTACAATTGTCTAGGGCAGCTAGCTAGGAGCTCTCATCATCTTATTTAATTTGGCTTCCCATTCTCTATTAATCATTTTTCTTCTGTCCTTCCTAGTCCAGAGATTGTTCCACTTAGAAGAGCAATGAGAATCAGAATAAGAATTGAGTAGTTTTGCCTTCTTTCCATTGTTCTTTATGGTCAGACCAGTGATTCTGGTTCTTTTACATTCTCATAGCCCCTTCTGCCCACGTGGATAAAAATCTTTTTATTGCCCCTAGAATTTCTCATTTGCTTCAGATCTTTCTAAGCTCTAGTGTTCTTGGCACTCCTCTTTTGCATTTATTATATTGTTCATAATATACTTATCAGTAGTTGTCTTGGGAGAGCAACAGTTGTATTGTTGCCTGACTTCTACTATGAGCTAGCCATGTACTCATGTCACAAGTTTTCCCACTTATATTTCTGTTTCCCAGTGCAAGGATAGAAATCAATTGAATCAATCGATTAATTATCCCCACCCCAATTTAAGTAACTCTCAAGACACTCTAGCTGGATGCCTTTATCAAGTAAGAACACATCTATTGAATCAATCAGTCAATGGCATTACAGCTAGATTTGAACAACCCAGCTAACCAGCTGTGCGGGAAGGCACGAACACCATTGGATGAGGTGAAATGGTATTACTCAGGAGGTGCATGTGGGCCTGGTTGGTGATACTCATTCACTCTCTGTGGCATTTCTGTGTCTGGCCAATGTAGAGGAGAAATAGTCCAGCCAAGCCCTTAAGAGGGACTCACTGTTTGGGGGCAGTGCATGGGGAGGAAGAGAAGACCCTCTGTCTCAACCCCTTTGACCAGACCTTATGAGCTTTGGAAGATTCAAGGATTTGGGCTTCTCATTGGCAAATCTATCAGTGTTCCTATAATGGCAGGAGCTGATGGCAGTATCTGGATCTGGAGCCAAGGACCAAGTAGGCATACTAAGGAAAGGCAGCTTCAGGCCTCTACAAGGGGCTCAGCAGAAAGCTGCATGTACCTAAGGGGATTTTCATGATGCCTACACAAAAGGAGAAAAGGCCTCCCAACAATCAGGAGCTATGACTTGCCTCTTTGCCACATGTGCTCCAAGCTTGATCCTATTACCCTTATAGTCAGTATGTGGCTATGAGAGAGTGTATCCCCAGGTTTTCGGGAGAGAGGATGTTTTGCACCAACTATTGATACTATGCCACCTCAGTAAAAGGTAATTAACTGTCTGGCTAGTTTGGTACAACTGATAATAACTGAGGGAGACACCAGTGAGAACTCATGAGCTATACTTCTAAAAGTAAAAACCCACTAACCCTAGTCCCTCAGAGCCCTCTAGAACCCTGAGCCTGCCAGCACAAAAGAGGATCTGGGATAGTGAGACAAGAGAACATACTATACCTTTTTGGAGGTTTGAAGACCTCCAATGAGTCTGCTTCTTTCAGCTCTCAGTGCCAAAAGTCACTCCCCAGAGAAGTAGACATTTTCCTCCCAGATCCCTTCTCCTTTTAAGGTGCCTTGCACAAGGCTGCTCGAAGAGCTAAGACAGTAATCCACCTCTCCCCTGGGAGTATAACAACCGCCCAGCTGGAGAGGGGCATGGGCCCCCTCAGAGCTGGGGCAATGTCCTACCTGTTGCATCTTTGATTAATGGGGGCCTGTAGCAAACCCCCTTTCCAAGTCAACCATGCTAGATGGGGATGCCACTCCAAGGTAAGGGGGAACAGACCACAGAGTCCCTATGTGTCCATGATACCATGGTGCATCATTGGAGTTAGAAGACATGGAAGTGCCATTTTTGTCATGAACTCCCCTGGTGATCTTGGGTAAGTCTCATTGCTTCCTTCCATTTCGGTTTCCTCACGTATAAAATGAGGATAATGATACCCTCCCTATTACCTCATCCTGTTTATCTTCCGCCAGCCTTTAGTCACAGAGCCTCGGCATTACAAAGGACCTCAGAGGCCATCTCAACCTGTGGCTCCTCAACAATATACTTGACAAATGGTCATCCATTTCTTTGTTTGAAGATGTCCAGTGAGAGAGAACTTACTGCCTCCCGAGGCAGCCCACTCCGCTCCTAGACAGCTCTAATAGGTAGAAGGTTTTTCTTTACATGAAGACTAAATTCACCTCTTTATATCTTCCACCCATTGTTCCTGATTCTTTCCTCTGAGGCCAAGCAGAAAAAGTCTAATCCCTTTTCCCGCTGACAGGCCTTCAAATATATTAAGACAGCTCCCAGAGCTTTGTTAGTCTCTCATAAAAACACCTTGAAATGTGAACCTGAGCAGCAATCAGCTGAGCTGTCAGGCTAACCTACAGCCTTGATTTCCAGTTCCTGGGTCTTTCTAAAATCCTTGTGCATTCACATGGGTCAGTCGATAAGCATTTATAAAGTGCTTACGATGTGCCTGGAACTGTGCTAAGTGCTAGGGAGTACAAGACAGGACCCATGCCCTCAAGAAGGTTACGTTCCAATGGGAAAGGCGGCACGTTAAGAAACCTTTTGAATTTGTTGTTATTAAATTTTTATTCCTAAGAGTTATTTGTCAGTTTGGGGCGAACTTCTCCTAGAAAAGTTTAGGCTTTCAAGATCCCACTAACTTTTCTCTGAACTCCTTAAATTCAACTCCCCCACTATCTAAAGCATATTGTCAATTAATAGAATCTCTGAATTCAGAGTTGGAAGGGACGCCATCAGCTAGTTAGCCCAAATCATTCATGAAAAATATTCCCACTATAACATACCAGACATATGGTCATCCAGCTTCTGTTTGAAACCCTGTAAGGAAGGGAAAACCACCATCTCTTGAGACAGCTCATTTTACTTATGGACAGCTCCCTTGACACAAAGAGCGGCTAGGTGTCACAGTAGAGAGAGCTCCAGGCCTGAAGTCAGGAAGACTCATCTCCCTGAGTTCAAATCCAGCCTCAGACACTTACTAGTTGTGTGGCCCTGGGCAAGTCACTTCACCCCATTTGCCTCAATTTCCTCACATGTAAAATGAGCTGGAGAAGGAAATGGCAAACTCTGATATCTTTGCCAAGAAAATTACAAATGGCGTCAAGAAAAATCAGATGTGACTGAAACAGCTGAACAATTGCTATGCACAAAGGAGGGGAATGGAAAGGATGGCCATATAAAACCAAAACTTCCTTCATTACCTCAAAAGCAGAATACAACAAAACATTCCTCTTTATAAGTCTGTGGGGAGGGAGAGAATAGAATTTTAGAGATGACCCAAAAGGTCATCTAATCCAACCCTGTCACTCTATAGGAGGAAGAAATCTAAAGCAGGAAAACATTCTGTGACTAGGGCCACAAAGCTAGGAAATGATTGTGCTGAGGGCAAATTATAGTCCAAATGAGTGATACTTAAGTCAGCAGTGAATTGGATCATGTCTGGGTAGGCTATGTGTGTCCATGCCAGATATAATCGCATGGATATCTAAATGTATGGACGTGTCTCTGGGCTTGCATGAATAGAGATCTGTGGAATTTCCTCCTCCTCCCTTACCCGAGAGAGACTCTGATTTCTGCCTGGATGGGAGCAGAAAGAGAGACATAGCTAGGTACTTGTTCCTTTCCCTTTCTATGTCCAAGAGGGGTATTAGATTAGTCATATCTATCTGTCCCTCAAATATTGCTAGTCTAGGGAATAAGACTTGTGGGGAAGCATTAAAGACAAAACTGTTTGCCTGCTCACTATGAATGGGAAAAGTATCTTCAAGCTTTTACAACCTCCCCCCCAGCTTGGCCCCTTGGCACCTAATGCTAGTTCACAAAAGGCTGCCAGAAGCAGGACATTTATCCAAGCAAGCTGAAAACAAAAACCAGATAAGTTACACAGATCAGAATATACTCCCAAAATACGCAAGGGTGAACTCACTCTTTAGATGGGAGTGAGATGAGATCTTCAGCCGAAGCCAAGAGAGGGTTCGCAAGCTCACCCAGGGGATAGCTTCTCTCTGGAGTCTCTAGGGAGACAAGCTAGAGATCAGAGACACATCGAAGCTTCTCCATGTCTTCGGTTTCCAAAGTCTACCCACATTGTCTCTCCTGAAAAGTATCTGGAACCACATGTGTCTCTCTTCCAAAAAGTTCTGCCCCTTTGACAGGCATATAGCTGCCTCACCAATCTCTCCATCAGTTAGGAGTCACATCTCCTTTCACAAACGGAGCAGTACGCCCAACTCCCCAGGCTTGATTGGAAGCCCAGTTATATTTAATGTAGTGCAGCTCCCTGCACAGGCAATTTCAAGTAAAGGTAGAGGTGTTTTTATTAGATGTGTAAAATGTATGATACTATAGTATATCTACAAACAAACATCTATCTATGACTCATTCCTGAGATATAAGAGGGGACCCATGGTCTAGTTCCATCCTAAGATAACAGCCACCTGAAAGGTCATGGAAATGAACTCCCATCTCTGTGCACTGTGTGATAAGTTTCCAAGGCCAGTCGGGAGCTGAGCCAGCCATTCGAGTTTATTTCCTCATTCAAATGCCCAAAATGCAAGGCGTGGACCTTTAAAGGACATTGGAATGGTGATAATCCTTCACTCAGAAGCAAGACACAACACCCTCCCTTCCCTTAATTAATTCTGGTGCCCAAAGGCCCCAGGCATGGATTTTAAAATGAGGAGTAACAGATACCCCTTAAAGTGCCCCCCCAATGTATAATGATACAAAGACTGAGCCATCATGTGCCAAGCTTTGCCCAGGGCACTTTGAACTGAATTAAAGTAAACCAAGGACACATAAATGAGTGAGCTTTGCTTTTATTTCCATGCTGAAAGAGAGCACAGCATTTTTCCCCCTGAGGTATGGGATTTGGGGGTGGGAAGGGACTGATCACCACCATCTTTACCCTCCCTTACCCTCACCCCTACCCTGTGATATACACATCCTCCTCACCTTGACAAAGGCTTAGTATAGCACACTTTCTCTATAGTGTAATAATAGATTCTTGCATTACCAAAGGTGGGAATCAAACCTGTAGGTCTGCTTACAAAGCCCATCTGTACGCTAAGCTGCCTCCCTTTCTGGCTCTATTGAAAAGCTCTCTTCCATCTCTCCCATGTTTTGTTTTGTTTTGTTTTTTCATCTCACTTTATCAACAATTTTGTTGATCCAAGCTAATACTCTGTCTTTTTCTCTGTGTGTCTGTGTGTCTCTCTGCCTGTCTCTTCTTCATTCTGAATTGGTACACACACACACAGACACACACACACACACACACACACACACACACACACAACACAGCACGCCAGGTTCCCTGACTTCCTCAGGGTCATTTGGCTAGAACAGGTAAGAGATGGGATTCAAATCTGTGTCTATTGACTCTAATACCAGTGATCTTATTGCCTTCCATTCCCCTGGTGGGACAGTCATCCCCTCTCATTTCCTTCCTCCTTCCCATATCTTCTAGCCTTTAAGGTTTAACTCAAGTGCTCTTCCCTCACCCCACCCCACCCCACCCCCTGCCTGGGAAGCCTTCCCTTCTCCCCATAAAGCTTTTTGGTGTCCTGGACTCTTTTGGCAGTCTGGAGGTACCTCTAGTTCTCTTCTCTGGATAATATTTGTAAATGCAGAAAATAAAATGCATAGAACTTCAAAAGACACTAACTCTATTAAAGTATACTTATCAAAATTTTTTTAAAAGGCAAGCTCCTAGACCTTAGACTAAACACTCATGCCATAGAAAGAATCCTTCTTTGCCTTTTTGATAACACTGACAAAAATAACTCGATCTCATTGTGTATTAAGGTCTTCAAAGCTTTTTTCTCACAAAGACCTTGTGAGTTTAGTAGTCAAATATTACTCCCATTCCGCAGTTGCAGAGTTGTGACTCAGAGAGGTAAAATTACCTTACATTACCGAGCTAATAAGTATCAGAGATTGAGTTTGAACCCAGGTCTTCTGATCCAGCACCAGACTTTGTTTATATTACTTTATACTAGACCACTCTGCCTCATGCAGGGGTCAGAGGGCCATCTCAGTGCGAAGGGGATCCTTCCACCAGCTTCCTCATGCACCCCTCACTGCCCACAGCCCCAGTCAGTGTCCCTAATCAGCCCTAAAGGGATAGAGAGTTTGCTCAGAGCTTCAGGCCAGGTGAGACCAGAGGAAAGGAGAAAATTATTCAGTCACCTGCAGGCATAAAACTGTGTTATAGGGAAACAAGGGCCAATTTGTCCCTGGTTTCAAGCACAGATGTGACTTGGCTATGGATGGAAGGGCAGGCTTTTCCCACATCACCTGGGTTCCTGTGGTGCCAATGCCCTTGTTGTCCCCTGAGCCTAGGACAGGCTGAAATTTAAACATGGGTATACACTCCAGCCTGGAAGCCTTGGAACATAGCTCACTGTGCTTCCAGCCCTCGCTGCTGCCTGGGCCATTGCAGACATGGGAAAGAGTGACTGTTGTCTGCAGGCAATATGCCCCTTGGCAGCTGCAGAAGCCCACCCCAGGTGCATCGGGCAGCTGAGATTGGCAGCAGAAAGCCCATATGGCAGCCAGCCCTCTGTGCAGGGGCTTTCGGCTCAGCTCCAGAATGAAAAAGGGACATAAAGACACCTTCGTCACACTTGTAAAAATAGGCCAGCAGCAAGATTCAGACCAGTGGGTCTGTCAGGACACCGCTCTACGTGTCAGAGTCCCCTGCTTCTATTGTCTTTCCTAGGGCCCTATGGGGCTTTCATATGTAGTAGAAAGAATGCTAGACTTGGAAATGGATAGGACCCGACTTTTAGAACTGAAAGAGACCGTAGAAGCTATGGAGGCACTTTCATTTTATGAAATGAGGAGGCTGAGGGCCAAAGAGGTTAAGTAAACTGCCTAGAGTTACACAGCTAGTAAGTGTCAAAGGCGAGATTTAAACCCCAATCCTTTGATTCTAAATCCAATACTTCTTCCACAAGAACTACTCTACCGACATTTTCTAAAATTCTTAAAATTCCCCTAGCAAATTCGGCTTTACCTTCCATTTTAATTTATCTGCCAAATTTTGTTTTCACCCTCACTTCTAATTTCTGTCCTAATTCAATTCAACAAACATTTGCTAAGTGCCTCCCTGCTGTAAAAAAAAGCATAGGATTTTGGAGTCTGAGGGTCTGGATTTGAATCCTGACTTTGCTACTTACTAACCATGTGATCCGGGGCAAGACACTTAATCTTTCCCAGACCAGTTTCCTCATCTATAGAAAGAGAGAGTTGGATTAGAGTACCTCTGAAGTCCTCTAATGACCTTTCCAGCCATGTGACTATGATCCTTTGATTGTATGAGCCCTTTGATCTTACCCCATGGAATGACTTTTAGAGTCGATGGGGATGCAATGACTTTCCCAAGGCCATAGAGCCACAAAGCTGAGACTAGGGCCTTGCTCTCCTAAATCCAAGCTGGGCAGGGCTTTTTTTCCTCCTGTCTGGTGACCTGCTCTACCCAAGATGCTCCATACTCTAGTTAATGCAGGCATCGGGACATACGGATTCTGGTCCCAGTTCTGCTTCTAAATCCCCACTGGGGGTCTATTACATTACTTACTTTCCCTCTTGGGGCCCGAGCTTTCCCCAACCATAACATGAAAGTGTTTCACTGGATGATCTCTAAGGTTCCTCTCAGCTCTAATGCTCTATGGTTTTTCTAAGGCCCCTTCTATCTCTAATGCTCTATGGCTTGTGGTCTAATGTTCCCTGATTCTAAATATGTTCAGGAACCAGGTATATACAGGTATACTAGATATGTGACTTTGTGGTCTACTGTTCTCTGATTCTAAATATGTTCAGGGACCAGGATATATACCAGGTATACTGGGGGTGCGACTTTGTGGTCTAATGTTCCCTGATTCTAAATATGTTCAGGGACCAGGATATATACCAGGTATACTGGGGGTGCGACTTTGTGGTCTAATGTTCCCTGATTCTAAATATGTTCAAGGACCAGGATATATACCGGGTATATATCTATGACCAGGTCATGGAATAGAGAGGACTAGGTCGGGGAGTCAGGCCTCCTGGCTTCTTTTTCTGCTCTATTGCGATGGTTGGATTTCTGCTCAAAAGGAGAGGGAACAAGGCAGCAGAATCTGTAGCCACCAAGATGTCCCCTTGGTGAGACATGATTAAAGCTCTTTGAAAGTAGGTCAGTCATGTGTTGATTTAAGGGCTCCTACCCCCTGATCATTGTTGGCTGTCTCCGGTGCCAGTACTAGCCTAGAAAAGGGCCGTTGGATCCCTGCCCCCAATCTTGAAGTGGGCTAAGATTGTTGCATGGACCCCCTTCTACCTGTTTCCTGCATGTTTCCATCTAGATCCTGGAGGAAGAGAATGGCAAGAAGTATGATGAATAGCCCTGGACTAGCAACCGGTACACTTGGGCCTCTGCCACTGACTTGTTTTGTGTGGCCTTAGGAAAATTGAGTTAGCCAGCATTTATTAAGTATTTAGTATGTGCCAGGCACTGCACTAAGAGCTGAAGATACAAATACAAGGAGCTTGCCTTCTAATGGGAGAAGACTACATGATAGACTAAAGGAAGCTACCCATGTAGGGGTACCATGGCAGTTCTGGAGAATGAAGGATGACTGGTCTGGGCCCTTCCTTCCTCAAAGTGGAGATTCTGAAAGGAATTCACCCATGGGAGAAGGGGGTCCCAGGGAGAATTTATTCACCTTTTCTGAGCTTTATTTTCTCTATCTACGAAATGAGGAATTAGATCACATCTTCTCTAAGTGAAAGGCCGTAGAAGGTAGCTGGACCTTTGCAAAATGACAGTCTTGGCATTGGAAGGAATCTGGCCCAGCCTCTCCTTGACCAGGAATGCCCTCTGCATCAGGTCTGACAAGTGATCACCCAACTTGGCCAGAAATCTCTGGCCAGAGGAGGCTGCTGCCCCACCCCTTACCCCAATATCCACCCCATGAGGTGCCCATTCCACTTTTGAAAACCTCTAATCCTGAGGGAGCCTTTTCCTGATGTTGAGTCTAGACCACATTGTTCAGTCACATCTTCCCCATGGCCCCTCATTCTACTGTTGGGGGGCCAAGCAGAGTAGAGCTAGCCAGTCTTCTATGAGACAGACCTTCAAACGATAGAAGAGACACATCCCATTCCCCTGAGATCTTCTCTTCCTTTTATATCCTCAGTTCCTTCAAATGAGGCTTGAGTGGCCCTTCCCTAGCGTGGTTATTCCCATCTGGACTCACTCCAGCCGAATCAATGCCATTCCTAAAATACAGCACCCAGAACCAAACACGATACACCAGGTACATTGCTTAGTCAGGAGCCCCAGATTTATACCCCAGCACTAACAGCTCTGTGACCTGAAACAAGTCCTTTTACTTTTCTTAACCTCAGTTTTTTCATCTGTAAAATGGGAGTTTGGTCATATTTGTCTTTCTGATCTCATGAGGAAAGCATTTTTTGTGAGTCTTACAGGGCTAGAGAAAGGTCAATTATTATTCTGGGACTCGATGATCTCCAACGTTGCTCCTAGCTGTCAGTGCTATGATCTTGTCATGTCTTTGCTTCCTTGGGTCTTCCCATTGCCCTTGGTCCAGTATGGTTTTCTATAGCAGTGGGGTCACGTGGTGGCTCCTCACAGCTGCCAGCCCTAGACAGCTCTGCCGGCTTCAGGAAGCATCTATCTTTATGTTTCAGCATTAATGGGACCAAATCCTGTTGGAAATGGGCTGTTTTATCCCATTAAATTAAAATTCTCTCTCTCTCTCTCTCTCTCTCTCTCTCTCTCTCTCTCTCTCTCTCTCTCCCCCGCTCTCCCCTCCCCTCCCCCATCTCTCTCTCACACAGACACCCCCATCCCTTCATTCTCAGACCTTAATTATCTGGACCACAAAGCCTGCCTCCTTTCCCTGGCCCACTTTTCCATTTGTGCTTTGGCTAGATTAGTCCCCCTGACAAAAATGAAACTAAGTTATGGTGATCTCAATCTGCATCCATAAAGGTTTAGTGACTAGAACACAGGAGGGGGCAGTTTTGATGTTCTATGCCCTGGGAACGTCCTACCTGAAGTACTGGACGCCATATTTCAGGAAGGACATTGACATACTAGAGCATGGAGTAGTCACTTAATTGAATGTTCTCTCTGAAACTCAGTTTTCCTATCTGTAAAATGAGAGAGTTGTACTAGAAATGTGTGGGTCCCTCCCAGCCCTAACATTCTGTGTTCTAAGGGGGCCCCCCCAGCTCTGACATTTTGCATTCTGAGAGCTCTCCCATCTCTGACCTTCTGTGAGAGAAAGATGTCTTGTAGAGGGAAAAGGTCACTAGACATCAAAGGGACTTAGGATCATAGATTTACAGCCAGAAGGGTCCTCAGAGGTCATCTGGTCTAATCTCCCCATTTTATAGATGAGCAAAGGATGTTAAGTGACTTGTCCAAGGTCGCAAAGTCACTAAAACATCATAGCCAGGATTTGACACTTCCGTCTAACTCCAGACCCAAGATTCTCTACACAGGGTCATGCTGACTTCTTCTTGGCCCCAAAGAGGAGAATGAAGAGCAAAGGGTGGAAGTCATCTCGTGGGAACGTCCTGACAATGTGAGTTATCCAACAATAGAATGTAAAGCCTGGAGTTCTGACCAAGACCAGATGACCTTCCATCAGAGATGCTGCAGACAGAATGCTGTTAAGGATGGGAGGCTGGACTAGATGGTTTCTGAGGTCCCTTCCAGTTCTGGGACCCCTGAAATTCTTTGGGTCTGAAAAGACTGCCAGTGACAGCCAGGGTGACCTCAAACTGCCTCCATCCCTTAACTGCAGGGAGGTCTATTTGTGAGAGTGTTTGGGCTGGGCGTGGAGGGAGTATGAATGAGTCCATTGGCCCACAGAATTCTTTCTACTTCTTCTAGCCCAGCAATTTCCCAGGCTTTTTATATGATTACAGACCAATTTCCTCGCGCCACTTTTCGAAAGCAGAAATAGAAACCAAGCCTCTGTGCTAATCGAAAAGTATTTCTCCTGGTGGGATCGGAAGAGCCACATACAAAAAGAGCAGCTCGGGCATGTAATCTGCTCCACAGAGAGCACACACAGTGCCTCGTCTCTTACCCATCTTAATGGTATCAGTGATGATGGTGATATGACATCCCCACCTCCACCTGCTATGGAATGTGCTAAATCTGATCGCCGCAAGTCACCTTTGGAGTTGGGGGTCACTATGTTGTCAGCCAAACCTTATCTCCCACTCACAACTATCGCCAGATAGCCGGAAAGCTTACCAGTCCTGGAGCACCCTGAACAAAAACAGGGGACATTATCTGATATTAGTAGGGACAACGCTCCGTGACACTGATCCCTGGGGCACTCCAGTGGAGACCTTCCAAGTTGACAATGAATCAATAATAATTACTCTGGGTCTAGCTAAAAAGGAGAGGGTTGTATGATGATCTCCAAGGTCCTTTTCCCCTCTGAGGTTCCTATATCTGTCCAGCATGAGCCATCCTCAGCTGATGGAAACACATCAGGTGTCCAACCAGTTCCGTGTTCCCTCCATCTTTTCCAGATATCTATAAGCTGTCCTTATGCATTCTGAGAGTTATCAGAAAGAAGCCTGAGAATCTTTTGCCTTCCTTTAGCAAAAACATGAATCCCTCATCTACTTAAGAACACTTGAACAAAGAGACCATTCTCAGAGGCGAGCTTACTGTTTATAGGTCAATCACACCCAGAAAAATGCAGAGGAGCCCTGGAAGCATATGTCTGGTGAATACTATGTTCTGTTTCCTTTTCTGGAAAATGACTGAGCCGGAGGAGATTATCTCTAAGGATGCTTCCAACCCTAACAATCTATGATCTTACATTGCTGATTTGACTAGAGGAGGTCACAATAACTGACTTCAGACTCAGGATGAGCCCTGTCTCAACCCAGCCCTCATATTCATCTCAATTTTCTTAGGAGGTGATGGGGCACCCTTCCCGAAAGGACCCCATTTGAGTCCTCAGAAGCCATTGTTGTGGGATGGGCCTGCCTCAGGCCTCATACTTTAAGCCCAATATTGAAATGAAATGACATACTAATGGGTCATTCAACAGTTAACAAAAGGAGGCTTACTTGACCCAACAGAGGAAGGACATTCTACAAGGGTATTCAGTGAGCACACCGCATTGATTCAGCTGAGGACAACTTCCCAGTGTTAAGTCACATGAGCAATCTCAGGGAGAGTTGCATCTCTTTATGGCCTTTTGTATTTCAGAGAATAAGAAGAGGAATCAACACCCTGAGTCAGTCCCCTGAGCCAATCAAGTCTCAAGGTGAGTGTCAATACCTCTTAAAGAAAAAAAAACAAAAACAAAAAACCTCTCCTAACCTGTATGAGGTAAGGTCTTAGGAAAAACTATCCCAGACTATGCGGCAGGGCCCTCCTCTCACTGAGATTCTAAG
This sequence comes from Phalanger gymnotis, assembly GCA_028646595.1. Taxonomy (NCBI): domain Eukaryota; kingdom Metazoa; phylum Chordata; class Mammalia; order Diprotodontia; family Phalangeridae; genus Phalanger; species Phalanger gymnotis. The sequence goes on along the minus strand of CM053622.1, from coordinate 61,869,358 downwards.
GGACAGCTGGCAGATCTTCTACCACCTCCATGGTTTTTAGAGCTGTTAGTAGACAACCTCGATGATACAAGAAAGCTGACCCAGAAAGCCTTGGAGAAGAAAAACAAAAACAAAGAAAACAAGCAAGATAATTCACCTCTGAAGGATAGATTGAATACGAGAGAACAATGACCAGAAAGCCCAGGTGTTGACTCCTCCATTTTGGAAGCATTGAGTCCCATGACTGGTAAATGATCAGGTCAGTGTGGTTGGTGATGCTAAATGTTACAGTTCACAGGAGGTCCTCTGAAATAAAGGAGTGACCATTAGCAAGAAAAACATGAGGAACAGCAGGTCGACAGCGAAGGAGATGATACTTCTGCACAGATGCTGGCTCTCACCATGGGTCGAGGTCATCTGTTATAAGGTAGCTAAGAGATGGGACAGCTAGCTGGCACATTGGATGCTAGGTCAGGCCTGGATCAGGAAGACCTTAGTTTGAATCCAGTCTGAGACACTTACTATCTGTATTACCCTGGGCAAGTCACTTCACCCTGTTGGCCTCAGTTTCCTCATCTGTAAAATGAGCTAGAGAAGGAAATGGCAAACCTCCCCAGTGTCTTTGTCAAGAAAACCCTAAGTGGGGTCATAGAGAGTTGGACACAATTGAAGAATAAATGATCTGTTCACTGGAGATGATACCTTTAGTGATCTGACCCCCCTCTCAACAGAGCTGTTATAAGAAGATAAACAATAGTTTGCATTTATACAATCTTTGAGATCAGCAAAGCACTTTATATGCACTATATCATCTGATGCTTGAAACAACTCACTGAGGCAGGAGATTTTATTACCTCCATTTTACAGATGAAGAAATTGAAGCTTAAGGCTAAATGACTTGCCAAGGTCACACACCTAGGAAGAGTCAAAGTTGGTCTTGAACATAGAACTTAGTCTCTTGGCCCATGTTCACTCTCCAACAGGGTAATATGTAGAAAGCACCTTGTAAATCTTTAAGTGTCATGTAAATGTCAGCCATCCTAATTATTATTGCTATAACAATTAGTCCATGTGGAGGAGCTAAGGGAAGCCAGGGACCAGCCCTATGTCAGGCCATGTGGAAGAGGCAAAGGAAGCCAGGGATTCTATCTCCAGAGGCCCCTGAGCAGCTCCTGGCTTAACTGGAACTAGAAAGTAAGATATAGGAGAATTTCTAAAAGCATTCAAGATACCCCATGGGGCTAGGAGGCCTTGAGAAAATAATTTCCCTTCTCTAGGCTAAAAGAAAATCATAAAGCATCAAATGAGTCTTAGGAGTTTAGAGGGGAAAAAATCCCTATGGGAGGTGGGGCTTGAACTAGGCTAGGTAGGAGAAAAAAGACTCAGATAGGAAAAGTGGGCTGGGGCCATCCTCCTAGCACACTCCTAGCGGGATCAAAGGTGAAAAGACAGGCCTGGGTCCATGGCTTTTCCTCCCTCGAGACAAGAAAGTGAAATGGTCTGCTTTTTGGAAGATAGTGAGCTCCCTGTTGCTAGAGGTGTTCAAGCAGAGACAGAATGATCATTTGTCAGAGATATTGTGTTTTAATTAGAATAAGGACACTTTTATTTGTAGTTCTTTTTCTGTTTTCATCCTTGAATACCTTTGAGACAGATAGAAGGAAAGTGGGAGGGGGAGGGAAGGCAGTGGAAAAATTGGTAAGACTATTTTGACAAATTTTTTTCCATAAAAAATTTTTAAAAAGTCGATTCATCACACTTGGACCCTAGCATCCCTGGGATGCTTACAAAGGAAGTAGAAATGGCACTAAGGAGAAGAATAATGAGGAGAAAAGCAGCTAGATTGGTCCAAGTTTATATGGAGAGATCTGTGCTAGTGGTGTTACCATGGTGAGGACATTGAGGGACTGATATACAAGGTTGAACTGAAGGAAGAGATGGTACCAAAGGCACCTCAAACCCTTATTAATGCCCAAAGAAGATGCCCCAAAAACCAATAACCACCACCCTTTGTGCCTGCTCTCCCATTTACACACTATCTCCACCAGGGTCAGCTATATATGAAAGGAGAACATCTTTGATGAAGGCTTAGTAGGAAGAAAACAAGATTTCACAAATGCTATTAAACAGTGGACCACATCTTTCATCTTGCAATGAACTAAAAAATGTAGGGATTATAAGACTTCGTTGTGCTTATTGTTTGTTGATTAAAAAAAAGCATTTAACTCCATAGAATAAAATGTAACATTATAGACCCTTTCTTGTATTTTTTAAAATTCAATTTATTTTTGAATTAGCACATATTTATTTTTCTATCTCATCCTTCACCCTTCAACTAAAAAGAAAAAGAAAGAAAAACAAAACATTTACAACAAATATAGGCAAGAAAATGAGAAAAAAAATTCCCAAATTAATTATGTTCCAAAACATCTCTTATTCTTTACCTCGTCAGGAGATGGGTAGCATCATTGGTCCTAAGGACTGGGGTTGGTCAGTGGGTTGGTTAGAGTTCTTAAGTCTTTTAAAGTTGCTTGTTACTTCATACATTGTTCTCTTGATTCTGTTCACTTTGCTCTGAATCAATTTATACAAGTTTTCCCAGGTTTCTCTGACACCCTCCCCTTCATTATTTCTTAACAGCTCAATTCCATCATGTTCATATATCATACTTTGTTCAACCATTCCCCATCTGGTGGTAACTTCCTTAGTTTCTAGTTCACTGCCACCACAAAAAGGAGCTGCTGTAAATATTTTTGTACAAATAGGTCCTTTTCCCTTTTCTTTGATCTCTTTGGGATATAGACGTAGTATTTCTGGGTCAAAAGGTATGCACAGTGTTATAGCCCTTTGGGCATAGTTCCAAATTTTTCTCCTGAATGATTGGACTAGTTTACAATTCTACCAACAGTGCATTAGTGTCCCAATTTTTCCATATCCCATATAGCATTTGTCATGTTCCTTTTCTGTCATATTAGCCAATCTAACGGGTGTGAGACAGCATTTCAAATTGTTTTAATTTGCATTTTCTAGTCAGTTGTGATTTAGAACATTTTTCACATGACTATAGATAGCTTTTTCTCTTTTAAAAAAAATCTTTTTTTCCCAAAGATCCACCATCCTTTTCTCCCACTTCTCTCACCCCAACTAAGAAAGTAGAAAAACAAAATCTGTTACAAACAGGTAGAGTCAAGGAAAAAATCCAAACATTTCAGTGTCATATAGACTACAGATAACTTTGGATTTATTTTTCTGAAAACTACCTCTTCATATCCATTGACCATTTATCAACTGGGGAGTGGCTCTTATTTTTATTGATTTGGCTCAGTTTTCTACATAGGTGAGAAATGAGATCTTTATCAGAGAAACTTGATGTAGATTTTTTCCGGTTTCTTGTTTTCCTTCTAATTTTGTCTGCATTAGTTTCGTTTGTGCAAAAGCTTTTTCATTTCATGTAATCAAAATTATCTATTTTACTTTGCAGGATCTGGTCTATCTCTTGTTTGGTCATAAACTCTTCCCTTATCCATAGATCTGACAGGCACTTTTTTTCCATGTTCCTTTAATTTATTTGTGATCTCACCCTTTATATCTAAATCATTTATACACTTTGACTTTATTTTGGTATACAGTGTGAGTTCAAACCCAGGATTTTTTACTCCAGATCTAGCATTCATTGTACTAATTATATCATGTTGCTTTAAGTTCTACAAAAGACTGATCTCACACCAGTTCTATGAGGCAAGTAATAAAAGTAATATTTTTCCCATTTTAGAGATAAGCTGATTTCAAGTCAGAAAGGTGAAATTACTTACCCAAGATCTCATAGATAATGAAAAGACAAGACACATCTCAGATCTTTACCATGCCTTCTCTGTGTATATGGGGGAAAGAGGTACCAAATAACCTTTCAGGATCTTTCCAATTGTGAGTTTCTATGAGAGACAGCCAGAATTTCCTAGTAACCCTTAGCCAATCAGTCAACAAGCATTTATTAAGCACCTACTATGTGCCAAGCACTGTGCTAAGCGCTGGAGATGTAAAGAAGGGCCAAAAAACCAGTCCCTGCTCTCAAGGAGCTCACTCACAATCTAATGAGGGTGCTAAACTTGCAGTAAAAGGACTTAGATTTGAAAGCAAACTCTGGCACTTACTAGCTACAAGACTTTGAAAAAATCATTTCTCTCTAGACTTCAATTTTTTCCCATCTTTAAAATAAAGGGCTTGGACTAGATATTTAGTCTTCTTGTCCTGAGCTTCCCACAAGCAAAACCTGCCAAATAATCAGAGCTGCCCCAGAGTGGGATGGGCTGCTTGGTAAGCTCTCCCTTGCTGGATGCTTTCAACCAGAGACTAGATGACCCATTTGTCAGGGGTGTTTATTGAGGCATGAGTAGGACTAGGTGCCCTCTGAGGGCCATCCTTTCTAGATAGGAGATAATATTATTCTGAGAGTCCCAAGGTCCCTTCCAGTCCTAAATCCCATGATACTAAATTAGGTATTGGGGAAAAAATTAAGGTCCTATAGGTGACTGCCAGAAGGCCAATGGGGATGGGTGCATGCTGTCACTCAACGAGCATTTATTATGCACCTGCTACACACCAGATAATGTGCTAAACCCTGGGGACACCAAAACAAAAGGAACACAATCCTGTCCTCAGCCAGCTTACAGGAGAGACAATGCATACATACCTAAGATATATACAAAATAGACACAAGGCGATTGTAGCAGGGGACCCTAGAAGCTGGAGGAAAGGCTTCATTTCAGCCTGGGTTTTAAAGGAAACCAGGGCTTCCCCGAGGAGGAGATGAGAAAGAAGCAGATCAAAGGTATGGGGCCAGAAGATGAAGGAGCAGCAAGGAGGCCAGTTTGACTGGAAAGAAGAGTGTGTGAAGGGTCAGGATAGAAAACAGGCCTGGAAAGGCCGGTTTGGAGCTGGGCTGGGCTGGGCTCTAAATAGCAGACCAAGTTGTCTGTACTTGACCTTAGAGGTGAGAGGAAGGCTCCAGAGTTTATTGAGTAAGGAGGTGATGTGCCTGGCCTGCTCTTCAGGAAAAGCACTTTCTGGCAGCTGTATGGGGGATGGGTAGGGGAGAGGAGAACCTCCTCATCCCTTTCATGTCCAACCCTGCAGCATACGGGGTGTCCCAAAAGTCGTCCTGCACTCTTGAGCCTTAGCACCTCGTAAGCTTTAGTCGCTTTAAACTGAACTAAGATTTTGAGAAGCCTTAGTGTTTGTTTGTATTCTGCGTACATGTCATATCTCCCCTCGGAGACTATAAACTCCCTGAGGACGTCGTCCTTACTCGCCATGGCGTTTGCAGTGCTGAGCATCTGACCTAGCATCTCGTAGGCATTTAATAAATGTTCACTGAAGAATCAAATGAGGAGCAGCCAGGTGGCATAGTGGATAGAGCACTGTCCCTCAAGTCAGGAGGACCAGAGTTCGAATCACACACTTATTAGCAGCGTGACCCTGGGCAGGTCACTTAACCCCAATTGTCTCAAGGAAAAAAAAAACCTGCCTATCTCCAAGGCCTTCTAGACCAAAACTTTCCAAGGCTATCAATATGAAGAAACTGAGCCCACGAACATCACAGAATCTCAGAATTGGAATGACCCTTGTCCATCCCATTTGTTGTTGTTCAGTTATGTCCAACTCTTTGTGATCCTGTGGGATTCTCCATGGGTTTGGGCTTTTTTGGCAAAAATACTGGGTCGGGGTGGGGGGGAGCCAAGATGGTGGCTGGAAAGCAAGGACTTGACTAAAGCTCTTCCCCAGGACACTCCAAACACCTATGAAAATGGCTCTGAACAAATTCTAGAACTGCAGAACCCACAAAATAGCAGAGGGAAGCAGGGCTCCGGCCCAGGACAGCTTGGATGGTCACTGGGTAAGGTCTATCACTCGGAGCTGGGAGCAGAGCCCAGTGTGAGCAGCGACTGGACCAACCAGACTGGGAGCCAGGTGAAACAGGCCCTAGCACCCTGAATCAGCGAGCTGTGGCAGTTACCAGACTTCTCAACCCACAAACACCAAAGACAACAGAGAAGGTTAGTGAGAAAAGCGGCAGGGGACAGAGTGAAAGGTTGGGCCACCGCCCCAAGGGCAATGGAGGTGGTGCAGCTCTGAGGACAGAACTACAGCTGCAATTGCTTCCAGCCCCAGACCCACTTGGTGGGAGGAATTAAGTGTCAGATCAGAGCCAGAGGGCAGAGCCCGCTTAAGATTGAGTTACGGTCTGGGTTGGCGGTTCTTGGGGGAGGATGAGGGCTGGTGTGGCAGAGCTTGCTGTGTAGAAATAGCTCTGAAAACAACAGTGGAGCCCCTCAAGCTTGGGACAAAATATTCTCTACTCTACAAGCAGTCATACCCCAACAAAAAATTCAAGGGTCAAGTGAGTTGGCTGGGAACATGGCCAGGCAGCAAAAATGAACTCGGATTCAGACTCAGACTTCGGAATCTTTCTTTGGTGACAAAGATGATCAAAACATACAGCCATAAGAAGTCAACAAAGTCAAAGAGCCTACAACAAAAGCCTCCAAGAAAAACATGAACTGGTCTCAGGCCATGGAAGAGCTCAAAAAAGATTTGGAAAAGCAAGTTAGAGAAGTAGAGGAAGAATTGGGAAGACAAATGAGAGTGATGCAAGAAAACCATGAAAAACAAGTCAATGACTTGCTAAAGGAGACCCCCAAAAAATACTGAAGAAAATAACACCTTAAAAATAGACTAACAAAATGGCAAAAGAGCTCCAAAAAGCCAATGAGGAGAAGAGTGCCTTAAAAGGCAGAATTAGCCAAATGGAAAAGGAGGTCCAAAAGACCACTGAAGAAAATACTAGGAGGTAGCTAGGTGGTGCAAGGAGTGGAGCACTATCCCTCGAGTCAGGAGGACCTGAGTTCAAATCTGACCTCAGACACTTGACACACTGTCTGTGTGACCTTGGGCAAGTCACTTAACCCCAATTGTCCTACCTTCCTCCCTAATAAAAAAGAAGAAAATACTACCTTAAAAATTAGGTTGCAGCAAGTGGAAGCTAGTGACTTTATGAGAAATCAAGATATTATAAAACAGAACCAAAGGAATGAAAAAATGGAAGACAATGTGAAATATGTCATTGGAAAAACCACTGACCTGGAAAATAGATCCAGGAGAGATAATTTAAAAATTATTGGACTACCTGAAAGCCATGATCCAAAAAAGATCCTAGACATCATCTTTCAAGAAATTATTAAGGAGAACTGCCTTGATATTCTAGAGCCAGAGGGTAAAATAGAAATTGAAAGAATCCAACGATCGCCTCCTGAAAAAGATCCCAAAAAGAAAACTCCTAGGAATATTGTCGCCAAATTCCAGAGCTCCCAGATCAAGAAGAAAATATTGCAAGCAGCCAGAAAGAAACAACTTGAGTATTGTGAAAACACAGTCAAGATAACACAAGATCTAACAGCTTCTACATTAAGGGATCAAAGGGCTTGGAATATGATATACTGGAGGACAATGGAGCTAGGATTAAAACCAAGAATCATCTACTCAGCAAAACTGAGTATCATGCTCCAAGGCAAAATATGGATTTTCAATAAAATAAAGGACTTTCAAGCTTTCTCAGTGAAAAGACCAGAGCTGAATAGAAAGTTTGACTTTCAAACACAAGAATCAAGAGAAGCATGAAAAGGCAAACAAGAAAGAGAAATCATAAGGGACTTACTAAAGTTGAACTGTTTTGTTTACATTCCTACATG
>CM053622.1:61716304-61861534 GCA_028646595.1 Phalanger gymnotis | reverse complement strand
GATATAGATAGACAGAGGGCACAGGGTGAGTTGAATATGAAGGGATGATATCTAAAAAAGTAATATCAAATTAAGGGATGAGAGAGGAATATGTTGAGAGAGGGAGAAAGGGAGAGATAGAATGGGGTCAATTACTTCACATAAAAGTGGCAAGACAAAGCAGTTCTGTTGGGAGCGAAGAGGGGGCAGGTGAGGGGAATGAGTAAATCTTGCTCTCATTGGATTTGACCTGTGGAGGGAATAACATACACACTCAAATGGGTATCTTACCCCACAGGAAAGAAGGAGGAAGGAGATAAAAAAAGGGAGATGATAGAAGGGAGGGCAGATAGGGAGATGAGGTAATCAAAAGCAACAACTTTTGAAAAGGGACAGAGTCAAGGGAGAAAATTAGATAAACGGGGATAGGATAGGAAGGAGTAAATAGAGTTAGTCTTTCACAACATGAGAATTGTGGAAGGGTTTTGCATAATGATACACATGTGGCCTGTGTTAAATTGCGAGGGGAGAGAATTTGAAACTCAAAATTTTAAAAGCAGATGTTCAAAAAAAATGTTTTTGCATGCAACTAGAAAATAAGATATACAGGCAATGGGGCATAAAAATCTATCTTTCCCTACAAGAAAGTAAGGGAAAAGGGGATGGGGGGGTAGGATGACAGAAGGGAGGGTTGACTGGGGAATGGTGCAATCAGAATATATGCCATCTTGGAGTGGGGGGGAGGGTAGAAATGGGGAGAAAATTTGTAATTCAAACTCTTGTGAAAATTAATGCTGAAAACTAAAAATATTAAATAAATAAATAATGATTTTTTTAAAAGATACTAGAGTGGTTTGCCATTTCAGGCAAAGAGAGGTTAAGTGACTTGCCCAGGGTCACACAGGTAGAACATGTCTGAGGCCAGATTTGAACTCAGGTCTTCCTGACTCCAGGCTCTGTCCACTAAGCCACCTAGCTGCCTCTTGTCCATCTCAGACTTATATACAAATCCCCTCTACAATATATTGAACAAGTGTGGTAAGTTCACATTTTCTCAAAGACTTCTAATGTAGCAGAACCCTCTACCTCGCAAGGCAGTCCATTCCACTTTGGGTGGGCTCCAATTGTCAGGATATTTCTCCTCACAGTAAGCCTGAGTATTCCCCTTTGGAATTTCAACCCACTATTCTGATTCTGCCCCCAGGGGTCACGCAGAAGAAGTCTAATGCCTTTCCCCCAGAGCAGTATTTCAAATAGTTAGGAAGCAGTAATCATGTCCCTCCTAAGTCTTCTCCTCCAACCTAAAAATCCCCAATTCCTTCCATCAGTCCCCTAAGACATAATCTCAAAGCCTTTCTCCATCCTGGTTGCCTTCCTTTGGACACTCTCTTGTTTATCAATATCATTCCTAAAATGTAGCATCCAGACCTAAACACACTATTCCCAATATCATCTTGTCAGGGAAGGATACAGCAAAATTATCACCTTCCTAGCCCTAACTGTAGTGCCAGGAACTTTATCACCCAATGAAGACTAAGAATGCATCACTTTGTTAGCTGTCACATCATAGTATAGTTTGAGTTTGCAGTTCATTGAAATCCCTAGATCTTTTTCATACAAATTGCTGTCTAAGCACATCTTTTCTATCTTGTGCTTTGTGTAATTGATTTTTTGAACCCAAGAATAAAACTTTACATTTATCCCTATTAAATTCAGTTTTATCCAATTTGGCCGACCATTCTATCTTTTTGGATGATGATGTCATCTAATGTATTAGCTTATCCTTCTAGCTTTGTGTCAACTGTAAATCTGTTAAGCATGACATCTATGCCTATGTCCAAGTCATTAATAAAGAAGTTGACCAGCACAGAGTCAAGCTCTGATCCCTGTAAACTTCTTTCTAAGCCTTCCCTGAGCTGACAACTGCTCTTTGGGCCAAGTCACTGGAGCAAATACTTCCAGTTCTACCCAGTGCACACCTCCAGCTCTGAAACAAAACTAAGCCCTCAAAACTGAGTGGAATTGATAGTTTGTGTACAACATCTTTGAGGGGACCTGGAAAGGATGAAAATGATTTCCTATTCTCTTTTGGTCTGCAAAGAAATAGAAAAAAATATTTCCACCTCCTACTGACTTAGACCAGAACAGCTTATCATTGCAGTCAGGGTGGCACTATGGATTGATCAATGAATTTGTAAACAGAGGACCTGGGTTAATATGGCTCTGCTACTTACTACCACAGTGAGAACTGAGACATTATACCTCATCTCTCTGGGACTCAGTTTCCTCTGTAAAAGGAGGATATTAACAATACTTAACACTTTTCCACAAGGTTCTTACCAAACTAAAGCCTTGGTAAACCTTGAAGGACTAGAGAAATAGGAGATTCTATCTATCCATCTATTCATGCATTCATGTATTTATTTATTAGGAAAGGGTCCCCTCTGCTCATAGTTTCTTAGGTTGAGACAAATGGGCCTTTTGTTGTAAATAGAATCACCGAGTCTCCGGGCTTCAGGAAACTCCCAAGGACATCTGGTCCAGACCAAACTGCAACAAGAATCTCCTTCACCATAGCCCTGACAAAAAAAGTCATCCAGGCTCTACCTGAAGACTTTCAGTGCAAAGGACTTACTGCTTCAGGAAACTGTTCATTCCACTTCCTAATTAGAGGAAAAGGTTTGTCCCCCCCCCTACTTTTCATAGATAAAAATCATCCTTTCACCACTGTTCCTAGTTCTGCCCTCTGGGGCTAAACATAACAAGTATAATCCCTCTTCTATCTACTGCAAATACTTGAAGGCGTCCCTCATGGTCCCCTTGAGTCTTTTCTTCACAGGTTAAGCATCCCCAGTCCATTTGACTGATCCTCCTGAGGCCTTGCCATCTTGGTCTCCAGGCTTCTTAGGCATTCTGACTTGTCAACGTCCTTCCTAAAAATGTGCTGCCACGAACTGGACACAGCCTTCTAAATGAGAAGCACTCCACTACTCTAAGTGATGAAGTCACTTCTCTCTCGGGTACCAGGAGATCCTAAGTTACAAGAAAGAGCCAAGGTTTAGAGAGCAAGGCTACAAAAGCAGCCTTCACAGCTGAGATGAATTATGGCCACGTCCACTCACTCTGGGGAGGGTATCAGAGGAGACGATCAGGGAAGCTTCATTCCCAGACAGTCAGTTCTTATAGATTCTCACCTGTCCCTTTTCAGAGCCTGGAGGTTTAGGTAGCATTGATTTTCCACTTGGCTTGTGCTTTAACTTACTGTTTTGACTAGTTTAAATGAAGAAGTAGATCCGGATGTTCTGCAGATCCATAAAGGCTGGGCCGATAGTATTGAAAACATCTATTATCAGGGTTGGTGTGGGCAGGGTGGTAACAACATAGAATTGTAGAATGTCAGATCTAGAAAGGCCTTTAGGATGAATCAGTCAATGAGAATTTTTAAAGCTCTTCCTATGTGCCAAGGACTGAGGGTACAAAGAAAGGGAAAAGCATCCCCTGCCCTCCAGGAGCTTGCAGTCTATTGGGGGGAGACAGTTAAATAAATAAGTACATACAAGATATGAACAGATAGGTGAAGGAAGTATCAGAGGGGAGGGCACTATGGTAAGAGGGCAGCGGGGTAGATTTGGAAAAGACCTCCTGCCAATGGTGGAATTCAAGCCAAGTATTAGAGGAAGTTAGGGAAACTAAAAGGCAGGGACTTGGGGACATTCCAGGCATGGGGATGGTGGGAGACAAAAGGTGTGAGGAACAGCAAGGAGGACAGTGATGGTAGTGTGGGTGGAGAGGAGTAGAATGTAAGAGGTCTGCAAAGGAAGGAAGTGGCCAGGTGATGAAAAGCTTTAAATACCATAAGAGTTGGTACTTGATTCTGCAATCTTTTCTTCACTAGGCTGACTGTCATCATCTCCTTCAACTGTTCTTTATATGGCTAAAGTTTGAGTCTTTGAATACTGAACTTGAGGAGCCCCAAAGCAAACATATAATACCCCAAATATGATCTGTAGAAAGCCTGTCCCCTTTCTAGTCCTAGATACTATACTTATCAATCAATCCAACGTCAATTAGATGGGTTGTGGGCGGGGGGGGGGGGGTTGGCTTCTGTTTATAGCACGCTGTGTGTGTGTTGGCTCATATTTATCTGGCATCCACTATAATCCTGAACTCGTTTTCAAATATCTAGCTTTCTTTCCACTCTACTTCCTGCCATCTTGTATTTCCAAAGTTGATTTTTTTTAACCCAAGGGTAAGACTTCCAGTCTATACCTACTAAATTCAACCTCATTAGACTTGAGTAACCATTCTAGCCTGCTAAGGTCTTTGTGGAATATGTCTTTGTTATCTAATGTGTTAGCTGTCCCTTCCAGTTGTGCCTTTTTCCAAGTCATTAAATAATAAGTAAATAATAAAGATAAAGACATGAGCCAACCTAGGTTTGGTTGAGCATTGATCCCTGGGCCATTCAATTAGAGATCTCCTTGCACGTTGGCATTGAACCATTGAGGACTACTCTTTGGATCTGGCTATTCAACCCATTTCAAATTTACCTAACTGTATTATAATCCAGCCCACATCTTTTCCACAAAAATAAGGTGAGAGACTTTGTCAGATACTTTGCTAAAATCTGAGCATTTATTTTTCCATCAAAAAAGTAATCTGGCATGACCTGTTATTGCTCCTATTTTGTAATAATAATGCTAATTATACAGCACCTAGTAATTAATAATAATGCCAGCTCTTTGTTACCACTTCTTTTTTCTAAATGTTCATTATCCCTTAAACAGTTTTATTGATGCCTTCCATTTTTATCTCACATTCCTTTTCCTAATATGTCCCTCTTCCCCCTAAAACCTTCTATTTTAACATTAAAAAGTTAAGCAAAACCAAGGAATACAGTGATCACCACAGACAGTGACAACCTGCATTCATAGTCTCTCATCTCTCTGTGTAGAGGGGGAAATCATATTACATCATCTCTTCTCTTGGGTCCAAGTTTATAACCATCTTGTTATTAACATGTCCTAGAATATTTTTTCCAGGAGTCCAAGACAAACATATAGTTTTCAGGGTTCACCGTCATCTCTTTTTTGAAAATCAGGACATTTTCCCTTCTTAGTCCTGCTCTACCTCTCTTCACAAGATCACCAACAGTAACAATCATCCCTCTACCCTTTTTTGGTGCCCTAGGGTATATAGTTCACCTGGACTTGGTACTTGAACTCACCCAGGGCTAGGGGCTTGCTTGCTCTGTCCTTCCTATACCCTATGATCCTGCTGGATTCATCTTTAAACAGACACTTGGTACCTAAGCAATACCTAAGGCTGGGAAGCCATTACAATGGTCTATACGAGAGGTAAAGAGAGGTGGCCACATGGGTGTTAAGAAGGGGATAGGTGAGAGATAGTTTGAGGGCAGGATCAAGAAGGCTCAGCAGCTAGGTAGAGTGCTGGACTGGGAGTCAGGATAGATCTGAGTTCAAATCCTGCACTTGGTTGGTTGATTGGTTGGTTGTTGTCCTTCATTCTTGAAGAGGACCAAAATGACATCACTATGCTAGAGTCAAGTTTCAGTGTGTCCAACTATGGCTGATCAGACCAGTACAAGCTTGGAATGCTCTACCACAGGTGAGGCACAAATAGTTTGTGTGAACATTTGGAGTGGATTCTTTAAATTTGCACATCCTGGGTTTCCTTTGAGCTGTTTCAATTCTGCTTTGCTCATAGAGCACACCACCTTCTCTGGTGTGGACACTCCACACTGAGCGGTTCTGTGCTAGTGTCTTCCATGCATGTCACACAATCAATTCCAAAGTTCTTAAGAGAGAACTTGAGAGCGTCCTTGTATCACTTCTTCTGACCACCAGGTGAACGCTTGCCCTATGTGAGTTCTTCATAAAACAGTCTTTTTGGCAAGCGTACATTTCCCATTCGAACATGGCCAGCCCATCGGAGTTGGCGTGCTCTGAAGCAGAGTTTGAATGCTTGGCAGTTTGGTTCGAGTAAGGACCTCAGTGCCTGGTACCTTCTCCTGCCAGGCAATCTTCAGAATCTTCCTAAGACAATGCAAATGGAAGCAATTATTAGACTGACTACCCAATTGAAGGTCAACAGAGGCTTTGTGCTGACCACATGGTTGTATGCCTGTGAAACCTGGACGTTCTACCAGTGCCATGCCAGGAAACTGAAAATCCTGCACTTCCTGTGTGACACTGGAGAAGACACTTGGTTTTTCTCAGCTTCAGTTTCCCCATTTGTAAAACAGAGATAATAATAGACTTCTCTCACAGGCTACTTGTGAGCATCAAGTAAACAATCTATGTAAAACATTATATAAATGCTAGCTAATTGTTACTATTACTGGGATGACCCCCAAGAATGAGACTGGGGAGGGTGATACTAGTGCTCATTGCAGATACAGGGAATTTTGGAGAAAGGATGGGTTGGAAAGGCAGGGGTTTAATCACCATATTACATTGTTGGCTCATGCAGTTTGTCAAAACCCCTAGGCCACCCACTGGGAATGATTCCTATTCAGGTACAGATTGGGTCAGATGAATCTTAGGTTTATAGACTGTCAGAGCCGGAGATCATCTAATCCCATCCTCTTATTTAATGGATAGAGAAAGGGAAAGGGAAATGACTCACCCAAGGTCATACAGCCAGTGAATGGCAGTGCAGGAACTCACAGCCCAGTCTCTTGCCTGTCCACGACATCTGGGCTTTGGATTCTTGTGTCTTCGAGATCCCTTCTGGTTCTAACATTCTTTGTTTCTTGGATCCGTATATTGTGACTCGGAGGTTTCACATAGCCCACAAATGACCCACACTCAGGAAAGGGGCTTTGGCCTGGTGAGAGAATGATGGCAAGCTGCTGCATCAAGGGAATCCATAGTGAAATGCTCGAGGTGAGGATTGGTGGCTTGCACACTGCAATGTTCTCCCCTTTCGGGATTTTGCCCCTGAGTTGCCTTTGTTCTCCCAAATTAGAATTATGGAATCACATAATGTCAGAGGTAGAAAAGCCCTTAGCCATCCTCTTATCTATCCCCAATAACCCTCACCCTCCAAAAATAAAACTAAGGCCGTCGAAAAGGTAAGGGACTCAGATGGGTTACATAATCAGCGATTGGCAATCAGAATTGGAACCAAGATCTTTTGACTCCCAGTCCACCTCCCAGGAAGCAGGACGAAATGAAAGAGAACTCATTCTGGAATTAGAGAACCTAGGTTCAGATCTCATCTCTGATGCTTACTTCTCATACAGCCTAAGGCAAATCACACAATTTCTCTGGGCCTCAATTTCCTCGTTGGTAAAATTAGGGGTCTGAACAGATTCGCCTCTGATATCTCTTCCAGCTCTAGACCTCCGATCCTTTGACTATATAATATGAGTGGCACAATGTCTGATTTGGACTTTACACTCCCTGGGGAAAACCAGGATAATCCTTTTCCCTCTAGCAAGCACAGCGTCAGGCCTTCGCTGATGGCATTGTGTTTTCAGAGATTCTAACCAGCTACACCATTCCTTCCAATCACACCTCCCTTTCCCCACCCCAGCTCCCACCTCCAACACTTCCTCACTCTTCTTCTGCCTTTGGCTGTTTCTCCTTCACTACTTGCTGGGCTGAGGACAGTCATGCAATGACTGATACTCTTCCAGTCAACTGAAGCCTCCCAACCTAGCACAGGTTTATTCCACTGATAAAGTAAAAGGCTTCCAACCTGGAGTCACAGACACTCTCCTCTAGCAGTTGAGGAATTAGCCAGCCCAGTGAGGGGACTGGTGTTGATGGAGAGCTCCAGGCTGGGCACCACTTGAGCATGATTGAAATCCTGTGTAGGAGAGTGATTCGCTTGGGCCCCTTACTTCGCCTTTCCTCAGCTTCTGTAAAACGAGGAGGAGGATGTTTATGCTGTTCACGGGGTTGCTGTAATGAAAGCACTTTGTAAACCCTAACAGACTTTAGAACTGTGAATTGGCAATGGGAATCAGGAAGATCTGAATTCAAATCATGCCCTTCTCCCCCCAGACACTTATTAGTTGGGTGACTCTGAGGAAGCCACTTACCCTCTCTCACACTCAATGCCTTCATCTGTAAAATGAAGATAATAAAAGGTTTTTGTGAGGATAAAATGAGTGAAAGGGGTTTGTGAAACTTTAAAAGCTACATAAATGGTAGATAGTATCATTATTTGCTTAACGCCCTTTATTTAATAAGTGGAAAAACTGAGTCTGAGAGAAGAGAAGGGGCTTACCCAAAGTCACACAATGACTCAGTGGCAGAGGTACAGCTAGAACCCAGACCTCCCAACTTCCAATCCTTAGCTCTTCCACAACACGTTCCCACAACACTGCCTTCCCAGCCCGAGCTTCGTTCTGTTCAGCCATCTACAAAATGAGTGTACCAATCCCTACCTCCTAAGGATGTGTGCTGAACTGTAAGGATCCAGGGAGGTAATTTCATAGACTGTCAGAGCTGGAGGGGACCTTAAAACATAGAGTATAGAATATTGACACCAAAAGGAATTTTAGGACACAGAACATTAAATATCAGAACTAGAAGGACTTTTTTTTTGGAAGACTAGGTTTCACTATCTGGCCTCAGACACCAGCTGTGTAACCCTGGGCAAGTCATTTAAGCCTGTTTGCCTCAGTTTCCTCATCTGCAAAATAATCTAGGGTAGAAAATGGCAAACCAGCCCAGTAACTTTGCCGAGAAAACCCCAAATGGCGTCACAGAGAATTGGACAGGACTAAACAGAACAACAATTCACTATCTTGCCCAGGATAGAAGCACAGCAGCCCTTGAGGGGTTTAATCTTGATACTGGGTGACACAGAAGTTTTAACTTGCTTCATTTGCCCAATTTAGGTCGGTTCACTACTTCCTTAGGCAGCCTGGTGACCCTCCATTCTTGGGGGCTTGCCATGTTGGTGCTGGATTTAGTGTGGACACTAGATTGGATTAAGTCCTGCTGCAGCTCAGAGCTCCTAAGCTCAAGCGATCCACCAGCCTCAGTCTCCCTAGCAGCAGAGACTTATAGGCATGTGTTTCCATGCCCAGCCAAAAGGAATGTGAAAATGTTGACTGTAGATTGTAAGAGCTGGAAGAGGTCTTAGCAGGTGAGAGCTAGAAAGGGCCTTCTAGGTCACCACGTCCAGCCCCCTCGCTTTCCTGAGAAATGAAATGGTTTGGCCAAAGCGACCCAGGGGAGTCAATGACAGAGCCAGGTGTTACAGGCTCCATACCAACCCAAAAGCATAATTGCCATGAGAAAGGACTAAGTAACGCCAAATGGAAACCACTACATAGTTGATCGGATCTGCTGCAGTATGCAGTTGGACCCAGGACATGGAAAAGATGATGCCAACCCTCTTTTTCTACATTAGATGTTTTAGCTAAGCAACCTGGCTGTGGCCATGTTTGGCTAGTGAATGGTGTACACATCTGTAGCCCAGCAAAAGCCAATTCTGAGATCACTCTCTCCCTGTCCTGGCCTGCTGAATTCCTATCTGTGATTTAAAGTCCAAATCCAAAACCCACTCCTCCTGGATGCTTCCTCTGATGCTTCTAGTAATGACCACCCTCCTCAGATCCCTTTGTAAATTATCTGTACCTTTCCAACGTATTTATCATGTAAAATTGTATGTTGGACTTACCTGTGTTTGGGTCTTAGATTTTGAGCTCCGTAAGGGTAG
This sequence comes from Phalanger gymnotis, assembly GCA_028646595.1. NCBI lineage: Eukaryota > Metazoa > Chordata > Mammalia > Diprotodontia > Phalangeridae > Phalanger > Phalanger gymnotis. The sequence continues at coordinate 61,851,853 of CM053622.1, read as the reverse complement.
GAATATTCTCCAGGGCTTGGTGTTGGGTTCTCTTCTCTCTCCCCAACCTCTCTCTTCAATTGTCACGACTCTCTAGATGATTCCAAAATTTATATTTCCAGCCCTAATTTTCCTGTATTTCCCATTGCTGCTGAAAATCTCTATTTATCTGTCTCACCTGCACATTAAACTCAACACATACACAACAAAATTCCTTATCTCTTCTACTAATCCCATCCGAAAGTCCCTTCTCTATCAACTGCCATCCTTCCAGTCACTCAAGGTTGCAGTTCAAAGTTATCCTGGACTCTTTTCTCTCCCTTATCCCCCATAGCCAATCAGTAGCTAAGTCCTATTGATTGTGCCTCTTTAATCTCGTCTCCTGTATCTGTTCCCTTCTCTACATTCACAAAGCCACTGTCATAATACAGGACCACATCACTTTTCAACCTTCTAACTGGTCTCTTTGCCTCAAGGCTTTCCAATCTCCATTCTAACCATTACCCAGTGGCCAATGTAACTTTCTTAAAGTATAAGTGACTATGTAGCCAGATGGTGTAATGGAGATCACATTTGTAAGGTGCTTTGCAAACAAAGTGCCATAAACATGCTAGTTATTATTAGCAAAAATCTTCAGGGGCTCCCTGCCTGCCTTGAGAATAAACTCCTCAGCCTGAGGTTTAAGACCTTTACAATCTTTCTCTAAGCTACATTTTTAGCTTTTACTACATACACGCAAATTGGCCAACTAGCTATTCCCTACATTGCATCCCCTACTTGCATGAATATACACTAGTTGTCTCCTATGCCTATAATGGAGTCCTTTCTCATGTCCAAGTTCAAAATCCTTACCTTCCTTCAGGCCCAAGTTCAGATGCCATCTCATCTGGGAAGCCTTCTATGATGCCCCACAGCTGTTGGTGCTCACTCTCTCCACCCCCAAGTATTCCTAGAAAACGTGGTCTGATCTCTCCCTTTACTTCCCACCTTATATTATATTTAGCTGAGCATCTGTATCCTCCAAGTAGAATGTTCTTAACTCTACACAAAACCTAGCATGATGACTACATGTATTAGGCATTTATGAAAGATTTATCGGATTTAATTTGTTGAGTGATATAGCATTATACATTAAAAAGATAGTCTCATGTGAAAAAATCCAGGAACTGGGGCTGGAGTAGGAGCACAATGGAGAACATTTGTATGAAGATCAATGAAAGAGGAAACAGACGTAATATTGTTACCAGAATATGTTACAGACCACCTGAACAAGGAAGGAAATAGCTGAGGATTTTGGAAAACCAATCACGAGCCTGGCGTGATCGCATAATATGGTCGTGATGGGAGGGGGCAAGGCTTCCATCATTGGAACTTCTGCTGCAGTTCTCTCTGCCCAAGGCAAAAGAGGCTTATAAATTTCCTTTTTACTTTGCCCAAATGATCATTTCAGTCTTCAAAATATGGATGAAACAAAGAGGAGAATGGCTCTTTGGGATCTTATTCCCACAATAAAAGTTGTAAATGGTTGCTGGAGTAGGAGTGAAGGGGACTTTGCTGGGATGTGCCAATGCTAGGCTGCGATGGTTTCCACAAAGTTTAACCGATTCAGAGAAGCTAAAGGGCAGGGACTTATGTTCCTTCTTTTCTGCCCTGAACCTCCAATTTTTCATTAACACTTCTACCCAAATGAAATCAAGGAGACACCTTTTCTCCTCATTCTGGGCATTTTTACCGGCTGTCCTCCATGCCTGGAAGGCTCTCCCTCCTCATCTCTGCCTCCTGCTTTCCTTAGTTTCTTTCAAGTTGCAGCTCAAGTCCCACCTTCTGTAGGAAGCCTTTTCTAAATCCTCTTTAATTGTAGTGCCTTCCCTCAGAGATTATCTCCAATTTATCCTGTTTACATCTTCTTTGTACCTAGTTGTTTGCATGTTTTCTCCCGCTTTAGACTGTGAGCTCCATGAGAGCAGTGACTGGTTGTTGCCTTTGTATCCCTAGAACGTAGCACTTGGCACATAGTAGGTGCTTAATAAATGCTAGTTGACAGACAAATAATTTCCTTCCTTATTCTCTGAGCTCCACTGTTGATTCTCCAGACTTCTTTCTCCACCACACACCAGTAGCCTCCTTGCCTGGAAAGATCATTCTGCCCCACCAAGCTCCACTGAGACACCTTCCTCTCATTGGTCAGTTCCTTCTGTGATCTCCATTGGAAGGAAAGTGTCCAGGCCAGCCAGGTTCATCCCTTCAATCCTCTGTGGCCTCCATTCCTGACTCTTTGGACTTCTCTCTCTAACCCTGGAAGATCACTCCATAGGTACCTTCTGCCTTTCCTCTTCCCTTCAGCTTCTTTTTATGTGTTGTCTTTCTCCCCCCTGCCCCCACATTAGAATATAAGCTCCCTGAGGGCAGGAGCTGTCTTTCTGCTTGCCTCTATTTTTGTTCCCCCTGCTTATCACATTGCCAGCACATATTATGTGCTTCATAAATGCTTATTGAATCATCTTGATGAAAGCCAATAATCGGCCTTGAAGAGGAAAAGGAATCCTGATTATAATAATAACAATAAACTTGTATTAAACACAATGCCTGGCACATAGGAGTCTTTAATAAATATTTATGGAATTAATTAAACACATAGTGTATGCAGATTTCTGTGCTAGGTACGAGGTCAGATATAAAGTTTAGATAAGATATTGGCCCAGCCCTCACAGGGCCTAGTTTTGTAGGGGGAGATGAGACATAAACTCAGATAATAATAATAATATATAATATTACTCTGGAGGTAGCAGGTTGCAATAGAAAGAGCTGAGTTCAAAATCTCAGCTCTGTTACTTACAAGGTAGTAACCACTGGGCAGAGTTTCCTCAATCACTGGATTAGATAAACTGAGGAATGTTGTTATTGATGGGAGAAGGCTCCCAGAAAGAGGTGCATATGAATTGGGTAGTTCAAAGGGAAAAGAAGGGGAGAGAAGACATTCCTGGGGAACTCTGTGGGCAAAGGTATAAAGGAAGAAGAGTGAAGGGTGTACTTAGGTGGAGAGTAGTCCAGTTTGGTTGAAAGAGTGCCTAATATAAGATGAATCCAGAAAGGTAGAGGTGCCATACTGGGGAAGGGGCATGGCTTGAAAGCCAGGCATTAGAACTTGAACCTTATTCATCAGACAATAGGGAATCACTGAAGTCTCTTGAGCAGAGGAATGATCTGAGCAAACCTACGCAAAATGAGAAATGACATCAAGAGATTATTAGCAATCTGAGTCTACCAAAAGAGGAAGTCTGTTGCTTTGAGTTGGTGGATGAAATGTGTGTGTGCTGGGGATGCAGGGAACTGAAGGAAACTGAAGTTACATTCTGACTATATGTTTGTGAGGACCAGATAGAAGAAGCATTTCATCCATTCATCCATCCATCCATCCATCCATCCATCCATCCATCCATCCATCCATTCATCCATCTATTCATTCAACACTACTACATACAGAGCTAAGTGCTGGGCACTAGAAAAATTCAAAATTTAGACAGAACTTGGTCTCTGACTTCAAAGAAGTTCCTTGTGAAGGAGATCTCTGTGGTTCTGACTTGTTCACACACAACTAGTTAAGTTTCAGTCAGGTTTTGAGCGCAAATCTTTAGACCTCCAGGACCAATAGTTTTTTTTAGGATAGCTGTGACTGCTTCCTCCTCTGCCTTCTTGAGAGACTTTCTAGCTACTTTATAGGAATCTGGGAACTAAATAAATGGTCTATTTTAACTCTCTTTTTAATTGCGGTCTTATAAATAAGCCTAGGGCCCAGAGGAGGAACAAGAAAATATGCCTTCTTCTTTTGTATATCGAGGTAGGGGGCTATGGGCAAGAAATACTGTCAGATAGTTGAGTTGGGTAGTTTTTTTGAACTGATTTTTTCTTCTTTTTTTTAATCCGTTGTTAAAAAAGAGGGCAGGTTATATAGGCAAAAGGGGAAGAGATATGTTTGGAAATGAAGGTGACATAAAAATAAAATATTTCAATAATTTTTTGAAGAAAAAGATTCGGGGCAATTTGGTTTAGCAGCTAGATTTGGAGCCAGAAGACTTGCTTGAATCCCAGCTATGCTACTTAATACTTAGATGATCTTGGACAAGTCACTTCCCCAAATCTGGAAAATGAGGTTGGACTAGATCTCTAAGGTTCCTTCAGCCTCTAATAATGTATGAATTTATAAGGCGGAATAAACTTTAAAAGGAGAATCCTGAACTGGTGCCTTTGACTTTTTGATTTAGGCAAAAGCTTAAGGAAAAAAAGGTTTCCATTTAGGGTTACAGATAATGCATTAGTAATAGAGATAATGCATTAAAGTAAGTAAAATGTGTGAAGCATAGACTACTAGTACTGACATTCCATGCCCTATACAGCACGGCCCCATACGGCTACGCCCTCCAGCCCTCTCCTCTCCTTGCCTCTGCTCACCCTTGGAGTCTCTCATCCCACCCCATCATCCATCTTTTGAAGTTCCTCCAGTATCATCTCTTTAGTATCAGATATCTCCTTCAGGTTAATTTGGTCTTTCTCACTCCAAATTATTCATAGGCCTTTGTCTAGATGGCTCCTTTGCCCAATGTTACCTCCGGTTTGCAACACGTCCATGCAAAACTATACCTTACAAACCCTCACTGATGAGTTTCTTTTACCAGACAGCTAGGCAACATGTTAGTACAAAGCAAAAGACATTTAATTAAACAGCATAGCACAAAAAAAAGCAAGAAGAAAAATTTCTCCCATATGTATAAGAGGACATATTCCTACAGGTTACCACACCACCAGCTGGGGAGAAGGCAAATAGAGAGAATGTGCGTGGCCGAGCATAGGCACAGGGAACATATATGTAGAAGAACATGTTCAGGGCAGCTTTAATTCTGCACAACTGGTAACATTCTCTGGTGATACAATCGAGTGAGTTACTTTCTCCACTAAGCTGTTTTCTTCTGCTTCTTTATTCTATCACCCTATGCCTACGTTGCTGCTGCTGTGCTTTGCTACCATCTATTAATCTCTGGCTGTTATTTAGACTCAAGAGAAGGGATCCATCATCTTTTTACCTTGATAACCCTAAGGGTCACCTTTCACTTTTTTGCAATACGACCTCCCCACCTTAGCCAGCTGTGCCCAATCAGTTAGTTAGAAAAGTCTTTGCACCATTTACAATCTGCTTTTTGAATTGAATTTTCTCCTCTGCTGTCTCTTTTGTCTCTTTCATTTTGGCTAATCATTGTCCATCTTCAAGGCCTATCCTAAATACACATTTATATGGATGAGCTTAATTCATTCTTTGGCCAACTACAGGCCATAGTCTAGAGTAGTGGTCTCCAAACTTTTTTAATTATATACCCCTACCAGAAAAAAAAATTAGCACACATTCCCAATTTGTGTGTATGTATGTATGTGTAATTATCAATTATAGACTTTTTACAATATGTGCCACTAATCATTTTGTATGTTGTAAAATTTACCAAAAAATAGATATTTTTAAAGGACAGGATAAAGGTTAAATAACATTTTATCCTAGAGGCAATAAAGGTTCACTGGACTTTATTGAATAGGGGACTGATACAGTCAGACTGTGCTTTAGGAAAGTCACCGTGGCAACTGTTCAGAGAAAGACTTGGAAAGGAGACAGGGAGATGAATTAGGCTATTGTACAATCAAACCAGCAAAGGATTTCTCTACAAGGCTAGAAAAAATAATACCAAAACATCTGGAGGAACAAAAGGTCAAGAATCTAAAGAGAAATAATGAAAAAAAAGTGAGAAGAAAGGAAGCCTATCAGTACTAGATCTCAAACTATTCTACAAAGCAGGAATCATCAGTATGATTTGGTACTGACTGAAGAAAGTAAAAGTTGATGAGTGGGACAAATTAGGTATACAAGCCACATAAGCAAATGAATACAGTAGTAAAATGTTCAATAAACCAACAACTGGGACATGTACTCTAACAAAAACTGTTGGGAAAACTGGAAAGCAGTCTGGCAGAAATCAAGTTTAGACTAACATCTCATAGCATATACTTCATAAAGTCCAAAGGGATACATGGCTTAGATAGAAAAGGTCACAACATAAGAAAACTATAGAGGCTCAGAGATGGAGATACTTTTTGCAGCTATGGATAAAGGGAGGATTCCTGATCAGTCAGAGATAGGAAGGATCACAAGATATAAAAATGGACAATTTTGATTCCACAAAATTGAAAGTCCTCTGTACAAACAAAGTTAATGTGGGTAAAATTAGAAAGGAAATAGTTAACTGGGGAAAAATGTGAAGCAAGGTTCTCCTATAAAGAAAGGACTCAGATCCAAAAATTATAGAAGGCTGATTTAAAATATAAGAACAAGATCTGTTCCTTAAAAATAAATAGCCAAAGGATATGAACAGCTAGTTCTCAAAGGAAGAAATCTAAGTTATCAATAATCATATAAAAATGCTGTGAATCACCAATAGTAATAAAAATAAACATTAAAAAATTCTGATGACTCAAGGATGACAAAAAGGGTAAAATTATAATTGTTCGGAGGAATATGGGAGAACAGGAACACTGATATACTTTAGGTGGAGCTGAGAAATGGGCTAGCCATTCTGAAAAGCAATTCGGAGCTGAACTCAAAAAGTTATTAAACTGTGCATTTTCTTTGACACCCCAGCTAGGCATGTACTCAAAGAGATTGAAGACAAAAGGAAAGCTATATTGTCAACCAAAAGCCCCCAGAAATTAAGGGGATGCTCATCAATTAGGGAAAAGATGAACAAATTATGACATAGGGATGGAATAGAATATTATTGTACCATAAAAAACAGAAAGAATGCCTTTAACAAACCATGAGAGGATACATATGAATTGATGTAGAGTGAAATGAGCCGAAGCATCGGGAACAATTTATACAATGACCACAACATTGCAAAGAAAAATCATTTTGAAAAACTAAAGGATTCTAAACAACATGATGACCAACAGTTCTCCAGAAGACTTACAAGATGTGCTATTGACCTACTAGCAGAGAGGTAATGGACATACAATATAGAATGTCCTGGACTATGGGTAGACTGCACACTTGCCATTTAGCTCTTTCCTCACCAAACAGTGGTTACACAAAAAACTAGAGTTTTCTTTATGAAAGAAAGCAACGAACATAAATTGGATAAGTTATATAGATTATGATAAACCCTTAACACCATGTGTAGATCATTCTCACAAAGATTTCATAGAGATGAGAAAGCAAGTGGCATAGTGGAGAGAGCCTGGGACTTGGTCAGGAAGCCCTAAGCTTTAATACTGCTTCTATGTGAGAGTGGGCAAGTCAGCTTCCTCACCCGTAAAATGAGGGTAATATCAGCACTACTTCCCAGTGTGTGGTGAAGAATAAACAAACAAATAAATGTAAAACTCTTTACAAACCTTAAAGCCAAACTAAGCACTGGCTATCTCTGTTCTCACTATTATTGGTGTTTTGTTGGTGCCTCTTTGGAGTAATAATATTTTCCATGATTCTCCCCATTCTTTTAGAATCTTCCTCACTCTGAGCTACATCATAAAATGATTCCCCCCGAGTCTTTCAAAACTGAGCCACATCCAGCACGGGTTTTTTTTAAGTATATACTTAGTTTGGTCCAATTTTTTTTAAACCAACTGCATCTTCTTAAATGCCATTTCTTTTTCATCAAGTACAAAGGTGGTAAAGTCCAGCTGTGTTGCTCTCAATAATGATGAAAATAGATCCATTATAGAAACAATGACAAATCTGTTCCCATTTATCATTTGTTTGTTGTTCACTTTCCAGTTTCATCTATAAATGCTCTTGGGATGATCTGGCAAGCTTTCTACAGAGGTATTTTTGCCTATGCTGCTTTTCACTGCTTTATATGAAGTTCTTCTGACTCACAAACTTCTCCTATCCTTCTCCAAAATGTTTTACGAATGTGTTTGTACTGTAAACCAGTGAAGCCCTCAGCATCCCTTGGCAAGGAAATCCAGTGTTTGCTGGTTAAGACAATCTCTTTTGGCCTCCTTCTTGAACTGACTGGCTGGACCTGTGAATTCATAGGTGTAGGGAGACTTCTGGTAAGGAAATGCAGATCACAACTCTTTTTTTTAACATATTCTTAGAGTTAATTGAGAGGTTGAGTGACTTTATTCTGGGTCAGCTGGTCAGTATGTATGAGGTGAGATCTGAACCCAGGTCTTCCTAACTCTGCGACGAGCTCCCTATCCATAATGTCATTATGCCTCTCATCAGTTTACATGAACTGCTTCTTCAAACTTCTGTGGAAAAAGTAATTATCAAAGTCAATATGACCTTTTCCCATTTCTTATTTTCCAGTGTCAACATTTTATTTGAATAGCTCAGGTTGAAGCTATTATAATTGGATCCTGTACTGCAGACAGAACTATTGCACTTCTCCTCATTCTCCAGCATCAGCATTATCATCGATCTTCCTACCATTGTCATCCTTTCTTCTGATTCTCAACTGGTTTTAACTGACTACATGTAGACAGTTGATTCTGAAGTGACTCCCATGTAAATGAGTCCTTCCTTTTCTGTTCCTAAATAGACAAATTCAGTGTGTGTGTGTGTGAGAGAGAGAGAGAGGGAGAGAGAGAGAGAGAGAGAGAGAGAGAGAGAGAGAGAGAGAGAGAGAGAGGGAGAGAGAGATTGCTTGATGCTTACCAAACAGTCAACAAGCATTTTTTAAGCTCTTATTAGGTACCAGAACTGTTCTATATGCTTGGGAAAAGACAAAAAAAAAAAAACCCAGTCCTTGCCTTCAATGTGGTTCTTTTCAGAACCTTCCAATCCTGTTCTTAGTTGATCTCTTTGGTTATACTGGATAGAATGTTCAGCCTGGAGTCAGCAACACTTATGCCCAAATCCCACTTCTGATAAGTAGATGAATAACCTTGGACAAGGGATTTAACCTCTCTGAATATCAGTTTCCGCATCTGTGAAATGGGGACAATAATACCTGTAATTCTTTCCTCAAAGATATTATTATTAAAGTCAAGAGAGATCATACAATGAAGACACCTAAACTCTCCATTGCCTAGTACTCTCTATCCATATCATGATAAGTGATTGTTACTATGGAAGGAAATATTCATGAATTTGTCATGTGTTTACTCATTTGAGGTCAAGGGTTGTCTTATTTTTATCCTTGTATCTCCCTTTAGTAGCTATTGCTGTCTTCCAGTTTAATTTCTATCAAGAATATTAATGTTGATATGAGTGTTCATTGAACACAGATCTCACGTTTAGAGATGGTCCTAGTAACTGTGAATCTTGGCACCCTCTTACTTTCTTTTCTGTCACTCCAACACCATTACCATGGAATTAAGTGGGGGGGGGCATCTTTTGATTTTCTTTGTTTCTTAGGTTGCCACAGACAATGATGATCACCCAGTGAGTGGGCATCCTGCTGGTGATAAGCCTTTACATACTTAGGCTGATCCTCAGGTAACAGACCCAAGCTGCCACCAGAAATGCGCCTGAGAAAGGCTGTTTTACTAGTATAGTGTTCTAGAGTCCTGGGCCACCGCCTCATCACAACGAGGTATTTGAGCAGGTCTTTAGTAGACTATTTGATTGCACACTTTTTATGAACAGCTCCATTTCTGCTAGTGCCTCAGGTTTACCGAGTACTCTCCTCACAAAAATCCTGGTTGGTAAGGACTGTGGGCAGAACTGTCATTATGTCTGCAAACCTCATACCCTGCACAGGGCTTGCTACATTGCTATATAATGTGTTGGGTTTTTTTTTTTTTAAGATTGCAAATAGCCAAAAGGAGAAGGAGCAAAGCTAGTTCCAAGAAAACCATTTTACAATTGTGTGAAACGAGGTCCAAGCCTGAGAAGATTGGAGCTTCGATGGTCCCTTTAACTGGCCCTCTCGCGCTATCGCCACTGGGATCACCACGTGCTCCCAGAGCCCCTGCTCTAGAGAGCACCACGTGCTTCTGAGCCCTTTAACTCACAATTCGGTCCTTTAGTCACCACGTGACAGAAGTCAGCTATTCCCATTGGCTGGCAGGTAGGGGGCAGGGGAGGAGGGAGGTTTGGTGGCGAGGTGCTGCGCGGTGACGCAGGGACGGCCCGGCTCCTCCTCCTCCTCCTGGGCTCCTTCTCTCCCCCCTCCCCGGAGCCGCGCGAGCCCTCCCTCTCCCTCCCCCCTCAGCTCCTGGCCGGCGGCGGCGGCGGCGGCGGCGGCGGCGGCGGAGGCAGCGGCTCTTGGAATGGAATGACATCACCGGCTGTGGGGAGCTGGAGCTGCTGGGAGAGCGCGAGCCGCAGTGTCTGTCCTCGCGCCGCCCGCCCGCGCGATCCCTGCCAGCCCCGGCCAGCGCGCGCCCGCTGCTTGCTCTGCTGCTCGGGCTGGCTTGCCTGGGAGAGCGCCGGGTCCAGACGGATTAAATGCTACGCCGCCGCCGCCTCTTCCCGCGAGGATGTGAGGGGGGCAAGAGCCGGGGGAACCCAGCCCAGTCAGCCACCAGGTAGAATCTCAGCCCAAGCCCTGGGGGGGGGGGGGGGGGGGGGGGGGGGGGGGGGGGGGGGGGGGGGGGGGGGGGGGGGGGGGAAATGGAGTCTCCGTAGTGTGGGATGGGATGCACACGGGCATTGTGTGATGGAGCCGGGGAGTGATGCACCGGCGCACTCGGGCATTGTGTGGAGCTGGAAGGATGCTCCGGTGCCCCCGGCTGCTGTGCTCGCGAAAATGAGCTGGGGCGTTGCACTGAGGAGCCGGTGAGAAGGCACCGGGACAATGCCTGGGGCGGCGGGGATGGCCGGGGCTGGGCGGGGGGGGGGGGGGCAGCTTTGCTCGAGAGGGGGGGGGGACGGACGGGACTGGCTTCTGAATGTTGCACTAAGGAAGCGGGGTGTAGCTGGGAGCGCCGTGAATTTGTGGTTGGAAGGGAGGGATGCGACCGACCAGGATGGCTTGGGCTAATGCCTGGGGGGAGGGGGGGAATACGCTGGAAAGCACTAGCTACAGATTACCCTGGAAGCTGGGCAGAAAGCCTCCGAGCTTGGGCTGGTCGCACCCCGGGATGATGCGGGCGGGGCAGGGAGTGCAGGAAAGGGGAAAGGAAGGGGACCCGGGATGCATGTAGCGGAGTATGCAGGCGATGGCCGTGGAGTCCCGGGGCAGTTCTGAGGGCCGGGAGAATGGAGGAACGACAGGCTGCTGAAGGCTGCGAAGACCCACGGCTATTCCGGGGACTGGTGGGGGTGGGGAGAGAGAGATGCACCACTGAATTACGGGGCATCGAGCCGAGGGGTGGGGGAAGCCCGAGAAAGGCTGAGTCCTGGAGCTTCGTACCTTCAAAGCAAAGAGGAGAAGTGGGAAACCCAGCGACTCTGGGAAGCTTGTCGAGGGGCTTTCTATGAGCAAGAAGTCTCTTCCACTTTTCCCACACCTGGGGAGCCCACAGCACCCTGCCTTCCTGAGTCCCTCCCCTGTGCTGCCTTCCTCTCTCTCCTGCCATGCAGAGGGACCCGAAAAGTGGCAGGGGACCTCTCCCTGTCCTTTTCCTCTCTCTTCGAGTCAGGTCTGCTGGCCTTCGTTGCTGGTCAGACCATGGACATCCCTTCTCCTCTGGGCACCAGAGGGCTCTCTCCCTGGCCCCAAGCCCCTTCCTCCTATGGGATTTCCCCCCTCCTCTCTCTCTGTGCCTCCCCTCCCACCTACTATCCGACTTTTCACCACACCCCTCTTCCCAAATGGGATTTAGCTTCTGGTTTCCTCTGAGCACCCTCCTACCCTCCCCACTCTCAGCTTTTTGCTGTGTAGCCTGTAGCCCGGAGCATCAGAGGAGTTAACAGTCCCGCTCTGGTGACGAGCTAGGGGTTGGGGGCCCAAAGGATAGAGCCCTTGCCCCACCCCAGCCCTCGGATGCCGGAAGCCTGGTTCGTCTAAATGTGATGTGTGTGTGTGTGGGGGGGGGGTACTCTTAACCAAGATTCAGGACTGATAAGACAATTCGGGACTTTTTGATCACTGCCCCCACCACCCTAAATCTGTTGCCCCACAGCGCTGTTCTTAGAAGGAGAGAAACATTTCTCTTGTCCACACCGGGAAGGTGAATGACAAATCATAGAATTAAGATAGAGATGGAAGGTCCCTTAGCTTCCTCACTGTTTGGGGGAACAGACTCAGGCTTGGAATCATAACATTTCCAACCATCTCAGGTCCGCATGGAGGGAGGGAAGGAGTGTCGGTGATTGATGCCAGCCTGAAGCCCTTTTAGTTTGGGGAGAGCCAAAAAGTCTGCACTAGCCCTTGGCTCCCTCTAGGAACGGGGTGGTTTTTTTTTTTCGAGAGCTCTGCAGAAGGTGAAAGGGGAGAAAGCCTGGCAGGGGTCCCACCAGGGAGACCCTGGCACAGGGTTTTGAGTGAGTGTTCACGTGCTCAGAATTCTCCTGAAGCAGACTACTCCCGGGGTGCCAGTTTGTCGGAGAGGATGAAGGGGGGCTGCATTCAGGTGGAGAGGGAGATCTGGTTTTGCCGCCCCAACCCCGGGGGTGGGTGGGTGCTTGACGGAACATCTGTGGCAGCTACAAGTCGAGGCAGAGGGCGGCGGCCTTTGCATTTTTGCTTCTCCCGGTCCTGAGTGCCCCGAAGGTGCCTAATAAATGCTTGTTGAATGGAAATGAATCGATTGATTAGTTATCTTAGGGCTGGGGCTGGTCACAACGGACGCCTGCAGAGCAGGGCCGGGGGGCTCCGGCTGCCTAGATGGACTGACAGACCTCTTAGCTCTGCACGTGGCGCCCGCCCGGGGATCCCGCCTGCATCGGGAAGGTGAGAACGCGGAGGACATGCGTGCGATTCATGCAACTTAGGGGTTCCGTGGGTCCCTTGCCCACTATCGATCTACTCCGGTCCTTCTCTTTCCCCTCCCCGAGCCACGGCCTGAAACGGAATCACTAAATCCCGGCCAAGGGTGGGCGCCAGCCGGGCAATCACCCCAGGCCGAGCGAGCCGCTGGGGGGCGAGGGCGAGGGCGAGGGCGAGGGCGAGGGCGAGGGAAAGGGCGGGGAGAGGAGAGCTGACGTCATTCCCGGAGGAGGCAGGGGCGGAGTTCCCTTCCCTCTCCCCCCCTCCACCCCCCACCCCCCACATTGGCCGTTATCTCGAGCCCGGGTAGTTGGACTACGCGTTGGAACTGTAACGGGGGGAGGGGGCGCGCACGCGCAGTTGGGAGGGGGTCCCGAGGTTGTGTTTGAAACCTGTCCCTTGAGTCTCTCTGAGCTGGGTAGATGGCAGCCGGGAAGTGGGAAGCCCTGGCGGGGTGTTTCTTCTCTTTTTCTTTTCTCTCCCCCGACTCTCTCTACAGTGACTCCTCCCTCTCCTCCCCCCAGGCTGGTGCACTGTTTGGGGGGGGGGCGCTGAGGGATACCTCCCCAAACCCAGGCACCTTGTCATGTCCCCTCACATGCCTTTCTGCTCAGGCTGGGGCTGCGGGGTTTCCCTTTTCTGTGGGACTGGGAGTGAAGTGGGGTCCTCATTTAGGGGACCCTATTTAAAGCAAGACTAATGGGGAGCTTCAGGGGAAGAGGCGGGGAGAGGAGCATTCATACTCCTTTGGCCGAATGGCACCCCGCAACTAGACCTGGTAGGGACTCTTTTCTCCCCGGCCCCTTCCTGCTCCCGGGGTTTTCTAGATCTGAGAGCTTTCTTGGCCGGAGAAAGAGCCGAGCCTGGGAATTCATTAATTCCTTACTTCATTAATTTGCTCATCAGCCATTTATGGAGTGCCTACAAATGGGCAAGCGAGCCTCTGGGCGCTGGGCGCTGGCCGCTGGGGAAGTACAAAGGGAACCCCCCCTAGCCGGCTGGGGGTCGGGGGTAGGGCTGTGAGCAGTAGCAGCAGCAGCAGGAGCAGCGATCGCCCTTAAGATGAAAAGCCTGGCTCCCGAGGAGAGAAGGTGCAAGTGGCTTCTCTCATCCGTGGGATCTAGTGCGCCCCTCACTCCTCCAAGCTCCAGGGCATCTCCTGTTGCTGGTTTACTAGCCTGGGAGACCTCGCGTCCCCCTCCAGCTGGGGTTAGTGCATTGTGAAAAAAAGCACCTGGCTGGTTCCGAGGGGGGTGGGAGACGACGGGGGGAAGGGAAACGCGTGTGTGTTTGTGTTTGCTCCTTTTCCCATCACCCTTCTGGAAAAGCTGGCCAGTTGCCTTCGATGAGACACCAGCTGCTTCTGCTCGGGGCCTTATTAATGGGTTTAGGGATTTGAGGCGACTCTCCATTTGCATATTTCTCTATTTCCCAGGGTCTGAGGTGGCTTCCTTTTCTGCCTCCCCCCACCCTCTCGCCTTCTGTGTGTCTCTTACCCTGCCAACTAGACCTTCCCGGCCGCCGCTGGCATTTGCAGCTTTGAAAAGGGAGTTTAGTGTAGTGGGGAATAGTAGGTTTGAGGGGCAGGCGGAGCCGGGATGTGTGTCCTTGTCTGCGATGGAGATATTCAAAGGACCGGACTCGCTTCTGCTGTCTCTGCTTTGAAGTAAAAGGAAACCACATGATGCTCTTTCTTCAATATTCAGGAAAATGAATTTTCTAGCGAGTGGGTTGGATCAACCACGAGATCCTTCTGTTCCAAAATGGACTCGGAGAACCAGATAAATGCAATTACTTTATTCCTCAGAATGGCCTAGAGACCGGATTTATGTTATTTTAGGGTGAACACGGGAACATCAGATTTTAGCATTCAAGAGAATTTTGAGATTTTGTAGTTCATCCCTCCCCCCCTTCCCTTATTTCAGATGAGGAAACTGAGGACTAGAGAATTAACTCCCTCAAGGTCACAGAAACTAGTAAGTGGCAGAGCTGTGATTCAAAGTCAGATCCGTTGTCTCCAAATTCAGTATTTTATCCGTGAAATACTGGAGGAGAGGATCTTCCCTCCTGCCTTGACTTCCCTTTTTTTGTGGGAAGAAAGAGCAGTGAAGGGGGAGAGAGGTTTGACTTTGCTGTTAAGATTGGTTTTCTTGAGTATCAAGTAGGCATGGTCTAAATTCCTCCCCCCCCCCATTAGCTGTTATAGCTGAGGGCCCTAGGCGGTGGGGCTCATAACTTTGCACTCAGTAGGCCCTTCATAAATGTTTAGTTTACTATAGCAAAGCATTTAAGAGGATGACAGTGCACTTTTGGTGGGGGTGGAGGTGGGAGGAGTTTCCCCCCCCCATGAGGATTTCCACCTGCCCTGCCTAAGGATAGCTTAATCGTGTGGAGAATTGATATAATTGGGCACAATATGCACAGTGAGCAAGGAGCAAACAAGGTTGTGCCTGGAGAGATGGTACAACCTTAGTGAGCTAATGGGTCTTTTCCATCCCTTACCTCCCAGTCGATGACATCTGGGTGTCTGGGGAAATCACAGAGAGCGCCCGATGCCGTCATCCTGAAGAGTACCTTCTTCATTACCCGGGCCCCCCCACTCTCACACTCTCACATACTCCTTGGGTTCCCATGAGTTTTCTAGGAGTGGAAATATTGACTCTTGGGCCCCATTCAGAGGTGTGCACATCTAATCTGAAACTTTTGTCTCCACTTTGCAGGTCCGATGGCCTGGTTCTGTGGGGATTCTCCAGGTGCAGCTCCCAGCCCCATATTTTACTTTAATTTCTCCTCTCTCGTTTGTCCAATAGGATACAAAGTATAGCTTCCATAGCTGTCTGATCTTCCTGTTGCCGTGGCTTTGCCAAGCCTTTGAGTGGCCTTCCTCGTCCTCATTCTTCTTAAGCTCCCTGCAGCATTTGACACTGTTGAGCACCTCCTGGGTATTTTCTCAAGTTTCCTGCTCTTTCCTGGTCTTCCTTTCTCTCCAATTCCTCCTCAGTCTCCTTTGCTGGCTCTTCACGTCACATCCAGTAACCATGGTCTTCCCAAAAGTTCAGAGCCCCCTTCTCTGCACACTTGGTAATCTCATTGGGTCCCATTGGTTCAGTCATCTCTATGCAGATAATTCTCAGATGTCCATAGCCAGTCCTAGTCACTCTCCTGAGCTCTAGTCTCTCATCAGCAGCCACCTCTTGTACCTCTCAAGTCGGATGTTCCACAGGCAAACTTGATAAACCCAGACTTGATAAACCCAAAACTGGACTCGTTATCTTTTCTCCAAACCCTCCCCTCTTCTTCCCTCTTACTATCCAGCATATCACCACCCTCCCATAATCTAGAGGTCACCCCCCCACCCCACTCCTCACACTCACCCCACATGCTGATCTGTTACCGTGTCTGGTTGTTTCTACCATCTCAGCATCTGTTGTGTAGGCACTCTGCTCTGCGCTTACATAGGGGCCACCACGAGACAGGTCTTTATCACCCAGGACCTGGACTCTTGCCATAGCCCGCTGGCTCGTCTCCCTGCCTCGAGTCTCTCCTCATGCTAACCCTTGCTCGCCTCAGTGCCACAGTCATCTTTCCAGAGTGCAGGTCTGATCACACCACTCTGTACTCAAACTCCAGGATCAAATAGAAAGTCTTCTGCTTGGCTTTTAAACCTTTCACAAGCAGACTCCTTCCTACCTTTCCGGGCTTTTTAATGTCCTCATACTCTGTTTCAACAACAGCGGCTTACTTACAGTTCCTGAGATGTGACACTTCATTTCCTTGGTTGTCCTCATGCCTGGGACATTCTCCTTCCTCATCTCTGCCTCCTGGCTTCCCAGAGGACTCAGTTCAAACCCCTCTTCTGCAGGAGGACTTTTTCTTCCTCTTCCCCATCTTTTCATGTTAATTCCTCCCCCCGCCCTCCCTTAGGAGAGCACCTTCCTTTTATACTGGATGTATTTTGTTGTCTGCCATATAAGAGGCAACTGGTGGAGTGGTAAATAGAGAACTGGATGTGTAGTCAAGAACACCCAAGTTCAAATCTAACCTCTGACACTTAATAGCTGTATATTGTTGTTTCAGGTGTGTCTAACTCTTTGTGACCCCATTCGGGGTTTTCTTGGAAAAGATACTGGACAGGTTTGCCATTTCCTTTTCCAGCTCCTTTTACAGATGAGGAAACTGAGGCCAACAGGGTTAAGTGACTTGCCCAGAGTCACGCAGTAAATGTTTAAGGTCAAATTTGAACTCAGGTCCTCCTGACTTAAAGGCTCTATCCACCATACCACTTAGCTGCCACTAGCTGTGTGTGACCCTGGACTTGACTGCTCTCTGCCTCAGTTCTCATATTTGTAAAATAGGGATAATATTAGTAGTAATATCCCAGGGTGGTTGTGAGTAATGAAATAATATTTCTAAAAAGCACATGCCTGGCACATTGTGGACCCCATAGAAATGCTTACTTCCCTTTGTTTCCTCTTCCCTGTTAGAATGTGAGTTTCCTGAGGGCAGGGACTATGGTTTTGCCTTTCTTTGTATCCCAGTACACAAATGCTTGTTGACTAAGCAGTGCATCCGGTGCACAAGTATCAGTGGGAAAGGCTATTGTTAACACCAACACTCTGTAGGCACAGAAATGAACCCTCTTTCTCTTTATACGCCATCCTGTTCAGTTCCTTTTTAAAAAATTTTTCCCAAACAAATAATTTACCCCTCCCCTTCATATTTCCATCCTTCCCTAGAAGGGATATCACATGATATCCTTTGCTTTTTAAAAAAGACCAGAGTGTTTGGGGCTCAGAGCCTCTAGAAGGGCCTGGTAAGAGGCAGAACTGCCTTCAGCCCTTGAATGTTCAGATCTGAGTGGCTAAAAAACCATCAATCAGTTCCTTCCTTCTGAATAACCTCCTTCTCATGCCCAGAGTAGCCTTCCTGCCTCTAATCTTGGCTTCTTCGATCCTTGTTTCAGGGGAATGTGCAGAGTCCACATGGGGAAGCCTGCAAGGGAGTTTGGCTCTTTGGCTCTGTTAGGTGAGCTGGAACTGAGAGATGGGACTAAATGGGCAATTAACTCCTCTTTTTTTCCTTTGAGGAATTATTTAACTCTCACCCATCCCTTTGTGTGCCGTAGTTACCAGATTGGTTGGCAAATGGTGCTAGGTATGCAACTCACTTTGCCAGGAGTACAGGGGCCTGCTTTGGGCCTGCTTTAAAATCTCTTGGAAAGTTTGTAAGTACAATACGGGTTGTTACAGGCCCAAGCAAAGTGTATTACCCATACTGGAAAGAGCTGCTTGAGCCCTCTTTGGGGGAGTTGGGGATGGGAGACTTTTTTTTAACACAAATTATGCTTAGATGAAATGCAGGACCCTCTCTACCTGCTAATTACAACCCCAGTCATTAACTTTTCTAGGTAAAAAATACTATTAGATTCCAAACCCAAAGTCACTCCTAAGATGACTCTGAGGGCTGCTGTTGCCCCAGGATGTGTATCTATGAAGAGAGATTTTAAAGTCTCCTTCCCAGATGGGGCACGCACAAACACACACACACATACACACACACAGGGTTTTTGGTTGGGATCTTCAAGGTTGACAAAAGTAAGCTTAAGGACAGTAAATGGCCAATGCCAGTAATCCTACCAAGTTCCTCATATGGAGCATCATTTGGCAAAAAAGGCAGAATTCAGAAGCTTTGCTCTCCAATTCTATCCCCCCCACACACAGCCAGTAGCAGACCGGAGAGCTCAAAGGTGCTAAAAATAAAACCATATATACATGTATATGGGATATATATATATATAAATATACATATGTGTAGATATGGCTTTATTTTATCACACACAGACACACACACACACACGTGTTTGGGAGATAATTGACAAAGCTGAAGGTTTTCAGCTGTGAGCAATTTTCTCCTGACTGCATTAGCCACAATTTACAGAATCAATCACAGTGAATTGAAAATATTAGGGCTATGGGTGTGAGCACAGCTTAGGGGCTCCCAGGCCCTTCCGCAGGTGAGTAGGTCTTGTTTGCTGTGGCCTGGGGAGAAAGCCCCAGAGCAGGAGCAGCTGTTTCCAGCCTGGAACCAGTTCTCAGTCCCAGGAAGTGGGTGCTTTTTTACGGCTGGGGGGGTGCCCACACCTGTTCTTCTCTGTTCTGACTCTTGTGCTTTTTGGCAAGAGTTGGGGTGTGGTGGCTTTAGTCAGAGGACCTAGGGTAGAATACTAGCTCTGGCACATACTTATTGTGTGCATGCCTCACTTATCCCCACCAGCCATATCTTTTCTAAAAGATGTGCATCTTGACCCACTTCTCACTGAGCTACCCTGTCTTTGCCTTTCCAGCTGACTGGGTTGAAAATTCCTCCTCCCCCTCCCCTCTCATAGGCACTTCCTCTAGCTGTAAAACTTATTCCCACATAGTCTCAGAGCAGAGGTCTAAGAAGAGAGGGGCTCCTTCCAGAGCAAAGGAATGAAAAAGAGACGGGCTCTGTGCCAGGACAACATATTGGAACAGGGTGGAGAGAACTCCCCAGGCTGGGGGCGGGAGCTGGGCTTCTCGCTGGCCACCTGCCTGGCTCTCTCCTCTCTTACTTTCTGTCTTTCCACTGAAGCTCTTTGTCAGCATCTCCCATTTGTTCTCTATAACAGAGAAGACAGTTTATGGGCATGACTGGAAGGGACTTTAGAATGTAGAATTTCTGAAATGGTAAAAGGCCTTCGAAATGATCTTTTGGCCAGCCCCTCCTTCTACAGAGAAGCAGAGAGCCAAAGAGAAGTGCCTTGGTCAGCACCTTGTTATTAGTGGCATTCAGGGCTGTAGAACCCAGGTCTGTCCAGTGCTGTTTCCATTATGCTGTGCTGCCTGAGAAGTTCTCTTGGGGGTGAGGGTTGGGAGTGGGGTCAGTTGTAAAGGAGTTAGCTGTGACCTCTTGAGTCCAGGATTTGATGTGGGTGATGTTGAAAGGGGTGGCCATGGTTGTCCCCTAGGCCAACTTTAAAAAGTTATTGGATCTGTATCTGTATGTCAGCTCTAGGGACTTGACATTGGGGGAGAGCACTAAACTGAGATCTCTTACCTTCCCAGATATCTGGGGACCATTTCTCTAAGTAGTAATTCTAAGTTCAGTTTTCAGAGTTGGCGGGGAGGAGGAAAAAGATACAACCAATAATCATGCCTCCTGTGACCCATTAGGGTTTCTGAATTGGAATGCACAGGACTTGAAGGGAACACATGCTGTCCCTAAAGAAAGAATCTGTGGGTGCTGGAGAAGAGTCACGTAGTTGTGTGTGCGTAGGGTTTGAGGTGTGTGCTGTTTAAAAGAAATATTTTTGAAGGTGATATTTCCTTTCATTTCCCTCTGCTAGTTTATTTTAAAAAAAGATAAGTGGCTGCTTGCTTTTAGGCTAGGAAAGAAAGAAGGGAGCAGGCACGGTGGTTACAGCTTGTTGGCAGGTGTCAGGCCTGGGGACACCAGACTCTTAATATTGGATTGATCAAGGACTGGATGAGGATGTGCACAAGGTGTTTGAGCAGGAAAATTCTAGAATTGGAGAATTTCACAACAAGAAGAGACCTTGAAGATCATTGTCTGAAGCCTTTATTTTATAGCTGAAGACACTGAGGTTTAGGGAAGGGCAGGGATTCACTGCAGGCTGTGCAGAGAGGGTTTTAGCAGAACTGGGACTAGGCCTTAGGTCTCCTGAAGCTCCCAGCCCATCTTCCCTGACTGGATCCCTCCTGTTCCTAGGCCCAGCTGGTTCAGAAAAGGACTCACAGGAGCATCTCTGAGCAATTCAGACAGTGGGAAAGCAAAGCAGTTTGGTTAGTACATTCTGGGAAGGGAAAATGTTAACATTTTTCTTGTCTCTTGGCTGATATTTTCAGGAGTGTTGCAGAAGAGGTATGTGGGGATTATGAAAAATCAATTGCTTTACACTTCTGGAAGGGTGCAAATTAAGGAGGGGGTAGAAGTGACTAATTTGGCTGGACTTAGCTTTCGCATCTTATTCCTTCCCTGGACTTGGACCAGAAAGGAGGGGCCAGGCCTCCAGGACTGGGCTTGGAAATTTGAGATTATTCTGGACTTCTGGTTCAGATGGTATGATGTGATCATGACCTCCTCCTCTTCCTCCCTCCACCTTCTCTACTTCTCCCTTTTTGTCCTTAGCCACAGCTAGGCCTCTCGGTCAAGGGCAATTCATTTGTTAGAAGTTGATTGGCTGGGGTGACCACTCTGCTGGTCCCTGATATCCTCTGTTGGAGAAGTCAGAGGTCCAGAGGCTGAGCCCTAACCAAGACAAGAGAGGAAGAAGCTCTGTGAGAGATATCCTGATCAGTCACCAAGGAAATGGACCCATCCTTCATGTTGAAGGGGATATTCTTTGGAACCCGATATAGCATAAATGACTTACTGGAGCTGAAGGCCATGTGTGAACTTCCATCTAAAAATGGAGTCCACTGAGGATAGCAGGCCTGGGAACTGACCCCGCATGCTGCTTCTTGTGTTCGTGATTGAGTCTAGGTATGGGAATGACAGGGCCTCTGACCTGGCGCTCTCCTTTCCTCCTAGCAGGCTCTAATATGGAGAAGATCTTAGTAAAAAGAGGAGAGAGCACAGGATTTAGACCTAGATTCTGGGCTCTGTGGTGACATATACCAGCTATGCAGCCATGCGACCTCTCTAAGCCTCAGTTTCCTAATCAGTAAAATGGGGGTTATTCTTGTAAGACCTCCTCATGGGCTTGTGCCATCTTAAAGAGCTACAGAAATGTGAGGTTCGATTCTTTAGGACCTGGGATTTCTTTGTTCTAGGGAAGTGCTAGTCAAGAAGCCATTAACTCAGCTGGTGCAGGAAGGCTTGGGCTCCAGGCTGGGCTGCCTCTTCTAGGAGAGGAGCCACCACAGAAGAGGCAGAAGGGGGAGGCACCACAGGACCCTGGACGGGACATCTGAGCTGATGGTAGCCATGAGGCACCTAGGATAAGTGGCTCATTGTTGGTCTGTGGTCAGCTTGGTTTGGGGAGAAATTGGAGTTAATAGGTACCATTTCATTTATTTTATATTTTTAAATTTAAATTTTAGGATTTAAAAACCTGTGGGGATCAAATGAGAAATTGGATAGGGGTGGGGGGAGTTTGGAAAGTACTTGGTGCTCCATACAGGTAAGGGGTCTTTGTTCAGTGCTCTTCAGGGTTTTTTTGCTCTGGACCTGGGGTTTCAGGGGTGCATGACTCTCCCTCTACCGATGCAGAGAGGTGGCTGTCCTCAGGCATTCACTGAAAGGTACCTCAGAGGTAGTTTAGAGGAGTGGATAAAGGTCCAGCCTGTTAGGCAGGAAGACCTGGGTTACTACTGTTATAGTATTAGTGTTACTGTGCATCTCAGTATCATCACCGTCTTCATGTCCATTGGCCACGGCTGTCTGTCAGCACAGTCTCTATTCAGTGTACAGTTAATTAGTGGCCAACGTGGGACTGGAGCCCAGGTAGCCTCATTCCTTTTCAGTGCTGAGAGAAGCAGTGAAAAATTGGAACAGGCAAAGGCTGTGAGGGCAGGTTGGCTGCCATGTTGTGTTGTCCATCTTGTTTTGGAGGTCAGCTGTTTGAATTTGGCTAGATCTGGGACAGGGAGATTCTCCTGTTGGAAGAAAGAAGTGAGCTTGCTAACAGTTGGAACAGTCCTGCCAGCTCCAAACCCAGTCTTTCTCATTACTGGCCTCATCAGGACAATTACACTTGCCTTTGGGAGAAGTCAGACTCCTTTGTAGGAGTTGAGCCTCTCTGGGAGCTAGCTGCATGGAGCAGTGGTGGTGGGTAGAGTGTGTTGTTTGAAGGCCGTGGGAAATTCCGCCAGCACAGATGTCTTTGGACTTTCAAAGCTGGTGCTGGAGGTTGGAACAGATCTTTGCCTTCTCAAGGAAGACAGGAAGTGTTTATCAAGGTACTTCAACCTCCAGTGCCCCTTCTTTCTACATTTACAGTGTTAGGATTTTAAAGGGGTGAGAGTCTTGCATTGTCTGGGTAATGAATTCCATTAATCTACATGTTGAGAGTTGGGAAGTGAGTTGAGACAATTGGGGGTTGTTTTCATTGGATCCTGTGATCATAGACTTAGAGCTTTTGTGAGAATGGGCCATATGAGCTTTGTACTTGGAAGCAAGAGCCCTGGATTTCAGTCCTAGGCCCGCCATAACATTTGTGTGACCTTGGACAAAGCTCTTCACCTTTGTGAGCATCATTTTCCTCATCTGTGAAATGGAAGCCACACGCTTACTACCTGCCATACTAGACTGACATGAGAAAAGGTACATCAGAATCCATAAACGTGAACTGTTAGGATTATTGACTCTTCAAAACCTGCTCTCAAGTAGAGCTCATCTCATAGAGGCCTGGGCTGCTCCTCTGCACCCTCCCTTAAGTCGAGTTTTTTTCTTAACCTCTTTTGTATCTTGGGCCCCTTTAGCCAACAATGAGAACCCTTCTCAGAGTAATGCTTTTAAGTGCATAAGATAGATAGGATTATCTAGGAAACCAATTGTATTGAAATGCATTTATAAAATATTTGTGTGTGTATACATATATATAAAAATTCACAGACTTCAGGCTAAGGACCCCTCCTTTAAAGTCTAAGTTAAATGCCATTTCCATTTCCTTGAAATCTTCCTGAGATCTTTCCCTACTCCCAAACAGTAATTGCATTTCACCCTTTGACCCTCATGTAAGACTTTATTTGCATTTCTGTTGCATCTGAGTATCATTTTGTTTTACGGTTGTTTGTGTAGGTATACCCCTTCCGCAGGCGGGCACACACTAGACTGTTAACTCCATGAATGCACGTACTACATCTTGTCTAAACTTGCCTCCCCTAGCACCTGACACATCACACTGTACACACACAGGTGCTTAATGTTTGCACTTCTTGAGACCAGGAATGTTAGAGCTAGAAGGACTCTCGGAGGTCTAGCCTTTATTTTTACAGAAAAGAATTTGTCCAGAGTCGCACAACAAGTCAGTGACAGAGACCAGAATCTGCCCCTGCTCTCCTGACTCCATTCCCCAGTCCTTTTTTAACCATATGTCTCTGCCTGTACCTTTAGTAGGTGTGTGCCCCAGACTTCAGGGCAGGGGCAGCCTTTGGCGATGCTTTGGTCTAGCCAGAATGTGACACTGAAGAGAAGTGGAGTTTTGAAGGAAATGCCTTTTTCTTTGTGAAACCATGCAAGAGCTAGGTGTAGCAGCAGAGGTTTCTGAGAACACTTTGACTGTCAGGTGAATATTTTTTCCCCTCCTGACTATTTAACATGACTCCAAACTTGAGTAATAGCCTTAAGTTATAAGGCTGACCAAGTCCTGCATAAGGGTAAGTAGCACTTGGCACAAGGAAAGGGGCAGCACCTACCAGACAATCCCCTTGAGCATCATATGGATGGCTAATCTGGGTGCTAATTAGGCCGTCATGACCACTTGGGCCTGTTTGGGAACAGTACGTAATTTAAAATGGGCCACATTTCGTAGATCCATCATGGGCCCAAGAGCTTATCATTCCTGCAGTCCAATTGATTATTGGAAATGGTTAATTGTCTCATGCCATACTGATTTATAAATTAATGAATTTGCTGGCATGTTCATCTGCCACCTCCTTTCCTTGTGTAGAAAGGACCCATATTTCAGAAGGGAACAGAAGGGAGTAAATAGTCATCCACAGGAGAGTGGGAGCCACAAATTGAAATAACATTTTTATTTTGCTCAGCAAAGGCAGCCGTGTTAATCTCTCTGGAGCAGAGGGAAGAGGCTCTGTGGAGCACTATTAATGACCAAGGTATTTAAGACGATACTTTGCACCATGCTCGTGTGCTTCATCTTCA
The DNA here is from genome assembly GCA_028646595.1 of Phalanger gymnotis. Taxonomy (NCBI): domain Eukaryota; kingdom Metazoa; phylum Chordata; class Mammalia; order Diprotodontia; family Phalangeridae; genus Phalanger; species Phalanger gymnotis. Next base: position 61,827,149 of record CM053622.1, on the reverse strand, counting down.
TGATGGGTTGCCTTGTGACATCCTGTTGGGCCAGGGAAATATATAGTTGTCCTGAATGTTGAAAAAGGACATCGTAGAAGGTGTTACTTTCTGGTTATAAAGATATTCAACTGGACTCGTTGCTCTCTGCTTTATAGCTTTGTAAAGTAAGAGAAGTGGAGGGGTCCAAACCAGATCAACTGCAATGGAAGGAGAGAAGTAAAATAACCCCTTTCCTCCCTGGCAAGGTTCGTGAGATCTGTCGTTCTTTGTCAGCTGGGAGTGTTCCGTGATGGGCCCCAATTTCCCCCACGCTTTGCTGCACTTGCCTTGATGGCAACAAAGTGCAGGGCTGCTTCTGACTCTTAACGCACTTGACCATATGCTGATTTCTTACAGGACCTGGCAAAATTACGATTGTCAGTTTGATGCTTTAGAATTTCCAAAGCAAAAAAATGTGTCTGAGCCAGCCTTAGAGTCGGTGTTTCTTCTTAATTGGAATTAATTCTTCATCCCAGAGCTGACACCATTTGTCCTCTGCTGAGAGAGCTGATGGAGATTGTTCTAGAGCAAGGGGTCTTTCGTAGCCTTTTTGTAATGCGGATCACTTGGGCAGTCAGTCTGGTGCGGCCTATGCATATAGTCTCACAGTCATGTTTTTAAATAACTGAAAGAAATGCTGAATTTCGCTCAGGTACTTTTAATTAAAGATTTAATTTTTTTCTATCCAAGGGACCCCAGAAATCTACCCATAGACCCTTTGGAGATTAAGAATTCCTGTTCTAGGGGTTTAGAAATAGCTTCTTTTGGTAAGCACCAGAGTGAATTTTTCCATCTTTCCTGTCAAATGGGGCCCTAGCTGCCTTTCTTGAGAGTCAGTGAGCTTGGCCTTTGAGCTCTGACTTTGATGCTTTAGTATTCAACAACTTGAGCTTGACAAAGTTATACAAGCCACTCTGTGTTAGGCATAGAGATACAAAGGAAAACTCCAGAACCCATCCCTGCTCACAAGGAGCTTACAGTCTAAAGGGCGATAAACATGTATCTATCAGCGATTTGAGGAAGCAAAGTGCCCCAGCCACTGAGGGGATCAGGAAAGGCTTCCCATAGGAGGCAGCATTGGAGAGCAGCCTGGAAGGGATCAAGGATTCTCAGGAGGCGGAGGCAAGGAGAAGTGCATCATTGAGGGCCCGGGACGGCTGGCCTGGGGAACTGTGGCCATGTCATCCAGTTATCCACACGGTGGGATAGCACTTGTGCTGTTTACTGCCTGCAGCAGAGTCTTGTTTTGTAAATGAAAGCCTTCCTACCTCCAGGCCCTCCCCATTCTACTCCAGCCTTCCCACTGCTGTCCAGGTGGTCTTCCTAAAGCAGCCCTTGACCCTCGTACTCCCCCTGTTCCAAACCTCATCCAGGCATTTGAGGCCCTCCACAATCTGGCTCCAGCCCACCTTTCCAGCCGTGTCTCCTGCTGCTCCCTCTCACATGCCTTGCATTCCAGCTAAGCTGGACAGCTCTCTCCTATTCTTGATCTGCCCTCTTTAAGTTCTTGTTTTGCTTATGATGTGCCCCATCTCTGCCTGTTGGAAGTCTTTCCTCCTGCTTCCCTCCAGTCCTCCCCTGCCCCGTCTTCCTTTTCTCCCCTCAATCCTGCCTCCCTCCCTTGAGCCCTCCCTTCCTCCCCTCAATCTTCCCTTCAGTTTTTCCCCCTTCCCTTCAGTCCTTCTTCCTTTCAATCCATCTTCCTTTCAGTCCTCTCTTCCCTCCCTTCAGTCCTTGTTTCAACAATCCGGCTAGCAGCTGTTGTGGGGGTGTAAGACCAACACAACCCCAACAACAAGAATGCTACCAGCACGCTGCAAAAGCACAGATTCTTTTGATCTGCTTAACTAAGGAAAACTACGTGAAGGGGTTGACAAGCTCACAAACATCAACAGACAAACCTTGTCTGATTCAAATCCCAATACATAGTTACCAGAGTTGAACAAAGTCCCAGCATCTGGGTTACACGCTGGAGGGCCCTTAGCTACAGCTGCCCAGAGTCTCTGCATCAGCACAAGTGAGAGCCCTGCACAAATGGCTCTGTCCTCTCTTCTTATAGGGCTTCAGACGTTATCAAACGTCATCTGAATGACCAGAACTTAGGCTGCTCTGATTGGCTCTCGAGTTAGCTCCTCCCCTTAGGACCCTGAGAGGTTCACATCCACATAGGTTAGGTTAACACCTAATAGGGGTTAGAGCCTGGAGCTTAGCACTTAGTGAGACTCAAGCCAAACTCTTCAAGGGCGCTTGTTGAACTAAGTGCTAAGAGCCCATTTTGCTTACCAACACAGTCCTCCCTTTCTACATTCAGTCCTCCTTCCTTTCAATCCTCTCTTCCCTCCCTTCAGTCCTTCCTCCCTTCCTTCAGTCTTTCCTTCCTTCAGTTCTTCCTCCCTTTGGTCCTCCCTTCCATCTTCCCTCCCTTCAGTCTTTCCTTCCTCGCAACTTAGTCCTTCCCTTCCTCCCTCCATGAAACTTTTACAGATTCCTCTCCCACAGCAGAAAGTGATAACCCTCTTTCCATTCCCACCCCTGCCCAGATTTCTTTTTAGGCCTTTGCCAAGACCTTTCACAGAATGTGAGTTGGAAGGGATCTCAGAGGCTTTCCAATCAACATTTATTAAGCAGCTACTGTGTGTCAGTCACTGGGGATGTAAAGACAAAAATGAAGCTTCTCATAACTGAGGTGTGACCATCCAGCCTTTGCTTGGAGACTCGCCTTACTTCTCTGCCTTGCATCCTATTGATTTGGGTGCCTGGCTCTTGCACCTATTGGAGTCCAAGGTCTGTATGAGGAGCAGTTACATCTTTCATCACAGCCCTACTGTCCTGCATGATCAAAGTTTGCTGAATTTAACTCTCACATTAATGTCACTTGCAGTAGTGGGGAGACTGACAGAGAACCATCGGGGGGAATAATCATTTTTTAGTACTCTGAGGTTCACAGAGCATTTTCCTTGCCTCTCTGAGAGTAGGTCATCTAGCATGCATTAAGCACCTACTGTGTGCCAGGCACTGTGCTAAGTCCTGGGGATACAAATCAAAGCAAAAGGTGGGTCTCATTTTACAAAGGGTCAGCAACAAGAAATGCCTTTCCCCCAGTCACGCAGCTGTCAGTTTAGAAGCAAGGGTCTGAGGCTGCTTTCCTGGACGCCTCTTCTGCTTGACCACAGTGTCCTTCCCCAAGTGGGACCATTATAGCTATTGTAGATTTTCAAAGGACCTCTTCACCTCTTCCTGCCAGCCCAGCCAAAGCTTCTTCCTTTTTAGAAGCCAACTCCTCCAAAGAGGTTTCAGAAAGAGAGGGAAGGAGGGAGAGGTGCCTTTTGCACAGAAGCATTTTGGTCTCCACAGGGCCCTTCAAATTGAGGACAGAAAAGAAAGCCTACAAAGAAATCACCCCCTCCTTCCTGGCCCTGCTCTCCTGCGTTTCAGCTCCTGCCAGGTGATCCAACTCTAGCAATTGGAAAGTATAATTGTCCTGATTAGGCAGGTAATGATGGGGAAAGCCCTGGTTCGGAGCTGCTAGCCATTCCCACAGCTCATCAGGCTCATCTCAGTGGGGACCTCCTCCTAGTTCTGGAGCTGGTAAAGCCCCAAATGTTTGACCTTGTGGATAAGGTGAGCAGGATTGTGCCCAAGGTGCTCCTCCTCCATCTGTTCCACTTTACATGGCTACTCAGCACAGGCCTAAGAGGCAGGAGACCTGGGTTCTAGTTTAGGTTCTGTGACCCTTTTGTCTGTTACCTCATCTATTGAATGAGGGGAATACTTGTGCCACCTGCCTTACTGGGTTGCTGTGAGAAAAGCCCATATAAATAGTAAAGTATTAGATGAATTAGAAAGAATTAAATGAATTAGATGAATGTTTAGTCCAAGCTTTGCCGCTCATTAGCACTTTAACTCTGGGTACAGGTCTGTTCCCCTTTCCAGACCTCAATTTTCCCATCTGGAAAATGAGGGGCTTGGACTGGGTCTTGAAGAGCCCTTCTAGCTCTAATGTTTTATGATTCTCTCATAGCTGACATCCCTTTGGAAGGTTTGTACTTGTGAGTGGAGTAGTGTATTTTTATTATCCCCATTTTATGAATGAGGAAAGCACTCTGGTGAAGTGACTTGACTCTGACTACACAGTTGGTTAAGCCAGTGACAGAGCTAGAATTCATGGTCAGTTCTTTTGATCCTTTCATTAGAGAGCCACCAAGTTAATAGGTAAAACATTCTTTAAAGTGCTATATACATATTGTTATCTTGATAACTTCCTAGGGTGCTTGAGCCTGGCAGGGTAGATGGAAACCTTAGTGACCGTAGGCACATTGCAGAGGCTCATTTCCTTGTGTTAGCAGAGAACTGCCGTGCAGTCATGCATGGATCCCAAGTGGAATCCCCAAGGGGGGTGGTGTCTTTAAGCAAAGGCTGGATGACCACTCATTCAGTATGCTACATAGTGAGGCCGCCTTCCTCACTTATGGTAGGGACTAGATAAGCCCGTAGTCACTCCCAGCTCTCAAATTCTGTGATTCTGTGACCCGGGGAGAAAGCGCTGATTGGCATGTGAATGCATGATCTTTCTAGGGTGTGGGGGCTTGTGGTTTCTCTCATGTAGTCAGATGGACTTGAGAGATCTGAGTCTGTAAGTATGTGGTAGAGCCGAGCCTTGTAAACTCCAGGCTTTTGGACAAATGGAGCGTCTCATCAGAACAAAATGTGGTAGAGCCCAACCAGCTCCCTTGTCTTTTCTGAGGCTAGCACAAAGAAATGAGGCCTGGGAGAAGACTCAGGTTTAACTGAACAGTTAAAGTGATGTGGAGTGGCTTACCACAGAGGGCATTGACTTCTGTCCTGAACCCCAGCAATTGCTGCTCCAACAAAAACCAATTCAAGACTTTCAGCAGTTGGCAAATCTGGTGCAAAAGTAACCAAGGGATAATATTAGGAACTAAAATAGGATATCAAGTCATACACACACAGACCAATAGTGGCATGAAGTCAGAGGTGGAGATGGGAATTTTTCTGGAGCAGTTTCCCTCACTCTACTTTCCTCTATCCCCACCCTTACCCTCTTCTCTCTCTTCCTCCCTTCCCCTCATTCCTTTCCTACTCACTTCAAACAATCCAAGTCCTTAAAAAACCTTCGCTAGACCCTGCCATCCCCTCAAGCTATAATCTTATATCTCTCCTCCCTTCCTCTGCCAAACTCCTAGAAAAAAACCCAGCCAATCCTTTGCAGTATGGCTTCCAACCCCATTCACTGAAACTGCTCTCTCCTAAGTGATCCGTAATCTTTTAATTTCCAGATCTAATGGACTCTTTCCACTCCTCATCCTTCTTGACCAGCTGCTGAATTTGACACTGCTGACCACCATCTCTTCCAGGACCCTCCCTCCTCTGGGTTTTTAGGGCACTGCTGTCTGTTGGTTCTCCTCCCCATCTTAATGGCTTCCACTCAGGCTCTTTTCCTGGTTCGTTATCCAAGTCGTGTCCCCTAACTGTAGATTTTCTCCAGGCCTCTGTCTTCAGCCCCCAACTCTCCTCCCTCTACACTCCCTCTCTTGAGGACCTTATTGGCTCCTGTGGATTTCATGATCTCTAGAATGATGACCGCACATATCCATCTAGACATGGCCTTAGGCTCCTTCCTGTGCATCAACCCTGAATCACCAGTTGCCTGTTGAACATTTGAAACTGGATGTCATAGAGACATCTCAAAGTCAGTATGTTCAAACAGCTTATTAACTTCCCCCCAAACTCAGCTGTCTTCCAAATTTCATCATATCTTTTAAAGAAACCATTCCCTAATCTCTGAGGCTCATAATGGTATTACCCTTGACTCTTTCCCCCTCATCTTATATATTGAGTTAGTTGCCAGATCTTGCCCTTGTTACCTTTAGAATGTTATTACACTCACAAGTGCAGCCTCAGTTCAAGCTCTTATCACCTGGGTCATTGAAGCAGCCTCCTCAGTGGTCTCTCTACCTCCAGTCCCTCCCCATGCCGGTGTACTCCACACACTGCCACCAAAAACAAAGTTGACCCGGTGACTTCTCTACTTGGCTGACTCCATTGACTTCCTGTTGCCTCCAGAATGAACTAAAACACCCTTTATCTTTTCACACCCTTGCAGCAGCCTACTTCTCCAGCCTCTTTGGACATTGCTGCACCCCCATGCCCTGCCATCCAGCCAAAGTGGCCTCCGTCCGTCCCCAAGAACATTTCAGCTCTTGCCTCCCAGCCTTTTCAGGCCCTCCCTCCTCACCTCCATCTCACAGGGATTCCTTACCTTCTTCCAGACTTCCCTCATCTGCACAAAGTCTTTCCTGATTCCCTCAGCTACCCTTTATTGAATTTACTAATTTGTATTCTTTTTACATTTGGTACCTACTGAAGTGTTCTCATCTCCTCCATTGGAACATAAGCTCCTTAAGGGTAGGGATTGTTTCATTCATTACTGTTTGTATCCCCAACACCTTCCCCCTACACACACATAGATAGGAACTTAACAAGTACTGGTTTGAGTATGGGGGTTCCGGCAAGGCCAATTGGAGTTAACTGTAGTAGGGATTGTCCCAAAGTGAAATAGGCTCTTGGTGAGGTAGTGAGCTTCCTGTCCTTGGAAGTGTTCAGGTTAAGACTGGATGACTATTTGTCAGGAATGTTACAGATTCCAGCATTGAGAGGGGTTGGACTAGGTACTTATGGACTACACAGACTATATATGGACCGCGTTTTATAGCTGGAAGGAGCTTTCTACTCTATCATCTACTCTAGCCCATTCCTTTTGTACATGAGGAAATTGATGCCTAGAGATCCTGAGTGACTGGCCTAATGTCACACAGTAAGTGGCAGAGCCAGGATTTGAACCCACATTCTCTGAGTCCAGATCCAGCCCCCTTGCACCATCAGCTTCCAACTCCTAAACACCATGATCAGTGTCATCAGTGCTGACAGAGGTACTGGAGGAAGCGATAGGCCTGGTTTGAAGACTGGCTCAGCCACACAGCTTGGGGTGATCTTGGACAAGTCCCTCCCCTTCTCTTGGCCTGAGCTTGCTCATCTGGATAATGTAGGGTTTGGATGAGGCCTCTCCAAGGCCCTGTCCAGCCTGACTGTGAATGACGAGGAGGTGTGACTTAGGAAGAGTGGGCACTAAGGAGGAGGGGAGAGATTTCAGCTTCCCTTGGAGGCTCCTGTGCTGCAGCCCTCGGGCTTCACCAAGCCCTCCACTGCAGCCCCAGAGACACGAAGCTGCCCAGAGCTGCTGCTGTCAGACCAGAGTCATGCTGGTTGTGGGCTCTTTGTGTCCTGCAAGGTTTGGGTTTGAATGCTGGCTTTGATGACTGTGGGTCTCAATTTCCTCCTCTGTAAAATGGGTAATTCTAGAGCCCTTGAATGTGGAGTTGTAGTATCGGCTGTCATGGTCCAAAAAAGCCCAGAGAGATGAGCAGGGCCAGGGCTCTGTTTTCCCCACCATTCAAATGGAAAAGCACAGAGATTAAATGACTTCCTGAGGGTCACCCACGCTGGAATGGCTTCCATAACAACCCCCCTGGAATAGGAGGCTGGCCCTGAGCTTCAGGACACTCTTCTCTGGCCTTCAGTTTCTGTCTGTGGAGATCAGGGTAGAACTACGTGTTTCAATGTAGTGATGAAATTACTTTGTAAACTTAGGTCACAAGCGGCTGCTCTGTCCTCTGTGTGGGGGGGGGAGCCAAGGTTGCCTGGGGCTGGACAGCAGGGGTGAAGGGGAAAGAAAGAACTCTCTCCTCTGCTCACTCTTCCCTCCCTGCTTTTCACCTAAATGGCTTAAGTATGCACTGATCAGCTTGGCCATTTCATTCTGATAGTTCTCTCTAAATTGCCCTGGAAAGTTATTTCTCCCTGAATTCAATTAATGAGCCCGTTAAAAACTATTTATTTTCTTTGACAGTTTGTTTACCAAGGAGAAGGAGATAAATGGGGCTGGAATCTCCCACTAGAGAAGGATGAGGAGGGACTGGCCAGGCCCATCTCCCTTAGCCATGGGAGCCCTGGGGTTTACTCTGAGACTTCAGCCCCAGGTGGCAGCTCCCTGGAGCACAAGGAACCTAGATTTGGAGGGAGGAGGCCTGGGTTTTAGGGCCATCTCGGGACATTGGGATCACCCTGGATGAGTCACTAGATGACCCTGAGCCTTGGCTTCCTTCTCGGTAGCATGGGGCAATGACATTTACGGGACCATAAAGGAGCATCGTAGGAATGTGAGTCGTTACTCATTTGGGCATTCTCGCCCTCTGGTCCATTCTGAAGATCACAGAGCCATCTTCCTCAAATCCAGCTTTCATAGGGTCCCTCTCCTGTTCAGACATTCCTTAGGGCTTCCCTGGCATCCGTAGTTTTGAATCCAGACTTCCCAGCTTGGTATTCACCATCCTAGGCTGCCTGATGTCATCCAGGAGATGCGCATTGAACACATGTGGGTCAGAGGTCACCCCCCCTCACCTTCCTCCCTGGCAGACACCCGTGGTGGGACAGGGTCCCTGCAGTCCTCCCTGCTCAGTGTCCCATTCATACCATTGGGGGCAGTGGGAACTTCAGTAACTGAGTGTAAAGAAAACCCACAGGAAGCATGGTCTCAGGCCTTGGTTAAGTCGACAGAACTGGTTAAGTCACGATTGCTTTAATGGAAGAATGATTTGGTCCCTTGCCTGAGTTAGGAGAGCTGGGTGGGGAGGGGCTACATTGGTCTTCACATGATTCTTTGGGCCTCAGTTTCCTCACCTGTAAAATGAAGGCGGGGAAGGGATGGCATTCAAGGGCTTTCCCAGTATGAGCCATCTGAGGCCAGGCCTCCTCGGTGAGTCCTGCCCCCTTAGACTTCACCAAGTGCTGGGAGCTCCTGTTGCCACAGCCTCCAGAAATACCCCTTTCAGAATAAAGTGAGCAAATGGTTATTCTGGTGAATGTATTCTTCCCACAGATCCTTCCTTCCCCAAAAGGGTTCCTGGAGCTGCCAGGGGTTTGGTTCTTGTTAAATTCAGCGCCAGATTTTTATTTTAAGTCTTAAGAAATCTAGCCTTTCTGAAGGGCCAATTTGTCATTTCAGACAATCAGGATCACAGTAATTATTTTTAGAATTTCTTGCCTGGTGCACCTTAGGTTATTCAAATGAGGGCCATTTGTAATCTGTAACTTTCACCCTTCATGGGGTTTGCCCTTTTCCCCTCCAGCAAAGCTAACCCAAACCAGAGTAGAGGCCTCTTTTCCTTAGGTGGAGAATGCTTACTCCATCGATGGACCTGCTTTCTGGGTGGCTTTGAACTATCAACCTCCTTCTGTGTAAAATGGGCCTGATTCTGTTCTTCCTAATTTTCGAGGGATTAAATAGAATGGCCTTTTCCTTTCCCTCTTCTGTAGGGCCACAAGGTTTATGAAAGGTTTTCCTCACAGTAACCCACTGAGGTCCGAGTGTAATCAATATTGTCCCCATTTTACAGATGAGGAGCTCCAGGCCCAGACAGGTGGTGATTTGCCCAGAGGCACTTGGGTGAGATAACAAAATCAAGATTAGAACCAACCCAGGCCCCACAACGCAGCTGTTCCTTCCACAACAGGAAATATCACAGTGCCTTAAGTCTGTTCATTGATCTCACACATTGTCAATCAGTGCATGATGCCAGGCCCTGAGTGGATATGGAGAGGGCCCTTCCCTTCAGGGAATTTGCAAACTAATACATAGAAACTTGAAGTGTTAGAGCTGGAAAGGGATCCTTAGAAGTTAAGGGGACCACCTCCTTATTTTACAGATAGAAAAACTGAGTCCCAGAGAGTGAAGGGACTTGCCCAAGGTCACCTAGCATATAGCAGCAGCGCTTCTCCGTTCTAGCAGAGGAGACAAAGCCTAGGTCTCTAGGGTCCCCGGAAGCCAGCCTGCCGCTGAGGGTGTGCCAAGAACGTAGCTTGTTAGGTGGCCGGTGCTCTCATGAAAGGAAGGGACGTTTAGCCCCTGCCCTCTTGGTGGGGGGCCGGCTGTAGGCAGGGCCTCCCTCCGCTCGGATCAGCTGCTCCAGCTGGAACGCTCTGGCACTGGGAGTCCAGAGGAAGGAGAGGCCATGAGGTGGTGGGAGTTTGGAGTGGGCAGGAAATGCTTCCCGGAGGAGAGATATGAAGTCTTTTTGTTCCTCAGCGACTCGAATGCCTCAGACTGTAATGTAACCTCCTTTCTTCCTGCTGACAGGTGATGATATTCCTTAAAATAAACCTCCTCACATCAGAAGGCCTCAGAAGCTAATTTTAAATGAACTTGTCTGCCTCAGGAAGTGAGGGGGCAGGAGAGCCTGGGACCCCACAGGTGTGTGAGGGGAATCAAGGGCCAGAGCAGGAAAAGGCATGCGGTTCTCCTGAGCCCCGCTGCCCTCTTCTTCCTCCCCCTCATGGGCTCCCTCCAGGGGGGTCCAGCCCAGCCTCAGCCAGCCACCCGGCTTCTCTGAAGCTGCTTCCTCAGGAGCAGACCTCGGGTACAGCAGTGCAAGGGGTCCCCACCGGGCCACAGTCACTGACAAACATCAGTACAATGGCTTAAGCTTTATAGAGTCTTGTTTCTTATTTTTAACTTGACATGTTCTTATCTGACCCCGACGGCCATCCTGTCATCCTCCTCCTCATCATTATTCCCATTTGGCAGATGCGGAAACTGAGGCTCAAAGAAATTAAGTGACTTATTTAGGATCATACTTCTCTTAAGCACGAGAGGGGGGATTCAAACCCAGGTCTTCCTGACCGCAAGGCCAGCCCCACATCCTCTCGGCCACGCTGTCTGTGACTTACTTGAAGCGCTCTGTGGGTCACTATCAGCCATTGTAATATAGCATTTGCTATTTCTGCCGAGCAGAAGTGATAATACATGTTTTGTCTACCTCACAAGGTTGTGAGGGAAGTGTTTGTAAACCATCAAGTCCTGTAAAATGGGAGCTTTTCCAGCATTACACCACACTGGACGGTCGTATTTGCTTTCTGACGGTTCTTCTCCTGTTGACTCTGCCTGGGATTTCTCTCTCGGGACATTTAACTTTTAATTTCTTGGCTCCCACAGTATACTGCAAACTCTGTGAGGGCAACAAAGTCAACATTTCTCAAGTGCCTTTTAGGTTCAGGGCCCTAGACTGGCTACGGGGGACAGCCACACCAGGGAAGTAAAGACATATCTGCCCTGATGGAGCTTGTAGGATGAGGGGGCGTGGTGAAGTTTGCAAAGTGCCTTCCACACATTACCTCAGTTGAACCTTACAACAGCCCTATGAGGTAGATGCTGTTGTTCTCATTTTACAGATGAGGAAACTGAGGGCTAGAGAGGCTGGGACTTGTCCACATGGCTAAGAAGTATCTGAGGCTGGAGCCTTGACTCAAGGCCCGGTGCTTTGTCCCCTGCACCAAAAAGCCAGGACTTTGGGGTTCGCTAGTTATGTAACAAATTGCTAGGTGAGATCCAAAGGAGCAGGTTATCACACATGGGGGAGGGAGAGATCAAGGAAGTCTTTCTGGAAGGACTTTTTGAGTTAGCTTTTAAAAAAGCAGCTAGGGATTCAGCTGACAGAGAGGGGAGGGCATTCCTGCTGCAGAGGCTGGTACAGAAAACATTTGGGCTATAGAAGAAGGGAATAATGGCTGGCTAGAAAGTTAGGATGCCAGCAGCTCCCAGAGGAGTTCAGTCTTGAATGCTGGGCGGAAGAGTTGGAACTTTACTTGGGAAAGCTTCTGAGCAGAGGAACTAAGTATTTCTAAGTTCCCCAGTGCAAGAGGTTTCTCTCTGACTATACTGACTTGGTTTTGTCCCTTGAGGTTCCTCCAAGCTCCCTCTCCTCCTTGCAGCCCTCCCTGATAGCCTTTTCCTGTGGTCTGGATTGTCATAAAGGGCTTATGCTTCCCTGTGTGTGCGCCAACAGTGAAGGCAGAAAGATCCCTGGCCTTGGAGGGAGGGAATCCGGCTTTCAGCCCTGGGTCAATAAGACCCATAAGACCCAGGACGAGTAATGATCTGCCCTTTTCTGAGGCTCAGTTCCCTCCTCTTGGAGATGAGATAATAACACTCTCCCTCCTTCTCTCACAGAAGGTCATGAAGAAAGTCTTTATAAACCATAGAATGCTATTATAGAAGTGTGAGCTGCACTTCCTGTCTACTCTATGAGGGTTGGAGCGGCTGGAAGGACGGGACTTGCGTCTGCTACATATTGCCCCCGACCTCATATCACTGTCCCTCGGGACTTTGTGATGGAGGAGATGCGGTGGAAACACCCCCTCCTCCCTAACAGCTTCCTTCATTATCTTCTCCCATCACAAAGACTCATTCAGTTGGATTCTTATAATAACCTCTATTTCTGTAGTGCTTTTCCTGGTACTCCCAAATTCTATTCCTACTTGTTTTTTAATCAGTTATTGCTTATACACAATCCAGCAGGCTCCATGAGGGCTATGACCACATCATAATTATTTCTACAAATCAGGTAGTGTTATAGAGTGAAGACAGCTCGGAGATCAGAAGATACTGAGTGGGTCCTGGCCCTGATACAAGCTATGGGACCATGGGAAAGGCATTTTTCCTTTGAGTCTCAGTTTCTGCCTCTGTAAAATAGTGATAGTCCCTGTACACGGATGTGGGGAGGAAGAGATTTTGCAAACATTGCTCTCTCTCCAAGCCCAGTATGTTGTTTAATTAATTGATTATTGAATGAATAGGGATCACAGAAAGATAAAATCTTAGAACTGGAAGAGACTTTAGAGATTATTTAGTCCATTACTTTTATTTCACAGTTAAAGAATAGGAACTCAGAGAGGAAATGACTTCCTTAGGGTGACCCAGCAGGCTAGGAATAGAGCCAGGACAGAAATGTTCTTTTAACTTTTCCCATCACGCCCGGGCTGCTGTTTTGTTTCCTCATCAATCGTCATCATCATCACCGTTACTATCACCACCACCATCATCATCATCACCACCACCATCACCATCATCACTACCATCATCATTATCATCATCATCACCACCACCACCACCATCACCACCATCATCGTCATCGCTAACATTAATAGAATGATTACAGATTTGCTAAACATCTGAGGTAGAGTATATCAGCTGAAAAGAACCTCAGAAAACATCTCGTCCAACTCTGCTCATTTTATTGAAGAGGAAACCATAGGCCTAGACATCTTACCCAGGATCCCATAGCAAGCTCCCTGGTCACCTGATTTCCAGGCCACTGGTCTTCCCACTCAGTCTATGCTGCCTACTTCCTTACTCCCTATGCTAGCATCTCAGCACTAGGAAAACAAAGTATAACAGCTTAGGGCTTTTACCACTGGCCAAAATAAATTAAACCAAAGGTTGCTTCAGCCCTGTAACCCTGAGGAAGTCACTTGTCATGCCTCAGTTTTCTTAACTGTAAAAAGAGAGAGTTTAACTCAGTGGTCTCTAGTTCAAAATCTATGATCCTGTGAATACTTTGTGGATTGTATGTGAGCCATGGACACAGTAGCATGGCTTAGAAAGGGTATATAGCCAGGGTTCTAGGGCAAGAGGGAGTTGAGAAATGCTCAGGCCAGAAAACTCCATAATAAGCAAAGTTTTAAAAGTTTTTTTCACCCCAGCCTTATCTCTTGAGCCATAGCTCAGACAGGGAGCATTTGTGCCTTTTGGGAGAGAGAGGGAGAGCAGAAGCATGTGGGCAGGGGGTCAGGGTAGAATGAGTGAGGGACCATCGGCCAGCCACATTTATGGTTATTGAAGCAGGCTCACGGAGAGAACCTGGAGGCACAGAGCAGGGACCTGAGCCCAGTTACCAAGGAGAAAAGAGGAAATTATAGGCCAGTCAGCTTGACATTGATATCTGGAAAGAAAAAAAAGCTGGGGCAAATGATCAGACAATCAATCTGCAAATACCTCGAAAATCATAGGGCAGTGGGTAATAACCTGGATGCCATTGTGAGCAGCAGTCATGTCAGACCAATCTAATTTCCTTCTGTGACAGTGACAGGCATAGTGGGGGAGAGGGGAGAAACAATAGGCCATAATAGAATTTGACTTCAGCAGGGCCTTTTGTCTCTCTGTGACATGTTTGTAAAGAACTCCAGGAAACACAGTTGAGACCCATCTGGCTAACACCCAGTGTAACAACATATTAGCTAGAAGGGCCTGTCACAATGTAGTAGGGACACCACACTGCCTTTGGAGCCGGAGGACCTGGGATTGAATCCGTGGGATTAGATGGGAAGATCTCCGAAAGCGCATCCAGCACTAAGTCTTAGGATTCTTACCTACTCGGAAATAATCGGATATGATTCCCTCATTTTATTAATAAGAGACTTGAAGATCTAGGAAGAACAGGACTTGCCCGAGGTCATGTGGCCATTCTCAGACGATCGATCCCCTCTCTCCCATCCCACCACGCTGCTGCCAAAGCGATTGTCCTTCTGCACAGGTCTCCCCGTGGGGTTCCACCAGTGCCAGTGGCTTCCCATTGCCTCTAGGATAAAATATAAACCAGCTCCTCTCTTTGGCTTTTAGAGCCCTGCACAGCCTGGCCTCAGCCTCTCTTTGCAGCTTCGTGGACCCTTCCTGCCCCTTCCCCCCTCTGTCATCCAGGAGAGCTGCCTCCAGGTCTTGGCACTGACTCCCACGTCCACAATGCCCCTCTCTTAACCCCCACCACTTTCTTCTAGACTCAGCTCAGTCACCACCTTCTATATGAAGCCTTTTCTGATTGCCTAGCCCACCAGTGCCCCTTCTCCAAACTACCTTGTGTTCAACTGTTGTGTGCATTTAATCTTCTAGTCTGTGCATATTTTTCTATGTATTTATTGCCTTCTCCATTAGAATGTAAGCTCATTTCATTCTTGGTACTTATATCCCCAGGACCTAGCCCAGAGTTTGGCACATAGTAGGCCAATAATAAATACTTGTTGATTGATCTTGGAGTCCTCGTCTGATTCTTCTCCCCTGCTTCCAACAAAGGGCATGTCTAGGATGCCCAATCAGAATTCACTTCTGAGAGGCAGGGAAGGAGATGGGGCTGGAACGGACCTTCCTGGCCCACAGTCTACCTTCCCATTACTGAGAGGGGAGAAGAGAGGAAGGTCAGCAATACAAAGGGATTTTGATGTCCTAACACAACCCTTTCGCTTCCAGCAAGCACAGTGCTAAGCATTCCTTTATGGAGGAAACATAGGGCCAGCAAGGGGAGGGCCATTGATCCTGGCCCTATTCTAACCCAACTTCACCTAACTCCTTTTGTGACTCTGGGCAAGCCACTTGGCCTCTCTGGGCCTCAGTTTCCTTGGAGGTGTTCTCTGCCCTACTACTCACTCCACTGGAGTGTTGGAACATTGATATATGAAAGTGATCTAGGAAATATTTTGGAGTCATCCAGGGGGATGTCCCTGAAGGGAACTGCCAATTCATTGAGATCATGGATCCTTTTGAGAATTTTTGAATATGCACGTATAAAGTGTATAATGTGTATTTAGGACACACAGGTGGGCTGATCCGGACGATCATATTCAAAAGTAGCTTGTCATCGGCGTTGAGAAATACAGCAAAGGGGTCTGTCCTGAGATAAGAACCATTTATCATATGAAGGAGGAGGTCATACTATGACTCTTCCTCATGGCATGGAGGTAACTGGAGGTACTCACAGGTTATGCTAATAACCTGCAGGCTCTGGCACGTCCTACAAAGCTGGAAAGATTTCGAGAACCAGTTGGCATTGAAACATACACCTGTTGTCTGAAGACCAGCCTTGCTGGTCCAGAGAGGCATGTCACAGGGCTGGCTGACAGGAGGTGAATTTTTTGGCCACAGCAAATGATACAACTATCCAAGTCAGAGGTGTTGTATTCAGCACTGGTTAAAGGAATGCCCGTATTGAGGAAATCCTTGAAGTCTTGCATTAGAAGGCCGTGGGTGGGGGTACCTGGAATAGAGAACTCATTTCTAAGGCCATTATAGTCTGTAAGTGAGGAGGGTAGGGGTAGCATCTTGGAGGAAAAAATTTAAATTTACCCCAATACATAAGTAGCATTGAGCACTTCCCATGTGTTCATCTGAGTCCCAGGTCCTTGCTGGTGAGATGGGTTCTTTTCTGACACCTACCCCTTCTCATAGGACTTCATAGGAACTGCTTTAGAAACCAAGCTCACCTCACTCTGGACAGGGAAGAAAACAGACCTAAAGGGAAGGAGAAGTTATTCAGGGTTACATGGGGAGTAAGAGTCCAAGAGACCCAAGCCTTCTGATTGCTTTTCCCACTTCCCCATGCCAAGCCCCCTCTGAGCAGCCAAGATTTGTCTGTATAGCACCTCCCTTTGGTAACCAATCATCCTGGGCTTTGTTCCTTTTCGTTTCTACCTGTGGGACCATCAGAGTTGTCTCATCTGTCCTTGAAGGGTTTATTTATTTATTCATTCTCTCAGAGGACATTCAGTTTTCTTATCCTACTGAGGATGCGGCCTGCCACGTCATTTGGAACTCTGGGGTATGCCCAGTATTCTCTTGGAGAAAGAAGACCCTCAGAGTCAGAAACCTTTGCTTTTGGCATTATTTAGGCCAACTTGGATGGTCTCAGCGGTAACTGCTGAGTGTTGGGAATCCCAGTACATCCTAGGAGAACTGAAGGCCTTCACCTCTGGGAGCTCATGTCAGGCAAGTGGGCAGGTAGACGATTTCTCTCGAGTTTGAGAGTTAGTTTGGGGGTTGGTTGGCTTTTATGGATTTTTATCTTCCATCACATTCCTATGTGTTTGTCACAGTCTGAACTGGGTGGGTCCAACTTGAAAAATCTAATCTGACTAAAGAAGGATTTAGATATATCTTCTGTGATTAATCGCTGACTGATTCTTTGCTCTTATATAGCTCTTCATCCTGTTCGGAACCCTTTCCCCTCTGCAATTTCATCCGTCCCTTATAACACCCCAGTAAAGATCAATAGAGAGGGATCACTATTTCCATCTACTAGATGAGAAAGTGGAAGCCCAGAGCAGGACAGTGACCTGTCCATGGTATACAGCTGAGCTGACCATCTCCCTTCAATGAGTCATTTTATAGGCTGGTAGGATTGTGAGCCCAAGAGACCCTAGACATCATTTGTCCAGCTCCTGCCCTTTGTACTTGAGGAAAGTAGAGCCCAGACAGGGGGTGCTGACTTGCCAGGTGTTAGCGGAACAGTAAGTGCACGTCCTCTGAATCCAAATTCAGTCTTGTTCCTCATTGTTGTATACCCATGAGTGATCATGACCCCAGACCTTTCCTTTCTGCCCCTTTCAGAAGCAGAGACTCGAGCAAGAAAGACAAGCAGTTTGATTCTTGGAAAGTGGAATAGGATATTTCTTATGCTCTCCCTTTGTTCATTTCAGTTGACAAATGTCGATTTTAAGTGCATATTGTATTTAGAGTGTTGTGGGAAGTAGTTGGGCCACAGTCCCTGCCTACAAAGCACTTATACTCTGCTAAGCCACGAGACACATATTACTGTAATAATATACAGTATTCCTGAAAGTGTTAGAAGTGTAAGCAAAGTGCTGTGTAAGGATTGGTAGGTAAGTCATTACCATTGGGAATCCTTCTTCTTGGAACTGGTAGCATTTATAGGATCATAGGATTCAGAGATGAAGAAACTTTAGACACCATCTAATCTTTGTTTTACAGATGAGTAAACTGAGACCCCGAGTTAAGTGACTGGTCCAAGTTCACAGCAACTAGTTAATAAGTGTTAGTGTTGGGGTTTTAACATGTCTTTTGACCTCCAATCTAGTCTTCCTTCCCCTACATCATGCCTTGTATGAGCTGAGCCTTAAGAGATGGTAGGAATACAACAGGTGAAGGAAAGGCATCAAGGACACCTGAGGCATAGGGAACAGCAAGTGAAGGTGGGAGGAACATCTGGTACGTGTGGAGCCCAGTTTGGCTGCAGTGAAGAATTTCCTGGAAAAGCCTGGTAGAAGAAGAGGCTTAAAAGGTTAGGGTATTGTCAGTTTGGGGAGGACCTTGAATTTTAAGTGAAGCTATTTGAACTTCCAAAGAAAAGCAACAGGGAATCACTGAGTACTTTTGAGCAGAGAGGTGTCAGGTTCTGTTGAACTTCCTGTCCATCCCCCTCTTAGGCCTCTGACCAGACCAGGGAGCAGCAAAGATGAGGGATCCACCTGGAGAAAGAAGTAGAGAGAGAGAGCCAGTGGCTTTTTGGAAGCCTCTAGGAAAGTGGCAGGAGGGGCAGAGAGCATAAGGACCCGTTCTTGAAAGCCTTTGGGAATACGTTGGGGTTTGTCCCCCTATGTGCAGGGGCGAGAGAAGAGAGGGATCACCAGTTGAGAGAAGAAATCATAGAAAGTTCACGTTGAAGGAGACCCTCAAGATCTTGTCCTTGTTTTCATTTTACAGAAAAGCAAACTGAATCCAGAATGGTGAGCTGGCCTCCCCAAGGTGGTACAGGGAGGAGAGCAGAGCTGGGGGAGCCCTTCCTTAGTCTGCCCCCTCTGTGGCCCCCTCTGCCAGGAAGCTTCCCAGTCACCCTTCTCCAAGTGACCCTGAGCTTTTCACTCTTTGTTCCATGGGAAAGAATGATCTTAGCCTCCGGGTTTCTTCAAAATTCAGTTCTGGCATCTTTTTGTAAGAAGGGGCTCCACGTCTACCTCCCTGTCCCTCTCGGCTTCTCTCCAACCTTACCCTGGTGTGGGGAGTATTACCTTCCAGTATCTATCCTGGTGCAGTGGTGGATAACAGAAAGACTCCTGAATTGGAGCCAAAAGACTTGGATGTGAGTTCCAGCTCTAATGCTAGCTAGCTAGGTGACCTTGGGGAAGTCATTAACTGGCTCTGACCTTCAGCTTCCTGAAAGGGTTGTTGTAAGGAGAGGGCTTTGTAACCTTTACAATGCTCTAGAAATGTGAGGGACTGTGAATATTGTTATTGGGACCAGATGGCATCTTGCTAGCCTCTGGGCCCTCCTCCTTTTGCCACCTCTTATGAATGCCTCGGGAGCCTTCCCCCCCTCCCC
This sequence comes from Phalanger gymnotis, assembly GCA_028646595.1. Lineage (NCBI taxonomy): Eukaryota > Metazoa > Chordata > Mammalia > Diprotodontia > Phalangeridae > Phalanger > Phalanger gymnotis. The sequence goes on along the minus strand of CM053622.1, from coordinate 61,808,115 downwards.
ACCCCAGCCCCAGGCCTCCATTTCCAGACTCTCATCTTAACGACAGAAAGGAAAGAGGGAGGAAAAAAAATTATATACACATGAACGTATAAAAATTAGTTTAGGATGGTTGCCAAGAACAGCTCAGAACGGCCAGGCATTGTGGGTAATTCATTGTAGATTACCATAAAAGCTGGAGCTTGGAGCCCCAGCCCAGGGGCCTTTTGTTTAAGATTCTGATGAATATATAATCTGCTCTGCTCCGAGAGGCCTTCCCAGCAGCTGCCACAGAGAGCCTGAGGTCCCCTTTTGTCCAGCCTCCTCCTCCTGTCCCGTGCCCTGCCCTGCCCTGGCTGGAGCAGGGCACAGCCTTGTTATCCCGAGATGGAATCGGGACAAGTGCCGGTACTCACCTATTCAGCATGGCCCCGTTTCCTGTAGGCTGGCCTCTACCTACGTTTTCATTCTTATCTCCCATGTTCATCCCATGCTCAATCTTCTAAGCTAGTCTTCCTTTCTCTCTGTCTGCTTTGCACCATTGCTTACTTAAAGCCTTCTTTGACAAATCCATCCCCCTGGACCCCGCCCTCCTCTTAAAGACACTTTCTTCATATCATTCAGTAGATCACTTTGTACGGGACAGAATTTTTAAATAATAGGAGAGACATCCTTAAGAGGAACAAAGTAAATTTATTTCACAGACTTTGCAAGATTTGGGCACACCTCCATAATGGAGGAGGTGAGGTAAAAGGGGACCTGTCCTAATTTATGCTCTTAATGAAAAAGATTCCCACCCACTTCTATCCCTTCTCACCATTGGCTGGGAGGTGGGTTTACAGTCTAGGTGTGAAAACTACACAGAGGACCAAGGTTGATCTGGTCCATTCAGATTTTTCCCTATCAGAACTCAACTGCTAGGGTGGCGTCTGAAAGTCTAGGAGAAGAAATGGGGTGGGGGGGGGGAGAGACCTTCCTGGAGCAGAGAACAAATAGCTCACAGGAAGTTCATTATCTTCTAACATCTGAGAGAGAGGGAAAGGGCATGCCTTCAGTTCCAGGCCCTCACCTTCCAAAATCACAAAGCCAAATCAAATCCCAAAACCTCTCCATTAAACATACCCTGTGAAGTCTTCACAATTATCCATCCCATTCAACTTTAACTTATGAAAATTGATTAAGTACTGTTGTATTTACAGCCCTGGACTGGTCAGGGGGAATACTGTGATAAAATGACAATCCCCGACTTAGGGAGCTCACAGTCTATTGGGGATGAGTGCCTGAACTAGGTAAGCTAGTCTCCATGATACAAGGGAGAAAATGAAGCTGGGATCCAAGGAGAGAATCCAGCAAAAGACTTCAAGACTTTTTGAGAAAGGGAGAACAATTTCACTTAAAGAATCAGAGAACCAAAGGATTTGAAGCTGAAATGCCAAATTATCCTTCATCCTCAGGTCTTCTTCAATCCCTTTTTTCTCCTTCCTTTCTTTTTTTCTTTGTCCCCCCTTCTGTCTTTCTCCTTCCCTCTCTCTCCTCTCTCTTTCCCCCTCTCTTCTCTCTCCTTCCTTCTCTCTTCCTTTTCTTTCTCCTTGCCTCTCTTTCTTCTCTTTCCTTCTCCCTCTTTTCTGTCCCTTTCCCCCTCTCTTCTTTCTCCTTCCCCACTTCTCTTCTTTTTCCTGTCTTTTCCTCCTTTCATTTGCCCTCCACCACGTTCCCTAATCTCACCCTTGCACTCCAGTTTCATCTCACCAAGTGCTTGCTGGACATCTCCATCCGGATTTCCATTAGGAACTCAAGACTCAGCATGTCCAAAACAGAACTAATTCTCTTCCCTCTAAACATAGCCTTCTCCAGACTTCCCTGCTTCCTCTCTGTTACAGTCTATCAGTTGTGCCTTGATGCACCTCATCCCCTTTTCTCCATCCATATTCTGCTCCTCCCCCGACACACTCAGTGAAGGCTCTTGTCACCCAACACTGGGACAGTTCTGATAGCCTGATTGACGAGCCTGCTTCTAGTCTTTCCTGTCTCTAATATGTCCACACTCATCCCAAGGTCCCACTCTTCCCACTCTTCCCACCTCTAGCCATATTCCTCCCCCACTCAGAAATCTTCAGGAGTCCTGGCTGCCTCCAGGATAAAGTACCTCCCCAGTGTGGTTCCAGCTTTCCTTTTCCAATGGTTCCAGCCCTTTTCACATGATATTAGCTCTTTCTCAAAGCAACATTCTGTCTCCTGCTTCCCTTCTTGGCAGGGCACATTCACTGTGTCTAGTGGGGAGCTCACTCTTCGTCTAGGCTTCTCAGAAGGTTAGGTGACACTACAGTCATTCATTAATTGCATGTAAATATATTAAGCTACTTAATAAGGAGAGGGCTACCTGCCTACTCTGTTCAAGGCACTGTGCTAGGGGCTGGGAATATAAAGACAAACAAAACTGCTAGTCCCTGTCCTCCAAGAACTTAGAGTCTGCTGGGGGTGGGGGGAGGGGATACAAGATGTACCCAGATAAGTGCAAGGTAAGAAGAGAGCAGTGCATCAGAAAGGTTTCTAGAACAGGTGGCACCTAAATTAAGCTTTTTAAAAGATAAACATTCTAGTCAGTGGCAGAGAGGGAGGGAATACATTCTAGGGACGCAGGACAAGCCTCTTCCAAGGCATGAGGCAGGAGACATGCTGCCATACTCAAGACACAATGAATAGCTTTGTTTGGCTGGAATGTAGTGGGGGGGGCAGGAGGAGGCAGGGGGATGTCCAGAAGGGTGGAGGGGAGGGAGGCAGGGGGATGTCCAGAAGGGTAGGCTGAAAATCTTTTATCTTACAGACAATAGGGAGCCACCAGAGTTCCTTCAGCAGGGGAATGATGTAGTCATAAGTGTACTTTGGCAATGTTGGCAGCTGTGTGAGGCTGGAATGAGGTACCCTCTGCGCCCCCAGTTAGTCTTTTCTCTCTTCTTCAGTCATCTTTTAAGGACAAATGGGTGTCTGTATTGTCTTCTTCACTAGAAATTCCTTGAATTGTCTAGTTTCAGTAGGCTCTAAGCTCGAGGGCAGGATTTTCAGTTTACTTTTATGTGCAGCACCTAGCACATGGTGCATCATAAATACGTGTTGAACAGAATTGGAACAAAAGATGGGTTGGTTGCTTGCAGTCACAGACCAGGGGCTTTTCTATGGCCCTGGATGAGTGTGGCATGAAATTTCTTCGCTCCTCAGAACTGCTAACTAGGAGCTCTTTTATATGAATGATTAGTACCTTGGGCTAGTGCCAGTGCCAGGCTGATGTTGGGGACACTTTGAAGCCTCACAGTCTTCTCCCGGAGTCACTCCACTGCCCTGCGTCCTGCTAAAGCTGTCCTTAAGCCATTCTTTGGGACAGACGCGTTGTCCCCTGTGCCTGCTCCCTTTGAGCATGGCTGCTGCTGGCAGGGTTGGGCCCAGGGCAACTTATGGCTTTTACCCAGCACAACCAGCTGCTCTTAGTATCTAAATCTCCTGGGTTTTTGAAGATGAATGGTTTCACTTAAATCTGTTTGAAAAATAATAAAATTAATCAGAGTGTCATCAGCCCACCTTCATTGTGGTTTACTGATAAGCATCCCTAATCAGGGAGTGATCTCTAGACTCTGCCAGCAGTTTCTGGACACACACACACACACACACACACACACACACACACACACACACACACACACACACACACACACACACACAGAGTTGCCTGGCTCACAGAATGGCAAACGGTTTGCATTGTTTCTGAAGCTGCTCCACTGGCCATCTTTTCCCACAATCCTTTATTTCATAGGTTACCATCTTCCAACCACAGTCACAACCCTGCCACTTTCACCTAAAAAAAATGTCCATCAAACAAAGGGGTCTTGGTGAAGGAATGAGAGAGTCAGACACATAGAAATCAAGTCATCCCCAGCCAATTCTTTGACCTCTGTCAGTCTTGGGAGATCTCTCAGGGATAGAAAAGTGATGAGCCAGCTCATTGAAGCTCTGATCTGAGATAACATACGTAAGCAGGGATCTCTTTTACAGCATCCTAGACAAGAGATCACATAGCCTTGACTTGTGGACTTCAGGTGACATGAGGAAAAGGGTAATGATGTAGAGTTCACTACCACGTGAACCCCACGCGTTCTACCTTTCACCAGCCCGAGTGCCTAGGCTGTGCATTTGTGCTGCTGCTTCTGTAGTGTGTCCTTTGTTTTCAAAGAGGACCAGCGACATCATAGGTTGACGTTTCGACTTGTGTGTGAATTGGATTTTTCTTTGTGTTGAACTGAAGTTTGCCTCCCTGGAATTTCCTTCCATTGGTCTGTCTCCATTGGTCTTCCTTGTACCTCTAAGAACAAGTTCTAGTCTCTTTTTCTGTAATAGCTCTTCAGACATAAGGACTTCGAAGTCTTCTCTTCTCCAGGTTAAAATAGCCTTATTTCCTTCAATCCTTTCTCCCACGGCATTGTCTCTAGGGCCCTCAGCATCCTGATTGTCTTCCTCTAGACACATCCTAGCTTGTTGATTTCTTTCCTAAAAAGGGGTGCCCTGAATTAAATACCATCTCTAGATGTGTAATCCCATAGTCCATTCTGGACCTCTCGGTTTCATTCATCCTAAAAGGCTTTTTGGTTTCTAGCTTCGGTGGTTGGCTTACATTGAGCTTTCACAAGAATCTCTCGATCTCTCTTCACATGAATTGTTATCCCCCCTCTCACTCAATCTTCTACTTGTAGAGTTGGTTTTTTGACCCCAAGCGTGGAACTTTACATTTATCCTTAGTTTCAACATAAGAGATCAAGTCCATCATTCTGACTTGTTGAGACCCTTTATAAGTCCTGGCTTTGTCATCTGTGGTATTAGCTATCCCTCCCAGCTTTATCCACTTCATAAATGAAAATGGTTTTTTATCCATGGAAATGACCCTTGAGAAGATGCATTGCTATATCTGCCTTGCTGTTGCAGCCTAAGGACCATGGGGCTAGAGCTGAACCTCTTACCTATTTTATCTCTCCCTTGAGAGTGTGTGTGCCTTGAGAGCAGGGTCGTAGCTTCATTTTTCTGTCCGTATCCCCATCACTTAGCACAGTGCTTGGCACATAGTGAGGCATGCTTTTTTCTTTCATTCATTTCCTGATGTCTCTCTGGGACATGTTAGGCAGTCAGCTGGCTTTCTGGAATGTTAGTCCACATTAATACCCTAGAACTTAGAGTGGCCCAGACTGCTAACTAGTCCCCTCCTCTTCCAGTGTTGTCCTATTTTTTCCTGGTTATGCATGGAATGCCAGAGCCAGAAGGAGCTATAAAACATTGTCCAAGCTGGAAAATACACTGGAATATAGAATTTTATAAAGAGTGTGGTGTAATATATAGTATTAGACTTGAGGTGGGTCAGGAAGTCCTAAGGACCGTAGACATCCAGTCTAGCTCCCTGATTTTCCTCCTTCTCATCTGACTGCTCTTTTCCAGTCTAAGGCCCTGTCCTGGGCCCTCTTCTTTCCTCCCTCTATACATCATCTCCCATGGTCTCTTCTGACCTCCAGTATCCCATCCCCAACTGTCTATTAGACATCTCCAGCCGGATGTCCTATAGACTCTTAAACTCAGCATGTCCAAAATTGAACACTGAATTCATCATCTTTCTTCCTAAGCGCTCCTCTCTTCCTGACTCTCCAGTTATAGTAGAGGGCACCACCATCGTCCTAGGGCCCACCTTGGTCCAGGCTCTCATCACCTCATGCTGGGACTATTGCGGTAGCCTGCTGGTTGGTTTCTCTGCCTCAAGTCTTTCCCAACTCCAAGCAATCTTCCATTCACATATCAAATTGATCTTTACATACAAGCCTGACCATGGTACCCTCCCCTATTCAATAAACTCACGTGGCCCCCTCACCTTCAGGATCAAATATGAAATTCTGTTTGGCATTCAAAGCCCTTCATGAGCCAGCCCTCTCCTACCTTTCCAGTCTCCTTACACTTTCTCCCACACCACATCCTCAGCAGCAGTGACCCTGTCCTCCTGGCCCTCCCTCCAACCAGACACTCCATCTCCCAGCTCTCTGTGTTCACTGTTTGATCCCACTCCGGGAATGCCCTCCTTCCTCATCTCTACTGCCTGGCTTTCCTGGCTTCCTTCAAGCCTTGCTAAAATCTTCTACAAGAAGCCTTTCCTGATCCCCTCTGATTCCGGTGCCTTCCCTCTGTGGATTACTTCCAGTTTATCCTGCCCATGGCTTGTTGTACACAGGTATTGGCATGTTGACTCTCCCAGTAAGCCATGAGCTCCTTAAGAGCAGGGACTACCCGCTGCCTTTCTTTGTAGCCTAGCACATAGTAGGTGCTCAAGAAATGCTTGACAGAAGAGGACCTTGAGACCCAGAGAGAGGAGTCGGCATGGCATAGTGGCTCAGGAAGATGGGAATTCCAGCCCCCATCTCAGACACTTAGGAGCCAGAGGTGTCCTGGGGGAGTAACTTCACCTTTCTGTGTAAGATGGAGATGACCTCAAAGGGTTGTCTACAGAACGTGTAAGGGCTGTGCGGACCTTAAAGTGATATTAATGGTCCCCTTTAGGCCAGCTGGAAAGGACCTCAGAATGGAGGGATCCTCTCACCTAGAGTCAGGCAGCAGCTGGGAGTTGTTGGAGCAAGGACTCCAACAGCCTCCTCCTTTATTTCTCCTTTCTTAGTATTTCTTACCCTTCTTTTTTGCCAAAGAGGAGGCTGTGCTTGCTAGAAGCTGAAAGGAGGACCTTCCTGGTCCACTTGGCTGGCTCTCTGCCTCTGAAGAGGCTCGGCTTTTCTGTCCTAGTAACTGGGAGCCTGGACACCTGGGCCTGATCCCAGCTCTGCCCGCTGACTCACTCTGTGCTGAGGGGCAAGTTTTTTTTCCCATCTTTGCACCCGTTTTTCCATCTGTAAAACAGGATAATCCCTGACTTTTCTGTCTGGGATAGTGTAAGGACAGAAGGACAGTGACATCCAGTTGGAGTGTAAGCTCTTTGAGGGTAGTATCTATCTCAATTTGTTTGTATCCCCAGTGTCTTAAGCTTGGTAGGGAGTTTTGACATTCATGGAATTGAGTTTGGAAGGATTGTTGCCCTCATTAGCCCTGGCTTCCAGAGTTTCCTAGGCTGGCTGTAGATAGAAAATGCAGTGTTTAGAACAGAGACACCTGGCTCCCTGGCCAAGAGGCTTCTTGGCTTTTATGACCAAATCACTGTCCTTGTTAACATCCCACAGTATTTGTTAAATGCCTTTGGAAAGCTAAAGAAAGGGTGCCTGTCTGCAGCTTAGAACTACAGAATGTTAAAGCTGGTGGGGAGAGAGGAGGTCATGTAACCCTCCCCTACCCTATTTTATAAAAGCACAAACTTGGGGCCAGAGAAGTTAAGGGGTTGGTGCAAGGTCACAGAGCCAGTTAATGGGGAGCAGGGGCCCGAACCAGAGTCAGCCCACCACCGTACAAGGCAGTGTTTTCCCTCTGAACTTAAGCATCACCTAAAACGAGACTTTCTTTATAGAAGGCGGAATAGAAAAAGAGGATTGCATATGAAACTGCAGATCTCTAATGGGCAGCTTACTTTCCTTTTTAAGTACATAAAACAACCAGCAGGTAACTTTCAAAGCCGTCCTGCTAGTCTATGTTTCCTTTTTAAAACGTGCATTTGAAAACAATGCTTCAGTGACCCCTTTTCTTTTCCTTTGGCACCCCTATTGCTAATCTCTCTCTCTTCCTATCAGTTCCCTTCTCCCCATTCATTGGAAAAAAAGAAAACCAAAGTCCTTGCAAAAATATATATAGTCAAGCAAAACAAATATTCCCCTTGGTAGGGCTCTTTCCTCAGCCTGAGTGCAGACCCACAGATTCTTGCATGGGAAGGGGTCACCTGATCCAGGCCCTACCTGAGCAGGCATCCCATCTACAGGAGCCCCAGCAAGCTAGTCATGCAGCCTCTACTCCGAAGACTTCTAGTGGCAATGAACTCGCCGACCATTCTACGTTTGGACTGCTCTGACTTTTAGCAAGTTTTTCCTCACATCAAACTAAAAATCTCTGCAACTTGTACTGCCTTCCTGAGCAGCTCTCATTTCTTCGCCTGCCTTCTCCCAGAGTCTTCTTCTTCAGGCTGAAATCCCCAACTCCTTTAGCTGCTCGTTGTAGAGGAGGGTCACCAGCCCCTTGTCCTTCTTGAGAGTCTTCCTCTTGAGACCTCCCCCAGCCTCAGTGTCCTGTTTCAGAATGCAATGTTCCGGAATAGGAAGGCTTTTCTCTTCTTGGAATGAGGAGACCTGAGTTTGATTCCTTTCTCAGCCGACTAGCCGTGGATCATGGTGGGGAAAGGGCTTCAACTCTGAGCCTCTGCTTCCTCTGCCCTCCCCATCTCACATAGATCTTGTTAGAAGAAAGCATTTTGTAAATTTTGACGCCCTTTAGAAGCTTGGGTTTTATATTCAAGTGGGAAAAGAAATGGAATCCCGCATTGAGCTGAGGCTAGAGCGCCACCTCCGCCACTTTTGTACATTGCACATTGGCTAACCACCGGTGCCTCGAGCTTCTCATGTGTCAAATTAGGGGATTGGACTAGTGACCTCTTCTAGTTCTAGAGATCCTATGACCCAAGCTTCATAGCCCATCATTATCTGATTCCTTAAGACAGCTTTCAGCTGAAGGACAGAGGGGATAAAGCTGGAGCTCAGAATGCTGGACCTCTGATTCTTACCTCAGTTTTCCCACTCTGGAGAATGGAGAGCCAGTGACTTACAGGCAGGAAAACAAGGACATTTTGTTGTTGTTGTTAAAGGAAACTCAAGGCTGGTCGTCAGCAAGCATGCGTTAGTGATCTGTCCCCTGGAGAGAGAGCTGCCCTAGGTGGAATGGGAGCCGGAAATGCATTGGCCATTAAGCAGTTGTCTCCTGCAAATAGGAGATGGAAGCCCTGGCATGGGCCCAGTCTAGCCTCAGACGGGGGCTCAGGAGCTCAACGAAGCTGGAATTAAGAAAGAAGAGAAGCTCTATTTCTGTCTGGCCTCTTCTTCCCCCATGTTCAATATTTGATCATTCCAGAGTAGTGTGTCTCTCTGGGCTAAGCACCAAGGTCTGAGGCAGGGGTGGGGGTGGGGGGGCAGGTTGGAGTCAACCCATAGAACCTTGCTGCCGCCTGTCTCCCATGGAAGCTGGAGCCACTGTCCCCAGCCATTCATCAAGTCTCAGCCTGTACCCCCCAAACATCTTTATAATTGATGTCTCTAGGAAGGATGAAAGAGAACACGGTTTCTGACCTTGAGGTCAGGAGGACTGGGCGGGTTGCCCAGAGCTAGCAAGTAAATCAGATCCCTGGTGTGATGGAAATGAGGCGGTGGGCTTACTAGATAGGCCCCAGGCTCTTTTCTCTCTAATCCTAAGTGGCCACCACACCAGGTGATACTCTTCTTGCAACCTGTTCCTTAGTGAGTCCAGTCATTGGGCAGATGCTGTGATTGCCATCTTAGATACTGAGGCAGATACCGAAGCACTAGGTTTGGAACCAAAGGACTTGGTTTCAAATGCTGCCTATTATTCCCTGGGTAACCTTAGGAAACTTAGTTCTCTGAGCCTCAGTTCCTTCTTTTGTGAAATGAGGATTTTGGATGGGACAATTCCATTTCAACAAGTAGCTACTTGTACAGAACACTCTATTAGGTGCTGGGGGAGACACAAGATTTAGGTAAGACATGGGTCATTTGATGCACAAAGTATACCGAGTATATTAGAGAAATACAATATAAAGAACCCTGAGCATCTAGGGGGAAGTCCCTAAGTGATCCCTAAGGTCACAAAGATGGCTAAGAGGCAGTTAGGTGGCGCTCTAGATAGAGCACTGGGCCTGGCTTCTGGAAGACCTGAGTTCAAATCCAGCTTCAGACACTTACTAGCTGTGTGACCCTGGGCAAGTCATTTCCACCTCTGTCTGCTCAAGTTTCCTCCTGTGTAAAATGAGGCTGATGCTAGCACCAAGTTCCCAGGGTTGTTGTGAGGCTCAGAGGGGATAATAACTATAAAAGGGCTTAGCACAGTGCCTGGCGCGTAGTAGGTACCATAGAAATGTTGGGTTAAGACGATGGCTGATGATCCCATGATTGCCCTACAACTTGCTGAAAAGCCCTCCCCCTCTTCCTGAAGGCCTCCGGCGTCGTCATCATTTCAAGGGCTAGCCCTTAGATTGGAGAAGATGGTGGATCATTTGGCAACCCCCTAACAGTGTCAGCTCACCAGAGGCAGGGGCTATGGCTGACACATTGTCCTCCTTGTATCCCATCACCTTGCAGAGGTGTCCTTTAAAAGCTGATGGTACTCCGATGGAAAGAGACGCTTCTCTAGCGAATGGTCTTTTGGCTGGAAAGGAGGTTTCTATAATGGCATAGGGCAGCTTCTACAGTGGGTGTACTAGGGCTGGGAAAATTCGGAGGCTCTCAGTGTCCCTTGGAGACCGGCAGAGGGCACCACCTTCCCTGCAGCTGTGGCCTTGCCCAACACCCCTCCCCTTCCCCCCCCCCACTCTGGGTTCCCTGCCTGCAAAGGAGAAAGTTGGGTCTTCTCGCTGGTGCTAGCATCTGTTTTCAAATGAATTGTGGAGAGAGAAGCTTTCCCTCCTCTGGCCCTCCCCTCCCCATGCACAGCAGGGATGGGGGTGGGGGATAGGGAGCGGGAGGTAGGGGGTGAGGGCTGGAGGTGGGAGCCGACAGAGGATGGAGGGAGGGGATTTGAAGACAGTCCCTGGGGGTCACCCCTCCTGGAGCCGGGGCAGCCTCTGGCCTGACGTCGGCCCAGCTACAGAAGGAAGCTCAGCCCGGCCCGACTCTGAGCCCCGCTTCCCCAAGCCCTGCCCTCCCTCATAGAGGGGGATTCTCTGAAGTCTCTTTCTAGTGGCCCTGGCAGGGAAAGGAGGAGAGTCGGCCCGTTTCCTAGCAACGAGGCTGGGGACCGCTGCTTTGTCTGTGTCTGGTGCCCCAGGAGAAGAGCAGGCTGCATTTCCTGCTTGCCCTTATCTCCCCTCCTCATCAGGGCCTGGTCAGCTCCTCCTTTCCCCAGCAGGCTTTTACTGTGCCCTTCCTGTGCTATGAGGTCCTGGGAAGCCGGGACCCAGATTCAAGTCCATTTTACTGCAGGGTCCCAGGCTGGAAGAGCTGCAAGGCCCTTCAGGGTCATCTCTGTGGTGAAGTGATTAACTCTGAGTTTCTTTCCACGGCCTCCTTCTCCTCCGCTATAAAATGAGCACGTTTAGGGGGGAAGCGCTTGGTTGTGGTGGGACCCCAGCTCTCTTGTGACTGCTTGGGTAATTTGGGCCGAGTCCCAATCCCTGGGTCCCTCCTGGCTCCCCATCTTCTTCTCAAACTGCATTGTTGGGGCTGGATTACGGAGGGTGATTAGGAAGAAGTAGTGATCCACTCCAAAGCCCTTGTCTTATGAAGGAACAAGTAAAGTCCAGACAATGTGATCTGTCCATGGTCACACTTCATAAGTGTGCAGGTCAGAGGTGAGGGGTGGCATTGATACAGCACTTCCAGGCCGTCTCATTTGATCCTCACAACAATACTGCAAGGCGGGTGCTCTTTTTCTACCTACTTTACAGATGGAGAAACTGAGGCAGGGAGCAATTAAGTGACTTGCCTAGGGTAACACAGTAGGTGTCCGAGGACTGATTTAAGCTCAAACTGACTCCAAAACTCTATCCACCTCACCCCCTAACTGCCTAGATCCACCGATAATCCCAGACCTTCATGGTAGGTGAGGGTTTCAACCCTTCCTTCCCACCAATTCCCCTTACCGTTATCCAGTGCCAAAAGGAAGGACTTCAATCTCCACCTGCATTTCATTCTCATGGACAGCTACCGCTGCTACCCCAGTGGGAAGCCAGCAGGCAGCCATGGGTAAGGGGATGAACCCTTCCATGGACAGTCAGCTGTTTGGAAGAGATGCCTAACTAGAGGATAAGGAGAGGTTGGCAGTGGAAGGTGGTAGGGAGAAACGTGCCCTGGGAGAGGAGGGACTGAAAGGGTTTCGTCCTAGAGTGTTCTGGTGCCCACAGGGGCGCTGTTGTATCTGTGGGTGTATGGCAGGGCATCCTGCTAAGTGCCTATAGTCACCCACTGTGCTAGACAGAGAAGCTGTATCTGTCTGCCAGGATTGGGAGGGAGGGGCTTGGGGAGCTGACTCAGAGTGCCTAGCTCCTGAGTAGGCATTGAGGAGGCCCTGAGGGCAGCCAAGGAGCCCCCCAGGGAAGGTGAGCAGGGGCTGCTGGACCTGAAGTGGGAGAGAAAGGCCACTCAGAATGAAGGAGGCTTCGATGGGGAGGCTTCTGGAAAGGACACTGAACAGGAGGCAGAGGATCTGCTTTGATACCTCACTTTCCTGGCTTAGGCCTTGGGAAAGTCACTTCCCCTCTCTGGGCCTCTGTTTCCCCATCTTCAAAATGGGGGTAATACTCGTACTGGCTCACAAGTTGAGGAAAGCACTTTGTAAACCATAAAGTGCTATATGAATGTACACTTCTTTGTGTCCAGGACATGCCAGAGTTGGGGTGGACCTCACCTATTGTGAGCCTGTAGCTCTCTGAAGAAGAAGCTCCTAACTCAGGTGGGTGGGTGGGTTTTAAAATAACTATTTGATTTTCATCCTTTCGACATCTCTAGAATCCTGTACAAATTAAACCTGTTTTTTTTTTAATTAAAAAAAAAGTCCTCCAGTAAAATTCTTCTTTGTTGCCTCATCCTGACATAAATAAAAGTGACTTTGGATTCTTGCCAGTGGATTGAAAGCTCTAGCAAGAAAGGCATCCGGGCTTGTTTCTATCTGTTTTCTGAGGTGCAGGTCACACAGGTTCCAACCACCAGAGCTTTTGCCATCAGAGAATGAATTTTCTTTTGTCCATAGCTGTCTATGAAGGCTTGGGGAAAGCCACCATCTGCATCAGTGGAAGGAGCACAGATAAAACCGGAGAGCCTTGAAATATTGAAGTAATAAAAAGGGCCAAAAGGAAAGACTCAGGACAATAGGCCTGTAGGCCCAAACCAGTTACTGACCCTACTTTCCACCCTTTTATGGAATTTTACATCAATTTTCAGTCCCTAGAGATTAAGATAGATTTGTGTTGACCAGATCTGAGGACAGACTGTAGATTCGTGTGTGTGTGTGTGTGTATTTATCTATTTATCCATCAGTCTTTTTCCAAAACCACAGTATAAGCATGTTTCCTCATCATCAGCTTCTTTCTCACTGACCATTCCATTTCTTGATGTGAATGCTGTTTCCTTGACGAGTCTGTATCCTTCCTGATGACAAAGACCCCATCTGGTATCCTCCACACAGGCAAGCGTCAGGCTAAAAGTATACAAATGTTCCATAAATGCTTGTATGAAGGAAGAATGGAGTAAGTGAAGTCTGGGGCCATTTAGCATAGGGGCAAATAGTTCTACCTCCCATAGAAATGGGAACTGTTTATCGTTATCACTGCATCAGGATGGTCCTAGGTTTGGTTCTGGACTTCTGGTCAGTGCTGATGGGGTAACCCTAGGGAGACAGCTCATCTTCTCAGTGCCCCCAGGCTGTTCTCTAGAGGTAGTAATTGCCGAAGGGCAGCCTCTCTAGGAGTCTGCCCACACGAGGAAGTCACAGATCTCGGCACAAAATATTATGATTGAGGGCTAGAGATGGGAGACTGTCTTGTCCCCTATAATACCTATTACATAACTATGTCTTATCCCTCCTAATGCCTATTCCATGGATCAACAGTAGTTGATCCATAAGTGTTAGGGTCCAAAGTGTTTCACGGGATATAGAACTAGAAAATTTAAACCAACCCTCTCATTTTACAGATAGGGAGAAATCACACAGCCAATGATTCACAGAGCCCATACTAGAATTTAGGTCCTTTGGTTTCAAATCCATTACTCTTGTTACTATAGAGTTAAGTATTTATATTATTATATATTTATATATATGTGTGTGTGTATATATATTATACATATATATATTATAATTTCCCAATGAAGAAATTTCCTTATCCTTTTCTAGCCCAGCCTAGTAGGTGAGAGGGCAGAGCTGTGTGAGGTCGCTCTGCAAGATGGATGAAGGAGGTGGCTGGTGGGAAGGGCTCAGCCAGACCTGGCCCCTAGTCCCACCCAGCATACCTGGAAGGAAAGATGGGTTGCCTGAACTGGCATCACTCCTCCACTCTCCTGTCTCCACCCAAGGTCTCTTTAAGCCTGTTTGGCACAGGCCCCAGACTTGGCTGCCTGAATCCTTGTAAGAAGCCTGTCCGTCCCAGCCCCCCAACTCCACCCCACCCCAAGGCTCCCTTTTTGCTAACCATGGCCAGGGTAAGGGAAGTGGGAGTCACCTCCCCACAGGGCTGGGCTGCCCAAGGCCATCTCCAGAGAGGCAAGCCTAAGTTTATCCCACAGGTATGGCTCTTAGCCAGCCAAGCGAGTTTGAACAGAGTTAACCCATTGGTAAGCCCTAAGAAACCATGAGCTCTCCCCTTTCTCCTGTTTCAGGGATTAAAGCTAGCCTTTTAAACTAGTCTCTGGGCAAGACTCAGGCTCAGAGCCAGAAGGGAACTTAGAGGCCATTTATTCCAACCCTTCAATATACAGTTAGGGAAATTCAGGCCCAGAGATCCGTCTAATATTATTAGATTTAGAGCCAGATTAGATGTTCAAGGTCATCTCATACAAGCCTCTCACTTTTCAGAGAAGGAAATTGTAGCCTAGAGTAATCAAGTGACTGGCCTAAGGTCACCCAGGTAAGTAGTAGATACCCTTTGACTCTGAATCCAGGTATTCCTCCCTCCCCTCCCCCATGGTGCCCTTCACATAGTGGCTGCTTAATAAATGTTCATTGATTGTTAGTAACTTTTCCGAGTAGTCAGAGAAAGCTTTACAGAACAAACTGTTCTTTAGCTGAGCCTTGAAGGATGGGTAGGACTTGGAAAGGGAAAGAGAGAGGAGGGAAGAGCATGGCATTTTAGGTTGAGCGGGACAAGACCAGAACAGGTAACAAGATGACCTTAGCTGGAGCAGGGCGTGTAGACTTTCTGGACTGGTTTCTAGAGGTCCTTCCTAGAGGTGGCAGGTTAGGTGCTAAGGATGAGGACTACAAGCATTTAATAAATGTTTGAATTAAATTATTCTTAACTCACTTTTCTTTAGAGCTTTCTTTACAACAGCTCTATTGTGCAGTGCAAACATTATCCCCAGACTCAGAGACTTGGAAGTGACTTATTCATGGTCACATACCCGGTAAGAATCTAAGCTAGAATTCAAACCCGAGTCTTCTGATGTCGCCTTGAATTCAAGGAAAGACAGGAAGACCTATTTGCCTTCCAAAAGCCCCATTACTCCTGGTTCCCAGATTAAGCCCCTCTCATTCTCCTTCTAAGAGCTAAGAATAGGAAGAGTCAGAAGGAGAAAGTATTAAAGAGAACAGCAGCCTCAGGCATCCAGACATTGAGGCCTAGGCCAAGGAGTGGCCTGGGAGAACCAAAAGAAGGCCTGCTCCCTAAGGTACTTATTTATAACACTGAAGGGATAGATCCAGTAATCTTGTAGTTTCTTTCCAACTCTGTAGTCTTGTATCTAGAACATGGTGGGAAGTCTTGGGTTGGCTGACGGCAAGGACAACTCTTGTCTCCTTCCTGTATGTCCATCAGGTCACCTAGAAATGGAGAGAAGGCAGCCTGGGGACCTTGTGCCACAGGGATAAAAGTGGAGTAAACAATTTACCCCCTTGTGTATGAGTGCATGTCTGGGTCTAGAGAATGGGAAAACACACACACACACACACACACCATGTTATGTCATCCAGACTAGAGTTTCAGGTCTTAAAACTTCATGTCCTCAACCCTAAGCATCTTGGGAATGCCCTTGCTCTTCTTCCACCTCTCTATGTGAGACCTGGGTTTGGCCCTAGCATTATAGAGTCCTGAGTTTGAAAGGATCTCCCCTCATGGGGGTCTGTTCTAATCCCAGGCACATGTATAAATACCACAAAGCTGTGCATTTCTCACTTGACCATCTCTGGAGTCGGAGTCATCTTGTTCAAATGCCAAGGATGATTCTAGGGGGAGCTTGGTTCCCCCCACCCCCGAGCCTCCTCACTTATGCTGGCTCTCTCAGGGGCATTGTGAGGAGCCCACTTCATAAATGGATGTGCCCAAGTGATCCACGCCTCTTCTCTTTCCTCATGCTCCTATGAGAACAGTTGCCAAATCCCAATGATTCTCTTCCTCTACATCTCTTGCATCTTTCTCCTACTACTCATCCTGCCACCATCTTGATTCAAACTGTCATTGCTTCTCACCTAGATTATTGTAACAGCCCCTGCCCAGTCTTGGTCTTCCTAATGCCTAGGTTTAACCCTGCTCAGAACCCTCCCTTAGAGCTCTACTTCCCCCTGCTTGCTATCACACGGGCCTCCACAATCTCATTCCAACCTCTTTCCAGCCTTCTTTCTCAGCCAGACTAGGTTCTTGTCTGTTCCCGTGCTCATACCTGGAACATGCTCTCTCATCCCTGCCTGGTGAAGTCCTCTTCCTTCAAGACTCAGCTCAGATTATCCCTCCTCCAGAATTCCTTTCTTCATCTCCACCTCTAGCTAAATGTGTTCTCTCCTCAAACTTTCCTAGAATATTTTGCATCTTTCCTTTGCCCGGTTACATTCTATCCTGTATCATGCTTAAACATCCCCCCTCTAATCTAGTGTAACCTGGCTTGTCTTTTATCTTTCTATACCCAGTGCCTAGGCCAGGGCTCTGTACCTAGTGAGGCCTTAATAAATGGAACTGAATATAAATATAGACTGTGGAACTAAATATAAATGTGTATTTTATGTATATAGATATAGATATAGATATAGATATAGATATAGATATAGATATAGATATAGATGAGAGCTCATTATCTACTGAGAGAGCTCATTACATTTTAAAATAAAATTGTATTGATATCTTTTTTTTTACTATATTTCCCAGTATATTCCAGAGAGCCACCCCCTCCTTAAATTTAGCAAAGAATAAAATGAGGAGGGGTCAGCAAAGTGAACCAACCCATCCAGAAATTCCAACACTGTCTATAAGCACCCATAGCACCGCCCCCCCCCAACTCTGCCAACAAGGGAGGGTAGGTATCCCATACCTTCTTTGGGCCCAAGCTTGGTTACAATTCCACAGCATTCATCGGTCCCCTTGGGTTCGGTGTTGCTCTCCTTTACGTCGCTGTGTGTTGTTTTCCTGGCTCCGTTTTCTTCTCTTTGCTTCAGTTCGTATAAGCCCTCCCACTCTCCTCTGTATTCCTGTTCAACATTTCCTAAAACACAGTGAACTCATTACATTGGGAGAGTTTTCAAGGCATTAGGAAGTTCTTCCATATCAAAAACTGCAATCGGCCTTCTACAGAGTTTAGGGTCTAACTAGGGAGCTGAAACCAGCATATGGAGAAAAATCACAAGATAGCCATCCAGGAGATGCCACAGAGATGACACAATTAAGTACCAAAATGGCTCAGGCGGTAAGTGTTGGAGGAGTTCAGAGTTCATCCTTGGGGCTCAGAGTTGTGGGTGAGGGCCTCCTCAAGCAAAATGGCACCAGAAT
The DNA here is from genome assembly GCA_028646595.1 of Phalanger gymnotis. Lineage (NCBI taxonomy): Eukaryota > Metazoa > Chordata > Mammalia > Diprotodontia > Phalangeridae > Phalanger > Phalanger gymnotis. The sequence continues at coordinate 61,790,510 of CM053622.1, read as the reverse complement.
TAGTAAAATATATAAGATACAGGGAGGCCAAGAAAGAGGGGAGGAGGGAAGCTTTCTGGTAGGGTAGGGGATGGAGGACCAGCAGAGCTGAGGTGGGGAGGTGGGAATGCACCCAATATGTGGTAGAAGGCAGTCAAGAGGCAAACCTAGCTGGAGCAGAGGCTGGCAGAGAAGGGGGAGGCAAGCTGAATAACTGTGGCCTGGGCCGAACTATAGAGAAGCTCCACCTCTACGGCAAGGCCGTGAGGTTTGGACTGAGATCTGGACCCTTTTGTGCCTATTTTAAAAGTATCAGAGTTTAGGGGTATCTTTTGTTTTTGAACCAGGGCACCGAAGCTTCCTTGGATTAGAGGTATTGGGAGAGTTGGGCCATTGGGGAGATATGAGAAGAGTTGGGGGCGTGGATACAGCAAATTAGTCATCCTGTGGATCCTCAGCTCCCTTTGCAGCCCACAGGGATATGTTAATAAAGCATCCTTATCTCCCAAAGCCATTTGTTAAAGTTGAGGGTAATGAGGGGGCAAAATGGAGCTCTTTCCCCGAGGATTTCCTCCTCCTTGCTCATTCACCACCCTGCTGTGGTTCTATCTCTGAAGCATTCTCTGGCCCCCTGGCCCCCAGCAGATATGCCTTCTAGCTGAGGCCCAGACTGCATGTAGCCCCATGAGCAGCTGGGTGAGGGCAGAGGGAGCCCCTCTGAGGCATAGTCCTTTCCATCCCTCGAGTGGACGTGGTTCATCCCCTTGCCCTTGGACAGAATGTTTTCTGAGCATCTCCTTCCTCTGCATAGGTCCTTGTCTCAGACTCCGAGTCAGGGAGACCCAGGTTTAGAAGCCAGCTCTCATACTTCTTCGCTGTGTGATGCTGGGCAAGGCCCCTCACGTCTCTGAGCCTCCCTTTGCTCAGGTATAAAACAGGAGAGGCACCATAACGTAATGGAGATAGAGTTGGCCCTGGAGTCAGGAAGACCATAGATTCAAGTCCCACTTCTTATACATGCAGGCTGGGTGACCCTGAGCCAGATGCTTGACCTCTCAGTGGCCCAGGCAACTCTCTGAGACTGTCAGGTTGCATAGAATGTACAGATTTGGCCTGGCAGAGGTGAATTCCCGCCAGGAACACCCTGTGCTGGCAAAATCACAGGTCTGATGGGGGAAAATGGACTCACTAATAGTCCTACAACCTCCCTCACAGGATTGTTGGGAGAAAAGTGCTTTTGTAAATCATAAAAGAGCTATAGGGATGGGAATTATTGTTGTTAGATATGATCCTGTCATCCTCAGTATCATCCCTCACCCGCTTTATTCTAAAGCTATTCCGCATATTCACCTGGTTTCCTTTTACACCAGCCTGAGAGGAGCAGGCTGGACAATGGGGAGTTAGGATCCTGGGCCTGGTTTATTTTATCGTGCTTCTGGAAAGGCTGACATCATCACTACAAAGACCTTCTTCTAACTCAGGGACCTGTCACCCTTTAGTCTGGAGAAGCCTACAGATTCCTTTCTGGAATAATGTTTTAAAATGCATAGGATTGCAAAGGAAACCAGTTATTTTTGTAGAGATCAAAATGGATTTTAAAATAAATTCATAGTCCTCAGGTTAAGAACTCCAGCTCTGACATGAAGAGACTTTGAAGAAATGTTTTCCCACAGGAAAGGGAAGACAATGAAAAGCACCTGCCTGACTTGTAGTATTACAATTCTCTTCCTAGAATATTCAAACCACAAGTAGGCCACTGTGTCCCACTAACCATATCTTCATCAGTCTCCTCACCCCCTCCCCATTCATCATTAACCTAGTTGTAAGACTTAAGTGTCAGCTATCCCACTGATGTCCCGAAGTGTGGTCCAAGCACCTCTGAGGGCCCCTGAGAACCTTTCACAATAATACCAAGTCATAATAATGCTAAGGTGTTATTATACGTACCACATAAAAGATCTTTGAGGTCCTTGATAACTTTTAAGAATATGAAAGGGCCCCAAGACCAAACATAGGAGAACCTGTAGCTTAGCCATACTCCACCTGTGGGAAGAAGATGGCTGTGAGACCTGCTTGAGTGTCCATGGTCTGATTCTCCCCTCCTGTGTACAAGTAATTAAGATGCCCAGCCAGAAAAATGCAGATTACTGAATTGATTCTTCTGGCAGCAATATTCTTCCCATTTGACAGATGAGGCAGCTGAGACTCAGACATGAAGTGTCCTAACATCTTAAGGTGTCCAAGTGATTAAGTGATGGAACATGGTTGAGGTCTTCTGGATTTTTGCCAGCAGGTTCAAATGCTTGTTTCACTCAGGCTCCAAAGCTAATCGCCTTGGTTCTTTGCTAGGATCACAGGTTTGGAGCTAGAAGGGCCTTAGAGGACATGGAGCCCAACCCCATTAGAAATGCCGATTCTGTGTCTGTGGTCTGAGGATATTGGGGAAAGGATGGGCCCACCTTATTGATTTGTAAGAGGCCAGTTTTCCTTTGTTTTTCCAACAATTGTTTATGAACTATAAGTGATACAGGCCTCCTTACTTTGCTCACACAGAGTATTCTGTGTCCTAACTCTGGACATTTTTCCTGGCTATCCTCTAGGTCTGCCCTCCCTCCTCATCTCCACCTCCAGCCTTCCTTTGAGTCTCAGCTAAAATCCCACCTCCAACAAAAACCTTTCCCAATCCCCCTTAATGCTAATGGCCTCCCTCTGTTGGTCACCCCAAGTAAATCCCCCTTATATCTTGTGTGTACATAGTTGTTTGCATGTTGTCTCCCCAGTTGGACTGTGAGCCCCTTCAGACCAAGGACTGGGCTCCGTCTTCTTTTGCTTTGGTTTGGTAGGGGGTTCTGTTTTTGTTTTTTGGGGGGTTGGTTTTGTTTTTGCCTTTCTTTGTATCCCCAGTGCTTAGCGCATACCTGACACACAGTAGGCACTAAAATGCTTGCTAATTGATTCACTGAACTACCTCCCATTTATAAGGCCCTGTCTTGGGGTCCTAGGGAGACAGGAAGATAGGCCATGACCCTGCTCATTAGGCATTTGGCTCCAGAGAGGAGGAAAAATCCAAGTTAGGCTTTGAGGGGAAGGAGGGGCTTCAGAAGGCTGTACCTCCTCGAGGGCAGATCTCCCCCAGCATCGGCACATGGTGGGTAGATGTCAAGTGCTTGTTGAATTAATACATCAGAGAAAGAGGTAACCACAGAGTGGAGATATTAAGGGAAGCCAGCTAGCAGTCTGGGACAGAACTATTTCCCTCTGAATATGGAAGACGATTGTCTAGAATCAGCAGTTTGAAAAATTGACCTAGTTTATGAGACAACATCCTCTCTTTTTCATAAGGTCATGGATCTCTCAGGGACCTCAGAGGTCATTTAGGCCAACCCCCTTGTTTTACAGATGTGGACACTAAAGCCCAGGAAGGCTGTCACTTGCCCAGGATCACCCACGTAGTAGAATTTGAACTCAGGTTCTCTGACTCCAAATCCAACCCTGGAAGTTCTTTTGGCCCATTCTCTTTCTCTTTCACCTCTAATTCTGTTTTCTAGAAGTCTAAAGGGGCAGCTAGGAGGCGCAGTGAAGTCAGGAAGACCTGAGTTCAGATTCTGCCTCAGACACTAGCTGTGTGACCCTGAGCGAGTCACTTCACCCTGTTTGCTTCAGTTTCCTTATCTGTAAAAATGAGCTGGAGAAGAAAATGGCAAATCACTCCAATATCTTTGCCAAGAAAACCCCATGGAGTTCACAAAGAGTCAGACACAACTGAAACAACTGAACAGAAGTCTAAAATATTATTTTGTCCTTAAAAGAAGTGTTGTTTTATATCATCTTTCTGCAGAGTCAGATTTGGATTCTAGTCCTAGCTCCGCCACTGAATCAGACCCTTCCCCCTCCCTTGGCCTCAGTTTCTCCATCTGTAAAATGAGAGAGCTGGACCACATAATTTCTAAGGTCAGTCAGTGACACATTGCAAAAGTGAAATCAACAGGTCTTGGTAATGGATTGGATATGGGGGGGGATGAGAGATACTGGGGAGTCACAGATGACGCTCAAGTTTCAAGCCAGAGGGACTGTAGTGTGGTGCTGCCCTTGACAGTAATAGGAAGACTACGGGTGGTGGGAGGTCAGAGGGAAAGATGATGAGTTCCATTTTGGACATGGTGAGTATAAGATGTCCACTGGAATCCAGTTTGAGGTGTCTGAAAGGCAGTTGGAGATGTGAGATTGGAGGTCAGCAAAGAAGGTGGGACAGGACAGGCAGATTTGAGAATCATCCACATAGAGATGTAATTAAATCCATTGGAGCTGATGAGATCACAAAGCAAGACCGTATGGGGAGAGAGAAGAGAAGAGAAGAGGGACCAGGACAGAACCCTGAGGGACACCTCTGGTTAGAGGGCATGATCTGGAGGAGGATCCAGCAAAGGAGACAGAGAAGGAGCGGTCAAGCATGTAGGAGGAGAACCAGGAGAGACCTCAGACTGAAGAGAGTATCAAGGAAGAGATGGTGATCAATGGTGTGTCAGGCTGCAGAGAGGTCAGGGAGAAGGAGAACTGAGAAAAGGCAGCTAAGACATCATTGGAACCTTTGGAGAGAGCAGAAGGGTGAGGTTGGAAGACATCCTTCTGACTCTAAGATTGTCTGAGTCAGTATTCCTGTGATTTGATGACGAATTTTTTTCTCCACTAGGCTATGCTGCCTACCTCCTCAGGGAGTGAGGAGCTCTGAACAACTTCTTTCTCTGACAGGAAGTCATTTCTTAGATCTGGCTTAACCCTTTCCTGCTGCTGTTTCCGATTACTTCCTCCCATGCCTCCAGAGTAATAGAGAAGGGCAGCTCCCTGGTGTTCTTTCAGTGGGAATCAGGGCTCTTTATAAAGTGGCAAATGACCCCATTCTGGGCCCTACTGGTGGTAAGATCCCCCCAGACTGCGGCTAGAAGGCCAGCTGAAGATAAGGCCTAAAGAGGGTATCTGAAGGCTTGGGCCACTTGGCTTTATATTTAGCCCCTATTAGGTGTAGTAGCCCTTCCATTAAAGCCCTTTGATGCCACATTGCACTATGAAATTGACCTCTTTGTGAGGAGAGTGGAAGCTCCAGCACCCCTGTCAGAAGGGTGTAGGACTTTAGAGTGGGAAGACATCTATCTGCTCCAATCTGCTCATTTTGCAGGTGAGGAAACTAAGTCTCTGAAAGGAGAGTTGACTTGTAAATGGTCACAGTCTAGCATGTCAGAGAGCTAGGGTTATCTGACTGCAGACCTCCTACCACTCTAAACTATGCTGGCACAAGCCAGAATGGCCGGAAAGCTCGGGGTGACCTGTGTGTCATCACAGGATTAGTGTGGAGAGCCTCAGCCCCAGCAGTCTGGCCCTAGGTGATGACTTAAGAAGCCACTTGACTAAAGACAGAGGCAGCACCAGTGAGACTCTAAGAGCCAGCAAGTGTTAGCTTTGTGTCAGGGAAAGTGACCCGGATATAGGCAGAAACAGAGAAAGGAATTCCAGGGTTCAAATTCTGACTCTGACCCTTTGAGCTGTGTGACCTCCCCAAGCTTCAGTGTCTTCCTGGTTCCACCAGATGGTCTCCAAGGTCCCTTCCAGCCCTGCATTCTGAGCTTATGTGCCCAGCAAGAAAAAAGGAGAAGTTGGTCCCTGCCTTCACAGTCTAATTGGCGAGATTAGACTAACTCATGACAATTTAGGAACAATAGCAGGCACTCTGTAATTAAGAACTAAATTGCATAGTTTGGGACTGTTAGAGGCAAAGAGACAAAACCAGAGGGGGCTGGCATTGTTCGGAAGGCTTTGTGGTAGAACTTGAGCTGGGCTTTGAAGGAACAGTGGGCTGGGGGAAAGGATAGGCACAGTTTCTCTGGGATAGGAGAATGAGGCTCTGCTGTGTCCCAGAGCTTCATCCAGAATAGGCCATAACAGTCTATGAGTCTCATGGCCTTTTTTGACAATCACAAGATTGGTAGATCAGAGAGATGTTGATGCCTAAGCATTGAACATGGGCCCTCAGGCAGTCCTCATGGATAAGATAGAGAGATGCTGGCTTGGATGAGAATATACCAAGGTGGAGACAGAATTGATTAGTGAGTGGACCAGAAGAGGAATTATTCATGGGTGCATGTCAGCTTTGGGGGAGCTTTGTAGTTGAGTGGCGCAGGAATCTCTCCTTGATCCTCTCAGTGACCTGGATAAAGGTGCATGCACACACACACACACACACACACACACACACACACACACACACACACACACACACAGCAAATTGGGCAGATTGGCAGATGATCCAAGGGGGACAAGAATTGTTCACACACTGGATGGCAGGCTCTTGACAGCCTGGAGTTATGGGCTGGATAGTAAGATAAAATGAGTAAGGATAAATGAAAAGTTCTAGACTTGGGTCCAAATCAGTGCAAGATGGTAGTGTAGTGGCTAGGAGACAGCTCATGGGAAATGGAGCTGAAGGTTTCAGTGGACCTCAAGTGTGAAACAGTTAACCTTGTAACATGGAAATCAAAGAAGCCATTTCTGTTGTGAGTCTCATTAAAGGCGTAAGGTCCACAATGAGGGAGGTAAAATTCCCTCCATCTTGTGTCCTCCTCAGGCCAGATCCTGGAGTGTTCTGTTGTAGGCATCACCTTTTAGGAGGAACATTGACAAACTGGGACACGTCCATGTAACCGAGACTAGGATGATGCCAGATAAAGGTCAAACAGAGGGACTGGGGATGTTTAGCTTGGAGAAAAGAACATTTGGAGAGCAGACATGGAAGTTATCATTATGTTTTTGGAAGGCTGTCTCATGTAGAAGAGGAATTGGACGATCCTCTTGTTGTTAAAGGGCAGACCTGGAGCTGTGGGTAGAAACTGGATCAAGGTAGATGTTAGCCTAATGTGAGGGAAATAGTCCTAGTAGTTATTGCTATTTACAGGTAAAGTGGGTTTCCCCTGGAGGTAGCAGGTTCCTCCTTCCAGAAAGTTTTCTGAGGGAGAAGGCTGCATAACCCGTACTGAGTAGCACTCAGACTTTGTCTAGCCAGCCCCAGACTGTACTTCACATCCATCTATCCCAGACATCTTTCCTTCCATTGCTTCCCTCTCTCTGACCTGCATCAGCACCAGACCTCCAGAAATCATGGGGGAGTTCATCCATTTAGCTTTGTCCTGAGGCTGAGCTGTCCTGATTGGTGAGTGACCCATGAATTTGATGGGCCAATTAGTAGATGGACTCATATCCATCCGCCCCAGAAGCTTGCCTGCCATTGCGCAAACCGAATCCAGCCCGTGGTTCTACCTCCTGTTCTAGAAACAGTAATCAAATCATGCTACCACTGGAATCAAGAATACTTGTTTCCATTATCTGAATCTGTGCTGGGGTTTTCTTCAGTAGATTATATTGCAGTACTTACATATATGTATATGTATACATATACATATATGTATATACACATACATTATGTACATTTTATATTTTCTGCCCTAAGCAGGCAATGTAATTTCTAGATTCACCTTAATGATAATTTCACCTTAATGATAATTTCACCTTTCAAATGATAGAAGAACAAAGAAATTATATTCCAGATCCAGTAGCCATTAGTAAAGAGAAATTGGTTGCCAGAGTCATAATGATGGGATCTTTGAGGGGAAATGACCATTCCATCTTAGAATTCATAATTAATTATGAATGGTAATGATAATTAAGGAAGAGAGGAAATTCACACATAGCCTGATATGCTCCTCAGATTTAAGTAGAACTGATTTCCAAGGGTTCAGAGAAAAGTTAGGAAGAATCTCATGGCCTAAAATGCTCCATGAGATGTTAGCTCAGTTAGGATGGGAAGCTTTCAATAATTAAATTTCGAAGATACCAAGAAAAGCACTTCTGACAAAGAGGGAAGAAAGAGGTTGTCTAAGGATATTAAATTGGAAAAATAGAACTTATTGATCAATTTAGGTTTTTAAGCTGTATGTGTACAAGATGGAAGCAAAGGCAGGCAACAGAGAAGGAATACAAAAAGGAGGTACGGTCACGGAACAACAACGTCAGACGTGCCCAAACTCAGAATGAGCGGACCAAGCAAGTTTTGAGGTTTCTTTTTCAGCTATATGGGGGAAGAGGGTGTCAAAAGAGGAAGACTTGTGGCTTGGGATGCATGGAATGGAGATTACTGGCACTAGAGAGAAGTCAAAGCTATTCAGTTCATTGTGCTGCTGTTTTCTCTGCCAAGGAGACTGCAAAGGACTAAGAGAGACTTAGGGACATAGCAAGAGAATGCTTAGCTGCCCTTTGAGTTCCCATCACCAGGTCTAGTGAGCACCATGCTAGGTGACTGGAAAAGCTGGTGGGTGTGGGTGTGATTGCCAAGGCTCCATTAGTGATTTTTGAAAGATTGGCACTATGCCTTTCTTGAGAGGTAAAGCGGGATTCCTTGGAGAAGGGCAAATGTCCTCATTTTCAAAAAGAGGAAGAGAATGGAGTCTGTGGATCATGGGCCGGTGAGCTTCTATTCCTGACAGGATTCTAAAACTCATTATTGAAAAGGATTTTCAGTAAACATCTAGAAAAGGAAACAGCAGGCATATCCTATCAGCATCGTTTCATCAAGAGTAGGCCATTTCAGACTAATAGCATTTCCTTTTTAAACAGGATGGTTAGACTAGTGGGTCAGGGGACTGTTTTAGATATAATTTATCTTGGTTTTAGTGAAGCATCTGACAAGGCTTCTCTTACCAGTCTTGTGGGAAAAGAAGGAGATGTATGTTAGACAGCAGTAAAATTAGGTGAATTTAGAGCTAGTTGAATGGCCAGACCCCAAAGAAGTCATTCATGGTCCTAGGCCATGGTTCTAGCTTGGAAGGAGCTCTCTAGCAGAGTGCACAAGGGATGTTTGGCCCTTTGTTGTTTAATGTTTTTATCAGTGATGTCAACAAAGGTATAGGTGGCATGCAGATTTGTAATTGACACAAAACTGGACTAGGTAGCTGTCACAATCAATGTAAGAATCTTGATCTATTTAGAAGAAACTCAGTGGGAATGAGTATAAAGCCATAGCCCCAGGTTCAAAAAATTAATTTCACAAGTACTAGGTAGAAGAGATGTGTCCTAGACTATAGTTCATCTAAAAATTACCAGAGGTTTTATTGTACAGCAAACTTAATATGAATCAGCAATGTGCCAGATAAACTAATGTGATCTCAGGTTGTGTTGAGAGGTTAGAGATGTGATACTCCTGCTGCTCTGTACCAAATCAGACCCTGTCTGGAATAATATGTTCAGTTCTAGGTGCTACATTTTAGAGCAGACACTGATGTATTAGAGTGTGTTCAAAGGACAGCAGCCCATGCAGTAGAAGGATTGATGGAAGACTAGGGATCCTAGGGTCCTTGGTGACCCCGAGGTACTACTACTAGGCACGTATCCCAAGGAGGTAAATTATCTATATCTCGTCTTTTCTTTGTATATATTTCTTTGTGTATAAATAAATAACCTATATGTGTGTGTGTGTATGTGTGTGTGAGAGTGAGTATACATAAAAAAAATGGGGGCGGCTAAGTGGCACAGTGGATGGAGTGCTGGACCTGGAGTCAAGAGGACCTGAATTCAAATCTTGGCTCAGAGACTTACTAGCTGTGTGGCCCTGGGCAAGTCATTTAACCGTGTTGGTCTCAGTTTCCTCGTCTGTGAAATGAGGTAGAGAAAGAAATGTCAAACTACTCCAGTATCTTTACCAAGAAAAAAACAAATGGGGTCACAAAAAACCAGACACGACTAATTGACAAATAAATAAACAAGTTCATAATCAGATCTGCAATTATGTAAAATACATATAATATAAACATATATATGATATACAAATTATATATGTAAGATATATTAATCATATATAACATTTATATGTATATATAAAACCTTTATATACATATATATCTTTTCTATATATATGTGTGTGTGTGTGCTTGTCTATACACATACACACAATCTTTATAGTAGCACTTTTTTATAATATTAAAGAACTGGAAGGAAAATTGGTACCAGTTAATTGGGATGAATTGTGATGTGCAAATATGACGATTATAGAGCCACAAAATTATAATTATGAGGAACTCAGAGATTTTTGCAAAGATTTGTATGAACAGATGCAAGTGAAGTAAGCAGAACCAGGAGAGCAATTTACGTGTTGACTATAGTAACTATAAAGGAAAACAACACTGAATGACTTCAGAACTCTGATTAATGCTGTGAACCATCACCACTTCAGAGATAGTGAATCCTCCATCATGGCTGTCAGCAAAAAGGCGGTAGACAATAGATGCTGAATGAGATGTACTTTTTTCAGACGTGGCCAATGTTTTGATTTGTTAGGCTTGAATCTTACTTTGTTGCAAGAGAGGGGGTGAAGGAGAGTAATCGGCGTCAATGATATTAACAACAGAAAAGAGGAGTAGCAATAAAACCTTTATTTTATAAAAAAGGAACTTGAGCTATTTAGCGTGGAAAAGAGGAGACCTTGGGGAAAGGTGGCAGTGTTGAGGGATGTGGTTATTGTTTTGGAGTATTGCAGAGGGCAACAGTAGGAGCCACTGGCTGCAAAGTGGCCAGGTTAGACTTGGTGTGAGCATGAAGACTTCTTGACCGGTAGAGCTATCTGTCCAGGAGTGGGAAGGCTGCTTCCAGAGGTGGTGGGTTCTCCCTTCAAGCAATGGTAGAAGAGGAACTTCTTGTTCCAGTATAGATTGGACTTAGCCCCTGGGGTCACATCCAAAGGATAAAATCTCAATGATTCTGAGAATGTCAGAGCTGGCAGGACCTTTAAAAAATTATTTGTCCTACCCACCACCACCACTCATTTTGCAGATGAGGAAACTGAATGAATCCCAGAGAGGGGCCATGACTTGCCTGTGGTAACACCATGCAGTGTTAAGGGACAGATTTGGAGAGGCGGACCTTAGGAACTGGCCGCCACCCCAGCATTGCCTCCGTTAGTATGGTCAGGTGAAAAACGAAAGGGGATCATTCTTTGACTAGGGTCCCTGGCAGGGACCAGAATCAACCTGCCCAGAGCACTTTCTACTCCTTCTGTATCAAGATTATCTTCAGTGCAAAGGTAACGGTAAATTGATGTTGCCCCCTTCCCTTCTCCCAAAGCAATGGAAAAGGTTACTTGGCTATTTTTTTCATCTGTTGATTTCCTTTAGCCATTCTCGGAAGATCAAACCTTGCCTGTGGGAAGCCAATGCTCAGCATATACCCAGAACATTGGAGAAGGTGATGGTTCTCATCTGGGATGGGGGTGGGAGAGCTTTGTTCTGGGCCTGGAGTCTCTGGGCTTTCTCTTCTTCTTGGTCTAATTATAGCTCTTAGAAAGTTCTCTTGCCCTTCACAACCTCTGTGCTTATATCCAGCTCTGGACTCTGTTGAATTCTTGTTGCCTGTCTTTCTTTGTACCCAAGGCCTCCTGTACATTAACCAGATCTGTCCCTGCACACAAGCTGCTCATTTTTAGTGATTGAAGAGGAACTAGAAAGGTCTAGTCCATTTTTGCCACCCTCTCTATTACCACCACCACCACCACCACTACCACACACATACACACATCTCCATCACTAGCCTGTCACAGTTAATGTAATATAATTCCACAATTAGCAATGCTCCTAAGAGGGACCTTGCAATCATAGGATTTAATGCTGAAACAATAGATACTTTTTATACAGTGACTGCTTTGTGCAGTTATATGCTAAGTGCTAGGGAAAATAAAAACTTTGGGTAACTGTTCCTGCCCTCATGAAGCTTATGGTCTAGTAGGCACCAGACATGAAGCTTATACTCTAATCTCGACATTATAGTATATCATATCCCATAGGTACATTAGAAGAGATGCAAAACAAAGTTCCATGTTAGATATGAGGGGAAGGTTGTTTCTGACAAGGGTGATCAGGGAAGGCTTATTAGAAGAGATGGCAATCCTACTTGGATTTTTAAGGATGAGAGAAAAGATAGAAGAAGGACATTCCAAGCATAGGGAACAAGATAAACAAAGATACAGAGAAGGAAAAGCATGGGGTGGGTCAAAGGGAAGCCAAGAGTAGTCCAGTCTAACTGGAACTAACAGTCTGTGCAAGGAGTGATATGAGGTAAGTATGGAAAGATTGATTAGGGCTGAGTTCTTTAGGCCCTCCGACGCTGCTCTGTGGGCAGTAGAGAACTATTAAATGGTTTTGAACAATGTAGTGATATGACAAAAAAAATTGATTATATTTAATGGATAGGAAATGACTCGTTATTGATGTGGGCATCATTCCTGAATCAACTGTCTGCGTACAGTCAGACAACTAACTTGTTGGAGCAAAAATAAAAATTGATTCAGAGCTAGAAAAAAGAATAAAAACAAGAAAAGGATATGGTGTTAAAAGAACTCCAACCCTGACCTATTACAAGAAGTTATTTGTGCCAGAAAATAGAACGCAGACAGAGGAAGGGACATTGACACAGAGGATAATAATTCCATTAGAAGTTTACCTGACATAATTCAGTTACCGTAATAAAGAGAATAAAAGAGCCTAAAAACCACCTTACTCAACAAACGCTTGACTTGTCAAGTGGAAGGCTATGGTAGCCAAAGGCAACACCAATCTATAACATAAAGATGTTTGTAAAACCTCACAGATAAGCATTGACTCATAAAATAGAAGCAGTAGAGGATAAAACCACTTTAGACAGAGCTCAGCTATGTCATCCCAAGGACATTTAAAGATGAAATTGGAAGAAGGACAAATTGACAAAAGATATCCTCAGATATTTTCATAACAAGCTCTTTTCACCAGCGAGAATAGTGGAGCCATCCCTCTTAGATTCTAACATCAATATTTCAGATATATGTATGGAAGAGGTGGAAGTAGCCCTGGAAATACCAGAGAGAAACAGCTAGACTAGACCTAGTGTAGACAGGGGAGGTCTGTATGGTTAGAGACCCCATTGTGAAAGTGTCAGGGGATCGATTCCCAAGGTGTCTGACAGACAGGAAGCTACCAAAGTATTAGGGACAATATTACAACCCCACTACAAAAGGCAACTACAGGAATAACAGCACCCGCTGACCTGTATGCCTATTTTCCCATTTAAAGTTATAAGACTGGCAGAGAGTAACTCACACCTGCATCAAAGAAATCCTTGATGAGGGCATTAAAAGAGTTTATCCTATAGGGTACCACATCTTTGTCACTATATTATTAACTGAAAAATGTAAAGCATACAAGGTCCCACTAAGAATTTTTGGCTGAAAAAAATCGATTTGGTAGCAAACAAAATGACACATTAAACTAGGTGTTCTTAACCTAGTATCTGTGCCTACTTTTTAATATTTCAATAGCTATATTTCAATACAGTTGCTTTCCATTATAATCCAATGTATTTTATTTTGTGCATTTAACAACTGTATTTTGAGAAGGGGCCAATAGGTTCCACCAGACTGTCAAAAAGTGCCTATAACACACACACAAAAAAGGTTAACCTCTGCTCCAACAAGGGGCCTCCCGTGCATGCATCAAATCATGTAAGATTCTTCAAAAGATATAATCACAGAGATAACCTTGCTCAGCTCTGAGACCAGGAATGTCAGGTGAGGCCTAAAACAGGGAGAATTGTACTTACCAAAGGAGTTTGCCCCCACCACTGAGGAAAGCCAGCACAGAGTCTAAGCTGAAAAGGGATTCTTTGCAGATAGCAAGATCCCCTGAGCGCTCCTGTTTGTGACTATATCATCAGACTCCAAACCCCTAGAGCCTTTTGGATGAGCCCCATCACAGGCCAAGAGTTTGGTCATACAGGAAAAACCAAATGAATGAATAATGACTTTTGTGCAGACCACGATATGTGATTAGGTAGAAAACCTATTGAGTTCTTCTAACAAGACATGTATCTTAAAAGGATGCTGTAAATGCACAGTGAGTTGAGGCCAGAAATCAAAAACAAAGAGGTGAGGCTTTATTGCCTTTGGGAAGTTGTAAAGTTCTTTAAATGATGCCAAATTTCCCTCTAAAATAAAGGCCCATCTTCTTAATATCAGAATTTTTCTAGCATAGTCATGGAACATTACAGTCTCTGAAGAGCCGAAAATGAGCATCACTTAGAGGGTTCTTGAAAGGCACGCATGTGAGTGTGAAGAAGGTACCGCACGCTATAACAAAAGAACTACGAAGGAGTGTGGAGAAGCATATCTAGAAATTAGGAGTGAAAAATAATGTGGTCACAGGGCTTTGTGATGGAAACTGCTCTCTCCAGAGTTACCGATGATCTCACTAGAATCCTCTTTTTCAGTCTGCATCCTCAACCTACCTGCTGCACTTGACGCTGTTGACCACTCTCTCCCCACTGGGCTTTCAAAACACTCCTTTCTCCTTTATATCTGACCACTCCTTGTCAGTCTCCTTTCCCGATTCATCATCCAAATCACGTCCCCTAATAGCAGGCGTTCCCCCAAGCTCTGCCCTGGGCCCTCTTCTTTCTTCCTGCGTCCTCTTCCCATTTTCCTTCCTCTCCTGTCACCAGCCTTCTTTCTGGCCATCTCTGTGTTCCTCACACACAACACTTCAATCTCCAGTCTCCATGTCTTTGAACCTTCCTGTCTTCCATGCCTGGAATGCCCTCCATCCTTACCTCCACCTCATAGAACACACTTTCTCCTCCAAGAGGCAGCCCAACCACTGCCTTGTGCATGAAGCCTTTCCTGACATCCCCAGCTTCTGGTGCTCTCCCTCTGAAACTACCTTGTGTTTACTTACATTTTCCCTTGATTTTTATTCCACATATACTTGGTATGTTCTCACTGTTTTCTCTTTAATGTAAATAAATTTGGCTGTCAGTCAGTAAGCATCCATAAAGTAACTACTATGTACCAGGCACTATGCTAAGCATTGGGGATGTAAAAAAGGGCAAATGACTGTCCTGCAGGGATTGTTGATTGTGTTATATGATAGCACCTAGCGCAGTATTTGGCACAGTAGATGCTTTAGAAATGTTTGTTGGTTAGAGAACAAGGGATAATGCATGGACAGCCTGGGGCTTCGTGGAAAACCTTGTATTGTTAGGAGAAATCAAAGGAAGCCCTCCAGTGCATAAGAGTAGACCTCCTGGGCTGAACCTAGGGGTGGGCATGGATAAGAGTCCCACAGGGTGAACAGACACAGATAACTTAGGAATCATTGGAGGGAATGCCTGTATACAAGAGACCAATTAAGTATTAGAGTGATTTGGCCAGATGCATAGGCACATGGAAGGTTGGTCTAGCAGTATTTGAGGGGTGAAGGTGGAAGAGTTGCTGGAATCCAGATGGGCAGGTATGGGATGGTGATGATAAAATAAGAAGGGAAGGTGGGATTTCAGGGAGATCTTACGGGATGGCTGGTATCTAGATAGGTGGAAACTGGGGGAAGACGTTCTCTAGTGGATCATCTCTGCCAGATGGTCTTCTTAATCCTGCTATTCACCGGTTTCTGGGGGCAACTGAACCACCCTAAACCTGAGAGAAATGCAATGTATGAATGGAATGCTAGGCTTTGGAAAGTATTGGTGCCTCCCTCCCTATCTCCTTCGGTCCCCACCCCCATCCTTCCTTTCCAAAGGCCTGATAAAGAAGCCTGGGTATGGACACAGGACATCTGAAGGGGTATTGATTGACTCTGCCACACATTAGCCTCGGTTTCCCCACCTCCCTGCCCTTTGGCAGTGCTAACATTCTGTGGCTCTGAGTGGTTCTGCTGGGGAAGTGCTCAACCATGCCTTAGGGCTCTGGCTGCAGTTCTTAGAGCTAGTTAGGATTCCTGGAACTCTCAGCCTGTGATCAAAAGGACCACAGCAGGAGGCCAAAGGAGAGGTCATCTCCAAGGAGACCCGAAGGAACAGCTTTGGGCAGATTGGACAGGCCGGAGCCCTGGTTCCTGGCTCAGATTGAAGCAGTTTCTCCATGTGCGCCACACATAGCCTGCCCTCTGCTCCCTTCTCTGCAGCAGGGTTCTCTTTCTGCCCTGTTCTAGAACAAGTGGGAGGGAAGGGAGATGATTAAAAAATAACCTGTTCCATTTGTAGAATGTTTCTGGCTCATCACAGTCCTCTTCCATCTGCTCACAGCCTCAGGGAGGTTAGCAAGGCAGGTATGATTCCCATTTGATGGAGGCAGAACCAGCCCAGAAAAGGAGAAGCAGTTTGATCACAGAGTTAGTTGGATAGCTAATAACCAAATCCAGGTCTTCTGGGCAATCAGTTTGGTATAATGGAGAGTACACTGGATTGGGGGCTTCTAATTGAGTGGGGAGATGAGACATACTTGTAAACATAATTTAACCATACCAGGATTTGAAGTAAGAAGACCTGGGTTAAAAACCCCAATTCCAGGGTAGCCAGGTGGTACAGCGGATAGAGCAGCAGCCCTGGAGTCAGGAAGACCTGAGTTCAAATCCAGCCTCAGACACTTACTAGCTGTGTGACCCTGAGTAAGTCACTTAATTCTGCCTCCAAAAATTAAAAAAAAATTAATTCTGCTGGTCCTGGGCAGCCTTTGGCAAATCATGTCCTTGCACTTTGCTTCCTTCTCCTTCTCTAAAAAAACAGGAATAACATTCATGCTGCCTTGTCACAAGGTGGTTGTGAGGAAACACCATGCTTTGTAAGCTGAAGAAAAGACAGAGATTTAGAGCAGGAAGAGACCTTAGCAGGCAGTCACCCGATTCAGTCTCCCCTCCCCTTCCATTTCATAGATGAGGAAACTGAGGCACACAGATAGGTGGTGGAACCAATAATCAAAGCAGATCCTCTGACCACAGACTTAGGGCTGCTTCCATTGTCCCCCACTGCCTTCTGTGAGACATTCACAAGGAGCTCACAGGAGAGAGAGTGAGGAAGAAAGGAAGGAAGGACAAGAAGGAAGGAAGGAAAGAAGGATGGAAGGAAGGAAGGAGTGACGATGATGCTGTATCAAGTGCTTAATGCATGCTGAACCCTGCTCTAAGCACCGGGGCTACCAGCAGAAAAGGCAGACAGTCCTAGCCCTACGAGGACCGGGGTACTTAACCTGGCTCTTGTGAACTTGACTTTTAAAAAAATTGATAACTGTATTTCAGTATAATTGATTTTCTTTGTAATCCTCTGTTTTTTATTTTACGCATTTAAAAACATGAATGTGAGAAGGGTCTGTGGCTTTACCAGACTGCCCAAGGGAGCTGTGACACAAAAAAGGTAAAGGACCCCTATAATGGGGAGGCACCAAATAGAGGCGGGGGGGGGGTGGTAGGCAGAGGAGTCAAGGGAGTTCATAGGGGATAGGAAATAACTCTTTAGGGGAGTCCATCAATACACCCTTCTTTCCAGAAGCCATGGTGGTATCAATTTGATTACCGTTCCCAGAGCAAGAAGTAGAAAGGGCCTTTAAAGAGTGGTATTAGTGGGGTGCCAAGATGAGCTTCAAGCAGGGCAGTGAGAGAAAGAGGGCTGTATGGGGTGGGAAGCTTAGCCGGCTCTGTCTGGAGGCCTCAATGCTGCAGGTTCCCCACCCCTGGAGGTTACTAGATGGAGTGAGCTAGGGGAGTTTGTACTCACTCTCCAATCAGGACTGCTGGGCCCTGGCTTAAGTTTCAAAGCTGTAGGTCTGGGGACCAGAGTAATCACCACGGCTTGAGGTGGGTGGGAGAAGTTTGAGGAGGTATAGGGAGAGAGAGTACTCTATGGTCATGGTCCCATAGTAGCAGCGTTGAAAAGACAGGGTTTGAATGAGGAAGTTCTGGGGTCCTCGGCGTAGAGTGGGCCAGCAGCCCAGCAAGGGGAGAAGGCAGATCAGAAGCCAGTGTGTTCTGGTAGACTATGAGCATGTTGGCCTTGGAGGAAAGGAGGACACAGGCACTCAGCATGGGGAGTTGAGAATGGATATGGAGTTTGACTGGGGAGGGAGGAGTTAGTTGGTCTTTGGGGAGAATTGTTTTCTCCTTACTATGAAAATATGTCTTTAATGTTCCCTGTCATTCCCTGAGGAGGCTCTGAGCTGGGTTCTCACATGCCATCCAAGCTGAACCCAGACACTGCCCTGACACACTGCTGGCTGCGAGACAGAGGAGGGTAGGCTCAGAACTAGGCTGTGTGACCTTGAGCAAGTCGCTTTTCTCTGGCCCTCAGTTTTCCCTCTATAAAATAAAGGTAGTACCATACTACTCTCCGGGGTGGTTGTGTATTGGGGAGAGGGGGCGAGGAGAGTGCTTTGCAAATGGTCAGGCAGCCACAACTGGTCAAGTGAAGCAATGAGCAAATGAGCCACTGTTATTATCTTCATTTTACAGATAGAGAAACTGAGGCTTAGCACATAGCATGTTAGAGCTGGAAGGGGGTAGGTCTTAAATATCGCCCAATCCAATCCCTTCATTTTTCAGATGAGGAAACCAAAGCCTCAACAGAGGAAGAGATTTGCCCCCAATCACACAGGCAATAAGAGAGGACAGGTCCAGGATCGAAACCCTCTGTCGTTTGATTGGTGGGGCTCTTTCCCGTCTCAGATTTTCCTAGAGTACTTTAGTCCTTTGCCCCTTCACTTTCTGACTTACTCTGCTCTTCTTCACCTTTATCAGTGAACATAAACTTTTTGAGATGGAGGCATGGTGTTAGTTGTTTTTTTTTTTCCATCTCTGTCTCCCCAGGGCCTGGCACACTGCAGACACTTAGTAAATGTTGAGTTGAAGTTTTATTCTAACTCCAAATCCAAGTGTTTAAGGGACTTCTCCAAGGTCGAATCAGCAGCAGGACTGGGTCTTCAGACTCTGACTGGAGCTATCTTTGGGAAAGGGGAAAGGAAGTAACCCAGAGGGAAAGCTGAAGAAGATGCATCCCCTCAGTTGGTATGGAAATCTTTCCCTTGGTCTGTTCCCTGGGGAAAACAAACTGATGGTGCCGGCTCACAAGCTCACCAAGGGATTTGGGGCTGAACCACTGGATCTGGAGCATGCTGAAGCCCGACTCAGTTGCATATCCAAGGCCCTGAATGGAGGGAGTGTGTGTTAGTGTGAGCCTTCTGGGGCCCAGAGAAGGAGGGGGAGGGGGAGGAGTGGGCCAAAAGCTTTCATGTTTCTGTTTCTGGCACGGAACAGATCTGTGCAAAGCAGGGAGACAGTGTAGAGGGACCAAGTAAAAGATTGCTTCTCGCACCACAGCCAGGGCTAGATCTGATAGTATTGATAACAAACTGACATTTATATGCCAGTTTAACATTTACAAAGAGCTTTACCCTCATCTTGTTTGGAGTTGTACTGTTGTATACAATGGGGCTAGTGTATTCCCATTTTACAGATGAGGAGATTGGAGCCCCAAACTGTTAAGATAAGACAGAGGCAGAACTCAAGCCCAAGTCGTCTGTCACCCCAAGGGCAGCCCTCTTTCCACAGCAATGGTGCAGCTGCTCTGATCATAAATAGGACATCCTCCTCTAAAGGGCCCACGATGGTCTGGAGGAAGCCTTGAGGCTCCTGAGGGCCATGATGGTGGAGCAGGGCTTCTACCAAGCTGCCAAAAGCAGGCCCCTGGGATGGACTGTGACTTTGTGTGTGTGTGTGTGTGTGTGTGTGTGTGTGTGTGTGTGTGTGACAGAGAGACAGAGAGACAGAGAGACAGAGACAAGAGAGAGTGTGTCTTTCATCTGAAAACCAGCCAGGTTAAGTGCAAGGATGACCCTCACCAGAAAACTATAGGGGGTGCATTTCTCAACCCCAGCTTTGGTGGAAGAGTATGGACAATGACAGATCCTGCGAGTATTGACCTAAAAAGTAATACAAATAATACTTTTTAAAAACGATAGGACCGTAGATTTTGAGCTAGAAGCTGGGGAAGGAGCCTTTTTAAAAAAACTATTTCAATCACTATTTTAGTATAGCCACTTTCCTTTATGATCAATCCTATGTCTTTTATGCATTTAAACACATTACTCTGAGAAGGGGTCCAGTAGGCTTTCCCCAGTCTGCCCAAGGGATCTATGATGCAAAAAAGTCAAGACAGATTTTGAAGGACAAGTTAAGAAACTGCCTCTCCCTGATATCTTCTGTTCTCTGGTCCTTCAAAATTAAACAAGGTGCTTTCCTGCACAACAATCCTTCAAAGTAGGGAGTGTAAGTCCTATCATCTGCATTGGACATGTGAGGCAGCTAAGGCTCAGAATCAGCTAGGAAGTGTCTGAGCCAGGATTCCAACCTGGGTTAGACTGACTGAGAGGAAAAACTCACTCCCTTAGTAATCAGAGCCCTTCATTAGTGAGACAGATGCCTCTGGAGCTGGTGGGCTCCCCAGCAGAAGCAGTATGACTGCTTGTGGAGGATTCCAGCCTAGAATCCTGTGAGCCTGGGCTGTAAATGAGAATATTATTGTTGCGGTGGTTGTTATCGTTATGTCATCCTCGTCATTTGGGCTGCCTGACTGCCTGCAGGGTATGCACATTTTAGCCACAGCCAAGTGACTTGATGTCAAAGGAGTACTTACCCTAAGCACTAGATGACTAGGAGGAGGACAACCACGACGACAACGATGATGATAGCTAAAATGTATATAGCATATGCCCCATGCCAGCCATTGTGCTAAGTACTTTACTTTTGTTATCTCACTTGATCTTCACAAGCCTGGAAGGTAGGTGCTGTTGTTATCCCCATTTTACAGTTGAGGAAACTGAGGCAAATGTAAGTTAAGTGACTTGACCAGGGTCACACAGATAGTAAGTGTCTGAGGTCACATTTGAACTCAAGTCTTCCTGACTTCAGGCTCAGCACTGAATCCACTGCACCACCTAGCTGTCCCAACATTGAAGTGTTTTTATAATACAATAATAATATATTATATTATATCGCAATACAATATAATTAGTATAACATAATAGGAAAAGGGGCTCTAGATTGGGAGCCACGGGGTGGTGACTTAAAACTAGCTTCTCTGCCTTTGTAATCTCTCAGTCTCAGTTTCCTCATCTGTAAAATGGGGATAATAGCAGCACCACGCCCCACTACTTCCCATGGATGTTATGAGCATCAGATGAGACAATAGGAGCAAAGTGCTTTGCAAACCTTAAAGCGCTACAAAAGTGCTAGCTCTTATTATCTAGTCCCATTTTACAGCAGGTGAGGCTCTGGCTTACTTGATTTCACACAGCTATAATATAAGTGGCAGAACTAGGTAGGAGTCAAGCCCATGTCTTCTGATTTCAAATTCAATGGGGTTTTTTCCACTCTCCCATATCTTTCCAAGTTTAAATCCAACAATCTCTGATTCTGTTAAGGGCTCCGATAACCCAGCCCCAAAAAGAGCCTCCTGTGGGCTGAGCCTGGAGCTCCTCAGTGCCAAGGGGAGACAGAAAGGAGGAGCAAACCCAGCCCTGCCCTCAGGGAAATCTCAGTCTGGCTCATTCACAGGAAACAACTAGGGACTAGTATGGAATAGTACATAATTAAGTACCAAATGATGTGCTGCTGATGGCGAGAGAAGGAGCATATAGGAGGTTGGACCAGTCAAGGAAGGCTTCCTGGAGGTTATGAAACTAGAAGAAAATCTTAGAGCTTGGGAGTTAGAAGGGACCCCCTCAATAACCATCTGGGCCAGCTTTTACCCATTTTTACATGCCTGGCAAGTGGTTTTTCCAGGCTCTGCTGGAAGATTTCTTCGGTTGGAGGGGTTACCACCTCCCAAGAGGCCGGAACCCAGCTGAGAGAGCTGCCTATCAGAAGGAGCCCTGAAAGCCTGGCTGTGGTTTCCCTTTCTACCCAGATGTCGACCCCAAGGGCTTTTGGACCCCAATTGAGTTCACTACAATCTTCCATTTTTCCCGGGTTGTCTCTGTCCTCCTATCCTCCACACAATCCTAGGGCTGGAGGAAAAAAAAGAGCCTGAGATGTTAACTCCCAGACCTATCTCCCATATCCAATCCCACTCCCTAAACTGACAAGAAAAGGAGGAGAGGAGAAGAAAAGGGTAGCAGGAAAATGCCACAGGACATTGACGGTCAGAGCTGGGGTAGCCTTAGAATAGACAGTATCAGAACATAGAATGCATGAGCTGAAAGGTCTAGGCCTTGTAATTTCATGGAACATTGGGGTTGGAGGAAGCTGTAGAACACGGAATGTTGGCCCAGGGAATCTGAGAATAAAGAATGTCAAACCTGGGGGAAACAAACCTCAGGCCACAGATTGTTAGAGCACACAGAATGTTCCAGTAGCATGTAAGAGCTCCAGTCCTGTAACATCATAAACTATCAGGGCTGGGAGGGATGTAGTGTGTCTGAGATGGAAGAAGGACCACCGTGGAACCCAGTGTGAGATCTGGGAGAAAGAAGGGCCCTGGAAAAACAGTGTGAGATCTGGCAGAAAGAAGGACCTTGGAAAACAGTGTGAGATCTAGGGGAAAGAAAGGCCTTAGAACCCAGTGTGAGATCTGGGAGAAAGAAGGACCCTGGAACCCAGTGTGAGATCTGGGAGAAAGAAGGACCCTGGAGCCCAATGTGAGATCTGGGAGAAAGAAGGACCCTGGAAACCAGTGTGAGATCTGGGAGAAAGAAGGACCCTGGAGCCCAATGTGAGATCTGGGAGAAAGAAGGACCCTGGAACCCAATGTGAGATCTGGGAGAAAGAAGGACCCTGGAACCCAATGTGAGATCTGGGAGAAAGAAGGGCCTTAGAACCCAGTGTGAGATCTGGGAGAAAGAAGGACCCTGGAACCCAGTGTGAGATCTGGGAGAAAGAAGGACCCTGGAACCCAATGTGAGATCTGGGAGAAAGAAGGACCCTGGAACCCAGTGTGAGATCTGGGAGAAAGAAGAGCCCTGGAACCCAGTATGAAATCTGGGAGAAGGAAAAATCTTAGTACTTGGTATTTGAGAGTGAAAACCCAGTGGAAAGGCTATGCATGGCCAGGGAACCAGGAGACCTGGGTTCTAATGCCAGTTCTATTACTGACTCACAGCATGACCCTAGACAAGCGCCTCCATTTCTATGAACCTCAGTTTCCTCCTAATAAGGTGTTAGACTGGACTTTCAGCATTTTAGTAAAACTGGTAGGTCAGGAGCAGAGCCAGGACTTGGTCAGTAAACACTTCGTGCTTTGTGCCAGGCACTGTGCTAAGCCTTGAGGGTACAAAGAATGGTAAAAGACAGTTGCTGCTCTGGAGGAACTCACAGTCAGATGGGGGAGATGATGTATATAAACAAGCTATGTAAGAGTTAAATTGGAAATAACAGAGGGAAAGCACTAAAAAAAATTTTTGGAAGCAGTCAGGGTTAATTGACTTGCCCAAGGTCACATAGCTAGTGTTCGAGGGCAGATTCGAACTCATCTTCGTGCCTCCGGGGCTGGTGCTTTATCCACTGTGTCACCTAGCTGTCCTGAAGGCACTAGAATTAAGAGAGATGAGGAAAGGCTTCCTAAATCCTCTAAAGGGATTTTATCTGGGCCTCGAAGGAAGCCAGGAGGGAGAGCATTCCAGGCTTGGGGGACAGACAGTGTAAATGCCCAGAGTCAGGACATGGAGTATCTTGTTCAAGGAACAATGAGGAAGCGAGTGTCACTGGATTTCAGAGTATGTGGCGCCAAGGGGCTCTGTAAGGTGTAAGACTGGACAGAGAGGGAGGCCCAGATCGTGAAGGGTTTTGAATGCCAAAGGAAAGATTGTATCTGCTCCTGGAGATGATAGGTAGCCATTGGAGTGTGTTGACCTGGGATGAGGGTAGGAAGGTTGGGGCAGCAGTGATGACCTGGTCAGACCTCCAACTTAGAAACATCGATTTGACAGCTAGGTAGGAGAGGATGGGAGTACAGGGAATACTTGTGGCAGAGAGACAAGCCAGCAGGCTACAGGGCCACGAGGCCCTGGTGCACCAGCATGGCAGCAGTGTCGAAGGAGAGAGGGGAGCTTACGTGAGAGATGTATCAAAGGTAAAGCAGCTGCTTTCAAAGTTACCTTTTTATATTTAGCTCACACTTCCTCAGCTGTTTGTTTTTGGCGATATAAATAGCTGCAGGTGTCCCGGGCACTCTAATCAAGCTGTGTGTCTGTCCATCTCCTGCTCTGGCCTGCGGAGGGGAGGCATGTCAAGTGCTTTGGAGACTGACTGACTTGGGGGTCCCTGGACAGCAGGTTCCCAATGTGAACTCCACTACACCCTGACTTCCTTTCTGGGCTGGTTTCCCTTGTACACCAAGTGGATCCCATCAGATCTTTGGAAAGGCAGATCTGTGCTGCACCCCACCCCCCAAAAGCCGCTTGGCTATAGGGATATTTTCAAACTAAACTATTTTGTAGCCTTGACGTTTTGATTGGTTACCAAGGCTCTGGGGTTTGGGAACTTCTCCTCCTCCTCCCGTCCCTTCGTATCCCCCTCCTCCCTCCCCACAGGATCAGATGTCAGGCTGGCATGAACACTCCCATCTGTTTTCAATCTGGATACTTGCTTCCAGCTCTCAGGCGGCCCACTCCTTGCTCTCTCCACCCCCATACATGGACACACACCACTGCTCTCCAAAAACACACTTGTCTCCTAACCAGGCCCCTCTGAACATTGTGCCAGTGGCCCTGATGTGTGGGGACCCCGATGGGCAGTCAGGATGTAGGAGTGACAGGAAGGGTGAACTAGGAGATCTAGCTATGTCTGGCATGGGAAGGGGGGAGGGTTAAGGCTGGAGTGGTCCCTGGCAATATGTCCACTTCTCTTTCTTCCTGCCTTCGCTGGCCATCTCAGGCCTTGGGCTCTGATATTCAGTTCATCAACCATTTATTAAGTGCTTACTGTTTGCTAAGCACCATACTCCTGATGGAAATAAAACGCTTAGATTAAGTCCTGGTTCCTGCTCTCAGAATTCTCTCTAGCAGTGACGAAACACCAATATAGATTTATGAACTTAAATATTATTTTTTTTATTGCAGTGGATAGGTGTGAAACCAGATCTACAGTTGAGGTCAAAGTAGGGAGGGTCATTATTGAGACAGGAGTATCATCAGAGGAGCTTTCTTGGCACTTGAACCAAGCTTTGAAGGGACAGCCAATGTGGGTGGTTTCATGATAAAGAGCCCCCAAAGCCTTGGCCCTAGACCACCCCGGACTTTGCTACCTTCAACCTGGGTAACTTTGAGCACATAGATGTTTGGTGTCCATGCCCCTTCCCTAGCGTTCACCTGAATTCGATTCCTCATCCCTGCAATGGGCTTTAATAATGCCTCCTGTACCGAACCCACCGAGAGAACAGCTCCCTTTTCTGTAGCCTTCTCGAGGATCAGAAAGCGCTTTCCTCCCAGTAACCAGTCAGATGGGGGGGGGGGGGCAGTTCAGGTGGATTCGTTGGCTCCCAGTCTCCCCGCTCATCTGCGTCAGAGCCAGGCTTAGCCTCCCGACCCAAGTCCGAGGTTCTCCGGGTTCGCTCCCTGGGATAGGAAAGGGTTCTGCGTTTCATGTCACTTTCTCCCCGGCTGGGGGTTATTAGTCATCAGTTACATCAGAACGCCAGACTGCAACATTTATGACTGTCAGATTTGAAACGGAAGGGGATTAGAGAAGATCTAGTCTGACTCCCAGCATTTTTCAGATAAGGAAACTGAGGCCCAGAGCAACGAAGATTTGCCCGAAGTGGGGAGCGAGCAGAGACGGTTCCTCTGGCAGCGAGTCATCGCTTCCAAACTCACAGGCGACCTAGACTAAACGCTGTACTGAACACTGAGAGACAGATCCCTGGGGCCCGATGGCTGGCGGACAAGGATAGGGGGCGGGGTGGGGTCTGAGCAGGCCCTTGCAGCCCCCGGGGAGGGCGGGGGGAGTTAGAAGCGTAGCAGCACTGTCCATTTCAACCCCTGCTCGAGTCTGCCGTTGGGTAAAAAGTTTGGGAGGAGCTTTCTTTAGAGGACTCACAGTAAAGTCCCCCACTGCCTTTCCCTCCCAGAGTGGCCCCCTTTCTCCCGGCTCGCTCCTCCCCCGGACTCCCACCCACAGCCCCCTTCCCCGGGGCTCCTCTTCCGGCCCTGGCCCTCCCCTCTCGCCCCCACCCCAGGGGACAGAACTTCCCTCCTCCTTTCTTTCCCCAGCTCCTCCCCAACTCCAGCGACCCCGCACTCCAGCTCCACCTCCCCCAGCCCTGGCCCCACCTCCCTCTCTTCTTTGCACCTCTAGACTCCATCTTCCTTCTCCCCTCCCCTCCCTCTTCCACACTGAGCCCCTGGGGTGCTAGAGGGGAGAGGACTGAAACTCCAAAGCCCCCCAGGTGGAGGAAGCCCTCATCTCGCTCCCTCCTGTGTCTCCCAGCCTCTGCCTTTTCCTCCTTCTCCGCTAGTCTGGCCTGGTCCCTCTCCCCCGCCCCTTCACCCACTGGCCTCCTCCCCTCGAGACCCCCCCCCCCCGACTCCAGCCCGGCCTTCTCCAGGCCCCTCCCCCAACCCCAAACCTCTCCACTCCTCCCGGCGGTCCGGCCAGCCCCCTCCGCTCCCCTCCTGCTGCCCTCTCGCTGGCTCCCAGCTCTGCTCTTTCGCTAGCTCGCTCCCCGCTCGCTCTGCTCGGCTGCAGCGGGGCCGGCCCAGGGGCTCCGAGTTGGCGGACAGTCTGGGACAACTCACCCAGGTTTCCCGGTTCTAGCTCCCCAGTCCCTGTGGATGAGCCTGGTGGAGCGGATCTGGAAACCCATGGGTGCTTAGTGGTGTCAGGGACCCGGGGGCAGGCCCCCCTCCCCATCCTGTGTTACCCCAGGAGCCCAACTGGAAAACATTGGTCACTGGCGCAGGGGGTGAGTGAGGGCGCTCCCTGACCTCCCCTCTCGTCCACCCTCCCCTGGGAGCCTGGATGCTACGTGTGTTTGGGGGTGAGTGGAGGATCAATCTCTTCTCCTGCCAGTGGGGGATGGGGGTAGAGGGGCTTGGGAAGGGGATGGGGAACATGGTGGGGGGGCGTCTGCTCTAGCCTTTGTTCCCAAGGCTCTACAAGGAGTGGGGGGCCCAGGCTTGGGAAAGAGCCTCCCTTCCTCAGTCTGCTGAACGCAAAGATTAGAGAAGGAAGAGGACTGAGAGACGGACTTCTTGGCTGGCGCTTCATGGTTGGGGGAGAGGCACCCTTTTGCCATCTTGTGGGAGCAGTAGAAAGAGAAGGCAGTGATTAGCAGGAATCTCTGACATCCTCCCCACCCCCACCCCACACATCTGCAGTCCCTGTGCCTGGGACCTGAAACCAGACTTGGCCAAGTATTGAAATCATCCCCAAAGACGTAGCTCTGGAGAAGAGGGATGGCGAGTGGAAACCGGGACTGTTTGAGTAGGAGCACGGTCTGAGAGTTTGGGGGGAGATACTGGACAAGGATGGGGCTATTGTGGCTTCCCTCCCCTTCCCCCCTCACTTACTTAAACAGAAAATTGAATCAGGTTAAATTTTCAAAGTGAGGATGAGTTATTTATTATTGTTGGAAGCACTGGAAAGTTTTCGGGCAGTAACGGTTACATCCTCCCTGATGTCCCTCCCCTAGCTTCTTTTTTCCTGCCTTTCCCCGGTCACAGGAATTCAGGAGAGTGGTTAGCCCTGGCAACCAAGTCCATGTCCCTCTGCCAGTGCTCCCCTTCCTCCCCCCATCCTCTGACCCCTTTCCCAATGGCCTTCCCTCTCCCCATATCCCTCCATTCCCCCTCTTCTTTTCCAGTACCTTTTTCTTCCTCATACCCCCTTCCTTGCTAATTCTCCCAGGCTCTAGGCCTCTTGGTTGTTTTCTCTCCCTCTCCCCCCCCCCACAGTCTACCCTGCCTTTCTTCCCAATCTCCTTCTCTCTGACCCCTCCCTTATCTTCCAGTGCCCCCAAACTCCTCCCAGGCTCCCATTCCTTCCTCAGTGCCTTCTCTTCCCTCCACAGTCTCCTCTTTCTCCCCCACCTTTCCCCAGTGGGTCCCCTCCCTTTCCACCAGTTAACAATAAGTTCACTTGACCAAAAAGTTATGGTATCTATTGTGTGCAGAGGGATAAGGTAGTTTTCTGTCCCTTCCTCCTCAAGCTTCTCTTTTCTTCCCTCCCCTCCCCAGCTCACCTCTGGGGAACTCACCCCTAAACAGCTAGAATAGCCCCCTCCAATGCCTATTGCTCGATACTTTCACTGATGTCGTCCAACCCATGTAGTAGTTGTGGGTAGCACAAGATTTGCTATTTTCATTCTACAGAAGAGGAAACCAAGGCTCTGAGAGGGTAAGGGAGTTGTTCAAGTGAGTCATTGGCCCCACTGAGGCTCGAACCCAGGACTCCCCCCAGCCAGATAGCGTCTCGGTCTTCCCCTGCTTCCTCACATTTTTCCAGTTCCTTAGTACTTGCCCCTTATGACAGAGGGGCCTTAGAGGTTATCTGAGCCAGCCCCTTCATTTTACTGATGGAAAACTAGGGCCTGGCGTGGTTGAGGAGCTGCCCAGTTTCCCACAGCCCTAGGAAGAAAGTCCAGGCTTCAAACTCAGATCTTTGTGATAGGGCAAACATTATCTCCTGCTGCCAGCCAAAAGAGGCCTTGGTTTTACCACCTTCCCCTGCCAACATGCTGGAGGTCTCTTCATTAACCTTTTCTCTTATTTCCCCTATTTGGCATTGGCAGACTGCAAAGGGGTTTATACGAGAAAGTTTTCAAAAGCTGCTGTTGTCTTTTAAACGGGCCTCAGTTTCCTCATCTGTAAAACGGAGAGGACTGTTGGAGTTGAGGCATCTGCTGATTGGTTTGGCCAGTTCAGCCACTGATTAGTGTCTTAGGGAAAAAAACCCTGAGCATATCCTGGGCTGGGGAACCAGAGACTGTCCCTGCTGCTGCTGCCCCGGAGCCACAAGTGTACCTGGACCCTTTCTCGCCTTCTAGTTTGAGGAGGATGGCAGCAGAGGCCATACATACCTCCAGCCCCAACTGGAGGCCTTGGTTTTCAGGTCGTTCCCCACCTACCCGCCCAGGAAGGAAGGAGCTTTGATGTTCCCGTGAGTCCACCGGTGGAGAGAAGAAAGAATGGAATGGTGTGTGTGGGAGAGGAGTTTGCTAGTCTTGAACAGGACAGAGAGTTCCACAAGTGGCCTCTAGAGTCTGGGATCCAGGCAGGTAGTTTGTTACCACTGGAAAGTACCTTAGTGATTTTCTTGGCCAGTCCACTTATTTTACAGATGGGGAAACTGAGGCAGCGACTTATGTAAGTCACAGAAAGCCAGCAGCAGAGCCAGGATTAAATTCACATTTCTGGGCTCCCGGCCCAGCATCTGTCCTGCTGCCTCCTACGTGTTTGTCTTTGCACAAGTTTCTAGCACTTTAGAGCTGGAAGGAACCAAGGAGATTGTCTCATCTGACCGCCTCATTTTATAGGTGGGGATACTGAGGCCTAGGGAGGGGAAGAAAGGACTTGCCCAGGCACACATGATGATTTGGCGGCATAGTCAGGACCAGAACTTGAGTATCCTTACTCTTAATACTCTGCCTTCGCTGGTAGCCCCAGAGCTAGCTGGATAGGTCCTTTTCTCCAGACCCTAGAGCCTCTCCAACCATGACCTTCTGTCTCCCACCTCCAGGCCTTTGCACAGGCTCTCCCTCACCTATTCAAGGTTCGGCTAGAATTCTTTATGTGATATCCCCATCTCCACCACAATCAGCTCTTCTCTCCCCAATTTTTTTGTATTTGCTTACAGGTATATGTTGTTTCCTCCCAATCGAATGGAGCTTTTGAAGCCATGGTCTGCTGTTATTTTTTGTCCTTCTAACCCCAGCACCTTATCCAGTGCCTGGTGCACAGTATGTGCTTAATAAATGCTTATGGCATTGAATTACATTGAATTTCAGACTCTTCCCCCTGGCACCAACCCCAGAGGGTGGATGAGAAGGGTTGGAGTAGCAATGGAGGCCTCCTTTACAAGCGCGATGTGTGTTGGGGAGAGAAGAGGCTGCAGCTAATGACTTCAGGGAGTTTGGGGCACTGTGGGTTCACCTCGGCCCTCCCCTGTCCCACTTCTCCTCTGTAGTCCCAGGGTCAGTTCTGAGCCTTCTGCAGGCTTTTTTGTAGTTTTATCGGCTTCCATTTTGTAGTTTCTTCATCTGTAGACTAGAGGGTCTGGACCATGTGGTCTCTGGGTCCCTTCCAGCTCCAAGATTTTTGGAAATCGGAGGGGAGGAGGGAGAGTCCTAGAACTCACCTGGTATGGCCATGTTGCAGAGGTTTGCTGAGTCGGTTGAAGCCTTCCAGTGCTGGGGAGCTCAGCAGCTCTCAAAAGTTGCCCATTCACCTTTAGATGGCTCTAATCGTTAGGAAGCTCTTTGTTTTATTGAAATGGACTCGGCCCTTTCCACTGGAATTAGCACCAAGCCCTGGCATAGGCTTTGAGATCCAGGTTCATCCCCCTTGCTCCAGGAAACCACCCCTGATCTCTTTAGCTCCCAGGGACCTTCCTCGGAGCTCCCCCAGTCCCCTTTGGTGCCTCTCCCGTACTGCCTTGTTCTGTGCTCAGATGTGCTTGGGTGAGGCAGGGGCCAGACTCGGACCTCAGGCTTCCTGCCTCCAAGGCCAGGCTGCTCTCCACTGGACCACAGCACTGTCCTTGCAAACCTGAATGTGATGTGTAAATAACCAGCCTCTGTTCCACCGTCTGGGGCCATCCTCCTTTTCCATCCTGGGGGTCTTTGAACAAAGGCTGGGCAGCCACCCGTTAGGGATGAGGCAGAGTGGATCTTTGATCAGACACAGGCCAGACTAGGTGGATTTGAAGATCCTGGTCAACTCTCCAAGATTCTTATTCCTATCTCAGGTCCCTTCTAGTGCTGACCTTTCCTGGAAGGCGTATTCTAGAGGGGAATTCCTATTCAGGTATAGGTTGGACTCCACGGCCTCTCGGGTCCATCCCACTCTCAGATTCTGTGATTCTGATTCCTGGTTGTGATTCTATGGAGAGATCTGGAACCATCCAGGAAGGCTTCTTGGAGGAGGCAGGACTTTGATGGTCAGGTAGATTTAGAAGGGCATTCTAGGAGAAGGAAATGTCCAGAACAAGGGCATGAACTCAAGCAGGAATGAGCCTGGCAGGTTCGTGGGGGGGATGAAGGGGTAGGCCCATCTAGGACAGGAGGGAGCAGAAGGGTTCCAGAAAAGATGTGGGGGTCCAGCTGTGAAAAGGGCCTTGAATTCCAGGGCTAGGCAGAAGCCAGCAAACTTTGTCAGAAGCTCCTTCAGAGGGACCGGGGTGGCAGGCCCTTGCTCTGACTGCTAGTTTCCTAGGGTGGCACACCAGCCCGGGAGTCATGAGTAGACTATTCCTTTTGGGGGATACTGACAGGTAAGCCAGGCACTTAGGAATAGGGCCTGGAGGTGTTTTCTGTCATTTTTTTTTGTTTTGTTATGCATTAAGCCTGTGGTTTGCCCCCTGACTTTGAGCTATGACTCACTCCTCATCACTCTCTCTCTGGGTGAGGAGAGCATGTTGGGCCTTGCGGATGCACGTGTGGGACATGGAGGGTGACTGAATGTTGGGAGGGATCCATTATTGTTTCCTGGATTCCTCCCCTGGACCCTGGGCAGGGCGGCCTTCTGGCTCCTGGCAGCCTGTGTGCAAGGCTGCCTTGAAGCAGAAGAACCAGCTGCCGGCTATCTCCCTCCTCCTAGTGGGCTCAGCAGAGTATCCTAGAGGTCTTTGAGTCAAGGCTGGGTGGCCACTTGTGTCAGATATAGGCCAGACTAGATGGATTGGGGGATTCCCCCCACCGCAAACCCCTCCCAGCTGCTGAAGTGCCTTCCAAATTACCTTGTATTTATATGTATTTTGTACTGACTTATAAGTACGTGTGATATTTTCCCCTGATAGAATATAAGCTCCTCGAGGGCAGGGACTGTTTTGTTTTGGTCTTGGTATTCCCAGCTCAGTGTATGGCACATAGTAGGAGCCTCATAAATTCTGAAGTTGTCCTTAGAAATCACATGGTCCATCACTCTCATTTTAGAGATCAGGAAACAGGCCAGGCCCTGGCCACTAGGGCAAAGAAGTGGCCTGCCCCCAGTAACGTAGTAGGTAACAGAGTCAATCTCAAAACTAAATCCACGTATGGGAGACTCTCCAGCACAAATAATGTGTCATTTTCCAACTCTTGTATGAGATTCCTCATAGAAAAATGGCAGCTTAGGGGAAATAAACAAGGCAAATAGGCCTGGGTGTGGCCCCCATTGAAGAAATAAGGAAGGTGGACAGCTTGGCTGTGGCCACAGTCCTTAGAGGCAAAATCCATAAGACAGCAGTGAGAAGGACGATTTTCATTGTTTTTTTTATTAATTTAGAAACAATGTTAATAGATTTTTAAAAAATTAATGGTAGTAAGATAGATTCATGCTCTCCTGCCCTTGCCCACTTGGGGCCCCACCGGCTACGGATGGGAGTAGAGTCACAGACTTAGCACTGGTGCAGATGTTCGCTAGCATTAAGCCTGAAGGAGGCAGTGGGGAGCAGCAGTGGGCACACCCTGATGTCCTTCCAGGTGCCTTACCCTCTCTAGTACAGTGGGCTGTACACTTGATGTGTAAACACACCAAGCCCCCGGTTTAAACAAACCCAGTGTGCCAATGCCCAACCTAAGAAATGGATCCATTTCAAGAGAGGCAAGGGTTCCTTGCCAACAGGAGCCTTCTCCTTTTCCTTCTCCATGCCTCTCCTGCTTCCTTGAGATAGTGGTCCCCCACCCCTCACCCGCCACTGCCCCCACCAGAGACTTTAAATAGACCTTTGATTTATTGCACTTCTCTTGATAAATTGAGATCTACCCAGAGCTGGACTTGCAGTCATTTCGCCTTAGAGACTTACTAGCTGTGTGCTAGCTTTGGTTATTATCTAAGCCGTCTGCCCGCCCCAGAGCCGATGCTCATTGGGTCCCACTCTTCTTCCAACTTAACCAGTTTCTTTTTCTCGATCTAAGTAGTAAAATGATGGAGTAGAGGGCCTGGAGCTGGGGAGCCCTGACTTCAAAACCAGCCTCAGATACTTACTAGTTTTGCATTGAATGCTGTTTGCCTCAGTTTCCCTACCTATAAAATGGGGGTAAAGGTTTTTGTGAGAATCAAATGAAATTAATAACCATAAAGCACTTAGCGCATTGACTGGAACATAGTAACCACAATATAAATGTTAGCTATCGTGATTTTGGGGGTGGGGGGATGGGCACGAACCTTGGTTTGCAAAGGCCAGTGTCTTAAGCAGTGTGATGTAATGGAGACCTGGATTTCAGTCCCACCTCTGACCCTTCCTCTCTGTGGACTCTGGGGGCTCTATGAGCTCTCCATTCCTCATCAGCAAAATGGAAATGATGGTCCCTTAGGCCGCTCGTCTCCCATGGTGGAACCTATCGGAGCATGGGAGGAATGAAGCCACCTTGTTGGTGATGATGATGTTGATGACTCATGTACATCCCGGGGCTGGCCAGGAGCAGTGGGGTGGGCGGGCAGGCTGGTGAATGGTTGGCCACCTTTGATTTCAGGACTCAGATTGGCTTGGGCCTGCGACAGTGGTTTGCAGAGAGACTCCAGGCCCACTTTCAGCCTCAATCGTGTGGTAATTTTTTTTTTTGGATAATAGTTCACTGGACCTTAATGTTTCCATTACGATTGATTCTCTATTACGAGCAGATTCTTTGGATACTGGCCTCAGGGTCGTTCTTGCTGTAGCTGGAAGCATTGCGCTGAAATTCTGCTCATGGAATGTCTAGGGAGTTTTTGTCATGGCCTGAGTTGTAGGATTAAACCAGGGGTGGGGAACCTTCCACCTTGAGGCTACATCAAAGGGTCTCGAGCTCTTCGATGGAATTTGGCCACACTTGAAGACCTAGAGGGCCACATGTGGCCTCGAGGCCTCAGGTTCCCCACCCTTGGTTAGATTCATGGAATGGACCAGCCCAAAGGGCTGAAAGGAACGCTTATTTCTTGCAGCTAGTCTGAGTCACAGAACCTGGAGTTTACATAGCTACTGAATAGCAACAGGGTCGAGATGGCCATTTTTGGTATACTCAGCATTTAGCATAGTGTCTGGTGCATAGTAGGTGCTTCAGTGTTTATTGATTGACTGGGGGAGAAGGGAGGATTCAAACCTAGGTCTTCTAGCTCCAAATGCAGGCCTTTCTCCATAGCTGCCTGAGGACCCAGAGAGAAGAAGGGATTTCCCTCAGTCACCCAGTAAGTCAGGAGTGGATCTGAGGCCAGAGTCTAGCCCCGCTGACTCCCAATCCAAGACTCTGTCCATTGTATACACTGCAGGCCTTCTCTTGTAATCAAGACCCACAGCCCCGCCCATGCATGGCTCTTACTCCTCCTCTCCCCAGGATCCACCATCCTTCACATCCAGAGAATGTCTTCCTGCACTCCGTTCACACAGCACCTGGAGTATTGCGTTCATTTCTGGGGACCCTTTTAGGGTGATATCCAGGAGGGAGCGGGGAGCGGACAGGATGAGGAGAAGACCAGGGATCCTTTGAAGAACCTGGAGATGCCCATGGAAGAAAAGGTGACTGGTTGGGGCATGACCACAGGGTTCAAGTATTTGAAGGCCTGTCTTATGGAAAAGGGATTAGACTTGTTCTGCCTGGCCTCACAGAGTCAGAATTAGGGGCACTTCAGGAAAACTCGCAGAGAATCGAATTTCAGCAGAGATAAGGAAACATTCCCTAAAAACAAAAGCCATCCACAAGTGAAATGCTATACCCTGGGAGGTAGTGAGTTCCCCATCCCAGAAAGTGTTGGACTGGAAGCCAGACAGATGTGATTCCTGGTCAGGTATCAGTTCTGACTGATTAATCTCCTTATGCTACAATTCATCCAATCCTAGAAGAAATAATAGTAGTAATAGCTGGCTCTTCTATAGTGCTTTGTGGTTTACAGAGAACTTTATGTGTGTGACCTCACTGGAGTCTTACAACATCCCCGTCTGTGAAGAAAGTAGTGTAGGCATTAGTATCCCTGTGTTAAAGTAGGGAAACTGAGGCACAGGCCATCAAGTGGCTTACCCAGGGCCACAGTAAGTAATAGAGCTGGAACCTAGGTGTTCTGACTTGAAATTCATTTTCATGACACAACAGTAACAGTTAATTACTTTTAAAATGATTTCCAGGCCCTCCAGACACCACACCCCCACCTCCCCATTATCTGAGTTCTTCAGTGTTATAAAAGCTCAGTGTGAGCTGGGGTGGTGGGAAAGCCCTCCTTGAGGAGCATAAAGGGTATTCTATGTACACAGAGACAGGAGGACACTTTAGGCCATAATAATAATAATATTTTATCTAGCACTTTAAGGTTTGCAAAGCACTGCACGTGTTATTTAATTTGATTTTCACAACAACCCATGGTGGTAGGTGCTGCTATTATCCCTTTTTAATAGATGGGGAAACTGAGGCAGACAGTTAACTGATTTGCCCAGTGACTCACACAGTTACAAAATGTCAGAGAACAGTTTTGAACCCAGAACTGACTCCAGGCACAGTGGAGGCTGACTGTTAGGGAGCCCAGGCAGAGAACAGAGAACTGAGCGTCCCTGGTGGGTTTTGAATCCGCAGCCTTCAGTCACTGTCACCGCCAAGCATGTCCTGAGCCTCTCCTGTGGACCAGATCCTTTGCTAGGCCCAGGGCTCCAGAGAGGTTCAAGGTGTGACGCCTGCCTTGAATGTCTAGCAGAGGGCTGCTGGAGCAGAAAAGACTGAGCTGAGCTTAGATCATCTTTTTGTCAGCTGGCTTTGGGACCCTACAGAAAGTACATATACTATCTCTCCCCGTCTCCCCCCTCCCCTTCTTTCCTTCTCCCCTTCTTCCCCTCTCCTCCTCTCTCCTTCTCCCCCTCTCTCCTTCTCTCCCTCCTCTCCCTCTATCCTTCTCCCTCTCCCTCGCCTCTTTCTTCCCCTCTGTCCCTCTCTCCCTCCCCCTCCCTCTCCCTCTCTCCCCTTCCCTCTCTATCTCTTTCTATCTCCCTCTTTCTCTCCAATTAGGCTCTTTGTGAGGAAAGCCTGCAGTGGGATCCTCTTATCCCCCTGACTTTTATGTGAAATTCCTGAGCCCTGAGAGGTTTGTAGGGGGATGGATGGGAAAGCGCCAAACCATATTCTCCTGGAAGAGTGAGCAGAACTAGGACTAGGAAGCCGGGGCAGTGGATATAAGCTAGAGCGGACAGCTTGGGGGTCCTGTCCCAGCTCTGCCGTGTCCCAACCGCTTGAGCTTGGCAATGAAAACGCCCATATTAACCAGCTTACTAAGCTGGTTGGGAGAAAGCTAGCTCTAGGATGTGGGGGCTATCCTTCTGTCCTTAGATGCCTTCTCTCTGCTGATTATATCCACTTTATCCCGAGAGAGCTCTTTATACCTGGTTATTTGCCTGTTGTCTCCCCATTACACTAAGTTCCTTGAGGGCAGGGACTGTCTTTTGCTTCTTTTTGCCTGGCACACAGTAGACACTTAATAAATGCTTGTCAACTTTATTTGACCTGGTTTGCCACACCTCAATCTGTGAAATGGAGTAGTGGTGATGGTAAAATACATGCTGTTTATCTCATGGGACTGTTGTGAGTATCAAATGCGATACTGTATGTAAAGTGCCAGGAAGACATATACAAAATCGCTTTACAGATGTTTCTTGTGAGCTCCTCTGGCTTTCCTTGAGCCCCATTTCTCAGAGGGTAACATGCTCTCCTCTCTTCCCTCCTCTATGCACCGTCACCCAAAATCCTATTTCCAGGGCTGTGGGGGAGGAGGCACCAGAGGCTGAGAACTCCTGGGAGTTGGGCAGTTCTGGGGATGGCTCAGGAAAGATGAAAACCAGCTAAGCCCTGAGCTCCCTGAAGTGTAGAACAAAGCTAGAGGAGATTAAGGGCCGGGCCTGCTCTACCAAGTTAAAAAGGCCACTGTGGAGCAGCCAGGTGCTTGGGGAGGTGTGTGAGTGTGGCTGCCTCTGTGACCGTGCGCGCTTGTCTATTCTGACCGACCTATGCGACCACACATGTGGACTGTTGGACAGATGGGTGTCTGCAACGCCTTAGACGGTATCCTTCTATCACAAGGATCGGGCCAGGGGCAGAGGGGAAGGATGACCCTGGGGCAGGTATCTTGCACCCTGTACGCCAGGCCTACCCAGTGAATAAAATTTGGCTGAGAAAAGGGGAAGCCAGATCAGGGAGAGAACCGCCCTTCAGAACAGCTTCCCCACATGGAGCTACTCCTTCCAGCCCTCGATCATGCTCCTGGGTCCAGGGCTCAGTAGTGGTGAGAGTAGAGACAGGGGAGATGGGAGGCACTGTGGAGTGGAGAGTCTCCACAGGAGTCAGGAAACCTTGGCTTTGAGCCCTGTCTCTGCCTTGACGCTACTGTGGACCATTAGGTGGGTCACCATCTCCGGCCTCAATTTCCTTATCTGTCAAGGGGAGAGGATAATTTCTGCCCTTTAGACCTCCTGGGGGGTGGATTTTAGATCTAGAGTAGAAAGGAACTTCAGAAGCCATGGAGCCCAACACCTTCATTTTATCGATGAGGAAACTGAGACCAAGAATGGTGAGGGACTCGTCCAAGGTCACACAGGTGGAAGGATTAGAAAATCCTACTAGAGAACTGATGGGAAAGTATTTTGGAAGGTATAAAATTTTGTATAGCTGGGTGTTAGTGATAGCACTGTAAGGGCCCAGGGGATCTGTCCACAGGAAACCTTTCTTAGCCCTCCAATAACTGATGCCATCCCGTTTCCAATTATCTTCATATTCTCTGTATGCTCGTATATACCTAGGTATTTGCATGTAATCTCCTCCATTGGATGGTAAGCTCCTTGAGGGCAGGGACTGTTTTTGCCTTTCTTTGTGTCCCCAGCACACAGCACAGTGCTTGGCACACAGTAGGTGCTTAAAACATGCTTATTGACTGACTGACCCTCGGAAGAGGTGCAGGGGGGAGAAGAGAAGGGCCTTACAACGTGAGGAGGAGAAACTTCGCCGGCAGCTCCTTTTCCCATCATTTATGCACTTTGGAGATCAGTCATAAGAAAAGCATAGGACTTGATGAAAGGACCTTGGGAATCATTGGGTCTCACTCCCTTCATTTCATAGATGAGCAAAACAGAGGCCAAGAGAGATTAAGCTACTTGTTTGTGATCTCCCAGAGATGGTGCCAAAGCTTCGACCCTGGTTCCTTTGACTTCAAACCTAATGCTGTTCCCACTATGCCAAGTTCCCTTCTCCAACCCTTCCCTTTGCAGATGGAAAGTCCCAAGAAGGGAATACTTTACCCAGGATCACACGTTTCATCGAGACTAGAACTAGGTCCTCTGAGTTCTTAGTAAAATGATCATCCCGCTGTCCCGCATGCTTTGCTGAGCTGTGGTCTTCTTCATAACTACCTGGGGAAGAAGTGCCTTCTGACCCCCAATATTTAGGCTCCCCTGTCCCAGTCCTTCTGGCCTTCAGTGATATTCGAGGCCAATAGTACCTCTCTGTCGGCTAATCTTTGGGACCAGTGGCTCCTCCTGCCAGTCCTTCTGACATCCAGCAATCTTCGGGACCAGTAGAGAGCTAGAGGCAGCTAGGTGGCTCTAGATAGAGCGCTTGGCCTAGAGTCAGGAAGATCTGAGGTCGAAGATTTGAGGCCTTAGACGCTGACTGGCTGTGTGACCCTTGGCAAGTCACTTAACGTCTATTTGCCTTGATCCACTGGAGAAGGAAATGGCAAACCACTCTGGTATCTTTGCCAAGAAAGCCCCATACAGGGTCACAAAGAGTCAGACATGACTGATTGACTGAATGACAACACCAACAACAAATCTGGCTGATCTTTGGGACTAGCATCTCTCTCCTCCCAGTCCTTCTGGTCTTCAGTCGCCTGTGGCTCCCCTCTCCCTGTCCTTGCCTCCCAGCTTAGGGCATCTCTGCCTTCCATGGGTAAGGATGGTGTCTGTATCAGGGCTGTGAGAGCCTATTCCCAGCCTCATTTACTCTGGAAGTGATTTCCTTTGTACTCAATGGACCCTGAATCATTCCAAGCTTCATTGCTAAGTGCTGGAACATCTTGGTGGCTGGTTGGACCCCAGGGATCACTGGCTTCTGTCTGAGCTGAGGCAGAGTGTATCGAAGATCAGAAACTTGGAGAGCCTGGGCTAGGCAGAAGGAGACCCGAGTTCCAATCCTGGCTCTACCATTGACCACTGTGTGATCTTGCGTGAGTCAGCTCTCTCTCCTCTCTGTACCTCATTTCCTCCTCTGTAAAATGCAGCACTGGGTGCCCTCCATATCTAGAAAGTCAGCATTCCTCAAGGAATGGTGACCTGTGCAGCCATCCTTCCTTCGAGACATAGCACCTAGCTTCTAGCCACCGTGGGATCTGGTAGGGCAGAGAAGTAGGAGGAAATGTTGAGAAGATGGGGGAAGCTTTGAACACACTGGCCCTTCTTGTCTGATTTCCCTGGGCCCTCCCCTGGGCCTATGTTGGTTCCTCTGGCACAGAAGGGCAGGATCTAGTCGAAGAGATAAGATTCACCCACCTAAGTGTTAAGCAACAGTCCAAGAAAACCATACATGAGATGGTTCAAGGCCCTCTGTGCTCAGGGCCAAGGAAGTTAAAGACATTTAAGGCTGGAGGAGCTGAGGGGAAGAGAGATTCCTGTGGCCTTGTTGTGGGGAGACGGGGGAAAGGATCAGGATGAGAAAGCAGGAAACATAGGTTGGAGTTAGACCGTGCAGTGCCCAGCGAGGCCGGGGAGGTTGAGCCTCTTTCTATGGGTCACCATAGAAGGTGTCACCAAAGCCAGGCATGAGGAAGATGCTTCAGGCCACCTGCGCAGGAGGACCAAGTGGGGACAGGCAGGACACAACCCTGCATATCAGGAGGCTGATCACAGAGCTGCTCCGAAAGGCGGTGGTTCCTGCCCAGGGCAGGGAGTAGAGAGAGGTACCACAAAGCACAGGATTATAAGCCCTAGGAGTCGAGCCTGAGAACATCTGGTTTAATTTCAATCACCTAGGCCAGATATTTTCCTCTGATTCTTGTAGTGGAGGCAGGTAGGTGGCCTGGGGATAGAGCACTGACTTGGAGTTAGAGAAATCTGAGTTTGAATCCTGCCTCCATCACTTACTAGCTGTGTGACCACAGGACAAGTCACTTAACCTCGCTGGGCCTCAGTTTCCTCATCTGTAAAGTGTGAACTAATAATAATGGCTCCTACTTCCCAGGGTTGTTGTGGGGACCAGATGAAGTGCCATGTGTGAAGCTCTTTATAAATGTTTGCTCTTACTATTGTCAGAGCCAAGAGTGGAACCTGAGCAAACCTTCAGGGCCTGGGCGGTGATTCTGGGCAGCAGTGATTGGCAGAGGAGGTGGCTTCAGCCACTTTCTAAGTAATAAAACATCAGAATTGGAGCAGACCTGAGAACACAATTGTTAGAGCTGGAAAGATCTAGGGAAAAGAGAAAACAGAAACTCTGTGAAGTAGGTTCTGTTATTATCCCATTTCAGAGAGGAGGAAACTGAGTTTCAGAGAGGTTAGATGACTCACCTAGGATCACACAGTGTCCAAGGCAAGGTTGGGAGCCAGATCTTCCTGACTCCAGCACTCTGTTAGCTGGGTAACCTTAGGAAAGTCAGTTTGACAATTTGGGCCCTGATTTCTCCGTCTTTTGGGGACAGGGAGTTTGGGCTGGGAGCTTATTGAGAGAGCTGGAAGGCTGAAGCCAGATGTGGGGCTGGCGCCCATGGCTAGGACCCAGTGCAGATGTGCAGAGACTGGGGACAAGGGCAGTGAAGCAGAAGCATCTGAACAACACTGTTGGAAACACCCACTGGGACTGCCCTGTCTTTGTGGCTGGGATGGCTTCCCAGACACTTTGCCCTTCCTCTTCTGATGGTGGGGTGTTTTGTTTTGTTTTCTTTTTTTTTTTTTTGAAGCCCTGTCTCTGGGGACAGAGGGGCAGCCAAGGAGTTTGCCCCCTTCCTGGGAAGCTGACTGCCTGAGGCCCCTAGTTCCTGCCTCCCTTGGTCCCTGTAGGGTGCTGGGGAAAGCATTGTTCCAGAGCTCCCCTAACCCCACCCCACCTCCCAGCCCTTGTCCATGGCGAAGCCTAGCCACCATCCCAGCGATACAGCCCTCTGCATAGTCAGGGGAATACACTAGTTAGCCTGTCGACTCTCCCTTCTCATTCCCACCTTGTCCAACCAATAATTGGTTATTATATTCAATTGAATTAAGCCTGGACACCTCTTACCCCAGTTGTGACTGGAAGGGATATAATTTGGACCTCAGTTACTTTCTCTGTCAAAGGAGAGGGTTATACTAGACCAGGGTTGTCATACTCAAATAGAAACAGGGACCGTTAAACTATATATGAGGATCCCTGTGGGTCATATATTAACTTAGAAAACCACATTAATATTATCTGTGTTTTATTGTATTTTTATTTATTTTGTTAAATATTTCCCAATTGCATTTTAACCCGGTTTGAGTAGCACTCAGGGGTCTTGTATGGAGTTTGATACCTCTGGACTAAATTATCTCTATGGTCTCTTCCAATTTTACATCCTGGCTCATAGTAGGTGTTTAATAAATGCTTGTCGAAATTGACAAGCATTTATTAAGCACCTACTCAAATGGACACGCATTTATTAAGCACCTACTATGCACCAGGCACTATACAAAAACCAGTCCCTGCTCTCAAGTAGCTCATAGTGTAATGAGGGAGATAACATGCAAAAAACTGTGTCTAAACAAGCTATGCACAGAGTCAGAAAATTTTAGCTGGGACTCAAAGGAAGCTCAGGAAGCCAGGAGGTAGGGATGAAGAGGGAACATATTCCAGGCCTGGCAAAGGCAGGGAGTGGCATGTGGGAGGGAAAGCCAGGAGGCCGGTGCCCCTGGAACACGGAGGCTGTGGGAAGATGAAGGTCTGAGAAGACTGGAAAGGTGGGCAGGGGCCAAACAGAATTTTATACCCAGCTACTTAGGGCTTTCATGGGGAAGAGAGATCAGAAAGGAAAGCACCCTGCTGTCCTGGAACTGAAACTTGAGCAAGTCTCTTCTGTTCTCTGGGCCTTGGCTTCCTCAAGATGGCCCCTCGCTCTGCTCTCATTTGAAGATAGCTGGCGATCTCTGAGGCCTCCGTTGGCTCTGAGTCTTTGACGGGTTACATCAGCCTCGTCGAGGAGAGATAGGAGCAATGGGGACTGTAGAGAGGCCGATTTGGTCTAGAAATGAGGAAGAGCTAGAAGTGGCATCAGCTGCTTCTGGAGGGACTGAGCTCCACATCACCTGGCCAGGACCGTGGTGGAATGGATGATTTCTGAGCTCCCGTCTGGCTCCAGTCTGTGTTCTTATCCTTCCTTCGGGGCAGAAATTCCCAGCTTTGTCCAGTGAGGGTCTCCAAGGCCCTCTGGGCGCTCACACTGAATGATCCCAACTACCATGTGGCTTTTACCTGGGCTAGAAACTGCAGGCAGGAGCATCATGTCCGGTGATGTCAGAACATTGAAGTGGGGGTGGGGGGCAGGGGGTTGAGTGGCCCAGATCTGAGCTCACCCCACTGGGGCTCCTAACATACTGATAGTCCCTGCTGCTCCTTTGGCCCCGCATTCATTCATCTAGTCATTTATTCACTCGGCAGATGCTTCGGTGTCTGTCGTGTCCACAGTCCTGTGCTCTACCCTGTGGGCTTCAGGGGAGTTTCAGAGAGGGAGTATTCCTTTGGGCGTTTCAGAGATGGATGGGAATCCAGGTGAATCAAGGGAGCGCCATTCACAGTACAGGGATAAGGGCGAGCAAAGACCTGGAAGCGGGAGGGCACAGGACTTGCGTTGGGGATGGGGGGCACGGGCAGAGAGTTGACCTGTTTGTCTGGAAGTATGCGGGAGAGTGAATGAGAGCAAGGACTTGGAAAGGGAGAGTAGTGCCAGATTGTAGAGAACACCGACCATCAAGCAAGGGCTGGGTTTGGCCCCCGGAACTCACGGGCTTCCCAGATTCTCACGCTTGGCTTTGGGAGTCCCTCACATTCAGTGGGCCTTTGGGGAGGCGGTGGGGAGGATCGCAGCTTTCCTCTAGAATGAGGGGCTGGATGGCCTCTTAACGTCCCTCCCTGCCTTAAGATTCTATGGTTTGGTGAGTGAGGACAGTAGAGGCCCTATGTGGCAGTGGGTCCGATCCCTCTTCTCCCTGACTGTCCATAGAACTATAAGATTTCAATATTCAGGAAATCACCTCCAACCCCTTCGTTTTGTAGTTGAGGTGATTAAGGCTGAGTGAGTTTTAAGCGACTTTCCCAGTCATGGGGTTCACACCCAGGCCCTCTCGTCCTGCATCCAGAGCCCTCTCCATTCTGCCCTCTCTTGCCCCAGCCTTCTCCAGGTTTTTCCCTCCCCCCACCTGGCCCTGGGCCCGGCCTGGGCTGGCTGGGCTGCCGTGATATTTTTAGAGAAGATGGGGATGGCGCGGGTGGAGAGGGCTGGGTCCTGACCCAGGGAGTCCCGACTCTGTCATTATGCTTTTGGTCACACAAATGACCTCTTTTTCTGGGAGGGAGAAAATGAAGGGGAGAAACTCAGAGCCTACCATTAGGGGAACACGAGATCTGAGGGGCGTCGGGAAGTTGACGTCAGGGCCACCTGGCCACTGGCCCAGCAGGGACCATCTCCCATGTTCTGTGGCTCCCTCTCTTCCCTGACACACCCCTCCCACCCCCACCCTTGCCTTCTTGTGGTCTCTGGCTTCCCCTTTTGGGCTCTCTCAGGGTCAGGGCCAGGTGGGAACAACTGAGGAAGAGAAGGAGAAAACAGTGCTGGGCTAAGCTGGGAACCAGGGACCCACTGGTCGGGGCGGTGGGGCGCTAATTGTCCAAAGGCCTCACGGAAAGCTTCAGCTGCGGAGTCATGGGACTCAGGGCCAAGCGTCACCTCGACCCTAACCTGCCCTGTAACTTCAGTCTCCCCAGCTCCTAACTGAGGAGAGTAATCTCTACCCATGATCACCGTAATAACTGACACTTGTACAATATTTTAAGGTTCATCTCATTCAATTTCACAGGAACCCCATGGGATAAGGATCGCTGCTATGACTATCATCATTTTGCAGATTAGAAACCAGGTCTCAGAGAGGTTAGGTGATTTCCCCACGGTCACACAGCTGGGAGGCAGGAGAGGCGTCATTGGAATCCGACTCCGGGCCTAGCGTTTTTCCTGTTGCCCTCCTGGGTGTTGGGAGAATGAGGTGAGATCATGAAGAGAAGAGTGTGAAATTGTGAAAAAAAAAAAAAGCTAGACTTGTA
Organism: Phalanger gymnotis; assembly: GCA_028646595.1. NCBI lineage: Eukaryota > Metazoa > Chordata > Mammalia > Diprotodontia > Phalangeridae > Phalanger > Phalanger gymnotis. The sequence goes on along the minus strand of CM053622.1, from coordinate 61,746,275 downwards.
TTCAGTGAGAGCTGAGTTCAAATCCTGTTTCTGAGCCTTCAGAGCTTCATGATTTGGGCAAATTACTTAATTATACCGCTCATCACTGCAGTGAGGAGGGGGCTTCATGAGCCTTGGAGTGCCAGAGTCAAGCGCCTACTGGGTGCCAGACACTGGAAATATTTTAAAAAAAGACAAAAGTCACCCCCTGCTGCAAGGATCTCCCAGTCTAATGGAAGAAATAGCGGGCAAACAAGCCGTCCTCAGGATAAATCCGAGATTGTCTTGTAGGGAAGGCACCAAGGCCAAGGAGGCCTGGAAAAGGCTTCTTTCAGACGGAGGAGACTGGCTGAGACTGCGGGAAGCTGAGAAGGAGAGCAGGTGGAGGTGAGGAGGGAGAGCGTCCAGTCACGGACACCGCCGGTGAAAAGGCACAGGTGGAAGACAGAGCAGGACTGAACTGGCCGGGAGGCCGGCGTCCCCGGGGCAGGGGGAGCCAGGCTTGAGAAGGCTGGACGAGCAGGGGAAGGGGACAGGCTGCCAAGGACGTTCTGTATTTGATCCTAGAGATGCCAGTGAGCCGCTGGAGTTTATACAGCCAGACTTGTGCTGTAGCAAAATCACGTTGAAGGGAAGATTAAACTGGGGGGTAGGAGGAAGCCTGAGGTAGGGAGACCCACCAGCACAGTCCGGGCAGGAGGTGATGAGGGCCCGCACCAGAGGACGGCGGTGTCAGAGGAGAGGAAGGGGTGTGTGTGAGCGATATTACCAAGGAATGATCAACCAGCCTTGGCACAGATGGGATGGGGGTGGGGAGCAAGAGTCCAGGATGACCCCCGGGCTGGGACCCTGTACTCTGGGAGGTTGGGGGTGCCCGCTGCTGTACTGGGGAAGTTAGGAAGAGGGAAGAGGATGAGTTCAGTTTTGATCTTGTTGAGTTAGAGATCCCAGTGGAGATGTCCAATATTCAGTTTGGGGTATGAGACCAGGGGTCAGTGGAGAGGTTAGGGCTGATGAGTAGATCTGAGAACCATGGGCATAGAGATGATCATTGAATCCCTGGGAGCCGAGGAGATCACCAAGTGCAGTTGTATAGAGAGAAAAGAGAAGGGGGCCCAGGACAGAGCCCTGGGGGATACTAGTGGTTAGTGGGTGTGACCTGGATGAAGATGAGCCAAGGAAAGGGAGAAGGAGCAGTCAGATAGGTAGGAGGAAAGCCAGCAGAGAGGTGTCAGAGAAAGCCAGAGGGAAAACCTCTCAGAAAAAGGGTGATAGGCAGTGTCGAAAACTGCAGTGGTCAAGTAGAATGAGGACTGAGAAAAAGGAGGGGAGTTGGTATAATGGACTGCTAAGAGAAAAGTGGTAGGTGTAGAGTGCTTAGGTCATTGCCCACCACTTGTCCCTGAGACCACATCCTTGTTCTCAAGGCCTTTTGCAGTTGATTCCTCTGTTCAGGAGAATGTGGCCAAGTCCGCAGTCCCGGGAGGTTCAGCCATCTCTCTCCAAGAAGCTTTCCTTCCCTAACCCACTGAACCCTATGGAGACCTTGACCACCCATTGTACCCTTTAGGGTCTGTACTGCAGTCTAGTGCTGAATTACATTTAATCCAACATATTGCTATGCTTCTAGCCTTGGAGAGGACTCAAGGCTGCTTCTTGGCCTGGGAGCTCCCCCAAAACAGGGCTAGGTCACTCTTCCTCTGCTTCTTCTAGAACCACATTGGAGCCAAGCCCAGAGTAGGCTGTGGGGCTGGGGGATTAGTAAGGCTCCATCTCTGGCTAGCTGAACCCCAAAGCTCCGGGGAGCAGCCTGACAGAGGACTGGGAAATGCGATTTCCCACTTCCCCCTCAGCCCTGGCAGGAACCAGGACCCTGTTTCTCGAAGGCATACAGAAGATAAAATAGTGGAAAACTAATTTTTTCATGCTCATTGGTGAGAAAGATTAAAATTATGCAAATGGCTGTGGGTGGTGAGATAAGGGGACACATATTCTCTGGCTGGATGCTGGCTTGCTTGCTTGAGGAAAAAGGAATGAGCCAGGCACACTGGTCATTCCAGGGCCCCTGTCAGCTTCAAGGAGCCCGGGGCCCAGTGCCCAGGCCCGTCGGGCACCCAGCCGACTGCAAGGGGAAGGGACGCCAGGATCAGAACTCTTAATGAGGTGCTGGAGCAAGGCCATTCGCTGTCAGGAATTTATCATTATCTTCGAGTCATTGACTGATAGCTGCTGGCTGCTCAGCCCTGAGCTGGGGATGGGGGGAGGTGGGGCTGAGGGGTGGGTGAGTGGGGATGGCAGCAGTGGGGAGAGAAAGGTGGGAAAATAGTGTGGTGTGCTAGGATGAGTTCCATGTGGAGAGTCAAGAGACCTGGATTCTAGTCATGACCATGCACCTCACTTACTGCGTGTCTTAGGGTGAGATACTTCCTCTCTTTGGGCTTCAGTTTCCCTCTCTGTGAAATGAGGGGTTTGAGCTAGATGGTCTCCAATCCCTCCAGGCTCTGAAATTGTGTTCTAAGGGCCATCCCAGCTCTGAAATTCCATGTCCTAAGGGCCATCTCAGCTCTGAAATTCCAAATTCTAAGTCCATCCCATCTCTGAAATTCCATGTTCTAAGGACCATCCCAGCTCTGAAATTCTGTGTTCTAAAGGTCTTTCCAAATCTGACATTCTGTGTTTGATCAACTAAGGTCTTTTTCTGCTGTATGATTCTTCAAGGTTTTGCTTCTCCACCTGTACTGAATTACAATTAGCCTATTTTGGTTTTTTTAGACAAGGTTGCCTTTTTGTTCCCATTCATTTCCTGTCCCCCCGCCCCAAGCCTTCTCATTGGGCTAATCACCCAATGATTTAGGAGAGAAAAATAAACCTTTGATGGGCCCTGCCCAGCTGTGATGCATCAGTACTGAACCAAAACGCAGCCAGTTTAATTTTGGAACTGAGATCCGGAGGGTAGGTGGAGAGAGGCAAGTTCGCGAATGGGCTGATGGACTTTCGGAAGTGAATCTGTTGTGAAGGGGATCCAGGCATGTTCACCCCGCCTTCCGGCTCACTTAGTTACTTGGTCATCAGTGAGAGTACCTTATCTATCACAGCTGCTCACCCATTTACAGAAAATAAAAATCCAATAAGCAGGTAGAAGGCACCCTCTCCAAAATACAGACCAGTGAGTTTAATGTTTCCTTTTCCCACCTTCTGGCATCTGGGAAAATTCTAAAATGTGTATTATTAAAGGTACAGATTGTAAGCCTCTAGAAGGGTCAATTGCTAAGAGCCAGCATTGGTTCATTGAGGATTAACCTTTTATTCCTTTTTGTTTCTTGTTGAGAGATTGGTTATTGGCACAAGGTCACCCTGTGGATAGAGTATACTTAGGTTTAAGGGCTCTTAATCTTTGCTGTGTCATGGACCCATTTGGTGATCAGTCTGCTGAAGCTGATGAACCCTGTCTCAGAATAATGCTGTTAAACACAGAAAATAAAGTAAAACTGTTTTAAAATACAGTTGAGTTCATAGATTCCTGGTAAAGAAGCCCTGATGCGAGGGTTGACAGACCTCCACAATCGCCTTGTGAGCAAGGTATGGCTTGGGTAGAGAATACAGTTGAGTAGATGAGGAATAAATTGAACAGCTAAGCTACAATAGTGAGTAATGGACCGAAGTCAAAGTGGATAGTGATCTCTAATGGAGTACCCCAGGAATCTCTCCTTGGGCCCATCCTGTTCAGTGTTTTTATTCACAACCTAGATGAAATCATAGAAGACATGCTCATCAGGTTTGGAGAGGACACGAAGCTGGGACAGATAACTAATACATTAGTTGACAGAATCAGTATCTGAAAAAAAATACTTAACAGACTGGAAGAAGTCTAATTAAAGATGACCTTTATTAGAGATAAATATAAAATCCTAAACTTGGTTTGAAAATAATTGCATAAGCATACAATGGGTGGGGGACTCGTGGTTAGGCAATAGTTGGTGTGGAAAAGGCTTGGGAATTTTTAATGGACTTGAAGCCCAGCATAAATCAGCCGTGTGTCACAGCGGCCAAGAGAACAGATACAGGAGAATACCCAGAACCTGGGAGGTCAGCCTCGTTTGTCCTCCCTCCACCCTGTGTGTCTGGAATACTTGGGTTCTATTCTGGAACCACATTCTAGCAGAGAATATTGGCAAATTGGAGCACAGCCGGAGGACGGGGGCCAAGATGGCAAAGTTTGTTAAAGACCACGCCACTTGAGGATCAGTTAAAGCGATGGGTGGTTTTACTTGGTGAAGAGAAAACTGGGTGGAGGGGGTCGGGGTGCATGGTAGTCAAATTATTTGAAAATGAGACTAAGTTTGTTCTCTTTGGTCCCATAGGACAGAACAAGGAACAGTAGGTAGAAAGCAGTAGAGGATGATTTTGTCTTGACTTTAAGAAAAACTTGCTAATAGCTGGAGCCGTTGAAAGGTGATTTAGGCTTCCTTAGAAAGCAGAGAGCCACTCCTCCCCAGGGGTCTCCAAGGGAAGGCTGCATGAGCGCTTGTTGGGGAGGTTCTGGAGGGCATTCCTGTGCACACTGTGAGCTGAGCTGGATGACCTTTGGCGTCCCTCTCCACACCAGGATTCTGGGATTCTAACCCTGGATCTAGTGCTTAGGTGAGAGGTCTGGCCTAGAGGTTTAGAATTAGGAATCAGCCACATAGATATGTGAGTGGAAGCCATGGCAACAGATGAGATCACCAAGGGAGAGGGTATAGATGGAGAAAGAAAGAGGCGGCCCAAGGCCTGCACATATCGAGGAGGTAGGAGGGGGGAATGGCAAGGTCAGAGGCAGGACAAGGAAAACTGGCAGTGACCAGTGTCTCGGGCCGAGGGCCAGTCCTGTTTCCATTATCTCAGCTGAGTGCCTAGCGCCTGCCCCAGCTTTGGGGACCTAAGTCTGTAACAGGGCCCAGCACTCAATTTGATCCTGTCTTAAGTGGTTCTCCAAGCGTTTCCTGGGTGAACCTTGTCTCTCCAGCCAGATGGGGAGTTCTGAGGGCAGGGATCCAGTCTGCTCCCTGCCTGTCTGAGCACAAGGCAGGCCCCACAATAGGGGCTGGGTACATACTGTTGTTGGGGGCAGGGGCTATTAGGTGAGCAGCCAGCAGCCTCACTCCCACACCCCATGGGCTCCACCTGCTCTGGGCCCAGCCTCTCTGTCCATCTGTCTGAGCATCTGTGCGGCGTCCTTCGGCAACTGTTACGTGTTATGGCTAGTTGTGGACTGTTCTCCGTAGAGAAAGTGATGGTGTGACACCCACCCCAGCCCCTCAGTTGGCAGGCTCAGAGTGAGAGAGAATGAGCAGGGAGGAAGCCACAGCCTGGTGTTGGGCCGACCTGAGCTACTGACACTTCTGACGCGGCCCTTCTGGGTATCTCTGAGGTAGCCAGCTAGTGGCCAGGCTCAGGGTGGGGGCTAGGGCTAGGATCCGGGCTCAGGCCGCAGTTAGGCAAGCTATTATCTCTCTGACCATGCCATCTCCCTCACTCGGCACAGTGTCAAGGAACAGAGCGCACTTATCAGACTCCCATGAAGCTCTGGTCCATGACCTTGGCCTCTTCGGCACAAACAGATAACTGTGAATTGGGTTCCAGAGTGAGGAGGCTGTTCCCAGCTCAGTGTAGGACATGTCCACATCCCCCTGGGATACACGCTGGGGATGGGGGAGTGAGACCAAAGGCCAGCCCCTGCCCTGACTCTAGGGCTTGGGATGGGTCTCTGAGTTGGAGTTTCTGCATCCTTGGCTCTTGATCCAGGCTCCCTGACTCTGCAGATTGGTGGTAGGACATAGGGTGTGGCTTCCCTGCCACCAGACCACCACTCTCCAGGTCCTCACCCAGTCAAATTTCTTTTTTTAGCTTTGGGAGGTACTCTTTGACATTCTACTTTACCCTGCCCTGCCTTGGGTGCCCTACCCTGTGGTCTGGACTGAACCCCAGAGACTTGGGGGCCATTCCCTGAAGGGAAGTCCCTCTGTCCAGGGTTCTAGGGCATTGGATTTGTCCTGCTTGGCCCAGGTGTGTGTGCGTGCGTGTGTGTGTGTGTGTGTGTGTGTGAGAGAGAGAGAGAGAGAGAGAGGGAGGAGGGGGGGGGTGAGAGAGTTATCTTTGCCCAGACTTTATGCCTTCCTGTCCCACCTATTGCAAGAAGCCCCTCACAGGCCTCCCCAGGTCCAGTCTCTTTCCCAGCTCTCTTTGCACGGGCAGCCTGAGTGCAGGGGAAAGGATAGCCAGTGGGAAGTCCAAAGGCAGAAGAGTCGCTCTGTCCTTTACTCCTTTTGTGACCTGGGATGGGTCATTCCATGTCCCTCATTTGGCCTGTTTTCTCCTGTGTAAATGAAGGGGTTGGAGTCAAAGGTCCTTTCGAAGCTCTAAGTCTGTGATCCTTGCTTGGACTTTCCAAAATCTTAGCAGTGTGTGGGTGAGTGGGGTTTGGCAGCTGACTGCAGTGGGGGGAGAGGGAAGAGTCAGGAGCAGTTCTCTGTGTGTTTGTGAATCCCTTCCCCCCACCATCTTGGGAGCTCTTGGAGGGTAGGGGTCAGGTCTTCTCTCCCTCTCTTCCCCTACAGGCCCTAGCACAGGTTTGAAGGTATGCTGGGTTTGAAGCCATGAATCCTTACCCATTCTCCCACTACCCCCACGTCCTTTCCTTCTTCTGACCCCTACCTTATTGTTTGTTTTTATAGACGCTGCCCCGTCTGAAGGTCGGCTCAGGGTCTTGCAGCATAGGGGCTGAAGGGGCCATTGCCTCTCAAGGTCGAAGGTCAGAGCTCGCTGCCAAAGATGAGGCCCACCTGTCGCCCTGGCATGTCCTTGGTCATCAGCCCCTTGGGTCTCCTTATGGCCCTGCTTCTGGGCTGTCTGGCTGAAGGTAAGTGGCTTCTAGACCCATCGTGCACTCATTGAGAGACATGATGGTATGTGTGGGTGTACGTGCTTAGATTTGGGGTGAAGGCTCAACTTTTCCACTAGACCAGGCAGACAGTCCCTTTTTGAGGGGACCTGAGGCTCCATGCTTTGGAAAAAAAAAGATTTCTCACTTGCTCTTTTCTTTCTTCTCCTTTCATTTCTTCGTCTTCCTGGCTCTCCCCTTTATCTCTCTTTCTTCCTCCTTCTCCTTTCTCTTCTCCCTGTCTTTCTCCCCTTTCTCTCTTCCCTGCTCTTTTCCTTTTTGACTTCATCTCTCTCTCTCTCTCTCTCTCTCTCTCTCTCTCTCTCTCTCTCTCTCTCTCTCTCTCTCTCCCTCTCCCCCTCTCCCCCTCTCCCTCTTCCTCTCCTTCTTCCTCTCTCTCTTTTCCTTTCTCCCTCTCTCCCTCTCACTCTCCCTCTCCTCTCTTTCATCTCTCTCTCCTCTCTCCTTCTGTCCCTTTCCACTTCAGGGTCTTATATCCCCCTTTACCCAAGTTCCCTCCCGCCTGATAGGATGAGGGAGGAGCCTTAGCCCTGGAGCCCAAGGTACTGGGCAGCTTTGGAGACCTGTGAAGCTGGTCAGCTCACAAGATGGACGCAGAGGGTTGTTTCCCCAGAGGTCTTTAACCCCAGGCTTTGGGGAGGTCAGGACAGGGTAGATATTGCAGAGAATTTCCTTTTCAGATATGGTTTGAACAAGCTGCCCTGTGGGCTTCCTTTCAGCCTTCATCTTCAGTTCAGTAAGCATCTATTAACTACCTAATGTCTACCAGCCCTTGGAGGTGCTGAAACAAAAATGAAATAGGTCCTGTCCTCAAGGAGTTGAGATTCTCGCCAGAAACATTTAAATAGAAGAGTATCTCACTTGCACTAGAATCAGGATGATCTGAGTTCAAGTCCTGCTCCAGACACTTAGCTGTCCTTTAAGCTTTCCTGGCCTCAGTTACCTCATCTGTGAAATGGGGAGAATAATAGCCCCTCTGTGGGTTATTGTGAGGCTCAAGTGAGATGATATCCATCATGTACTTTGCAAACCTTAAGGTGCTACATAAATGCCAGTTATTATTAGTATAGTAATAGAAGTGGTGGTGGTGGTGGTGGTGGTGGTGGTGGTGGTAGTAGTAGCTTAACTACATGCTTTACAGGGTTGTCTATAGAATCAGAGGTTTAGGCCTGGCAGGGACCAGAGCAGTCATCAAATCCAACCTTCTCATTTTACAGATGAGAATACTGAGGCCTGGCTAGGACTACTGACTTGCCCAAAGTCACGCAGCTGAAGAGTTACAAAGCTAGTTTTCAGACCCAAGTCCTCTGGCGTCAAGTCCAGCCTTTTTCCACAGTGCCTCCTTCTTTGGGGATCCAGTGAGATGAGCTATATACATGCATGCTGTAATCAATGTGTTACCTCCTCACTAGAGGGCCTTAGGGAGAAGGCCAGCTGACCATCTAACTATTCAGATCTGGGTTGGACTGGCTGCCCTCTGAGTTCCCTTCCAGCACCAAAATTTTCTGGTTCCTTTTCATCCTCTCTTTCCCCTTTTTCTTCTTCTACTGCCCCAAATTAGTTATTATTGATAACAACCACATAGGTGGTGGGTGCAACTGGCATGTGTTGGTGTTGGAGAAATTGGCATTGAGAAATATGACTGGGAAAAAGGGGTAGGCTGGCCACAGGGCCAGGGCCAAGCCCCAGTAGACAGCACACTGCCCATGAAGCTCTCAGATGCCCAGCGGAAGCTCTGTGCATTGGTGAAATCTTCAAGGACCCATAGAAGGGCATGTCCAAGATGAGGATATGTTGCTGTTTGCACTAGTGAAGCGAGTGTTCCTAGCAGTAAGATCACAGGGGCACCAAAACAAAAAATAATGATCTTTCAGTACTTAAACATAGAGATTGTCAATGCCAGATGGTTCCTTGGAGATCCCAGAACCTACCCCTTCACTTCCTGAATCTCTGAGAGGGGAGATGAGTAACCTAAGGTCACAAAGAGAGTCAGTAGAGGAGCACAGACTAGAACCAGGCTATTGTAGCTCCTAGGCTAGAGCTTTCTTAATGCTGGTAGGGTCTGGAATATGTTCTTTCTCTCTCTCCCCCACTGCCCCTGCTGAGGAAGGCTGGAGAAGGCCTTTGGGGAGATTTCCTGACTTTGACAGGTTCTAGCCGGGTGGCCCTGGACAGCTCATCTCAACCTCTATGGGTCTCACATTCCTCCTCTTTCAAAGGAGGGCCCTCCTGACAGTCATATTCCCTCCCCACTGGGGCTTCTCTGAGGAAAGAGCTTTGTAAATACCAGAATGCAGAGGGTCACCGCATCATGGTTATTCAGGGGCTACTGCAAAGACCCTGATCCCAAAGAGAGCAGAGGGACAGGATAGGGCTGTTTTGGAGATCAGATCAGCCATTGTACAGCAGGAGGGAGGGGGCAGAGAAGGAGGCAATTTCTCTCTGTGTCTCAATTTCCTCTAAAGGATGTTGGCTTTGTTGGGGGAGGGGAGGGCAGGAGGAGGGAAGGAGATCGTGCTGGACCAGGGGTCTCAGCCTCCGACTGGGCACCTCACTGGGCAGAAACGTCTCTGATTGCGTTGATGGAGTTGGCAGGCAGCGTGAAATCAGGCCTTCAGAGGAAGCCCAGGCACTGGGTCCTGAGCAGCCTGAATAATTTATTGTCCTTTGAAGTTTGGAGAAAAATTTCAGCTGCCTTGGGGAGTGATTTCTTCCTCCCAGAAAAGGTTCCTCCTCATTCCCTTCCTAGGGACCTTCCTAGGTCCTGACTAATTAATAGAAACCAGAGTAGGTAGGTGGGATTTCTCTTTCCATTTTCTACCCTCCAATCCTGGAGTTCTTAGATCCACAGAGTTGCCAGGACCCTAGAAATCAGCTAGCCCAACTCCCTGACTTTGCAGATGAAGAGCCAGACTCCCAGAGAGGGGAAGAATAATGGGAGTACAGGTTTAGAAGTGACTGAGGCACCTTCATTTCACAAATGAAGGTGAGCTGACTTGCCGGGGTCACCCAGGTAGAGCTAGGCCTGAGCCTAGGGCCCTTGACGCCTCCTCCCAGCACACACTGCTTCTCTCCCCCTGTCCCCCACAATTCTCATCCCAACCCCCATGTTTAAAGCCTGATTCTCATGGCCCCTTCTCTGGGAAGCCTTCCCTAATCAGTCGACACCTGCAGTCCATGCAAACAACACAGAAGAAAGAACATTGCATTTGGAAAACTGTTAGTTGTGTGATGTGCTAAGAGGGGCTTAGTCTCTGGGGGCCTCCGTTTCATCCTCTGTAAAACAAGGGAGCTGGGCTGGAGGAGAGGAACTCCCGTTTTTATTGTACTTTCCACACTGTCCCCCCGAGAGGTTGCTGTTGCAATTATCCTGTCTCTTTTAGAAATTAAAGGCTTAGACAGATTTAAGGGACTTGTAGCCACTATGTGTTGAGCTAGAAGTTGGGCCCAGGTCCTTTAACTCCAGATTTGGAGGTCTTTCCTCTGACTAGCCTGGCTGGGCTCCTCCCGGCTCCAAAAACAGCCCCATAAAGGATGGGCATCTCGAAATCAGAATGCCCCAAACAGAGCCTACCCCTTCCCGTTTGCAAAGTCCCCCATTTCAGCGGAGAGCACCCCCATCCTCGACGTTCCCCGGGCTCACAGCCTCGGCGTCCTCCTCCCTTATCCAGACCATCCCCACATTCCTCGTGTGTATCGTCTTTTCTCCACTTTTACACCCACAGCTGTACCCCAGGCCCTCATCACTTCTTAGACTGCCTGGACTACTGCAGCCACCATAAAGCCAGTCTGACTGCCTCAGGCCTATCCTGGTTCAAAGGGAATTTTTCTAAATCCCTGGTCTGACCACATCACCTGCCCAGCATCCAAATCTTCCTCCAGACCACTTTTCCATCCTTGTTTCATCGTGCTCCTGAAGCAGCTGGAGGCTCCATCTCTCACCTCCAGCATCCCCACTGCCTACAGCCTTCGGATTCCTCTTCATCTCCATCTTTCAGAATCCCCATTTCTCCTCCTAGGATTAGCTCAAGAGCCGCGTCTTCTGCAGATCCTTCCCTGATCTCCTTTGGGGGTTCGTGCTTGCCCTGTCCTCGGATTGCCTGCTAGGTGTCTGAGTATTTGTACCACCGCACCACCCCCTCAAATAGAATCACCATTTTGTTTCTAAAGTCTGTCTTTGAATTGCCAGTGTCTCGTGTCTGTTGAATGGGAATGCATGAGGAAACTGAGACTCCAAAAGCTCAGTTAAAGGGACTTATCAAAGAGCCAGAGCTGAGATTTGAACCTAGGTCCTTGGACTTGAAACCTGAGGCTCCTTCTATGGTGGCCTGGAGCTGCTCAGAATCATTTGCATTCCCAAGCCCCCCCCCCCCAGAGGGGGGATGGGTTGGGCTTCCCTTTCCAGAATAAAAGCCTCCCCCCGCCCGCCCCTCCACCCCAATGACCACTAATGGGCTCTTTGCTGGGAATGAGCCGCCAGCCCGGAGAAGGCCTGGGCAGAGAGACGGGCAGCGATTTACTTCCCTGCCTGCGTGCCCCTTTGGACGTGGGTGATGGGGCAGGGCAGTGGGCGGCAGCGGCTGATGTTTTTCTCTTTTAATTCAGAATGCGCTCTCCCCTCTCTTGCCCAAAGAGTGCTCTAGGTCTGGATATTTTTGTTTGCAGCCTGAATTTTCCAGGCGCCTGGCATCGTGGCAGGCCCTGCATCTCTTGGCGTTTCCATGGTGATGGTGCCCAGGGCCCCGCCCCCCGGCCTCAGCACTCTGCTCCCAGGAGGGGAGGTAAATTATAGATGTGCTTGGCTCTCCTTCTTTTCCTCCCTCCCTCCCTGGCCCCTCATTACTCCTTACACTCCCTTTAGAATCCTAGACCCCTGAGTCTGAATGGGACCTTTGCTATCATCTCGTCCAGAGGATACTGAAGCCCAGAAGCAAGGGACTGGATGACAAAAGCATCTCTCCAGCCACTGGCCCCCCTCCCCAATTCTCAGCCATCTCTCCTCCTCCCGGCTGCCTGTCCCACTCCTTCCAAACCCTCTTCCCCATCCCCGGCCTCCTATTCCTCTCCTTCCCATCTTCCACCCTTCTCTCTTGCCTTTCTCACCCCTGACTCTGTCTTCATTCCCCTTTGCCTGTTCTGTCTCTCTTCTTCACCTCTTCATCTTCCCCCGTCAACTCTCTTTCCTAGTTCTCTTTTCTCCTCTTCCTCTCCCCTCCTTCAGGCTATTCCTGATGTGGAAGGAGGAAGAAAAGGAGACAGGAGCAACTTTGTCAAAGAAGAGATTAAAAATGTTCAGGAGAAATCAGATTCTTGGGGGAGCAGCAGGAAATATATCAAAAACCCTGATGCTTGGGCTCTGACCACAAAACTGTCTGGGGTCCGAGATGGGACTCATGTGGAGCTGAAAGTTTTAGCCCAGAGTGTGAGGGAACTGGGCCATGCTGAGCTCTTCCCTGCTTGAGGTGGTGCTCTCGGCCAGAACCTGCTTCCCTTGCCTCGGTGTGACTGTGAAATGGGCAGGCAGGCGTCCCCTGTCTGCTTGCAGTCTGCCTCTGCAGCCTTCCTCTTTCTGTAGTCCATCCTCCATCCAGATTGATCTACTGTCAGTACTCAGATGAATCCCTACCCTCCTGCACCTCTGAGACTTTGCTCACACTGTGCCCTATGCCTAGAATGCCCTTTCTTCCTTCCTGCTTCTTGCTTGCTGGATTCCTGCCAGGCCTTTAAAGCCTATCTCCAAGCCCCCTCCTCCTGCAGTCTTTCCTACTCCCTCCCACTCGATTTTGCAGCGTTCTTATGTGCTTATCATACAATATTGTGTATTATAGAGTTATCTGTGTTTGTGTCATCCCCATCGCCACAAGAGCAGGGCCAGGCCTTATCTAAACCTTGTATCTCCCCCAGAACCAACAGAGTGCTGTGCACACAGAATCACAGAGATCGCAGCATGGGAAGCAATTTTGGAGCACGTGTAGTTCAGCCTATACCCGTGAAAAAAAGCCTACCCCCTCCCAGGATCCCTGACGACAAATAGCCTTTGCTTCAGGATTTCCAGTGCTGGCAAGCCCACCTCCTCTAGAGTCTGCCCATCCTTCTCCTGGATGGTTCCAGATCTTAGGAACTCATCTCCAACATCAAACCTAAACCTCCTTCTTTGCATCTGGTGCCCAGTTCTGCTCTCTGGGGCCAGATCTCTGTGACCGCCTTTTAAATACTCAAAGACAACTAGAACATCTTTCCCGGCCCCCCAAGTCTTCTCAGCACTGCCAGTTCCTTTGGTCCATCATCATTCTAGGCTGTGGCCTCAAGGCCATTTATTATTCTGGTTGCCCTCCTCTGGACACTCTTCTGTTTGCTGGCAGCCCTTCCTAAAACATGGCACCTACAGAGTCTTATGGGAGTAACCACCACCTTCCTAGCTCTGGAGTCTCCGCCTCCTGAATTAATACAGCTTGCGGTTACATATTAGACTGTAGAAAGAGACTGTTCAGAAGAATGGCTTTCTAGCCACATGTCTTTAATCTCATTCTTATGAAGTTGATTTTTTTTAAGAGTCCCAAATGTGAGACTCGACATTTGTTCCTTAGAAATTTTCATTTTATTAGATTTAGCCCTAAGTTCTAGCCTGAGAATTTTTTTTTTTTTGGATCTCAGTCCTTGTCATCAAACGTGCTGGCTCTCCTCTCCTTCTTAGCTTTGTGCCATATGCATGTTTGATAAGTATGCCATCTACATCTTTATCTAAGCCACAGATTTAACACGCTGAGCAGAACAGGGCCAGGGACGGATCCCTGGGGCACTCCACCAGGGATTGCCTGTGAGCTGCCATCTTTGGGTTTGGCTACGCATCCCTGTCCCGAATCCTCCCCTCTGTCCTGTCATTGAGCCCGCGTTGCTCCCTTTTGTCCTCGAGAACAGGGTGAGAGTTTGTCAGATGCTTTGCTAGGTAAACTACAGCTTCAGATTTCCTTCTCTCTGCCAGTCTAGGAAGCCTGTCAAGAACGAACCGGCAGGCACTGTGCTCGACGAAGCCATGCTGGGTTCTTTGCGATGACTGCTCCCTTTGCCAGGTGTTCACTAGCCCCTCTTTTAATCACATGCTCTAGAATTTTACCAGGAATCAAAGTTAGGCTCACTGGCCTAGAGTAAAAGACTTTCATCTCTTCGGGTTTGGGGTTTTGGTTTTTTTTTTTTTAAACTGGAGCAGCGTTTGCCATTCTCTGATTCCACAGAACCTCCCTCTTTCTCCACAGTCTTTCAGAGATTGTCGATAGTGACTCAGCAGCCCCATTTTCCAGTGCATTTAGTACTGCAGGATGTGGGGTCCTCTGGGCCAAATGATTTGGACTCACCGAAGGCAGGAAGACATTCTCTTGCTATGTCCCTACTTATCCTGGGTATCAACCCCCCAGTTACTCATTGTCGTTCTGACCTTTCCAATCCAAAGATCTTTCTCTCTGTCAGAGAACACAGACCCAAAATGGGAGCTGAGGTGTTCTGGCTTCTCTCTGTCTGTTGTCATCGCCTCTGCTGACCCACTCCACCTCCAGCGATGGTCCCACCTCTTTGTTGAGCTTTCTCTTTTTCCCAATATAGTGCAACCCCCCTGCCCCCCAAAAAACCCTTATTAAGCACAGCAATTGCTTTATAAATATTGGTTGAATGAATGAATCTGTGATTAAATAAATGATCAATCCTCCCCAAAATGGAAAAAAACCTTGACCTGTGAGTCAGGAGATCTTGGCTCTTCAGCTACCTTGGTTGTGTGATTTAGGGCAGAGTATTTAGGTTCTCTGGGCCTCAGTTTCCCTATATGTAAAATGGAAAAGAACATTAGAATAGATGATCTTGGAGGCCCATTTCCCTTCTTACATTCTAGGATTCCAAAGATGGGATCTATCAAGTGCCACTTGAGGGGTACAGACAGGCAGAGATGTAGAATGTTAGGGACCCCTCTGGTTTATAAGGGAAGGCTTTCTATAGGTGGTGGGATAGATCAGTGAAAGATAGGTGGTTAGATAAATGGATGGATGCATATGTGAGTACATAAATACAGACATACATAGAGTTTATGTGATCGTGGCACAGACCCATGGGGAGAGAGGGAGGAGAGAATAAGCGTTTATAAAGCACCCACTTTTGAGTTAGGCCTTGAAAGATAGGGCGGTGCAGGTGGACATAGAGGAGAATCACAGAAACCACAGAACTAGAAGGAACATCTAAGATCTTTTGATCCAAACCCACACTTGAAGTAAGGATCCCTCGTGCAAGATCTCCCAGCAAGCAGTCATCTGTCCCTTGCATGAGGACCCCCCCCCAACAGTATCGAGGGATCAGCCTGCCTTCAAAGTCTGCCCGTTCCACTCTCAGAGACCTCTAAGTATGAGGATGATTTTTGCTTTTCTGAGACCCTAAGTCTGCCTTTCCCAGGTTGCCTTCTGGGGCCAAGAAGAAAAGTCTCATCCTTTTTCCAGATGCCAGCCTTCTGAAAGCTTAAAGACAGCACTCATACTCCCTCAGTCTTCTCCTCTACTTCTGAACAGCCCTAATTTTTTCAAACTAACTTATGGACTAGTCACCAGTAAAGGACCGGTTTCGGAATCAGGAAGACCTGGGTTCGAATCCTGTCTCGGATACTGGCTGTAGGATCCTGGGCCTACCACTTATCCTCTCTTTCCTCATCAATGAAATGGAGGTAATGATAACCCCTACCTCCCGGAATTGCTTAGAGTGCTTTGCAAACCTTAAAGCGCCCTGTAAATGTCGTTATTAATCCTGTACAGACTCCAAAGGATTGGCTTCACTTCACAAGGGAAAGGGCAGCTTGCCTTGCTGGCCATCCATTTCACTGGGTGTACCCAGCAGGAGAAAGAGGGCATTCAGGAAGGAATGAAAGGTGGGCGTGCCTGCTTAGGTCAGTGAAGAGGCCTCCCCGCCTGATCCCCTTGTGCTCTGGCATTGTGGGGGTGGAGCTGGGGTCTGCGCAGGGTGGATTGTCAGAGCGGTAAGCCCGGCAATGACCGTCCTCACACGTGGACCTTTCACTGCCTCACTAAACTGGAAGGATTCCACAAGCTGGGAGTCGAGTCATGGTCATCGGCTATAGGGCACGAGAAGCGAGCCCCTTAGTTCTGCAGCTGGTCCAGGCAGCCGGTGGTGATTAAAAGGGGAGAAGAAGGGCCCTGCAAGGAGAAAGAAGGGATTGTTTTACCATCATTGTGTTTTGGACACTGGCATCCCGGGGGCCGATTGCCTCAAGAAGGCTTGGGTTCAAAACGACATTCCTCACCCACAGCTCGAGCTCCCAGGAAAAATCTGTGGATATCATCAAAACTGATTTTCTCACGAGGGTGGGCCCTGACCTGGGCTGTTTCTGGGTTGTCTCTGAAGGGGCATGTGTGGCATAGGTCATGAGATTCAGAGCAGGAAAGGACCTTAGATGGCCAGACTGAGGCCCCAAGAAGGAAGAAGACTTGGCTGAGGTCATAAGGGTAGTTGTGATAATAACATCTCCCAGAGATCACTTGCCTCCACACAGCCCTGAGAGGCGGGGAGTGGTAGAATTGTTCTCCCTACTTTTCAGGTGAGGAAACTAAGGGATGGGCTCTGAGCTCAAGTCTGGGAGTCCTGACTCCAAGCCCCCACTTCTTCCCCTCCCTCATCCCTTTTGGTTGGGAGTGATCCTGTGGACACTTCTCGAGCCTCTCTGTGTTAGGCCATGCCAGGAGGTGGGGGTGGATGGAGGAACAGGGGAAGGAAGACGTGCCGCCCTGGCCCTGGAGCGCTCACTATCTGGGTGGGAGACAAGAGCGGACCCACAGAATGCAGGCTCATGCCATGTGGCAGAAATGAGGGGTACAAGGAGAGAAGATCGTGGGGCGGTTAGATGGGAGGGAATCACAGAGGGCTTCTTTTGTATGAAGGGACACCTGAGTTGAGTTTTTGAAGTATGGGGAGGATTTAGGGCATTCATGTAAGAGGAATGGGTTTGGTGATTGTATATAAGCACCCTGGTTTGGAGGAGCCTGAGGTAGGAGGTGACCGAGAGGGCCAGAGAGGGGAGGACAGCGCCACCTCGGGTGTCATACTGAGGCGCTGACATCTGATACGATAGGTAATAGGGAGCCATTGAAGGCTTTTAAGCTGGAAAATGAGGATAGAAGTGAGTTTGAAGAAGATGGCTCTATCAGCATTAGAATAGCCCAGGAGTATAGGAATGGGGGGTGGGGTGGGGAGTAGTGTAGATTAGAGAGAACAGTGGATTGGGGAGTCAGGAGACCTAGGTTTGACTCCAGCTCTTCCACCTCTTCACTGTGTGACCTCGAACAAAGGTATTCCCCTCTCTGTTTCCTTATCTATAAAATGAGGCTTTGATACTAAGGTGTCTTTCAGTTGTGACATCCTGTGGTCTTGGGCACACTGAGCCTTGCCATCCTGAGTTGTTTTCTTGCTTCCTGTACCTCCCATCCCCTAAGAATGCTCACCACTCCCTCCTTCCCCTTCCATAGGTAGGTTTCTAAGATGGCCAGGGTTTCCTTGCCTCAAACAAGATCTCCTCAGGTTCCAGGCTCTGGCTGGGAAGCCCCATGGGGCTGCCATCAGGGGGGGCCATGTAAAGTTGTAAGGTTGAGTTTTTAAAAATCAGCTTTGTGAGTACAAGTTGGGGAAGGTGTGGGTCCACAACAGATGTCTAAAAAGCCCCGTGGGTTTTGGTGGGCTGTAAGCTCGAATGCCTGCTATCAATTTTTTAAGTTCACAGACCCAGATTAAGAGCTAGAGAGAACTAGAGAGACATGAGGGTCTTGCCTAGAGAGCTTATGGTGGGTGAAAGATTGGTGTTGGGCCAAGAACAGGAAGAGTTTTAGGAACATTGAGATAAAATAGGGTCCCAGACTCAGAATCAAATTTGGTTTCAGATCACACCTCTGCCATGGGCTTCCTCTTTGACACCAAGACAGTCCTGTGTGTCTCTGGGCCTCAGGCCCACTGTGAAACATGAGGGGATTGGAGGTTCCTTTCAGCTGTGCCAGTGCTGGCTCTTCTCCCCTCTCCCAGCCATGCTATGGCAAGCCTGAGGGCTGGCAAGGGCTGGCTTGAGCCCCTTGCTGTGGAACAGTGAAGAGGGAGGCCTGAATGCATGACCGACTGGGCAGCCCTTGGCTTCAGCTCCTGGGGCCTGTCAGCTCCAGTCTGCCCAACCCGGCAGTGGTCCCAGGTCTGCCACTCTCCTTATCTTCCTGTCTTCCCCAGGTCTTCTCCAGGGCCTCGCTGTCTTCAGCCACTATGATCCTGCCTCTCCCATCCAGCCTGTCTCCCTCTATTACTATCTGTCACATTTTTGCTTCCTGTCTCCCCAAACCCTGGCCTCCAGTCCATAATGCATCCCCATACCCTTTTCTTCTTACTTGGTTCTGCATCGTTCACCTGGTCACAGCTTTTGACTCCAAATGCAATGCTTTCCCCCACACACACATTACACCCTTTCTTTTCATTTATACAATTCCTTCGAATGAGACCTTCCCTGTCCCAAGGGTCAGAGGCTGACCCTTCCACCAAATACTGCAGGGGAGAATGAGAGAAGGCCCAGAAGAAAAAGGGGAGAACAAGAAGGCGATGTCAATGGGGGAGAAGAGAGACAAGAAAGGAGAAGATAATGGGAGAGATAAAGAGATAGAGAAAGAAAGAAGAGAAAATAGAGGACTAAGGAGAGGAGAATGAGATGGAGGATAAGAGGAGACAGAGGAGAGAAGGAGAAGGAGATGGAGGAGAGAGAAGGAGATGGAGGAGAGAGAAAGAGATGGAGGAGAAGAGGGGCAGCTGCAGAGACTTTCTAGAGCAGATAGAGGAGCCTCACTACCTGTCTCCTGTGTTACTCAGCAAAACACCTGCTCTGGGCATGGCCCCAGAAATGGGCCTTTACAGAAAAGGAGCAGCCAGAGGCAGCAGGCCCAGTCATGAGCCCAGATTTCCTGGGACCAACCAGAGCCCTAATGCCACCCTCCTCCTCAATGAGGAAATGCACTTTTTTTAACCCGAGTGCTACCATATTTACCCGTTGCTAGGGGGAGGGGTTCAGACAGTACCAGCCTGTCTTTGGCCTCTTTCAGGTAATAAGGCTAAACTTTTCAGAACGCCACATCTGGGAGAGCAGCCATGGCTTGGGAGAGATCTAAGGACTAGGAACACCTCTGGTCCAACGCCTTCATTTTACAGCTCAGGAAACTGAAGCCCAATGAAGGGGGTGGGGTGACTTGCTCATAGTCCCCCAGTGAGGCAGTGGCAGAACTAGCATTGGAGCCCGTGGTTCTGGGATTCTGTGGTCAGAGCTCTTTGTCCTCCTTTGCGTGCGAGTGTAACCAGAACGTCCTGGAAACGAGCCCTCACCCACCCCCTCCAAGTCGGGCTGTTGCTCAGCAACCCAGCACAACACCTTAAGGCAGAAAGGGGAGCTGAATTCCTGGGAGCTGAGGTTCTCACAAGCCCAGGGCAAAGTTCTCAGGTGGTCCCCAGCTGCCCGGCCTCTCCAGCAACCCCTTTCCTTTTGCGTTCGCATCATTTAGGCAATCTTCCCAGCAGCTCTTGAAGGATCCAGATCTGGGCCTCTGGCCTCCCTGATCAGGTCAGCTTCTCAGGTAGCACGTGGAGCAGAGGCCAGGGGGAGGCAGGGAAGGGGAAGGGAGCAGTCATTTATACAGCGCCTACTATGTTCCAGGCACCGTGCTCCACACTTGTTACAATATTGTCTCCTTTGTTCCCTCACAACAACCCTGGGAGGTAGGTGCTGCTATTATCCCAATTTTATAGAGGGGGAAAACAAACCAGATGAAGGTTAAGTGACTTGGCCAGAAATCACCCACCGAGTGTCTGAGGCTAGATTTGAACTCAGGTCTCTTGGCTCCAGGCCTAGCTCTCTATCCCCCATACCACCTAGCTTCCACAAGAGTGCTATGGAGATTTCTCTTATGCCTGCTTGTGGCATAAAGGCCAGCCTGCCTTCCAGAAGCATGTTCCAGGGGACCACAGATCCTGGCAGGATCTGCCAAGTAGGAGAATCTCACAGCATGGGCCCAGGGATGAATGGTCTGTCTGGCATTCACAGACCAGTTGAAATGAGAGGAGGCCTTCCCAGCAGCAGGCTCACCACCGGGGGGTGATTTTTTTTTTCATTTTTGGCAGCCACAGCCACTTGTGAGACTGCCCCGCCGCTCACTCCCATCACCTGTCTACCTGTCTCAATCTCATTTCTTCCTCTCTGTCTCTCACCTACGTCTCTATCTCTCCACGCACGCTTTCATCACCTCTGCACCAGCAGCTTCCTACCTGGCCTCCCTGCCTGAGCCTCTCCTCTCTCAGTCCCTCCTCATAGCTGCTGCAGAGATGTTCCTGAAAGCACAGCCTAACCCTGTTACCCTCCCCCAACACATCCATATCCTTAGGAAGCTCCAGGCTCCTCCTGTTACCCCAGAACCAAATAGAAAACTCCTGGTGGCATTGAAAGCTTCTTGCAGCCTGGTCCCTTGGGACATTTCCAATCTTCTTCGGCTCTTCTTCTGCTTGTCTCCTCTGTGCTACAGTCACACGGCCCCCCTACTGTTCTCACATATACCATTCATTCTCCCCCCTCCATGTCTTTGCCCTCACTGTCCCCTACACCTGGAAGGATTGCCATTCTCATCTTCAGTCCTTCATTTCTTAGGGCCCCTTGACTCCTAATGGAGGCCTTTCCTGCCCTCCCCCTTCCTCTCCATCATGCATACGTCTGGTATATATCCACGAAAGGGCATTTTCTCTCCTGCTTTCGACTATAAGCTCCTTGAGGGCAGGAGCCATTTTTGCTTTTCTTTTCCTTCTTTGTATCCCCAGCACCCAGCACAGCAGAGGTAACATAAGGATCTTGCCCTGTGCCACCCCTACAGTGCTTTCCTGAAAACTGAGTGAAATGATGCATGGAAAGTATTTTAAGTCCCTCATGTAAATGGGTTTTCCTTGTGGTACAAAGGGCGGCTGACCTTGGGAGCAGGAACCGGTGGGCCTTGGAGCCTCCTCTGGCCCATGCCAGCCGCACACCCTGGACAGACCTCTTGGCTTCTTAGCCTCCCTAGCTGAGAAGCTGCAGACTGGTTGATGATCATGGAGAAAGTTTTCCTCACCAGTGAAATCACAGGCCCAGACCTGCCCTCCGCCCCCCCCCAAAAAATTATTATAGAATTTATTATTATAGAAATTATTCTATATATAAATATAGAAATATTTTTATAGAAATTATTATAGAAATAAAGAATAAGAATAGCCGGCTTTGATGGGGCGTTTGAAGGTTTGCAGGCCCCCCTTGGTCCTCAAGAAGATCTGGGAAGTGCGAATATGATCACCTCATTTTGCAGGTGAGGACACTGAGGCACGCAGAGGTTAAATGGGTCACAAAGCTGGTAGCGTCCAAGGCTAGATTTGCACTCAGTCTTCCTGATACCGGCACCATGGCTCTACCCACAGCTGCCTTGAGGCAAGCAGAAGCAAGTGTAGGAAAAATCCTCCCAGTCTGCAGCTGAGGGGACCCAAACCCTTACAAGCTTCAGATCCTAATCCTTCATTAGAGCCCTCCAGGCTTTGTGCGGCCTGTGATGCTGTCTGGGTGAGATGTCCTCGTGGCCCCAGATGAGAAGAGCGTCTGCCCTCCCGGGACACCCTCATGCCAATAGTGAGAAGAGCCTCTGAAGCGGGTGTCTGTTCCACAGCCCTGGTCGGCTTCCCTGTCAGCTGGCAGTGGCCCGAGGGCCCCTGCTTTGCAACAGAAAGCATCGAGGCAAAGACCTTGATGAAGAGGCAGAGGTCCTGGTTTCCCAGGCAGCCTCTGCTGCTTCCTAGCCAGGAGACCAGAGTAAGCTGCTTCTCCTCTCTCTGGGTCTTGGCTTCCTCATCTGTGAAATGGGAGATGGGGTTAGGCTAGATGGAGGTCCTTTCCAGCTTCAAAGTCTCCTGATTCCAGGCCAGCACCATGATCCTCAGACTGCCTCTCAGCTGTGGACGTCAACATGGGCTTGAGGCTGCAGTCAGAATGAGTAGCCCAGGACCGTCCGGAGGTGACTCACTCTAGCACACTCCCCCCAGAACCAGGTCCAGGCCTAGGATAGCTGGTTGATTTTCAGCTCTCCCAGAGGCCCTCGTAGGGCAGGAACCCTGTAGGCTAGTCCAGGGTTCTAGCCCGATAGAAAGGAAGGACACAGTCAGATAGCCACTACTCTGTGGAGCTAGGTTTTGAAACCAGGTCTGCCCACCAGTCACAGGAGCTACTATAGGTAAAGGTCTCTGCAGACTTAGTGCACTTGATAATTGTCAGTGATCATGATGACTCCAGATCCTGTGCTCTTGCCGTTATCCCAGGCTACCGAGCTCTGACTTGCTGGCTATGTGAGCCTCAGTTTTCCCTTCTGTGGAGTGGAGCAGCAGTTCTTCTACCTTCCTCGCAGGGCTCTATCATGAGGGCACTTTGTGAGCCAACTCTAAGGAGGGAGAAGAATATGAACTTGTATACTCTGATTGGTTCATTAGGCAGAGCTTCCACCTGAGCATTCCATTTTTAAGGAGAACCCTAGAATGTCAGGACTGGAACAGGACAAGTCACAGAACCTGTCCAGGCCTCAGTTTCCTCATCTGTAAAAATGAGGGAGTCGGATTCCATGACATCTGAGGTCCACCGAGTTCCAGGTCTCTGGTGACAGAATGAGTCATAGATCTTAGAACAGGTTACCAGCCCTTTGTGTCAGACTGTCTCAGGAAGCAAAGCTGGGGTACAGTGAGAAGAATTTTTCTTACTTTCTTGGTTCATATAATCCCCACCCAGGAAACCTGCAATAACATGTGCCTGGTATTCCCCGATTTAGTGAGAACAATTCTCCCCTGTGAGCCAAAGTCCACAATAATGTAGAAGAAAGTTTATCAAAGGGGGTTGATCAACCATAGGTCCCAGGGTGTGTTAGAGTCCTCAGGCAGACCAGGAGTGCCTGCCTGAATCCAGCTTTTCACTGTTTTCTCTTGGGCCTCAATGCATCTTCTAGAGTCATCGTCTCCCATGTGATTGCCTAAGCTTCTGTCTCAGACCCTTTCTCCTCTGTATCATCTTCATTGTCTCACATTTACCAGCCTCACCCATAAGCATGCATATAACCTTCAGGTGCAAATACTTCTGGCTTTTAGTAAATGGGTAACATAAAGGAAAAAGGAAGAAGAAATAATCTGCCACTACCTAAAAATGGCAGATCCAGAAAGAACCTTAGGACAGAGAATGTCACAGCTGGGAGGGCTTTTAGAACACAGGATGTCAGAGCTGAAAGGGCCCTTAGAATGCAGGATGTCGGAGCTGAAAGGGCCCTTAGAACACAGGATGTCAGAGCTGGGAGGGCCCTTAGAACACAGGATGGCAGAGCTGGAAGAGCCCTTAGAACACAGGATGGCAGAGCTAGGAGGGCCCTTAGAACATAGGATGTAAGAGCTCAAAGGGCCCTTAGAACACAGGATGGCAGAGCTAGGATGGCCTTTAAAACACAGGATGGCAGAGCTGGAAGAGCCCATAGAACACAGGATGGCAGAGCTAGGAGGGCCCTTAGAACACAGGATGGCTGAGCTAGGAGGGCCCTTAGAACACAGGATGGCAGAGCTGGGAGGGCCCTTAAGACACAGGATGTCAGAGCTGGGAGGTCCCTTAGAACCCAGGATATAAGAGCTAGGAGGGCCCTTAGGACACAGGATAGCAGAGCTAGAAGGGGCCTTAGAACACAGGATGGCCAAGCTAGGAGGGCCCTTAGAACACAGGATGTCAGAGCTAGGAGGGCCCTTAGTACATAGAATGTCAGGACTGGGAGAACATCTAGTCCAGCCCCTTCAAGGAGGGAACCCAACATCAGAGAAGTCTAAAGACAGGCCTGACCAGAGGCAAGAGCAGTATGCCCCAGGCATCTGGAATCTTCACGCAGGCCTCTGTGCCCCATCCTGCCGGTAAAATGTAATGAATAACCACACATGTATTTTAATGCCTACTCTTGTTTAAGACCCTTCAGAAGCACCCCTGACCTTTCTGGCCATGCCCAGCTCACTGTGCCATGTGCCCAGGGACTCCTCTCTGCTGGCTCTTTTCCCATCGGTTCCTGTTCAGAGAATCCCTTCTTCCCTCCCTCCTGGGTTAGCAAGAGGGAGGAGGGAGGGTGAGGGGGGAAGCTTCAGGCAAGAGGCAAATGATCATTTCTGGCTCCAGGAGTTTCTAATGTAAGTGCTGATAACCTTTCCCCACATGGTGCATCGACCTCTAAATATAGATCCAGATATTTGTAAAACGAATGCCTGGGCCCATGGGGCCAGGTAGAGGGGGCAGAGACTGGATGGAGCTGGTAGTCTTACCTCCGGTCCAGGAAGAGAGCTGGGCAGAGGCAGCAGCTCTCTGCATTTGGGCCTGCTCCCCTACTGAGTCTGACAGTGCATGAAGGCCTGGCCTGGCCAGGCTCTCCAGCCTGCAACACGTTTCTTCAGCCCGCGGCATCATTCTCTACCCCTGGACTAGCCCTCCTACCCTTGAGGTAGATCTTGTAAATGCACTACCAACATCGCCCCGAGCCTGGCTCCAGGCATGCACCTAACAGAATCCCCATTTCATACTTGTAAGAGCCCCACTGCCCAGAGAAGAACAGAAGGAAGCTTTATGGTCTGGAGGATTTTATTGGAACACAGCCATGCCCCACAATTTAAATATTTCTGTAAATTCTCGGCTAACTAGATTAGAGGGAATTGAAATGAACTCATCTAATCTAGATCGATCTTAGCCTGGGGGCTGGAGGCAGAGGAGGTGTGGGAACTTGGCTTCCTGGGACAAGCTTGAGTAGATTGGGTGGCATGGTGGAAAGACCCCCAGAAATAGTGCTTGGGAAGTGAGTTCAGATCCTACCCCTACTACTTATGATCTGTGGAACCTCTCTGGGTGCTGTGGGTGCAGAATCAAGCCTCACCATGCTGGCCAAGTCATCCCCTTCCTGCTCCCTTCACTTCCCCTCCCTGCACTGTGCCGGGGCGGAGGGGGGGGGGTGGTGGCGAGCACACACACACACACACACACACACACACACACACACACACACACGACTTTATTTTTCCCTCCTGCTCTGTTAGGGTAATCTAGGAAATGTCCTCTAGGGCCTTTCCAGCTCAGGACATCTTTTTGGAACTCCTGGTCCCTGCTAGATACAGGTTTGTGTAATGTGAGGAGGCCGCGTGGTTCTCTCTCTACACGGGGGCCAGCAAAGAATGCTCTTGATGGACAGGGAGGAGCCTGGTGGAGCCCAGGACGATGGAACCCAGACAGGGACAGGTGCTGGACGCAGTTTAACAAGGTCCAAGGGAAGGAACCCTTAATTCAACAAACATTTATGAAATGCCTCTATGAGGGCAGGGAATGAACAAAGAAGCCCCTCCCCCAAGGGAACAGTAGCTACAGAGTGTAAGCTCATAGAAGGCAGGAATTGCTTTGGTTTTAACTTACTATCCATAGCACCTGAGGCTGTGCCTGCCCACAGTACACGCTCAGGCCAACAATACCAAGTCAAAACTGTGATGGAGAGTTCTCTGCTGCTCTGCAAAGATTTGAGAAGGGAGATAAATCCTCACTCCGAATGTGAGAAAAGGCCTTTGGGGGGGGGGGGCGGGAGGGGGAGACTGAGCGAGACTCTGAATGGAGCCTTGAGAATAAAGGGTTTCAGCAGAGAGAGATAGGAGAGCCTAGTTCTCAAACTGGAAGCAAATTGTGTGGTCCACTCTGCCGGGGTCTAGGGAAGCCACTTGCAATTCTAAGCTCCTTCCTCTGATTCCTGCTCTGTGCTCCTTCCACTGTGCTTGGTGTGGTCCAAGCATGGGAGAGGGGGAGCCTTCCTGCATGCAGAGGGCAAGGAGTGAGCAGGTAGCAGCTGGGGATGGCCTCCGTGTCACAATGGAAGCGAAACCGGCAAGGGAAGCCACAAGACGTCTTTGGTCCGGCCCGTAACTTCGGTGAGATGCCAAAGGCATGCAGTGTCTAGACCAGCGGCAGCGGTGGTCCCCGTGGTTTCTGCCTGAGTCAGACTTCATCTGCAGGATCACACTCAGTTTGGGATAACATGTTTTAGGAAGGCTGTTGGTAACCTGGGCCACATGTGGCAAAGGGATCAGAGACCAGGCTGTATGAAGATGGGTTGATGGGAATTCACAGGATTTAGAGATGGAAGAAATCTTAGACGTCTCATCCATCTCTCAGCTTTACAAATTAAAAAAGCTAAGGGCTAGAGAAGGAGATAATCCGGGCAAAATGACTAGGGGTCAGTTTCTTCCTCGGACACCGTGTGATCCTCAGCAAGTCTTTTAACCTCTCTCAGACTCAGTTTCCTTGTCTGAAAATGGAGAAAATAAAGATAGCCCCTCTGAATACAGTTGTGGGGGTTAGACAACATCTGTAAAGTCCTGTGTAAGCCAGAAAGCACCATATAAATGTTGGCCATCGTTATTATTTCTATTATTGTTGAATCAGGGGTGCTCAGCTTGGCAAAGACTTCATGGGGGGGATGTGAAGGCAGTTGACAGCACTGCCCTGAATAGTGTAGAAGGTGAGAGCCGTTCACATGTGGAATGAGTTGCCTTGCGGGCACTGAGTTCCCCATCCCTGGAGGAATTCAAGCAGAGTGGTTGGCCACTTTGCCAAGGATGCTATGGGGGATATGTGAGTTTAAATACAAATTGGACTAGACAGATCCAGAGATCGTTTCCAGCTCTGGGGTTATGCAGTCCCGCTGAAATGTGGATGGGCTTCCTGGGTTCCAAAGAGAGGAGGGAGGAGGTTAAATCTGAGTCTGCGTGTGGCGCCACGCATCGTTTTCTAGGGCATTTGAGTTACGCCTGCCGATCTGCACGTCTCCGGCTGGGCCCAGCCTCAGCCCAGCCCAGGCCGTTACGTTAACTCCCGCTGCGTCCGCCAGGTCCTTGAAGCCCCGAGCTTGGTAAAAAGAGTTCTAGCTCTGGCACCAGCAGGTCTGAGTTCTTGTCCCAGCCCCGCTACTCAGTGCCCGTGTGACTCTGGGCGAGTCTCAGCGCCGGTTTCCGCATCTGCAAATTGAGGAGTTAGTCCTAATGGATTTCTAAAGTCCCTCTGTGCTCCCGCGATCACCGTGACCCTGCCCACCTCACAGGCTGCCTTGTTTCTTTCCTCCAGAATCTCCCAGGTTCATCAAGGAGCCCCGGGATCAGATTGGGGTGTCAGGTGGTGTGGCTTCCTTCGTTTGCCAGGCCACTGGAGACCCCAAGCCACGGGTGACTTGGAACAAGAAAGGCAAGAAGGTGAACTCCCAGCGCTTTGAGGTAAGGAAGCACCTTTCCATCTTCCACCTTCCTACCATCTCCCAGCCCACCAAAAAGCTGGCAGTCACATGCGTAAGTACAGCACTTCCATGCACACATACCCCTAAACATATCTGTAAACCTCCTCCACCCCCACACAGCGCACACAAGCCATCCCCATACCCACCCAAGGGGCACCCCAGTGGGCCCCCTCAGAGAAGAGCTCATGCTGCTTCTCCACATCCCCAGGCTCCCCCAGGCTGTCTGGGTCTGGGCCTTACACAGAGGCCACACTGAAATGGGGCTTAGGCTCTCAACGTGTGTCTCACTCTGAATTTGGATCCCCACTGAAAGGCACAGACGCCCTCTGCAGACATTGGCTCGGTGATGGCTAGCATCTCCCACCCCTCCCTACCGGAAACCTCTCCTTGGCATAAGGAAAGGGGGGAACCGGGAGCAATCCTCACTCGGGAAATGTTCCAGCCTATGGCCTGAGTTTAGTAGTTCTTGAACCTTGCCCGTGATCTCAGTTCAACAAATAAATCAGTTAAGCTGAATGCTTTTGGAAAATTGGGCTCTCTTCACTCTTTGCCCGTCTGTACCCTAGCACCACCACCCCAGATATCCCTTTCTTCAGACATAGATGCACGCGCATTATCACACATTGCCCTGCGTAGGTATACTTATATTCTTAATAGCCCCCCACATAAATACAAAGCCTTCCATCAACGTAGTCTCAGCTATTCACTTTTATATATGCATGTATCCTATATATATATATACATATACACATACATATACACACATACGCATATATACCTATGCACATACATATGCATATATATGTATATACACATACACACACATATACACACACACATGGTGTGAAACATACACAACCTTCCTCACAAATTCAGATACTCCTCCCTACACATATACCCCTGATGCACAGAGAAACACATCCCTGCATATCTAGGGACCAAACCTGTGATTTCATTTGAATAGGGAAATCTCCATCTCTCAACACTGAGAGGTTAAATGAATCTCCAGAATCACCCAGGATGTGTCAGAAGCGGGACTTGAACCCAGGTCTTTAAGGAGCCCAGCTCAGCCAGCTCTTTGTCACTATTCCACACTCTCATGCATGTGTGCGAGCATGCACACACACACACTCACACACACACACTCACCCACTCTTACATGTCAGGTCCACTATCTTCTTTCCTACTAAGCAAAGATACACATGTATGTTCTGTGCATAGATACACACACACCACATTATATATAATATATAAACATACACCCCTATGCATATTTATGAGTGCATACCATACCAAGTCCCTTTACCACTCTCTGCCTCAGTTTCCTTTTCTGTAAAATGAAGATAACAGTAGTGTCTATCCCCCAGACTTATGGAGATAAAATGAGATAATATTTATAAAGTGCTGTGTGAGTGTTAGCTGTTACAATTGTTGTATTATTATTGGTCTGCTATTACACACATATTCACCCTCTGTACACAGATACATACTTTTGCACTTGGGTCTACAAGCATACCTACACAACCTCACACATACACACACACACAAACACACGTCCCAACGTACCCCATCTCTCCTCAGCATCCTATCTGCCCTCTGTCACCACAGGACCCTAAACCACAGCCATGTTCCCATTGGCAAAAGCAGAAAAGAAAGTTTGTGCGTAGAGTCACCAGCTAGGAAGGGGCACAATCCAGAGGGGGTCGGGTGGCACAGAGAGAGGAATGGGGATGATGCAACTCAGAGAGAGCTCCAATGCTCATCTGCTCCTTTTCTCCCGGCCAGACGATCGAGTTTGATGAGAGTGCCGGTGCGGTGCTTCGGATCCAGCCCCTGAGGACACCCCGGGATGAGAATGTGTACGAATGCGTGGCGCAGAATCCCATCGGGGAGATCACCGTGCACGCTAAGCTCACTGTCCTCCGAGGTACTGGCAACCCCAGTTCTGGTGCCCACTGCTAAGACCAGAGTCTCCACACAGCTCCAGCACGCCCATCTCATTGGGCTCAGACTGGAGCAGGAGGGAGACAGGGGCAGGGGGATGTCCACCTTCACAGTGGCCTTTTGCCAGTCTAGAATTCGTGGATTTTGGAATCGGGGGACCTTAGTCCAAGTCTTATCTCTGTTATGTCCTAGCTGTGTAGGCCAGTGACTAAAGTTCTCAGGCCACTGAAATGAGGTAATTGGATTAGATAATCTCTCAAGGCCCTTAACTCTCCAAATCCATGATCCCATGAGCCTGCAACCATTAGAGGCCTTAGTGTGTACCTGGCCCTGTGTTCTAGTGCACACACGGGGCAGGGGGAGGTAGCCCCTTCCTTTGAGGAGCTCACTATTGAGGTGGAGAGAACACCTGGGTTCTAGTCCTTCTGTCTGGTCCCCATTTGTAAAGGAGGCAGGGGGAGGGGTAGCCCCTTCCTTTGAGGAGCTCAGGATTCAGATGGAGAGAACACCTGGGTTCTAGTCCTTCTGTCTAGTCCCCATTTGTAAAGGAGGCAGGGGGAGGTAGCCCTTTCCTTTGAGGAGCTCAGGATCAAGGTGGAGAGAACACCTGGGTTCTAGTCCTTCTGTCTGGTGCCCGTTTGTAAAGGAGGCAGGGGGAGGTAGCCCTTTCCTTTGAGGAGCTCAGGATCAAGGTGGAGAGAACACCTGGGTTCTAGTCCTTCTGTCT